>CM055618.1:8901357-9600413 GCA_029379385.1 Quillaja saponaria
AAATGATGTGGATTTCAGGAGACATAGGCCCATCATAGGCATAGCCCACCACGTTATTGCCAATTGCCATGCCATTTCAAGTTTCCCTTTCACCCTCTCGAATCAATGATGGAACAGAGAGTGCACAATTTGTCATAATATGGCACACAGATCATAAGGGTTAATGATCTGATACTATTTGTAATGTTTTAAGTCTAACTGGCCAAAGTACCAAAAATTCCACAACTCATACCACATGGGTTAAAATGATAGCCCGAATGTACTTGGTAGTTGGATCTTGTGTTTCATAAACAATATAATCACAACTCCCACAATTAATGTGAGAACTATTTTTTTAGGGTATTACAGTGAAACATCAAAGAAGGCCTTATTTTTACTACCGCAAGAATACTTTAACACAACCACTTATCTTATGGAACTTAAATGAGATTCCCAAATATAAAATAGAGGATTATGTAAAAATGGTCATCCCCATCCCAAAATAACAATTCGTTACCAGTGAAGAGAAAACTACAATGAAAGTCAGTAAAAAGTACAATGCATTGAAAAGTAATGAGCAAGTAATCCCAAGCTAATGGATCAAACTTAACTTCTACCATAAAAGTCTCCCACCCTATATATATATATATATATGCAGTCAACCTACAGTGCATCATTTTCACTAAATTCAAACAAAAACTTAGGTGCCCTGCATTAACATATAGTAGCTTTTACTTACAAGGACAATCTAGAAAAAGCAATGGAAAGGAAAGCAAGCAGCTACAAAATGATATGTATGTATACATATCATTTTAAGCAAACATTGACATGAAGCTGGACTAGAATACTTGGGAAGAAATTAGCTACTTAACATTATACTAAGAGGAAGTCCAAGTCAGCAAGATGATATGAACAGTAAAGAAAAACTATAGCAAAGACACATGAAATGCAGTAAAAGGATAGAATGCCTTACTTCCACAATAAGCAATGATGCTAGGCAAAAATGCATTGAATTGTACTAGATCAAAAAGTAATACACATGATCATTTTTGCTAACTTATTTCTGAATTTGAATATCTGAATCCAAGCATACACTTGAGTATTTCCTAAGTTTGCTAAAAAAGAAGTTAATTCTCCCTACTAAAAGAAACCATGCTTTCTCTATAAAATGTCATTGTTGTATAAAAATCATATGTGTTTATGCCGATATTTTTAAGATGCATAAGAGATCTTGAATCATACCAAGCCACTTCTTTATCTTCTTTGACGATGAAAAACTCAATCTTTTCCAACTCCAATTAGATCTCTAAAATCATCTGGAAAAGGCTCCAATTTGAAAAGTTTTTTACATGATCCTTTTAATCCAATTTCACCTAGAATCCATGTAGGAAAGCACTTACTTTCCCTATTGTCATCATTGATAAAAGCAATGGACCCTTTCAGATCCATAATGGGGCCATTGCGTCTTTCACAATCAGGTAAATCTGTTTTTTAATTTGGTCATGTCAAATGAAAGCAATGCCATGTCATGCTCATTAGTTTGACGACTCGAAGAATCACAAGCTTCGGTCAAGTAAACAAGATAACACAAAGTATATGAAGTAATTACAAAAGGCTCGCTATGAACTTTCCTCTAAGAATCAGTTTTAAGAGAATATACCTCGAAATAATTTCTCTGGGAGTTGAAAACATAGGGGAGCAAAAAGTATAAATACTTTCTTCATCTTCAACATAATATCCATTTTCTATGTAGCAATCGAAAGTTCTAATGACTTATAATCATCACTTATATCATTGTAACCAAACACATATCCATTATAGTAGTAGTCTTTCACATCAGGTTGCTAGAAGTCAGAAGTAGCCTGAATTCTCTAATGGCTGGATTCCTTAAACTAGCTCTTCTACCCTTCGAAATGGGAATGATATCGTTAACACTACATAAGTATGGATGATCAATACCATATGAAAACTCTTCAATCTTAAAAATAGATGGCATATCTATTATAGTAGTAGTCTTTCACATCAGGTTGCAAGAAGTCAGAAGTAGCCTGAATTCTCTAATGGCTGGATTCCCTAAACTAGCTCTTTTACCCTTCCAAATGCGAATGATATCGTTAACACTTCGTAAGTATGGATGATCAATACCATATGAAAACTCTTCAATCTTAAAAATAGATGGCATATCCAATGGTGCAACAATCTCATGAGCTTCGTCATCAGACAACAAATGGAGTACATCCTTGGACGATTCTATTTGTTGATTCAGCAGTATCCGTTCATTATTCTCATTGACGGTAAATTTATGAAGGTGCATGGTCTTGAAAAAATGATCATCATCAATTAAAGCATGCCATGGTTTATGGACGCACTTGAATCGCATTAAGGATTTGACTTGCAACCTTGAGAGAATGTCTACAACCAAATCGTTGGAAATGACAAGTACTAATGAGATTGTTGTTGGATGTGGGCTCATGGACCTCCATCTTCTTCTTTCTCACCTACTAATATATACATAAACCAGAAATTAAGTAGTTGAAATTGACAACATAATATTTTTTTTAATGCGTAAATGGAAAACAAAATGAAAGAAATTGTATTTATAGATTAAAAAAAACTTTCGTTTTGTCAAATCCAAGATTTTCAGAAACCAGAATTAAAGATTTCTGATTCTTCCACAAGAAGGATAATGTACGAGTATTACAAAATGAACCTTGACATTTCAATAATAATGTGATTATATTGAAAGATGTAGTAGGCACTGATCGACCTTCGAAGCTTGAATTTCAATATGTACCTTTCTGGGTCCGTTGTTATAATTTACCTTTTCATAGCAGGAGTGATAAGAATGTGAAGTCCATTGCTGGAAAAGTAGAGCATGTCATAGAGTTAGGTGAGAATGATGATCTTCATTGGTGTTTATACACTTGTTTTCTAGTTATGGTGGATGTCCGTAAACCATTGAAACGTGGCACCATGATTAAACCTAGGACAGGCACTGGATTCTGGGTCCAATTCAAATATGAAAAGCTACCAAATTTTTGTTGTGAATGCGGAATGATGGGGTATGTGATGAAGGATTGTGATAAGGAATGGGGAGTTTCAAGTGATGATGAAGATCTTCAACCTTATAGGGCTTGGCTAAGAGTACCCCAAACACATGCTCATGAACAATCATTCCAAAAATTCCCATAGTGTAGAACCAGTCTTCGTAGGGCTGAAGGAGGATGACGGTGCTGAAGTGGCAGAATAACAAGGAACTATAGACCCACTAAATCAATGGAGCACGGGAATGAGTATTAAACAAGAAACAACAAATTAGTTACGGATGAAATGAATAGTCAACTTGTAAAGGAGTTCACAAGGAAATAAGTCACTTATACTGTACATCAAATGTACCCTCAAAAAGCACCTAGACCAAACAGTATGCCTGCTCTCTTGTATCAAAAATTTTGGCCAGAAAAAGGTGGTGATATTGTGGAACTAGTATTGAGTGTTGCAAATGGTGAAGTGAGTCCTGAGTTTATAAATAACACCTTTATAGCACTCATCACGAAGGTGAAAAAACCACAGCATCCTAAGGATTTTCGACCTATTAACCTTTGTAACGTTCTTTTCAAAGTTGTTACCAAAAAAATTGCTTATTAGTTAAAAATAATACTTCCAGACATAATTTCAAAAACCCAGAGTGCCTTGTTCCTGGAAAAGAAGACAAAAGGGAAAAAAGGTTTTTTGGCCCTAAAACTTGACATGGCAAAAGCATGTGATAGGGTTGAATGGGAATTCTTACAAGCTACTATGATAAAGATGGGTTTTGATATTATATGGGTAAATCTTGTTATGAGATGTTATCACTATTTCCTATGCTGTGCTTGTTAATGGAAAACCCAGTGAAAGCTTTATTCCCTAAAGGGGTCTTCGCAAAGGGGATCTGCTCTCACCTTATCTATTCCTGCTGGTAGCTAAAGTTTTTTCTGGATTAATGCATAAAGCTGAAAGGACTGGTTCTCTCTGTGGTATTAAAGTGGCCACCCAAGCTCCATCAATTAGTCACTTGTTCTTTGCGGATGATAGCTTATTATTTGTATAAGCCTCTCACACCTTAGCTGTTAATATTAATAAGATCTTACAACTTTATGAACATGCTTCTGGGAAAATGGTCAATCTAAACAAGTCAGAACTTTCTTTTAGCCGAAATGTGAATGTTGATTTGAAGACAAATGTCTAGGTTTGGATGGGGATAAAAGCAGTGGAAAGTCATACAAAGTACTTGGGATTACCTACTATTATCAGAAGGTCTAAGAAGCATGTGTTTAATGGGGTGCAAGATTACATGTGGAAGAAAGTTAAAGGGTGGAAGGAGAATGCATTGTCAAAAGCAGGGATTGAAGTCCTAATAAAATCCGTAGTGCAATCATTACCAACTTATGTCATGTTGTGTTTCAAACTGCCTGTAAATGTATGTTCTCAGCTCACATCATTGGTAAGTAATTTTGGGTGGCACATGAAGGAGAATGAAAAGAAGTTACATTGGTTGAAATGGGATGATCTTTGTCTACCAAAGAAAAAGGGAGGATTGGGCTTTAGGAATCTCCACTGTTTTAACCTTGCCATGCTAGCAAAGCAAGTCTGGAGATTTTATATGGTCCAACACTCTTTAGTGGCTACGGTATTGAAAGCCAGGTACTATCCAAGAAGTGATTTGTTACTTTTAAACTTGGGTTTTCAGCCAAGTTATGTTTGGAAGAGTCTTTTTGAATCGAGAAGGTGATTGACAAAAGACCACGATGGCTCTTTGGAGATGGACAATCAATGCAAATTTGGAAGGATAAGTAGCTGCTTGAACAAAATGGCTTTAAGCCACGGCGTCCTCCAAAAATTCTACTCTCAGTAGCCACAGTTAACCAATTAATTTACTATGATTTGCATGGTTGGAATACTGCCCTTATTGATAAGATCTTCATGCCTTTTAAAGCATACCAAATAAAGCATAGCCCATTGCACTGAGGATTGTAGAGAAACCAAATTAAATGGCATGCAACAAAAGATGGTGAATACACGGTAAGGAGTACCTATCACTAACTATTGATATCTTACCTTGAATAAAATAGATCAGGGGAAGCAGCTAATGATGTGATATGGGGTAAAATAGAGATTGCTGATTCCACCAAAAGTAAAGCATTTATTATGGTGAATATTAAAGGGTATTCTTCCAGTTCAAGAAACATTGGCGAGACGAGGTATGCGGACCTGTACACACTGTTCTAGTTGTGGTGCTTGGGAAAGCAGATTCCATGCCGTTATTGCTTGCCCGATAGCCAGTCAAGTATGGAGCCAGGTACATTTGACTTTACCAATTGGCACTGCTGACATTAGCCACCTTGTTTCAGGGTTGTTTAAGAAGGGGCTCAGGAAATAATTGAAAGCTTTGCTGTAATCTCTTGGAGTGTTTAGAAAGCACGTTGCAAGCTGCTCTTTGAAAGGAAATCTACACAACCAGACGCTATCATCCAGTAGGGTCGAATGCTTTACGAGGATTATAAGAAAGAGAATGTGAATGCAGCCAGTGTCAAATCGAGAAGAGAAACAGTTAAATGGCAAGCTCCTACGGTTAGAACTTTTAAACTTAATGCAGACGTTGCTTTACTTAGACAAAAAGCTATTGGATTTGGAGCAATAATTCGTGACCACCAAGGCCTAACTATGGGAGTTGCAACATTGAATGAAGGTATTGATTTAGAACCTCTTGTAGCAGAGGCCATAGCAAGGTATGGTTTAACGTTAGCTGCTGATTTAGAGCTACGGAATATTGTTGCTGAAACATATTGCATGGTTCTGTTTGATGCTTTACAAGCCCATAATTGTCAAAAAAGCTATTTTGGAGGACTTGTTCAGGACTGAAAGGATTTCTTGGAAAAATTGAGAAGCCTATCCCTTACTCATACAGGAAGAGAGGGTAATAAAGTGGCATACCATTTAGCTCGTTCTTCATTCTCTAAACATGTTAAATGTACTTAGGTGGATGATGTTCCCCTAGACGTTATTATGCTTGTAACTAAGAATTTCCTTAATGCAAAAGCTCATTTCATCTCCCAAAAAAAAAAAATCTTTAGGATCACAACCTCTTAAATGAGATTAATTTTTATTTTTTGAAATACCCTCATTTATCTTTTATCTTTTCATTAATTACTATTCATTCGTATTCTCTCTCCTCTTAAGTATTTGCACCGCCATACTCCTAATAGGAAGACCGCCACCATCAAACTTGATTGCTGTTTTGCAGCTGTTTTAGTTGTTTCTGGCTTGATGAGTAAAAAAATCCCGAAATATACTGCTTTCTGATTTACAGAAAATAGAAATTACTTTTCACACCCCCTCACTTCTAAAGTTGTGGACATATATAATTTCTTATATTTCTCTTATATCTTAAGTGAACAACATAAACTTATCAATAGAAGCAAACTTTCTCAGCTTTAGTTTGTCTTCTCCACAATCATCCATTTGCACAGATCTATCACAACCTGAAAGAATTGATATATATACATATATGTATATATATATATATATGTATTTTGTTAATAACTACCCATTATTCCAGTTGCTTGCATATTTATTATAACTCATTTCTCTTTTATTTTTTGATAACTACGCATATCACTTCTACTCATCATACAATAACTCATATTTTCACTTTTGAATACAATTAAAAACCTTAAATTACAACTTTCTAATTTTTAGAAAAAATCACTTATGTACGTGCGTATGGCTGTTTTTATAAAATTATTTTGTAGTACATAAAACTTTCTTGGCTTAATTACACTTTTAGTCCATATATATAATTTAAATTTGAGTTCACTTTCATCCTATTAGTTTCAATTGCTACAATAGGGTTCCTCTAGGATTTTATTTTATGGAACTAGGTCCCTCTCATCAAAGTATCATTCAAACTAACAGTAACGTGATGACATTGCTAACGAGACATAAGGTTAACAACACGTGTTGTATAAATAGCACAAAAAAAAATAACTTGTGGCATATATAAAATTAAATTAAAAATATTAAAAAATAAAAATTTATAAGAAAAATTAAAAAAATATATATTAAAACTAAATAATTTTTTTCTTTCACTCTCTTTCTCATCTCCACCACTATGAGAATTAATTACATCCCAATATGCAAAACTCAAGCAGGCTATATGAGATTATCATCTTACTCACTTATATGTTTTGCAAAAAGATGACACCTTGGTTTCCCAAACTCTACGATTTTGGATGACGGGTAGAATGTTCTTAGTAGCTGACTTTCCAACATTTATACTTACCAAAGATGAAAAATAAGCAACCAACAATGGGTTGGTCTAGCAGTCAAGGTAGTAGTCAAGAAGAGCTACTTCAAAGAGGTTGAGAGTTTGAGTGTGAATTTACATTCCCACGCATGATGATGACTACTCTCGGATGAACTTTTAGCTTTAGCCCTGATATAGGTATGGTGGGGGTTCTTCCAAATATAGGGTGGTAGTAATGTAGACGCAATATTCCTTGTTAGAATGTATGGGGTACCTTACCTATCTTTCCATGTAAAAAACATAAATAAAATAAGATAAAAAATGGGCAGAATCTGCGACAAGTAAAGAATTGAGAGTAAATAGTAAAAGATCAGTCTCCATTAATGATCTTGACCCTCTATAATTAGATTTTCATGGCCTAAATAGACAATTTACTATTCATACCCACTGTCATGCTAATTTACACTAACAAACTTCAGAATCATCAAACTGTTAAGGAGGCTTAATGTTTACCTAGTCTGAGAATTTGAAACTAAGCTAAGACACATTTGGAATCATTAGGTAACACAATTATTTTGGTCTTACTCTACAAAATTGAAATTCTTTGCATGTTAAATAGAGTCCCTGAATTGCAGTGCCTCTCAACAACAATCATTCACTAGTATGCAAGTTCTTCTATTCGTAGAAAAATTCAAACTCTGGTTCATCAGTGGAGGTTTTAGGGGAAGTAGATGCCGGCAAAAAGTTCCCACACTCTTATTTATCACTGAAGGTTTTGGGGGAAATGGATCCAAATCTTAGTAATTGGAAGGCTCCTTTCAATCTTTTTGATCTGTATAAAGCAAGAACCTTTAAATTCATCCTCCAAATCCAAAACTTTCAATTTCATATATCGGTAGCATATAAATATAGAAATTGCATAGCTAAACTACTTGATTTTTGAATCTTGAGGCAAATTATAGTTTGGGTTAGGGAGGAACGATTATGGTAGTGAGAAAGATAGAGAATTATTCTTTTTATTTTGTTTTTATATATTTAACATTGTTAATCTTCTTTTTTTTAATTGAGTTTTTACTTTAATTTATATATATGCCACGTGGCTATTTTTATTTTTTTTGGTCATTTATGCCACACATTTTGTCCACCTGATATCCTGTTACCCACGCCACCTCGTTAGTGTTAATTTGAACAATACTTTGATAGGAGGGACCCAATTGCATCAAATTATACCCTAGAGTGACTTAATTACGACAATTGAAATTATAACGATGAAAGTGAATTCAGTTTTAAATTATATGAACTAAAAGTGTTTTTAAGCTTTCTTTTATATACTTAGTTAGAGAGTCAAAAAACCTCACTAGAGCTCATCCATACTGATATTTATGGTCAGATGAAAACTCATTCCTTAAGCTAGCAAAGATATTTTTTGACTTTTATTGATGATTGTCCTTATATCACTTTGGTTTATTTTTTAAAAGAAAATTTAGAAACTTATTTTGTTTTCAAAAGATTCTGTTAAAACTAGTTTTGCCCAGGCTGAGTTGTCCTCCGAGTGGCTGATCTGCAACGGGAGCGGTCATTTGGACTTGTGAGAACTATGACGATCAAGTCAGTATCTAATTAGAGTGTATAAGCTGACAAGCTATAATAAGTATGAGTAAAAAGAATAACCTCATTTGTTTTGAGGTTTTGAGCCTCTTTATATATGGGTTTTGTCCGTCACAATAAAAATGAAGTCTGTTATATAATAATGAGTAATAATGGCGTCCGTTATATATTTATGGACGATAATGGCATCCATCATAATATTAATAGAAATGAATGGTGACAATTATAGTTCGGATTAATCTGTTGTACCTAGATCCTACCATGTGTGATAATATCATTAGATTGGTTAATCCTGTATTATCAAATTCAAAAAATATGTTGAAAAGCAAAGTGGATGTTTTATTAAAATGATTCAAAGTGACAGGGGTGGAGCATATACCTTAAAGGAATTTGAAGAATATTACAGAGATAAAGGCAAAGCAATTGACAGCAAGCTATAGTTCACGTCACAGTGGTGTCGTTGAGAGAAAACACATAACCATTGTGGATATGGAAACTTCTATGCTAACTAAGAAAGGCCTACCAAAATCTTTTTGTGCGGAAGCTATTCATCGGCTATTTATATTCTTAATAGATGTCCAACTAAAGTTGTCAAAAACATGATGCCTCTTAAAGCAAGGAGCCGAATCAAGCCTTTGGTAAGTCATTTCAGAACTTTTGGATAAATGTTTTATACATATATTCCTTCACAAATAAGAATAAAGTTTGTTAAAGAAAAAAAAAAAAAAAGGCTGAAAAATGTATTTTTGTTAGCTATAATTCTCAAACAAAAGGATATCATTTGTATAATGTTGAAACTAAGAAGTTAATTGTAAGTAGAGATGATAGATTTGATAAAAAGGCATCTTTGGAATGGAAACAAAAAAAATATAAAAGAGCACATGGATGTTGCTTTGAAGAAAGGCATAAAGCACCAGAAACAACTGAAAAAGAAATTCAATCACAGTAGCCAACACCTCTTTCAAGTCCTAAATCAGCACAAGAAACATCATCACAAATTTTTTTTCTCCCCAGAAACTCCTCCAAGAAAGACTAGAAGGCTTAACGATATATATGCATCTTCCAATTATGTTGTTGTTGAACTAAAATCATTTAAAGAAGCTGAAAAAAGAAAGAAATGTGATAGCAAGCAATAAAAGAAGAAATCAAAATGATTGAAAAGAATAATAGGTGGGAACTTGTGGACTGACCAGGAGGAAGAGAATATGTTGGAGTGAAATGGATTTACAAGACAAAATTTACTCAAGATGGAAGCATCCAGAAACACAAGTGAGACTTGTAGCAAAAATGCTTCACTTCAAAGCTAGATATTGACTTCTATGAGACATTTGCTCCAGTTGCCAAGCATGAAACAATAAAAATTTTATTTGCTTTAGCTGTTTAAAAGCAATGAAAAATTTATCAACTTGCTGTAAAATCCGCACTCCTTAATGGAGTATTAGAAGAAAAAACTTATGTAGAACAGTCGCAAGGCTTCATGAAAAAAGGGAGAGAAGATAAAGTTTTAAAGCTTAGAAAAGATCTGTATGCGTTTAAACAAGCTCCAGTAGTTTGGTATAACGAAGTTGACAAATTTCTCTACAAAAGGTTTTCATAGAAGCAAAAGTGAGTATACACTCTATGTAAAGAAAGCTACATCTTCTATTCTCATAATCTCTGTGTACGTTGATGACAATATGCACAAGGAATGTTGAAAATGTGATCCATGAATTCAAAGAAGACATGATGTGTACTTATGAAATGACTGATTTGGCATTATTTCAGTATTTCTTGAGAATTGAAGTTTCTCAAACAAAAGATGGATTCTTCATTTCTTAAATAAAGTATGCATAAAGGATTTTAAAGAAATTTAATATGCTTGGCTACAAAACAGTTTCTACTCATTTGGTTTTAAATGAAAAACTGAAGAAAGAATATGGTGGTAAGAAGGTTGATGCCTCAAAATATAGAAATCTGGTAGGTACTTAGCTTACTGTATCTCACAGCTACTAGACTGGTGTTATAACCTTCATAACTCGATAATATAAAAATCAAGTTTTATATGCAAAGTGTTAATTTACATTATAAAATAAATAAATTAATTAAATAACAGTATGGTTGAATATGTTATAATTTGATATATTAGTATACAATTTTAAAAATGTTGTATATTTATTATTGTAAAGTAAATAACATTGTAACAAAGTAAATTCAAGTGAGTGTTATAATATATAGGTATATATTAAGATTTAATTCCCATCACAACCAAATAAAATAAATAAACAATACCATTAGATATGTATATATATATATCAAGATTAAAAGGAGAACCACATATTTAAATATTGACCATAGCCTTAAATATCTTGTATTAGTTAATTTTATTTTTTATTTGTTTTGTCCCCTTTTGTTTTCTTCCTCCTATGACCGATTTTACTTCTTGAAGGTTCATGATTTTTCTTTGTTCCTCTTCTCTATCGCCATACTTGTCCTCCTCTAAAAATTTTGGTGGTAATGCTCTAACTCTAGCCGAGAAAGATAAGTCTTTCCTTCCTTTTTCTCCCTTGTTTCCTACTTTGTTTTAGTTGAGGGTGGTTTTAGTGATTCAGGAGTTGTTGGTAACTCAATGGAACGGGTGGTAACAGCTCTGTTTTGGCGTTCCATGGCAGAATAGTTTACTCTATCCACCTTGCTTGAACTCAGTCTTGATTAAGCTATTGTACCCACCGTTTTTCTTTTCTTTTCTTGGCCGTTTAAGTGCTCTAATTGTTGGCAGTAGCTTGAATCAATTCCTAGCCTCCAAACGCTTTCTTATTTTCCATTGATGTACCTTGTCTATCATAGCCTTGGAGTTTTAGCTGGCTAAAGGATTATTCTCACTACCAATCATGGCAGTTGGTATTGAGGCTGAAATTTGTCCCTTTTACTTCCATTTTTCTCTTATGGGGTTGAGAGGTATGGATTCTTCTTCTTCTTTGTTTAATTCTTGTTCAATTTGAGGGTAAAGGTGTGTGTAAGTGTGAGTTAGTTGAGTGTATAACCATTATTTCATAGGATGTTGTTGTTCCCTGTTTTGGGCAGCAACCTTGAATGATTTTACTTCTTTTTTTTGGATGGTTGTTAAAGACCAAGAAGAGTAGATTTCTTAGCTTAGGAGGTCACAGCATCTAAAGGACAAGAAATCTCTGGCCGTGGGACTTTAATTAGGTGAAGGTAATTAAGTTAGTTGGGTTAATTTAGATGAAGTATTTAAGGTCTAGTTTAAAAAATTTGTACATAAGGAAAGTAAAAGAATGGTATTTTGTGAATCAAGATACAACATGAGAATTGATTTAATAATTGTGGAATTGATAAGCTATGTTGGTTGTCTCTTAAGAAACTCTTGAATGATTAAATGAATCTTAAAAAAAAAAAAATTGAAATCATTGGTAATGCTAAATTAATGTGGATTTGTCTTGGTTCAAACCTTTAAAGTATCTAACTTAACTTTAAAACTAATATGGGTGTTATTAAGAATGTTCAATTGATGTGGTATGTTGAATTATTAGCATGTATATATATATATATATAGATTGATACACACATCAATGGAGGAAAATGATGCCTTTATGGTGTTTGATAAAATGTTTGAAAGAAATTAGTTATAACTTTTAAAGTAAAAACCTGGTAAATTTAGGTCTTAGTGGTTAGTGTTGTTGGGGTGAATAAGAACTCATGAACAAGAGCAAAGAGTCATTGGTTGATGTTGTGGGTTAAGGAATTAATGAAAATGAGTAGTGGTTATGAACAAAGGAGTGTTAGTTATAGGTAAAGTGTGAGAAAATGAAAGTTAAGTGGCTTTTGAAGAGTTGTAAGGCCAGATTTCATGGGTTAGAAAAACTTTGTGTTTCAGGTGCTTTCGGGGCTGAATTAAATTAAGGGTTAAAAAAGAAAGTGTAGCTGAAGATCTTAAGATATTGTCTAAAAAATTTTGTAGATTGGTTCAAAGTATGTTGTTAGTTAGAGCTGTTAGACTAAGGCTAGGTCATACAGGATTTTTAGTGAACCTCAGTCAATCTCAGAGGCTTTGTCATAGGTTGTGGTTTGAATTAGTCTAGGATCTCTAAATCAAAATTGTTCCTAGCATACTAAAGAGAAAATCTGGAGTGGTGCAAGTTTAATTCTTTGTTGTGTATGTTGGAGGGGGTGGGACTCAGGGTGATGATTTTCAGATGCTGATTGCACATGTTTTAGTATAACTAACTTTAGAGGTAAAGGTTGAATTAGAAATAGAGTTATGAATATGAAATGTTCCCAATACCTTGATAAGAAAGACTGGAAAGTTTTGTAATTTAATTCTTTAGTATGAAGTCTTTATAAGCCTTAGAGTATGATATTGACAACTGAGAACTTATGCAGTGCCATGTTTTTGGTTCATGTAAGGAATTGAGTGGGTTCAATACTAATTTTAGGAAAAGTTTATAAATAATAAAGATATATATATTTGTCTATTAATAAATCTAATAAACGGAATTGGATTTCTTTTTCCTAAAGAAAGTTATTTTCAATTAACTAAGGTAATGTAAGAGCTGTCAAAATCTTGTGTTTTGCAAAATTTGTTGCAAATTCAAAGAATAAACTATATTGATATACAAATCTAAAAATTTCAAATGATATACCGTTATAAAACTACATGTGTCTAGTATTTAATAAATTTTACAAAACTAAATTTGGAAATTTCTTGGGAATGATATGATTATTAGAGTGAACACTGGTCCAAACCCCAAGTTTGGACAGTTTCAACATCTTTAACTCCCTAGTATTTTTGTTATTTTTTTTAATAGTTTCATTCTACCCTATGCTTAGTAATTAAAAGATTATAAAAATAATTTTTATGAACGAAGTATTATTTAGAAAATGAATTTCAGTTCCGGACCTAATGTGGATTTGATGAGATGCATGCGTGAATGCAAGTGTAAGTGACGCACGAAATTGGTTAAAGGTGAGTAATTAACTGTTGCCTTTGGGGGCTAGATATTTATGTGTAATTGTATGTATATTTAAATAAATGTGCAAGTACAATGTTTCAGTGAGTTATTCAAATTATGTTTGATGATTGAGATTGTTTGTGATTGATAAGGGCAAACAAATTAAAAATTTTCTGAGAAATGATTGTTATTTCCGGAACTGAAATCTAGGTGCACCTAGGATATTTTGATTTGAAATCCTGAGATATTCTGATTCTATTAAATATTTTTAAAATTTTGAGTGCTCAGCCCTAGTAGGATGGATTGTGTACTAAGAATTAATCTATTGTGTGGGCGCGTAAATGCCCTGTAGGGGGAGATACTGTTGTGCGGGGTTAAGTTACTTGTTGGGCCTTTGTCTGCTTGTATGTTCTAATTGCATTACTAAGAATTGTGAACTTTCGGATATATGGCTCTCTCTCTCTCTCTCTCTCTATATATATATATATATAGTGGCTTTATGAGACCTACAATTATGTGAGTGTACTATTAATCTAATGTTACTTGAAATTAAATAATAACATAACGTGCTTTGAGTGATGCTAGTACCATTTAGATACATTATCCACTTATGGAGTCCGTAGAACTCACCCCTCTTTTGTGAATATTTTTTTTTTTAGTAACAGGACCTTAAAGAAAGTGAACCACTGGTACGGGGTTTGCTAAGGATTTGATGACAAGGTATTTTTCGGAATCTCATACTTGAAGTCAAGGATGAAAGTTTGCAATCACATTAAACTGTAGGGTGTCTAATTTTAAATGATGTAACGGTCTAGTATTTGTCTTGCTTATGATGTGGATAGAGCGGAGCTCCTTGTTCTCTTTGTGTTGTTGTTGTTGTTTAAGAACAAGAGTTTATAGGTTTGTATTTTAAAGCATGTTCCATATTACTGAGAATTTCGGTCTAAATTTTCAATAATTTGTGATTTGTTTCAGTCAACAAACTTTTACTATTAATTTTTGTTTTATAAATTTCTAATTTTATTTATTGGTTGGTTAAGAGTCATAGATATTTTTTTGTGTCGGAGTCAGGGTTACAGAAATTTGGTTATCATTCTTTCAGCCAGTCATGCTCCGTAAGGGGTGTGAGTAAATTACAACTTTGATGTCTTGTTCAACTTGAACCGATATTGGTTTAGGGTATTAACACGCTTAAAGTGTTACAACTTTGTCTTCAAATTGCACCTTATCAATTGGTACCTCCGTCGTTCCTTTGTCCCAACTTTCAATGTAGCACTAAAGGAGGAGGCACAACTAGTGCTGATGGTGAATGAATATGGGCACCTCCCTGATTGTTAGCATCTAGTGCAAGAAAGGTAAGGATAACCTGCTACTCAACTGATGATGGTGGCTCTGGAATATGTGCAGCTTGATAGTCCTGATTTCAATCTCTGATTCCAAAGAAAGAGCCTTAACTTGTTTCTCTTGAATTTCCTACAAATCGATCAACTCATGTTTTGATTTTCTTTTGTTCTGTTATTATTATTATTATTAATTTTTTTTTTTTTTTTTTTTTTGGAAATGGGTAAATGTAGACAGAAAAGTTCATTCATGGAATTCACTTCGTTTTGTAATTCATCCAATCCGAGATCAACATATTGCATAACAGACTCTATGGTATCATACTGTTTGGGTTAGGATGATACTTAGATATTGTAAAGCTGGATACGTATGGGATGCGCCTTTTAGTGTAGGAATTGCCTGTTTACTAAGATAATAAGTTCAATGAATCTATGAGGTCAACCAAAAAATACTCATTCTCCTAATTTTTTAAATAAAGAATAAAATTTAAACTAGATGGAGCAACATGAGGATCAGACTGAGTTAAAAATGTAGAACCTGCAAACACATAAGACCGACAATCAGGATATGACACAAAATAACTTTATGGTAAGCGAGATCCAAAATGTGTACTTAGGAAAGTGTAATGAGACACTCCCCTAAATTTCAATAATTCTAAATTAAGTAACATCATTAAACCTCATAACATAAAATTTAAAGTTAAAATATGATAACTCTAACAAGAGGTAATGGTGAGCCCTTTAATAACACATTTGGCTCTATGGAATAATCACAAGGGGACAAAACATGATGCCATGACATCATTTTTCCTTTCTTTTTTTTCTTTTCTTTTCTTTTTTCATCACGCCATGAATGAGTAAAATATGTAGAATCTACAAACACATGAGAGATTGTCCTGTAACTACAATTGTCTGGTCTATTGTATTAAGTTATTTCAACCATAGCTTCTGGAATTTAACTTCTGTTAAGGAGTGGATCAAATGGAACCTTAGCTCTGATTCTTCCCGCCCCTCTCCCAAAGGAATTCCTTGGCATTCATTATTCCCCTACATTTGTCATGAAATTTGGCTTAATAGAAAACTTTCAATCGTTGAATCTAAGTTGTTCAATCCCTCAAGAACCTTTTTCTCTGTTATCAGTAGAGCATCTGAATTTTACTTTATTTCTTCAGAACAACACCCTAAGCTTCCACAAACAACCATCAATTGTTCTTGGTCTCCACCTAAACAGGGTTGGCATATGTTGAACACAGATGGATCTGTTTTGGGTAATCCTAGTGTCATTGGGGCTGATGGAGTTATCAAAGATGATCTTGGTAACTGGGTTATTGGATTTTCTAAAAGGATTGGGTTTGGGACAATTATGCTTGCTGAATTATGGGGTTTAAAGCAAGGTCTTCGAGTTGCTTTGGAAAAAGGAATTCGTTTTCTGGAGATTAATACAGATTCTAAGGCAGTGGTAGATTTGTTCAACCCTAGCATAATCTTAGACAACTATAGTAATCTGATTCATGATTGCAGAAACTTGATGAATTCTCTTCAGGGAGTGGAGCTTAATCATGCCTACAGGGAATCAAATGATTGCTCAGATGGCCTTGCAAAACTTGGTGCTATGCAGAATGATAAGTCGTTGTTTTTTTATTATGTTCCAACTATTATAGCTTTGGCTTTTAACTCTGATTTCAGGGGAGTTGTTTTCCCTAGAACAATTATAAAACTCTAGTTTTTATCTATTTCCTGTTTGCACCAATATATATATATATAGAAGTTTGATTTTTGGATCGAATGCTTTTTTGTTTAGATGGCAGTTCCATTAAGAGAAGCAAGAAGTGATTCCTTTATGAGTTATTATTTGATTAATTATAACTGTATAAATTTATACAGTGCAGCTAAATAAAATTATTACACAAACTCTATTGGACTAAAATCAAAGATAGTAATTAGGGTTAGTAACATGTTATAATCTATTGACCAGTTCTATTGAGTAGTCTTACGATAAAAAGATGCAATGGCTCTGAAATTTTAGTTTAATAATTAAGGCAGATTAGAATCATCAAATCTCAAATTATAGTCCTAAAAAAAATACAATCACAAACCCTTACAAAACTATTTCACTATTTTTCATTCAGAAAATATAATTACAAGCTGAATTCGTAGGGTTTTCCTGGATCAATAACCCGTTTATTATAATTCACAAACCAGTACACACACAGACTTCATTGATCATAAAAGCACAACCTACAAATTTATTTATTTATTATTTTTTTAATAGAAGCACAAAACAGATATTATTTATGGCACCAGCAAACCTTCTTAATTAATATATTATTTTCTTTGATATTCATTCACTTGAGATGATGAGCTTCAATGTCTTTGGTGATGTTAAACATTAAACCAACGTATTTATCAGGTGGTGGAACCTCCTCCCTGAGTTTCTCATATTCAATACTCAATTTCACCACCGAGATGCCTCCATCTTTTGGAATCGCCTGATAAACAGGCTTAAACACTTTGTAAACCTGCATCACATCTCCTTCCAACCCATTAAGAGTTACTGACAGCTCTTCATCATTTAACTCAACCTTCTCTTTAAACACCCCAGAAGTCCCATCATCTACACTAATTCCAAAATAATTAAATAAAAATAATATCATCCAAACATTGTGTATAGTTTTTGTGTGTCGGTGCCTGAGAATATTTTGAATACGTACCTACAGTGTATTTCCAAACCTTGATAGAGCCATGGGTCTCCCAATCACCTTCATGAACATGAACAGCTTGTATGCTGTTTGGAGAAGCAGTTGAAACATGGTGAGCTTCTTTCTTAAAAATGTTGTAAAACCTCTGAGCAGGTACCTTAATTTCCACTTCTCTCTCAACCTTTCCTGTTAAACCCATTTCTATGTTGATGTGTTTAAGAAATCTTATAACTCAATTTGCTGCTCAGTTCTGCGTTACTTGGATATTCTTTATATATAGGACTGAGCCAGGTCTTCAACTGTGCTGTCATTGTATGAACCACATAATTCATATTTTTCAACTAGTGAAAAGCACGCGAATCACGCTATTCGGTGCTTCCTATAATTTTGCATTTTTATATTCTTAGATATTATTACTAGCCTGATAAGGCAAGAGATCAGACTGATCTCTCTTTCATATTTTTTTCCTTTAGCATTCGTTTAGTGAATTCGAGGAGTACCAGAATGACCGTGGGAAAGAATAAGATCTATAGAAAAAATGAAACATGATTTGTATCAACAGTTAAGATGTTATGACATTGTTATAGTTTCAAATCAAAACTTTTGAAAAATTTTCTTAGTTTTTCTAAGTAACAGTTTAAACTCAGATGCAAATTAAGTATAAATACTTATAACTTATTTCTTTTGATTATTTTAGGCTGCACTTCTTACATTCATGCCTTCGTATCTTAGTCAAGATAATGAGCAAGCTTGGGACGACGAAAACTTAGGATTATGAGATGATTTTTGGAACAATAGTTGTAAAAAAAAATAATGTTAGGATGAATTTTGAATAATATTTTTTATTTATATTAAATTTGAAATTTAAATATTAATATACTTTTATATGTATTTGCAGTATAAAATTTCAAACGAAATAAAAATAAAAAAATAAAAGAAAATTATTTATTCTATATGCGTTCGTGTTTTGGATTATCTATATCTATCTTATGTAGACTTAGAAAAAGAAAAAAAAAAGTGCTTCTATATTGGAGAAGCAGTTATATTGGCATATATGTTGCTTCCAAATATTGCATTTGAATTCTAGACGCAATTAATTATCTGCGTTTGCGTAGACATAAAAAATAATATCTACATCTAGGATTACCGTGTCTATATTTTTGCATTTGGAAGCATATGCAGATTATTTACAGTGTCTACATTTGTACAATATGATGATGTCAAGCTGATTATAGAAAATTCTCAGGATGTGCAAATAGAAAATATTCTAGGATACTTGCAATTTTTATCATCCGATTAGTGAAATGACTATGCCTTACAAGAAGTTCAAGAATGTCTCGGAGCTGAAGATGAAAAGAAAATTGTTGATACTAGTAGTCTTATAGAGAAAGAAAAGCTATTTTGAAAATTTTCAAGCCAAGCCGATGAATCGAGAATCATAAGATCTACTATTTATAATAATTGAAGATATTGATTTTCATTAGAATTGAAGAATTTATTTTTAGTGAAAATTCAAGTATCTTGAACTCAATTAAATCATTGATGATATTTGAAGCCAATGTTGGAACCTAAATTTTTGAAGATTGTACATGTAACCTTTGTAAAAGATCACAAGATCTACTCCAAATATTTATTTTCAAAGAATGAGAATTTTAAAGCTATCCTGTTAAACTCGAGGCAAATTTCTTTCCTGTGTAGCGGTGAGATGTATGACAAAAAATGGTGACTAAATTGTGTCCCCTAAGGGAGAGGATTCACTATATTTTTCCAATGATCTTACTGAAAATCAGGAACACACATAAACAATACATTGATAAGATGATGATCAGGAACCAACAAAAACTGGATGTATTATTAATATTTCATTACACATGATTAATACTCTTATATTATTGAATTATTAAAAGGCATACATGCATTATTATTGATATGGAGCATTACCTATACATGAACCTTATGGGGTTCAATTATTCGTTATATATTAATTGCATATAAATACTCCATAACGAGACCTCCATATATATATATATATATATGCTGAAATTGCACACACCTCATCTCTATTTAAAAAGTTACACATACAATCTCTCAAGTTTGAAAACAGGTCACAATTTAACACAAACTCTAAAACATTAACATAAATACTTAAATTACTCTTATTGTATTATTTTAAAAAGACATGTATAATCTTAACTTGTTAGATTAGTTTTGTGATGGAATGGTCTTATTCAACTTAAGAAATAAGATAAACATAAAAATTAAATGAATAATAAAATAGTAATTTAACTAAAAAAATAATATAAAAATACTTTCTATATTTGACCAAAAGCGAATTAGTAAGTTATAAAATATTATTTAATTTCTTAGTTGTTTTATTTTAATCATCATTATTGAATTAGTTGTTATTTTAAATTTTATTTATCCTTATTTTTAGTTCGATAATATCATGACATCATTAAATTAGTTTATAAGGTTAAAATCAAATATATTTCTTATCTTAATAAGGGTAGTTTAGACATTTTAAATTATCTTTTAGAATTTAACTTAAATTTTATTAATCTTTTCTCAAATTTTATGAAAAATCTTTGTAAATACATATAATCAGTGTTGAGGGATAAGGGACGCAATCACAAATACCAACCAATCAAAGCTAACAGACATATTGGTAGACGGATAAGGGACGCAATCACAAATACCAATAAGTGTTGTGGGCCATTTAATTAATTTGAATGAATAATTGATGATGGCGTGTTATTTTTTTATTTCAAATTAGATTTTTTGCTAAGTTATAATATAATATAGGATTTCGCTTATCCGCGATCTTGTGAATAGTCAAAGCTTACAAATACTGTTGAACATGATTAATTGGACTTTATCCATGCTTTTCATGCTGAGTTTTTTTTCTGTAAATTAAAAAGATTAGTAGCAGTCAAACACTGAAGTTGTCTTGAGTGGTGGGTTAACCAGAGTTTTCTGATGAACTATTCTAAAAAATCTTGTATCATTGTTTTACTTTATTTCCTTCTTCGTTGCTTACTACTTTTTGCTTCCAGCAGCATTCAATTTTAACTAATATCTCTTAAAACAAAAAATCTTTTGATCAGAACATTTTGAAATGTCAAACTATCCGTCTATTTTGCTTAATTAGACTAATAAATCGTACTGGACTGCATTATGTCAGTTCATTAATTAAATTACAAATTGACTAAGTAGAGGTTAATTGATCGATTAGACCAAATAGACACAAATTGGTCATCAACACAAATCACAACCAAATCAACCTCAAATCACCAAATCAATACCAATTAGCATTTCAATCAACACCATTCAAATGCTAATTGTTCATGGTCAAATCTCATCTTACTCAAATCACTTTCAATAACATTGAATTACCCCAAATCAAGTTAAAACAATCAAGCCCGCTGCTAGCAGAGTTCATCCAAAATCCTTCTAAAATGACCATCCACAACGTCGTCTTGAAGAGGCAAATCATTCCATCTGATATGAAGCTTCACAGCCTTCGATTGAATCAAATTCTAAGGAGATTGAATTAGAGGAATCCTTATTCTTTTCTTTTAAAGAATATAATATAGAGTTGTAACCATTTATTTACAAATATATAAGTTTTTATTTGTACACGACTTTTATCTGTTTACTTTTCATATCCAAAATTTGAGTTCACATTACCCATAAACCCTTAACTAGTCCACTTATCAAGAAAATACATAGAATTTTATTCACAACTAATCTTTCTAATTTAGGGAATCAACTACCCTCCGACTTTTTCTAGTGAAGTCAATACTCTCTCAACACTTAAAAGGAGATCAGTGCTCTCTAAACACTTACGAGGAGACCAGAGGTCCTTTACAACTGATTAAACTTACAATTTTCAATCAATCATCTTTGTTTCACAGAACACACAAGTTACACAACTTGTCATTTCCTTGCAATGAAGGAATTACAATGGAATTCACTCACAATCACAAAGTGACATGGTGTTTGGGTGAGTTTTACAATAGAAAAAAGAAAATAAAATTTGGACTTTTTTGGGACTGATGAAGACATGAAAGTTTGGATCAAACAAGATCTTGATTGTACATGAAAGAAGAATATGTTTGTGTCTTCTTCTTTTTATCCTTTTTGGCTCATCGGCACGGAAGCCTTTGGCATTAAGTCTTTTTCTATTTCTTTGCCACTTCTCAACATTTTTCTTCTTGGAGCTATGTAATATATACTCTAATCAAAAGTGTCTTTACTATTTAAATTTTTTGTTATAGAGATGAATTATCATTACAGAGATAAAACACTACTTTTTTATTTTATTTTATATATTTAGTAAATCTTTAATTTATGATGAGTAGTGCTTTTCATAGTAAACAGAGGACTACTTAAGATGACTTTTGAGGAGCTTCAGATGAATTTCCATATTAGCATGAACATTGGTTGTTGTGCGTGCATGTTCGGTCTACTTGCTTTTGAACATAACTTTTGTGATGTAAACTCTTGTGTCATATGATTGTTGTTCAAACAGTAGAGTAGACACAGAGATGATGTGCAGGTACTAACGTTAAGTTTTGATGAACTCTAATTATATGTTTGTACTATTCTAGAATTTGATAGTGAGTTACAATATTGCACCAGTGAAGAAGATGGCCAACTAGCTACTTCGCTTAAGAGATACAGAGAGCTTAAAAGCTTAGATGTGTGAACCTTTAGCTGCTATTTTTGTGTCTTCAGCAGCTGTCTGTCTCAATAAAACGGTACATATCACTTATAATCCAATAGTTCATGCATCTGACTTTATTTCCGCAGTTAGACCATGTTTCAGTTCTTGCAGCCATAAGTTGTTCTTTAGTAGTTGAGGATGCAAAGACAACCATCATTTGTAGATTTAGGAATATTAGTTTATCAACTATTTTCAGCATTTAGATGAAATCTATTAAGTTCATTGAGATTCTGCTGATTAGATTTCTCACTTTTGTTAAGTTTAATTTAACACATGTAAAATAGAAAAGTTGATGAAATTAAGATTGAATAGTTATTTTCTTAGTTCTGGAATTCAACAATTATTTCGTAATTATTGAAATCTATATTTGGGGTAAAATTATATTAATAATTGACTCAACAAAGTCAACTATCGTTGCCCATCTAACTTACAGCACCAAGCCACCTGCAATCTTACTTTTTCTAACAATAAGTCTTCTGAAAATGTTTGGTCTCTGCAAAACTTCTCCGATTACTAACTTATTTCAACCGATCCAAATATACCATAACCCAGCAAATAATACTGTACCCCATACCCCCTTTCAGCTCTTCTTGGGACATAGATGATTCCAAGATAGGATTTAGTCTGTGACATTATTTTTACCCGAATATTCTACCACTTTAATATCTTATACCACCCCTTCCAAGTTTGTTCACAATGTAAAAGCATATGATTAATGGATTTGACTGAAATACCACACATTGTGCACTCAATCCCTTGATCAAACTTATCTCAAAAGCCGAAAAGAATTTTCCGCAGACTGAAATCTGCCTTTTAGACAGTAGCCAAACAAAAGTTTCGATCTTTTTTGGAACTAGCCCCTTCCACACCTGCTTCTCCACCTCTCAATCAAACAATCTTCTCCTCAGTTCAATTTTCCAATTCCATTTATTTTCTTCCCAAGAGCAGAATTCTTGTATCACCCCCTCTTTATTGCATGCAAGAGCATGAATTTTAGGAAACTTTATCTTCAACGCCTGACTTCCCACCAAGAAATTAGACCAGAATTTAAAAGTTTTCTCACTCCCAATAAAACAAACAAGACTAGTCCGAGTAATTTTTGCAAAGTCATCATCGGATTAGATGTTTCCACAATTCCTTCTTGTGTTGGTAACGTGTAATCCACGTATCCTTCAGGTCATAAATGTATTTTGCGAGCAGAGTTTTTTTTTTTTAATTTTAATTTTATTTTTATAAATCCTCATTAGCGAACCTCCACACCCAATTTTGAAAGACATGCTTTGCTCTTCAGCTTTAGTGATCACAGCCCTACTCTGGCTGTTATCTTGCTTTGTTCTCCTTTGAATTCTTTCCAATTCACCACAAGCCTTGGTTGGCATCGTGAAGATCAATGGGTAAGATACTGGAAAGTTTCTCAAAACTGCTTTGATAAGCACAACTCTGCCACCTAACAACAAGAATTGCTTCTTCCAAATTGCAAATTTATCGATCACAGGCTGCCAAATAGCGAGAGCTTTTGGGTTGTCTGCAAGTGGAATCCTTAAATACTTCACCACAGGCAAGGTTTCTATTCCGCTTTGATAAGCATATTGGGTTAGTTTCTAATGTTCACTCTATCAATGTGCCATCTCTTATCTTTTACCAGTTACTAGTTCTATTTTCTTTTTAATTCTTTTTTTGTTAGGTGTATTTCTAGGCTTTTATAATTTGAAATACTAACAAATACGTACATTTTGTCAATTTAAACAGTTGTACTTATTTATTAGTATTCCAAAATGGCGTTTCATGTCCATATTCATCAATGATTGTCTAAAATGAGATTATCCTGATAAAAAATAAAAAAAAAAGTTGATGCACGTAGCAAAATGGCACATGGTGCTAATTAATATTATTCAAGGTACTACTTTCTTATTTCCATATAGTTGAGTAACTGATCCATACTCAGTGATCAGCACTACATGATGGATCTAACAATAGCAATGACAATAATGTTTTCCACTTCGGATTTTGCATTCTCCTCCTCTGCAGCTTTCCTGGCATTTGCGGTTGCACTAAGCATCATTTTTTCCAGGAATACAGCCTGGATCATGGTAATCCCATCAACACTTTATTCCATCAACCTCCTTCAGCCCTGCAATATTTATTTTTTTATTGTAACAATTAGTAACAACTTGAAGAAAAATAATCTAAGCTATCTTTGTTATTCAAAATATATATCAATTATAATATATTTGATGGTGAACTATTGGTTTAATGACATCGAATGAGTTACATATCTCATGTCTATATCATTTGTGTCGAATCCATTTAATATCATATAATATCAAAAACTAATTGTAAGATTTAAACAACTGCTATGCTTCATAGGTTTAAGTCCACCAATTTTTCATACCAAATCGAAATTAAAAAAATTAAAATAAAATCAATAAATAACTCCATAAATGAAAAAAAGAAAATCAAAAGACATATAGAAAAGGAAAAAATAACATCCTTACAGATAAGATGATGATCATGATGAACATCAGAGGTAGAACCTTAACTCCAGCCATCTGTTGTCACATAAAATAAATGAATTTGAAATTGAATTGAAAATTAATTCAGGAAAGGAAAAACTAAAATAAGAAGATGATGAAGAAAACTGTTGTATATATAATTGTTCTAATATAGCAAAGCTTTGTCCTTTTTATTAAACTTAATTTTATGCTTCTATGCTTGAATGAAATTAGCACTTATTAATTTTAAAAAATCAATAGATCACTTTGTACAAGTAAACCTTATTATATTCACAAATCATATAATTTTCAACTTAACCTTAAAATTTAAATAAGTCCAATGAGATCTTCTGACAAGCTAATGAAAGGCATAAAATTTAGTCAAGCTCTGAAATAAGGCAATGTTATTTGTTCTCGAATATGACATAGATTTCACAAGAAGGAATAAAAAAAGAAAAAGAAAAAAGAAGAAGACAATTCTATTGTATAGACTATACTGGATCAAACCAGATCTGAAGACACAAATATTTTCCCTCTAATTAAGTGAAACAATAGCACATGATAAACCAATTTTTAGAACTAGCATTGCAAGGCATCCAGCAATGGGAATATAGAACTTAAACAATCCGTACGTATCAAAACTATTGAAGCCTTGAAGAAGATCTTGAAGAAAGCTGCAGTACTGCAAAGCTGGAGCCGACGCCTAAGACAAGATTGCAATGTTGTAAGGATATGAGGAGGTTTTCAATCTTATATAAGGTTTTAACATTGAATTGTAAATCCTAGATTGATCGGAAACACTGTTGTTCAGATAGCTCGTAATATTTAATTATTATATTGAAATGATTGTGGCCCTATTGCTTAATTAACTTAATGGGCCATATAATATATTTCTGGTTGAACAATATAGTTAATTATCTAATCAAGATGTTCGAACATCACATGTCTGATAAATAAAACTAACATTTAATGGGCCACATGTATTTTATGAGAGTTATTCATTTTTTTATTAGTGAAATTTTAGTTTAACTTACCACATTGCAACATCTAACTAAACTAGAAACTCGATTTAAACTTACTCTTACACAATGTCTTCATTGACTCAATCATTATCTCATTATCTTAGTGTTTTAAAGAACACAATTTGTTTTATTTTTCCTTTAAATAAATTTTTGTTTTTTCCTTGGTGCCAGCCATGAATCTTCCACCCATTTTGTTTTTTGTTTTATTTTTATTTTTTCTTAATCTAATTTTTTTCCATTAAAACTTATTATTTGTTAGGAGTTTAATATATTTTACAGAAAATCATTCTACACAGTAAGACTATTTAGTTTTTTTTTTTTTTTTTTTAATTTTTTTTTTTATGTTGTATAAGATTTTTAATTGTAAGGCTTTTATTTTTTCATCAATTCAAACTTAAACATTCAAATTTTCTTTTTTGCACATAAATTCAATCTTACATTTTGATTTTCTACACGTTATGAACTTCAAAAATCCTAGTTCAATTTAGTAGATTATGAAATAAAAAATTAATAAATTTATTTAAACATTTTTAGGTATTGTTAAATTATTTAAAAATTAATTAGCAATATATTATTTTTATTTTAAATGGGCAGTTAGTTTTTTTTTCCCTTTATGGTGCATTTGAAATTTTAAATAAAAAATGTATATTTATGTGTAAAAATATAAATGGTTAGTTAATTGAATAACTAAACCTAGTAAGTTTTTTCCCTCTTATTTCAATTAACATTTCGTTTATGCCTTTGAATTAATGTACCAAATATTTAAATTGTTTTAATGGTATTTGAGTTATTGTTTTATTTTCTTATTAATGTTTTTCACTTTCTATCTGTTATTTTATATAAACTCTTCATATATATATTATCATTAAAACACAAATTGAAATAATAATTATATGATTCTATAAATTTAGAGAATAATATTAGTAAAAATATTGATAGTTTTAATATTATGGTAAGAAAACAAAGATTTATTGTCTATGTATGCTAAAATTGAATCAATATAAAAAGTTTAATTTAAAAGAAAAAAATATTTAGAATACTTTACAAGTATTCTAATTACCTCCCCTTTCAATATGAGATCGTTTGAGTAGGACATAATCAGGTCCTCAAGGCCATACAAGATACTTTATAATTATACCAACTAGGGGTGTGTACGGGTCGGTTCGGTCCGGGTAATGATAAATTTTTGAACCGAACGGAAATTTTCCGGGTAATAAAATTTATGAACCGAACCGAACCAAAAATAGTTATTACCCGAATTTACCCGAACTGAAAAAATATGACTAGTTCGGTTCGGGTATTCGGTTACCCAAAATTTATCAATATTTTACTAAAATTAATTTAAAATTATATATTTTTTATTTTTGAACCTCATACTTTTTAAATTCATTAGTTATTATAAAAGAAAAATACAAAAAACATAATATATTAACATATTCAACACAAATAAAAATATAAAATTATAAATTAATACAACAATACATTAAAAATAACAAAAAAAATTATATATTTTGATGTTCGGGTAACCACGGGTACCCATTTGCATTATACTCCACTACCCGTAACCGAACCGAAAATAACGGGTATTAAATTTAACTACCGGAACCGAACCGAATAAGAAAAATACCCGAATTTAACCGAATTGAATTACCAGGTTCGGTTCGGATATTCGGTTTTTCCGGGTTCCTTGCACAGCCCTAATACCAACCCATCAAACTATTCGCATACTTGCATAAAGTAGAATATTTCACACATGTATTGCTTGAAAGATTAAAAGCACCTTGAGAGTATACTACAGGACTTGAAAATTGGCACTAAGGAATCTTTTTAATCCATCCTCTAATTTAAAAAAAAATCAATAGACCACTTTGTACATGTGAACCTTATTATTCATAAATCATCTAATTTTAAACGTAAGCTTAAAAATTTAAATAAGTCCGATGAGATATTCTTACAAGCTAATAAAAAGCATAAAATTTAGTAAAACTCTGAACTAAGGCTATGTTATTTGGTCTTGAAGATGACAAAACCCTAACCCTAATGTAATCCTAACCCTGACCTTAATCTTAATCGTAATTCTAATCTTAATTTTAATGATAACTTATTTGGATGGTTGACTTTAAAAAAATATGGGGAATGTCTAAAATTAAAAGAATTCTACAAATATAGAATTCTAGAGGATCCAAATCCCCTTATAATAATATTCTCTATCTTTTAGTAATCTTTATAATATTAAATTTTATAAAATAAAAAAGAGACAAAACAGCATAATTTAAGGAAAATTAAAAATATAAATAAATTTTAAAAATTATCCACTCTTCCACCATTTAATACCAATTCTTCATTTATCTCTATGCAATTATAAAAAATATTACTTTAAAAATATATATCATAAAAACTACCCACATCCTCATCCTATAAATATCCTGTTGATTCATTTATATTAAAACCAAATAAATTAAAATACCTAATATTTTTTTTCTAGAAGTTAATTATTAAAAATATATATATTCTATTTAAAATAAAAAGAGTCCCTCAACACACAAGTAAGCCTTGCAATGAGACTGGTTTAGTATATGGTTATATTTTGTTTGAGTTAAGTGTAATAAATATTTAAATTGTTTAAGTGGTTGTTGACTTATTATTTTATTTAAGAGCTCCAAAGTTGAAATCTCTTTATCCTAAAAGCACCTTCACAATACACTACATAACTTAGGAAGGGCACTAAAGAATCTATTTAATCCATCCTCTTGAGAGCTTCAACACTAAAACATTATAGCACATCAATTCATACATAGCAAACCAGATCCATAGACAATATGTAACTAAACACTCACCCTTTTAGCTCCCAAATTATATAACCAAGTTCCCTTGATTGTTTGAACTTCAAAATCATGAACATAATTCATTGCTTCACATGCACTCTTCTACATTCTTTTCGTCATGTTAATGTGAACAACAAATTCGTGCATGAAAGTAATAGACAAGAAAGCTTGTACAAAAATAAAAATTGTATTATATTTGTAAAATAGATGGATATAACCTCTGACTTAATATTCTTTAAAGAAAGAATGCATTCCTCTGATTTGATCTCATTGGAAACTTTGCTTGATCCGAAGGCTATGTAGCTTGATTTTAGATGGATTGATGAACCCTTTTAAAAACGATGTTGTGCATGACCATGGAAAAACGTCTTGTGATCTCTACAGGCATTAGGCTTGATCACAGGGGTTTGTGGCTTGCTTGAATCTCTGTTGTTTGAGAGAGAAAAGCAAAGGAGTTTCAAGAGCTTTTGTGTCTTGAGTTTTTTGCCTCCTTTCCATTGCCTATGTGAACCTATTTATAGGAGAAGGCTAGGGTGGAAAAGTTGTAGAATTTGAGGTCATTGGAGGTGATTGAATATAATGTTGGGTAATTAAAAATGATTTGATTGTGATTAAGATGATTTGGTTGTGATAGGTGTTGATTGTCAATTTGTGTCAATTTTGTCAATTGACCAGTCTAATTGTTAATTTTATATTTTGACTAATTAGTGTCTAATTTGTCCAATTTATAATTTAACTGATTGACTCTTAAATTGCCCAATTATTTTAATAGACAAAATATCAAAATTCATGGTGTCTATAAATGCTCCCACTTCAAGACTAAATTGTGTATGCATGCTTATTACGCAATAACTATTGAGGCTTGAAGTATTTTGTACTTTGACTTGAAATCTTCTTGCTTTTTGTGGCTTGACTTTTTATTTCAACAAAGTTTTTTTTTTTTTGAAGCAGTTTTAGTTCATGTCAAGGAAACGTTTGAAAATTTAAAGGCTGTTTGATGTCATGACAACAAACCTTGAAACTTTGATGCAGTTTCACTACATACTGAGGAACCTTAAAGATTTGGAACAGTTTTTGTTTGTGTTAAGGAATCTTAAAATTTTGGAGTAGTTTCAATTCGTGCTGAGAAAATTTGAAGATTTGCACCAGTTTTTGTTTATGTTGAGGAATCTTGAAATTTTGGAGCGGTTGCACTTAGTGTTGAGGAAAATTTAAAGTTTTAGAGCAGTTTCATTTTGAGCTAAAGAAGCTTGAAGATTTGGAACAATTTCTATTCTTGCTGAGGTATCTTGAAATTTTGGGACAGTTTCAATTCGTGCTGAGGAAATTTGAAAATTTAGAGCAGTTTTTGTTTGTAATGAGGAATCTTGAAATTTTGGAGCAGTTTCATTTCATGCTAAGGAAATTTGAAGCTTTGGAGCAGTTTCATTTCATGCTGAGGAAGCTTGAAGATTTGGTGTAGTTTCTGTTCGTGCCGAGAAATGTTGAATTTTTGGAGTAGTTTCACTTCGTACTGAGAAAATTTAAAGCTTTTGAGCAGTTTCTAATCGTGTTAAGGATTCTTGAAATTTTGGAGCAGTTTCACTTCGTGCTGAAGAAATTTGAAGAAATTTGAAGCTTTGGAGATTGCTTGCAGTTTGGAACTATTGATAGTTTAAACTCGTATTAAGGAGTATGAGTATTCATTTTATCTTTTTTTGGAACCATTGATAGCTTAAACTCATATAAAGGAGAACGAGTGTTTTTTTTTTTTTTGGAACCAGTGATTGTTTAAACTCGTATTAAAGAGTATTCGTCTTCCTTTTTTTTTGGAATCATTGATAGTTTAAACTCGTATCAAGGAGTATAGGCGTTTTTTTTTTTTTTTTTTGAACAATTGATAGTTTAAACTCGTATCAAGGAGTTTTGGATACCATTAATAGTTTAAACTCGTATCAAGGAGTATAGGCGTTTCTTTTTTTTGGAACTATTGATTGTTTAAACTTGTATCAAGACTATTAGTGTTCTTTTTTTTTTTTTTTTTTTTTTGAACCATTGATAGTTTAAACTCATATTAAGGAGTTTTAGATACCATTAACAGTTTAAACTCGTATCAAGGCGTATTCGTGTTTTTTTTGGGGAACCATTGACAGTTCAGACTTGTATAAATAAGGATTTTTTGTTTTTTTTTTTTTTTTTTTGAAACCATTGACAATTTAAACTTGTATTAAGGAGTATTCGTGTTTTTTTTTTTTTTTTTTTTTTTAGGAACCATTGACAATTTAAACTAGTATTAAAGTGTATTCGTGTTCCTTTTTTTTTTTTTTTTTTGGAAACTATTGGCAATTTAAGCTTGTATAAAGGAGTATTGGTCATCTTTGAGTCAATAATTTTTCAAGTTATGGAATACAACAAATTTGTATGTTTTTATGTGAACCTATTTATAGGAGAAGACTATGGTGGAAAAGTTTGAGAATTTAAAGTAATATTGGTGATTGAAGAATTTGTTCAATTTAAATGTAATTGGAGGTGATGGAATGAAACGTTAGATAATTGAAAATGATTTGATTGTGATAGATGTCGGTTGTTAATTTGTGTCTATTTTGTCAATTGACCAATTAGTGTCTAATTTTTCAATTTTTATTTTGACTAATTAGCATCTAATTTTCTAATTTAACTAATTGACACTTACATTGGCAAATTATTTTAATAGACAAAAATACCAAAATTTTGATGTCTACAAAACCCCCACCAACTTTTCTTTGGAATAACAAAATTCTTTATTGGAGAAGAAGTTGTTTGGAACAACAAAATTCTTTATTAAAGAAGAAGTTGCATCCTTTAACCAAAGTTAAATGGCTAAAAACAAAAGGCACCACCAGCTTTGCTTCATTAACAATGATCATGTTCACCATCCATCCTATTCTCACAACATACCAAGAATAGCAACCCTACAATGATTAAAGGAAAAAAAGAATTGGCCCCTGAGTATCTTCGCATAAGCACCCTACCCTACTTGTTGAAAAATTTAGCGAAGCTCTGCCAAATTGTTAGACGTCTGTTCGGTACTTGGAAGCTCATTTTCCTAACCTCACATTCTTAGGTATGAGCTACTTCTCATAGGCTTTTTTTTCCTTTTCATGATGTCGAGAAGAAATGAGACCTCCTCCTCTCAGCCTTCTCCTAATGTAGACGACCTACCCTGCTTAGAGGGTGGGTCCATAGTTGAGAACGGCGAAGAGCCCGTTCATAGACCTGGTAAAGGAAATAACGTGGGTATATTAATGATACAATCTGGTGAGGCGACCTAGTGACACTTCAAGTCCAAGCTCCAATTCTGAAACACACACAGATGTTTTTTTGGATGAGGAGACCGCCCTGGCCTAGTTCTCTCCAGAATGGGGAGATGAGTCCAAAGAGGACATCGTCCTCTTCTAGCCCTAGACTAACACTAGAGCAGTCTGTTATGTTGAGAACCAGATCTCGGATGCTCGAATAATTACTACATCCAAGCAATAGTTTGAGCCAGTAGGAGCTTGGGCAATAAGGAGCATAGCCACATGATCGCTTCCTATCAATTCTATTCCGAATTTTATCTATTTTTATGAGAAATACCTTTGAGCTAGCATATGGTAACCTCTTCACTCTTTTGCTGTGAAGCTTCTAAATGCCTGGGCATATGTCCCTCCTAAGTAGTACCTAATAAATGGTGCTTCCTGATTACTTTCATAGTAGTATACAGTAAGCTACACATCCAGCCATCCTTATTTATGTTTAGACATCTACTCGAAGTAAAGAATAGTCACAAGAGGCTGGATGTACTTTTCAAGCAAAATTGGACCTCTTTTGTTAGGCAGCCAGTCAATAGCAAATAGTGGAAACCTAAGTATTTTTTTCGTCATGATGCCACATCCAACCAATCTCCTGCACAGGTGGGGCGTTTTTCATAAATAAACGAAGTTTCCCAAACTGACCAGGGAGCAACATAAGCATTTAGACAAAATTTTGGCATATAAGAAGTATAAACCTGGCGGTCTATTTAACATTATTTCTTACAATACTACGTCCACTTTGATCGGTCATAGGCTGTCAAAAATACCGCGTGGTCCATTCCATTATTCTAAGCTCGGTTACAGATTTAACAATTTTGTATTTTGTTCTGATTTCCTTCCTTTCTGATATTTTTACTTTGTGACTTTTTGTATAGATGTGGGACTTACACCTGAGCAGGAAACCGCTGTGGTACAAGATGCTAATAAGAGGCACCTTAAGGAGATGAGGGCTAAGGCGGTGACCTTGAAAGTGAGCAAGGACAAGTCTGTTAACAGGGATAGCCACCCTCTAAGAAGACTTCCAAGTCTGGAACTGTAACAACCTCCTAGGCCAAATCTCCTAAAATATTTGATGTTTCGCTATCCTCTCCTGGGTGCATTACTGTCAAGCAAGTTTTTCCATTCTAAATTATGGCAGATGTAGAAGAGGGAGCACCTTCTGCTCAGAAGGCAGGCCGAACTAGGAAGAGACCAAGGCTGAGCAAGACCTCTGACCACCTAGTAAGAGCAGATGGATTGCCCATGACCCATATACCTACTCATAAGTTACTAGAAGCCAAAGCAAACACTTGCATGCATGACCTCATTGGTATGGCATACACCATAGCTCGAGGTAAGATGTTGCCTGCAGACACTGTATATACAGTTGAGCTCCCAGTAGAGAATGCCCTGCTCACCTGCCTTACTGCCAATATCAATGTGAGTTTTTGAAATTAAGCTTTGTATGTTTGAAAATTTATCTTTAAATATTAACAAGCCCTATATTTGGTTGCAGGCAATTCAGCTACAAGCTTCTCTATATGCTCGCTATAAGAAAGCTCTAGAGGATGCCGAATATTCATCCAACAAACTTGTAAGGACCTTTCAAGAGCTAGAGAATGTAAAAATTGCTTTAATTTTGGCAGAAAAGAAAGTTGAGGACAATTCAGCCGGCCTTAAATTGATTTAGTGAGCCAGAAAAAGACGTCGTATTTTTGAAGGACACTCCATGGCAACAGTAGAGGAAGTACTAAGGTGAAGACCTCTCTGACTGGGCAAGATGATCAGATCAATGCCTTAAAACGTAAGCTGGAAGATACAATGATCACTCTGCTGGATGCTCGAGAGGACTCTAAAACTACTATGGCAGTCTTTAAGAAGTTTGAGGAATGCCGCAAGATGATATACGATGAAGGAGTTAAGTGTTATGGGCAAGGAAGGATGCACTATCGTGAATTTTTGAAAAAAAAAAAACCTCGATCTTGACATTTAAAAGGCCCAATATCCTAGCGAGGATGAATCTGGGGAGATCGTTGAATTGGAATGCCAAATGGCTCTGGCTCACTAGGCTGAAGCTGAAGCTAAGAAAGAAAGGGCTGAATCCCAAGAGAGGGTTGTGGAGCAGCAAGATGGGGAGCAGGATAGGGCTGCTAGAGGAGGAGAAGTTGGCAAAGAGAATGGAACAATGGAGGAAAGCCGACCTTGATTCTATTTTTGTATTGAGTTTATTTGGTATTTTACATTACCAGTTACAGTCTGAACAATTTGTACTTTAGATATTTGATGTATGACAATATGTTTTTGATGATTTCAGAAATCCTACTATTATTCATTATCCTTTTTGCTAATCCTATAATTTTGCAAAAGTTGATAATCAATCTAATTAACACGTTGAAAATGATATTTTAGATTTATTTTGGGCAATTTGATTATCAGCTCGAGGGTGACTTGGGTAGCAGGACTATGCCTGATGACCTGAATTGCCTTCCTCCCAAGGACTCTATGGTCATCTAGATGCTAGCCAAGCTATAGGATCTTCAAGGGTCCAGAAAATTGTATCCCACAATAGGTTTTAAGAGATCTTCAAGCGTTTTCGAGCAGTTGTTTAAATGGATAATCTGCAAAAACATGCCTTTGAATCATTACTATTTACATAGCATTTCAAACTAGAATAAAGAAACTAACAGGTTAATGAAAATATTGTTTCAAGTGCTGGGAGTTGAAAGTGTTGGCGAGCTCTTGCCCCTTTTCTATTCATATTTTGAAAGAACTTGGTCTGACTTCCTTGGCGATCTAGTTTGGTCCTTCCCACTACTCTTTCAATTTTCCATATGTTCTTCCCACTTTAAATTAATTTAACCTGAGCATTAGGCTCCCTCTTTAAGAGGTCTAACCTTCACCTTTCTGTTACAGAAGTGAGCTGTGCTTTATTGATACACTGTTTACTTTAGGTGTGCCTAATCTCTTGATTTTTCAAGAAAATCTAGATTAGCTCGGAGCTTAGCTTCATTGTCATGTTTTAAGAAAAAGTCTTTCAGCGGTGACAGACACTTTATTTCTACCGAGATAATGGCTTCTGTCTCGTATGTTAGCTTGAAAGGGGTTTCACCTTCATGGTTGTTTGATAAGACCAAAGTACTTGTTGGAGCTACTCTTCCTAGTTTAGCAGATATCGGTTGACCTTTTTTTTTTATCACATCTAGTAACACCTTACTGCTTTTGCCTGGCCGTGGCCTGCAAGTATGCTACTGTAGAAAACCGAAGGTCAATACCAAGTTCAGCACACCAATCTTTGGTAGGAAGACAATCAAACTGCTTTTTGTAATCAGTTACAGTGGCATGTGGGATTCCGAACCTGCACACTATGTTCTTCCATAAATTTCTCAACTACCCTGGCCTTAATAAAGGTCGTCACCTTGGCCTTAGGCCTACTTGGTCAAATAATCGTAAGTTACAAAGATAAATTTTTTCTTTTTCCCTTTGCTTCTTAAAGGGAATGGTCCCAGTATGTTTGGTCCCCAAACAGAAAACAGCCAGGCTCTCTTAATTAGGGTGAGAAAGTTAGGTGAAGCTCTGGGGATCTTAGTTGATTTTTGGTGGCTGTGGTAACATTAGACTAAAGATTGGATACCCTGAAGAATAGTCAGCCAATAATAACCCCTGCACAATACCTTTTGTGCCGAAGCGCAGGAGCCAATATGAGCTTCACAAACTCCCAAAACAAATCTCTTTTAGAACATAGCTAGCCTCTTCTAAGGCTACTCACTTCATATGTAGTCTGCTAAAGGATCATCTGTACAAGCTTGTCCTCAATCATATAATATTTGAAAGCAAGCCTCTTTATAACTCGGGCTTCAACCTTATCTGTCGAGAGTCCATTAGTGCTTAGGTACTCGACCATAGATATCATCCAAGATAGGCCAGGGATGCCCAAACTCATAATCTCTGATTCTTTCTAACTCAATCTCAGTAAAATATAAGTCCTAACATTCTGTTTTCTGTCTTGTTTATGGGACCCCGGGGGTAACCTCCTAAATCCCTTAAATAAGCTAGTCAGTATATGTTGGTGAGTAAATCTATTTGAGAGCTACTTAACTAAGACAATAGTGATATTACCTCCTTTCGGGATTGGGGGTTCTATTTATAGACATATATTTGATGGGTTACTTGAACAGTTTCCCCTAGCTAGTTAGTTGGTTGCCACATGTCCCCCTTGCATTGGTTGGCCACACACAATATTAACAGAGCCTTTATCAACCTTTTTTTAAAAATTGCTTATACCTCCATGGACTGTTAGCTCTCTTATTAACATAATGTTCTGCATTCCATTACTTAGTGAGAACATAGCTTTAACCATCCCTTCATGGTCCCTTAGCACAGTACCTCTGATACTAGTTAGGCCTGGTTTTCCTATAATGAATCTATCGACATTGAACTCCAGTCTTCCTTTTATTAGGCTTTTCGCCTTTCTTTTCTAACAACCATATTTAATTAAGCTAATATTTCTAGCTAAATCACAAATGGAGTTGGTTAGCATAAGTAGGCAAATTAGAGGGGATAGGCTGAATAGTTTATTATTTTAAAATGCACAGCTAAAAAATATTTTTACTTTGGAAAGAATTAGTTAAAATAAAGTACAACAAAAAGCAAAAAATAGTAAGCAATATAAAATAAAGACACTAAGGTTTTATAGTGGTTCACTAGAAACCCTTAACTAGTCTACTTCTCAAGGCGACACTTAGTGTTTCATTAACAACTAATTTTTCTAATTTAAGGAATTGGATACCTTTAAACTCTTTTTAGAAGTCAATACCCTTTAATCACTTCCAATGAGATTAGTGTCTTCTGATCACTTATGGGGAGACCAAAGGCCCTTGGTTAGGGCCTTTTACAACCAATTAAACTTACAGGTATCAATCAACCATATTTGTTCTACAAAACACGTAAGTTACATAACTTGTCCTTTCCTTGCAATGAAGAATTACAATGGAATTTACTTAATCACAAAGTCACATGGCTTTAGGATGAGTTTTACAACAGAGCAAAGTATATGAAATTTGGACTTTTTGGGAATGATGAAGACATGAAAGTTTGGATCAAACAAGATCTTGATCATACACTTATGATTATGTGTCTTCTTCTTTTTATCCTATTTGGTTCATTGGCTGGGAACCCTTTGGCATTCAGTCTTTTTCTATTTCTTCGGCATTCCTCTCAACTTTTTGTTCTTTAAAGCTTTGTAATATATACTCAAATCAAAAGAGTTTTACTATTTAATTTTTTCCGCTAATTGTAAAGATGAAACACTACTATTTTTTTTATGTAAATCCTTAATTTATGGTCATCCATGCTTTACATAGTATATATAGGAAGGACTACATAAGGACTTTTCATAGTATAGGAATTTCCATATTAGCATGAATAGTGGTTGTTGTGCGCATTAGGTCTGCATAATTTTGACATAACTTTTGTGATGTAAACTTTTATGTCATAGAATTTTGTTCAAACAGTACACATGGATGATGTCTAGGTACAAACATTAAGTTCTGATGAACTCTACTTATATGTTTGTACTATTCCCAAAATTGACACTGAGTAACAACATGGCATCAGTGTGAAAAAGATGATCAACTACTTTGCTTAAGAGATACGGAGACCTTAGATGTGCGAACCTTCAACTGTTGTTCTTTTGTCTTCAACAACTGACTATTTTTATAAAATTGTACATATTACTTACGTCGTAAGTTAGCATTAGATAATCTAGTAGTTAATGCATCATACTTTATTTTAGCAGTCAGATCGTGTTTCAACTCTTGTAGCCATCAGTATTTGAGGATAAGTTGATTTTCTTTTCAATGCTAAGATTACCATCATTTGTAGATTTTTGAATACTAATTTAGTTTATTATCTATTTTCAGCATCTAGATGAAATCTATTAAGTTTGTTGAGATTCTACTGAATTAGATTTCTCGCTCTCGTTAAGTTTAATTTAACACGTGCAAATTAGAAAAGTTCATGAAATTAGGATTTAATAGTTATTTTCCTATTTCTAAAATTCAACAATTATTTTGTAATTATCGAAATCTATATTTGGGGGAAAATTAGATTAATAATTGACTCAACAAATCATCTATCATTGGCCATCTAACCTTACACCACCAAGCCACCTGCAATCTTATTTTTTCTAACAATAAGTCTACTGAAAATGTTTAGTCTCTTACAAAACTTCTCTGAAAACTAACTTATTTTCACTAATCCAAATATACCATAACCCAACAAATAATAACATGTCCTAGACTCCCTTTCAGCTCTTCTTGGGACATATATGATTCCAAGATAGGATTAAGTCTGTGACATTATTTATAGGCTTAATTACATTCATAATCCTTATAATTCCTTCAAAATTCATTTTAGTCCTCCTAGGTTAAAAAGTTAAAATATCATCCTTATACTTTTAAAAATTACACAATGTGATCCCTGCCTCCATGCACAGTCTATTTTAATTGGACAAAAACCAACCTAGGCTAACAGGCTCCCATTTGTCATCCAATGTGACATAACGTACCACCACATTCTCCTTTAACATGGCGGCCATCAATATCTATTATAGGTCTGCATGCTGCTAAGAACCATAAATTATTGCCTCAAAAAGGACCATTATGTGATGTTAGATGACACATAAGAGCCTTTTAGTTCAGATCAACTTTTTTTCAATTAAAATTGACGATATGTGACGATAAGGACCACATTGTGTCATTTTCATAAGTATAAGAATAACAGTTGAACTTTTTAAACTGAGTGGACTAAAGTGAATTCGGAAAAAAAAATATATAAAAACTATGAATGTAATTGAGCCTTATTTGTACCATACCATTGAATATTCCACCACTTTATATCTCATACGACACCTTCCAAGTTTGTTCACAATGTAAAAACATATGATTAATGGATTTGACGGAAATACCACACATTGTGCACTCAATTCCTTATACTTTTAAAAGTTACACAATGTGATCCCTGCCTCCATGCACAGTCTATTTTAATTGGACAAAAACCAACCTAGGCTAACAGGCTCCCATTTGTCATCCAATGTGACATAACGTACCACCACATTCTCCTTTAACATGGCGGCCATCAATATCTATTATAGGTCTGCATGCTGCTAAGAACCATAAATTATTTCCTCAAAAAGGACCATTATGTGATGTTAGATGACACATAAGAGCCTTTTAGTTCAGATCAACTTTTTTTCAATTAAAATTGACGATATGTGACGATAAGGACCACATTGTGTCATTTTCATAAGTATAAGAATAACAGTTGAACTTTTTAAACTGAGTGGACTAAAGTGAATTCGGAAAAAAAAATATATAAAAACTATGAATGTAATTGAGCCTTATTTGTACCATACCATTGAATATTCCACCACTTTATATCTCATACGACACCTTCCAAGTTTGTTCACAATGTAAAAACATATGATTAATGGATTTGACGGAAATACCACACATTGTGCACTCAATTCCTCAATCAAACTTTATCTCAAAAGGTGAAAAGAACTTCTGAGACTACAATCCTCCTTTTAGACAGTAGCCAAACAAAAGTTTAAATCTTTTTCGGAACTTGTCCCTTTCACATCTGCTTCTGATCCACCTCTCAATCAAACAAGCTTCTCCTTAGTTCAATTTTCCATTTCCATTCATTTTCTTCCCAAGAGCAGAATTCTTGTATCGCCCCCTCTTTATTGCATGCAAGAGCTTGAATTTTAGGAAACTTTATCTTCAACGCCTGAATTCCCACCCAATAAAACAAACAAAACCAGTCCGAGTACTTTTTGCAAAGTCATCATCAAATTAGATTGTTTCCACAATTCCTTTCTATAATGGAGACAACCTCTTGTGTTGGTAACGTGTAATCCACGTATCCTTCTAGTCATACATGTATTTTGAGCGCAGAGTTTTTTATTTTTATTTTTATTTTTTATTTTTTATTTTTAATATCATAAATCCTCATATTAAAATGCACCTTAAATGAGGTGTTTCTAATTATGCCTAGTGTGGGGCATATGCAGAGGTGCATTGTTTGTAAAACTAACCCTTTGAATTTATTTTCTAATTATGCCACTGTTTTGGTACTTGTTTTAGGCCATAAAGAGATTTAACTAACATGCACTCCTTAGCCTGATTTCCTTGAGCAACAAACCCTTTGGGTTATTCCATATATACTTCCTCATTTAAATTGCCATTCAAAAAGGCTGCCTTAACATCCATTTGATGAACAAAATGATTGTAAAGAGAAGCCAAGGCAAAAAAAATTCTGATGGAAGTAACTCGTGCAATTGGTGCATCAGTGTTAAAATAGTCAATACTCTCTACTTGCCTAAACCCTTTAGCTACTAATCTTGCTTTAAAAGAAGATATAGTACCATTAGTATTATATTTTCTTCTAAATACCCATTTGCACCCTATAGGTTTAGAACTACTATGTAAATCTGTCAAGACCTAAGTATTATTTCCTAAAATTGAATCAATTTCATTATTTACAGCTTCTTTCCAAAAAGCTGTGTCTTTAAAAGTCATAGCTTCTTTGAATGATCTAGGATCAGTCTCAAGACTATAAATATAGAGTATTTCATTAACCACCTCATTATTTTGGTCCCCTACAACAAAAATAATAAGGACTCAAAAGAAACAAAGCCATTATCTCAATTTTTCTCTTTTCTAGCTCTAGGACTCCTCCTAGGTCTGCTTGGTTGTTCTAGAACACTAGGTTCCCTAGCCTCAACAATGGACCTTATAGGACCTCTAGGGTCATCAAGTGTAGGTGTAGCAATATTTTCAACATCTTTCGAAAATTTATTTTCAAAAAATTCCACATCTCTTGACTTTGTTATTATATTAGATTCCAAATCAAGAAGCCTATATATAGGCTTTCCTATTAGTAGCATATCCAACAAATACACTTCTAATAGCTCTAACCTTAACTTGGTCTTCTTAGGATCAGAAACTAGAAAGTAAGCAACAAACCCTCATACTTTAAAATGATTTATGTTAGGCTTTCTACCTTTTTATATTTCAGAAGGACTAGTTTTCACAACTGTACTAGGAATTCTATTTAAAATATGACAAGCAGTTAAATGTGCCTCACCTACCAAATTATTTGGCAAATTAGCATAGTTTAACATACAATTAATCATATCATGAAATGTACAATTTTTTCTTTCAGCAACACCATTTTGTTGTGGTGTATATGCAGCACTTGTTTGATGTATGATGCCATTTTCTTCACAAAATACATCAAAATCATTTAAACAATATTCCATGCCAATATCAGAACGTAGAATTTTAATATTCTTCTCAAGTTGATTTTCTACTTTTGTTTTATATTTGTTAAATAAGCCAAGTGCTTCATCTTTTGTTATTGTTAAAATGCACCTTAAATAGGGTGTTTCTAATTATGCCTAATGTGGGGTATATGGGGAGGTGTATAGTTGTTTGTAAAACTAACTCTTTTAGAAACATTAAGATTGTTATGTTGATAGCTACAAAATATGATGAACTCATAAAATTGGACAAGGAATGACACGGGTTGTCTCTGACCTTAAGGTTTCTATTGCCCCTACTGTAAAGGTTTTGCTAAAAGTTATAGATTTAATTTTGTAAACATTGTAAGAATAATAATGGTCTCAAAACATTATTCTCTATTTAAGTGCATAAATTTATAACTCCTAAAATGAATTCATAACTGCTAAAATGAATTGATAACCGCATAAATGAATTCATAACCCTTAAATTAAATTATAATTGTTGAAATAAATTTATTTCACTAAGTCCACCTTTCTCCTATTACTATTTTCATCCCAGAATAATCTCCTTTGAATTTTTCCAATTCACTACAAACCTTGGCCGGCATCTTGATGATCAATAGGTAATATACTAGAAAGTTACTCAAAACTGCTTTGATAAGCACAACTCTGCCACCTAACAAGAAGAATTACTTCTTCCAAATTGCCAATTCGATCACAGGCCTCAAATAGTGAGAGCTTTTGGGTTGGCTGCAAGCGGAATCCTTGAATACTTTACCGCGGGCAAGGTTTCTATTCTGCTTTGATAAACATATTGGGTTTGTTTATGTTCACTCTATCATTATGTCATCTCTTATCTTTTACCAGTTATTACTTCGATTTTCTTTTTAATTATTTTTTTGTTAGGTGCATTTCTAGGCTTTGATAATTTGGAATACTAATAAATACGTACATTTTGTCAATTTAAACAGTTGTACTTATTTATTATTATTCCAAAATGGCGTTTTCATATCCATATTCATCAATGATTGTCTAAAATGAAATTATCCTGATAAAAAAAAAAAAAAAAAAAGGGTTGATGCACGAAGCAAAATGGCATATTGTGCTAAAAAAGGGTTGAAATTATCCATATTCAAGTTATTACTTTCTTCTTTCCATATGGTTGAGTTACTGATCGATACCCAGTGATCAGTACTACATGATAGATCTAACAATAGCAATGACAATAATGTTTTCCACTTCGGATTTTGCATTCTCCTCCTCTGCAGCTTTCTTGGCATTTGCGGTTGCACTGAGCATCATTTTTTCCAGGAATACAGCCTGGATCATGGTAATCCCAACAACACTTTATTCCGTCAACTTCCTTTAGCCCTGCAATATTTATTTTCTTATTGTAACAATTAGTAAGAACTTGAAAAAAAATAATCTAAGCTATCTTTGTTATTCAAAGTATATATCAATTATAATATATTTGATGGCGAACTATTGGTTTAATGACACCGAATGAGTTACATATCTCATGTCTATATCATTTGCTTCGAATCCATTTAATATCATATAATATCAAAAACTAATTGTAAGATTTAAACAACTACTATGCTTTATAGGTTTAAGTCCACCAATTTTTCATACCAAATCGAAATTAAAAAAAAAAAATCAGTAAATAACTACATAAATGAAAAAAAGAAAATCAAAAGATATATAGAAAAGGCAAAATAACATACCTATAGATAAGACGATGATCATGATGAACATCATAGGTAGAACCTTAACTCCAGCCATCTACTGTCACATAAAATAAATGACTTTGAAGTTGAATTGAAAATTAATTCAGGAAACGAAAAACTAATATAAGAAGATGATGAAGAAAACTGTTGTATATATAATTGTTCTAATATAGCAAAGCTTTGTCCTTTTTATTAAACTTAATTTTATGCTTTTATGCTTGAATGAAATTAGCACTTATTAATTTTAAAAAATCAATAGATCACTTTGTACAAGTAAACCTTATTATATTCACAAATCATATAATTTTAAACTTAAATTTCAAATAAGTCCGATGAGATCTTCTTACAAGCTAATGAAAGGCATAAAATTTAGTAAAGCTCTGAAATAAGGCAATGTAATTTGTTCTCGAATATGACATAAATTTCACAAAAAGAAATAAAAAAAGAATAAAAAAATGAAAAGAATAAGACAATTCTATTGTATAGACTATATTGGGTTAAACCAGATCTGAAGACACAAATATTTTCCCACTAATTAAGTGAAACAATAGCACATGATAAACCAATTTTTAGAACTAGCATTGCAAGGCATCCAGCAATGCAAATATAGAACTTAAACAATACGTACATATCAAAACGATTGAAGCCTTGAAGAAGATCTTGAAGAAAGCTGGAGCCGACGCCTAAGACAAGATTGCAATGTTGTAAGAATATGAGGAGGTTTGCAATCTTTTATAAGGTTTTAACGTTGAATTGTAAACCCTAGATTGACCGGAAACACTGTTGTTCGGATAGCCCTTAATATATAATTATTCTATTGAAATGATTCTGGCCCTATTGCTTAATTAACTTAATGGGCCATATAGTTTAATTATGGTTAAACAATACAGGTTAATTACCTAATCAAGATGTCCGAATATCACATGTCCGATAAATGAAACTAAAATTTAATGGGCCACGTGTATTTTATGAGAGTTAGTCATTTTTTTTATTAGTGAAATTTTATTTTAACTTGCCAAATTGCAACATCTAACTAAATTAGTAACTAGATATAAACTTACTCTTACACAATGTCGACTCTATCATTATTTCATTATCTCATTATTTTTGTGTTTTAAAGAACACAATTTGTTTTTTTCCTTATTGCCGCCGTGAATTTGCCACCCATTTTGTTTTGTTTTATTTTTATTTTTTCTTAATCTAATTTTTTCCATTAAATTTATTATTCGTTAGGAGTTTAATATATTTTAAAGAAAATCATTCTACATACAATAAATTTTTTTTTTTTTTTATTATGTTGTATAAGATTTTTAATTGAAAGGCTTTTATTTTTTTCATCAATTCAACTTTAAACATTCAAATTTTATTTTTCCCACATAAATTCAATCTTACATTTTGATTTTCTACACATTATGATCTTCAAAAATCTAATTCAATTCAGTAGATTATGAAATAAAAAATTAATAAATTTATTTAAACATTGTTAGGTAATGTTGAATTGTTTAAAAATTAATTAGCTAGTCAAAATTTTATTAATATATTATTTTTATTTTAAATGGGCAGTTAGTTTTTTTTTTCCCCTTTATAGTGCATTTGAAATTTGAAATAAAAAAAATATTTATTTGTAAAAATATTAATGGTTAGTTAATTAAATAACTAAACCTAGTAAGTTTTTTTTTTTCCCTCTTATTTCAATTAACATTTCGTTTATGCCTTTGAATTAATGTAACAAATATTTAAGATATTTAAATGGTATTTGAGTTATTATTATATTTTCTTATTAATTTTTTTTCATTTTCTATCTCTTATTTCATATGATCTCTCACTCTCCTATATATATATATATATATATCCAAATTTAACATATTTTATAATAATTACAATAAAATAATAAGAAGAAGAAAAATTTGATGAAAATATTATCATTAAAATACAAATTGAAATAATAATTATATGATTTCTATTAATTTAGAGAATAATATTAGCAAATATATTGATAGTTTTAATATTATGGTAAGAAAATAGAGATTTATTATGTATGTATGCTAAAATTGAATCAATATAAAAAGTTTAATTTAAAAGAAAAAGAAGGAAAAAAGGTTCAAAAATGAGAAGATATATATAAAAAAGGGTAATTTAGTGTTTTTGAGTTAATTTGTAAGAAATGACTAATTTGGATGATTGAGCGTTATTTGCTAATTATGACTCAATTATGCCTAATTCGATAATTTATGAAGACAATTGTAAAATGAATAGTAATTCATAAGGATGAAGTGCGAATGATTAAAACAAAAGCCCCACAGATAAAGTGCGAATGATTAAGACCCCGCACATCATCAATTCATACATTGGAAACCAGATATGACAATATGCCCCTAAAACACTCATCCGTTTAGCTCCTAAATTCTACAACTCTCTTTGTAGAATAGTCGAGTATTAATTCATTTGAGTGTCTGCAGTACTTCGACAAAATCCATTAAGTTCTGTGGAGATTTTGCTGAAAGAGATACTCACTTTCATCTTGTATAACACATGTAAAATAGAAAAATAGATGGAATTAGTATTCGACGTTTATTTTCCTAGTACTGAATTTCAACAATTGTTTTATAATAATCAAAATCTATATTTGGAGTAAAGTCATATTAGCAATTGACTCGACATAGCAAATCCTCCTTCTTGGGACCATCTCGCTTACAAAATATTTGAAAGATGATAATTATTTTGGGAGATTTATAAATAAAAATGAAAATTATTATTTTTGGATGATAGGGGTAACTGCATATAGCATTACTAAAAAAATGAGTATTCATGTTCTAATATTTACAATTAAGCTATTTACGCAACACCCTGTAATGTAGTCATCAATTTTATATGTTATATGGGTGTATGATATAAATTATAGATTTATTGGTAAGTTTTAATTTTAATTTCATGAAAATATTCAATGCGTTGGGTCATCATTTTTTTTTTTTATTTTATCTTTTGTAGACAACTTATAATTTAATTTTGAATACTTGACGTTAATATAATTATTTTAGTAAGAGTTATAATAAGTATACGTAAACTTAGTAGATTGAGTTGTTGGTATGTATATATCCTTTAAGACTCAAAAATAAATAAATAAATAATAATTTATATAAATGAAATCTAAATAGCTGTTTTTTCTTACTTGTAAACTTACATTACATTTTAAAGTTGAGGGTAACTTTATAATTTCAAAAGATCTAAACTTTTTTTATTTTTTTCCCTTCCTTTTTTTAATTTTTTTTTTCTTTTCCCCTTCCACTCACGCATGCGGTTTATCCCTCTCTCGCTCCTGGTCTGCTTAGAATTAATCACTTATTCTCTTCCTTCAACCCTCATTCTTGCTCTTCAAAACCAAAAACTCAAGCTCTTGATGAGCTTAAAGGGTGTTAACTCATTTTGAAGAATTCTTTTCTTACTAGAAAGTCTGGCTTAATTGATACAATCAATTATATATAAACGGATTATAGTGGTGTCCATTGCATAAAATGATATGCTATAAAAAATAAAAATTAATAATAATAAAAAAAAGAAACTGATGCAGTTGCCAATAGTATTTAATTTCAAGGTAGATATGAGTGGTTCAGTTAAACTATAACAGAAACATGTAGGTTGGACTAATTCTATTTATTTTTGTTGTTGCCTTGTATCAGGAATAATGTAAAGAGAATTGGTATATAACTTTGTAAGCATGGACGCTTTATTGGAACAACTTTGAAGCTAGACTGTCAGAAGGCATAGGTGGATTCCAAGGTGTTCTATTTTTTTCTTCTTTTTATTTGTCTTTGTTTTTTAGTTTTTAGTTTTCTATTTTCTGACCAAATCTACACTAAATTCAAGTTCCAGATCATTACATTTCATGTTTAGAGAAGCTTGATAAAGCAACCATTAGCTCATTATTTTCCCAAACAATGGTGACTTCTACTTTTCCCTGAGAAAAAAAAAAAATTTCCTATATTTATTTTTCCCAAACAATGCTTTTCAACTGGATAGCATTTTTTATTTTATTTTTATGTTGATAAAAATGGTATCATTCCTTAATTTCATTATTTCTAAAGGTGTAAAATTTTGTTATCAAGTGATTTGTGATATAACTTTTGACTTGAGAAATTCATGTCAAAACGATTTGTGAAATGAAGTTGTTTGTGAGAACTTTAGATGAGGTTATTTTGATAATATAATTGATTCCATTGAATTGTATTTTGAAAATATGTTTAAGATTGAAAATGTTGACTCTCTAGTTTTGGAAAGTTGTGATATTAAATAATGAAATTTGATTTTATGATTTTATTAAAAATTAATACTTTGTTTTATGAAAATTGGTTTTATGGAGGAAAACTTAAATTAATATATTGAATTGATTTTAGTCTCATTATATAGAATATGATAACCAATTATAATGTGACACGTGTCATAATAATGATAAAGCAATTATGTAATCTATTATGATAATTGTAACGTCCACTATAATAATAATAATAATGATATAATGATGAGTTAGTTATACTTTGAATTATACTGTTCTGCTTTCAACAAGTGACGTGCTATCTCATGATTAGTAAATATTAGATTGGTTTTATGAAGACTAAAACTATAATTTTTTTCAAAAATCTACTAAGCAGCCTTTCCTAAAATGAAAGAAATTGCCTCTACAGAAAGTAGTTTTATTTTAATATATATTATAGAGTATATCCTTTTTATAACAACTAGCTCCTAAGTATGTCAGAAAATATAAATGAGTGGAAGATAATGCAAATGGCTACTAGAAAATAAAGGTATGTGGTACTTATCAGGAACTAAATAATTTTTAAATTTTTAAAAACACATATATTGTTGAAGAGTTTTAATTAATTCTACTAACTAACACATTTTAATTAATTTAAAATTTTAAAGTGTTGCTAGCAATGTTTTAAAAATTGGATGGGTGATTGGCTCAAAAAATTTATCAGGTCATTGGTTCAATCAGGGTTAGACTGGATGATATCATAAATTTATAAATTTTAAATATATAAGAAAACAAAAAATAATAATTTAATGTTCATTAAATAATAAGAAAATCACTCAAAATAATATAGATTACATCAATATAAAACTATTGTTTCACTAATTCTTAATACAAAATACAAATATTTAGATATTTCTTAGTACAACTAATATTTTTGTTATTTACTTACAAACGGTTCAATTTAATCAACTTGCACCGGTTCTAACTGTTCTTTCGATTTTTACATGTTCAATCACATAAATAGTCTTTTAGCTCAACTCGGTTCGATTTATAACCAAGACGACGATACAATTGGTTTGATCAACCTGTCCAGTGCATTTTTTTAAATATTGGTTTCTAGTTTGTAGTTTCTTTTTTTTTTAGCATGTAAAATAAAAAATATTACATTAAATGACTGTAAACTAAAAAGGTAAAAAGGGAAGGGAATAAAAAAAGTTTTCTCTTATTTATAATAATAGTATAAGTATTATAAAATATAGAAGATAAAACTTCTTTTTTTTTCCTTGAAAATTATAAAATAAAGACTTGCTAGCATTAGTTTGCATCTAACATGTCGCAAGCGCAAACACATTGTAGAAGTGGTTAACAATTTCAAATGTTGTGATTACCTCTCCCGTTGCGTAGTTAAAGAATTTTAAGGTCCTTGGGAATGTATAAATTGTAATTGGTTTTGTGAATTTAACTTTTCATTCTAATTTTCTATTTTTGCATTTATTTTATAATTAATATAAAAATCTCAACTCAATTTCAAATAAGAATAAAAAACAACTACCTATAAAACTACATCTTTACTCTTATTAGATTGCTTAAAACAATAACAACCATCATTGAGATCGGTCAAAAATAATGAAAAATTAACATCATTGCAAACCAATGAAAAAAACATTCACTTTCATCGAAATTAGGAAGAGATTACGGTCAAGTTCTTGGAGCACATATTGTAATTTATTATTTATTTTAACTGCATCGCAACATGAAACTAAATTCCACCCACTTGCATCATTATTTCAGTGTTTAATTATTGAATCTTTATTGTACCTAACTCCTATTAATTTATAATTAAAAAAGATTCACACATATGAAATTCAAATATGAGACAATATGATTATAACATTGTAGTTTTAATCTATGAAGCATGGATACGTAATTCTTATGATTGTCAAAAAAAAATTATTCTGATAAAAGTTTCATGCATGCATATATCCATAACCAAATAGTTGTGAAGAAATCAGTGGAAACGAGATTATTGTTTCGAAAGAACTTCGTTTATGATTGTCAAAAAGAAATTTATTCAAATAAAAGGTTCATGCATGCATGAAACAAAATGGCACATTGTGCTAATGAATTTGTTACTTTCTTGTTACCATGGCTGAGTGACTGAACTATACTCTTCCATCAGTAAGTACTACAAGAAAGTTCTAACAATAACAGTGACAATAATGCTTTCCACTGCGAATTTTGCATTCTCCTCCTCTACAGCTTTCTTTGCATTTGAGGTTGCACTGAGCATCCTTTTGGCCAGGAATGCAGCCCGGACTGTGATAATCCCAACAGCAGTTTATTCCATCAACTTCCTTCAGCCCTGAACTTTTTTTAATATGAAAAAAAAAAATCTAAATTATCTTGTTTGTTATTCAAATATATTAATTATAATAAATATGACCAGGAGCTATAATCGGTTTAACAACATTAGCATTATAAAAATTATTATGGAACGTCTATTTAGATTTTTTTTTTTTTAAATGCTAGGTGGAAATCACTCAACAATAAGTGGGTGGGTCCCACTTACTCTATTATTTTTTATTTTTTATTTTTTTCAGTTTCTCATGAGAATTTCCACACATTGTGAATATGAACTAATCTCTCTACAATTATTGACTCTATCAAAGGGCGATTCTAGGATTCAAACCTTTAGCTTGGAGTTCATATGTTACCTGAGATTATTGTATTCAGATTGTAATATTTTCTGACATTAATGAAATATTATCCATGTTGTTTAAAAAATCAATTAATAATATTTATAGAAAGAATAATAAATAAATAACATACCTGTAGATAAGATGAAGATCATCATGAACATCAGAGGAAAAACCTTAAATCCAGCCATTTACTCTTACTGAAAAAAAAAAATACATTCAAAATTGAATTGGAAAGTTATTTAGGAAGGAAATAATGTCACATGAAAGACGATGAAAAAAACTACTAATTAACCAATGATTTTTCCTTTTTACTAAATTTATTTTATGTATGTGTGTGTAAATAACACAGAAAAACTACATGTTGGGAATTAGTCTATTATTGGCATCAAACAAAGATTTTGAATATTAATTAAATATGGCAGGATTTTATTTCAATAACAATTCGGAATAATGCTATTTTATCTTTACTTTTTTTTTTTATTTGTGCTGATTAAAGTTTATGTTTAATATATATATATGTAATATATAAAAATATAAAGAAAGGATTCAATCCCAAATCCTTAAAACAATAACAAAAAATTCTACCTGTTGAACTAATATTTTCTGAGTAAAAAGTTTTAAATAAGACTAATGAGAACTTTTTACCGACTGACTATTCAATCAACCACACTATTCTGTGGAATTTAGATATGTATCCATATATATGATAAATTGAGACGTATTTTGAACTGCAAAATTTAACAAGAAAATATAGATTGGTTCAAACCAGATCCACAAACACAAACATTTGCCTTCTAAAAGTGAAACAAAAGCATAAATAAAACAATTTTTAACACAATCATATTGCAAGTCAACAATATATACACAGAACTTAGAGAGTACAATGGATACTATCTTTACCTAACGACTGGTTACCTTGAAGCCGATCTTGATCAGGAGAGCAGTACACTACAGGGCTGGAGCCGATATATGTATTAAGTCAAAATTACAATACTATGAGAATGTGTTTGTATTTGATCATAATCTGATTAAATATGTTTATAATAAAGAGTTTTTTTAACGACACTTGTTAAGGTGCACTAAATATATTTTTTGAAAATTAAAATTTTCTAAAAGTAGCAACTTAAAAATTAAACAGCATTGAAATCAAAGCCAATTATAGTAATAAATGTTACAAATTAAACTTTCTATTTATAGTACATTAACAAGTATCCTAAGGGCACTCGTTAGACAAATCTTATATTAAAATAATAAATTGTTATAACGGGTGTGCTAAGGACACTTGTTAAGATTTTATAAATAGAATGTAACATTTACTATAGTAGTTAATTGTGATTAATGTTATTTAATGCATAAATTGCTACTTTGGAAAGTTTCAATTTTCAACAAGCATATTTATTGTAGTTTAACAAGTGCTCTTAGGGCACCCATTAGAAAAATCCTAAAATAATTTAGATATTCAATATTTGGTTAGACAAATCTTATATTAAACTAGCAACTTGTGAATTAAACAACAATGAAATCATAACCAAGTACCGTAATAAATGCTATAAATTAAACTTTCTATTTATAGTACCTTAACAAGTGTGCTAAGAATAGGGTTGTCAATGAGTCAAGCTAGCCCATGAATAGCTTGTAAACTACTCGTTACGGACTCGGATTGAGCTCGATCATCTTGTATTCTAAATGAGCCAATCTTGAGATTTATTTTGAGCTTGCTTAATAAAATGAGTCGATCTCAATCTTTCCAAATCTAGGCTAGTAAGATAGTGAACCGGCTCGTTTAATATTATTTAATAATTTTCTTTATTATTTAAGTATAAATTTATAAGAAATATATTTATATGTAAAAACTAACATAAGTTGTAATATAGTTTGGTGCTATTTTACTCAAATAGATCTTGAGTTCAACTTTTCTTAACTATGAAACTTTTCTATATTTCAAAAAACCTTAAATAGCTCTTAACAATTTGAGCTTGAGCTTAGGGTTAGGTTCATTAACTCTTAACAAGCTTAGGCTAGCGAGCTCTTAACAAACATGAGTCGAGTTTGAGCTAGTTAAAAACTTGACGAGCCGAGCTGAGCCAAGCTTTGCAGGTTCAAGCTCAGCTCATTGCCACCCCTAACTAAGGGCACTAGTTAGACAAGCCTTATTTTAAAATAATTTAGATGTTCAGTATTTGGTTAGAGATTTTTTCAAACTATAATATTATTTTTCTAAAAAATTTAGTTTATAATATGGAGAAAAAAAAAATTAAGAATTTTATGCATAGTTTTTTTCTACTTATAATCTGGTTTTCATAATAATCAAGATTAACCAAGTAAAAACTATGTTATCCCCAAATAGAGCACATCATTCAGTATTCATTTTGGTAATTTAAAAAAAAATAATGAATTAAGCAATTATTTATCAAACACTAACATAACTTTTAATCAATTATTTCACATAATATAAGTAATTCTTACTAAACATTATATACAACTCATAGCATAGTTTGAAACACAATTATAATCAGTAAAGGAGTGAAAATCTAATTATCAATCATAATCATATAATTTTAAGAAAAAAAAAAAAAAAAACCAAACCAAACAGAAAATATAGAAGTATTGAGGCTTGCACTCTTTTTTTTATTACGTAGAGATGTAAACCCTAGACGGATTTAAACCCTGATATCCGACCCATAATATTTCTTTATTCTATTGGAATGAGCCTACCCTATGACCATTTAATTAACTTCATTGATTATATGGTATATTTCTTATTGGATTAGAGAAATGAATTAGTCGAGATGTCTAGTCAAGTCTGTTTTTTATCAAATTACAAAACTGAATTAGTCAAGATGTCTAGGCACTATTTGACATCAAATAAGAATGAAAAAATTAATGGGCTTCATATTTAGTATAAGCTTGTTGGTTTGGTAAATTATCTCTATTACTAGGTACGGATCTATGACTAAAAGGTTAGGAAGGTTGAGTTTTCTTTGTACCCCATAATACTTTGCATTACTAATATTATTATTTTGGGTACAAGGATGAACCTAAGCCCTAAACAAAACAAGCCTACACTGTAGCTAAACAGGGATGGGAAAACCCACCTCATCCTGAGTCAAAAACAAACCAGGCTCAAGAAGAACACTATCAATGCCATGAAAGCCAGAGGACCAGGAAAGACTGATACTGATCAAACAATCCACAACAAAATTGGCTTGCCTACAAAAGTGCTTCCGAGAAACCTGTTAGTTTTTCTATAAAAGATCTCTACATCTCATGATCAGATTAAACTTCGGATGGAAATCAATATCATCATTCTCAACAGGCTTAATGGTAACCAAGGAATCCACTTTAGGCTAAACATTCTTGAAGCCTAAATCCAATTTGAGTTTAATACCATAGTAAAGACTGGATATTTCAGCAAAAGGAATAGTACCAGAGCCCAAATTGGAAACAAAGCCACCTAGCCACTCCCCAGCATTGCCTATGATACAAATCATTAAAGGAAGGTGACGAGGTTGGATAAATTAAGGAGCACTTCATCGACAAAAAAGAAAGAGAGAATGATAGAAATCTTCCAAAATGCTACACAAATTTATATTAAAATGAAAATTTCAGAGTCTCAATATCATTTTTCTATAATAAAAAATAGTTGATATTAATTTTAAACTTTTCTTTTTGATTTGATATACTAAGACTTTATTCTAATACTAATTTCAAAAAATGTCTGGTTATAAAAGTAAACATGAGAAATGGATCTTTAATATGTAATATGAATTTTGAAAATCTTGGCAATATGGAAAAGTTATTTTGAAATATTTTTATAATTGTTTGCTAAATTTTAGATCCATTCAATAGATTTCATATATCTCAACTGTAATGAAAATTTTCTTTTTTAATCCTTCATAGCAATATTGTGTCTAATTATGCAGTTCCCTCTTCTAATATAACTAATAAAAAAAATTAATTTATCACATTTAGATTTTCTTGATAAACACTACATGATTGTAGCTAGGTGAAAAGAAAATTTTAAACAACATTTAAATATAATCTTGATTTTCTATGATTTGTTTTTAAGAAAACTATTTATAATTTTCAGCATTTGTTATAATGTTATTTCAATATCATCCACATTTCATCCATTTTTAGGTTATTGGAAGTGCATATATATATATATAAATAAATATATATATATATATATATTAGCCATGTGCACGTGCTATGCACATCCTATGCACATGCTATGTACATACTGAATGACTTTTCTAAAAATATAAAATGGAGACCATAAGGGTTTTCTGGTTTTTAAAATATATATATATATATATATATATATATATATATATATAAATTTAAAAAATATACAAATTAAATAAGAAATTAAAATGTTTTATAAGAAGAAGTAATTTAGTTGAGTGTTTGAAGAAATCAAATATATATTTCATTGTGTTAACAATCAGTTAAAATATAAAATAATAATAATAATAAAGATACATGATATAAAAGAGCTCTAAAGGGAGAATACTTACAGTAAGAATATGCAGGTGTAACAATTAAAGAATTTAAAGAGTGAAAAATTTAAATAATTTAAAAAAGTCTAATAAATATATGATGTAAGAATGAGAGACATTAGATAAGGATTCCAACATTAATAGCAAAGTATAAGTAAAAAAGAATAAATAATAAGGGTGTTTAAGAAAAATAATTTTCATGTCAATTAATAAGTTGTGACCCTAAAAGAATTAGCTTTGACAATAATGCCACCCTTTAGCAAATGCCTAAAAGAATCAAAAGCACTGTATTGTTCCAGCAGCTGGTAATAATAAGAAACCTATTTACAGCAACACTGACGTTGTTTGGAGTAGAACCACAAGTTATATGTGGATTGGATAACAAAAAGATTCTACTGCTGGTTGAAATCAGACTCTGCCTTCAACGAGATGGAATAAATTACATAAATTGTCCATTTCCTGCTAAATCATGCAATGTAAACGTTAAAGGCGCATTAACAAAATTCACAAAGGAAGGCAAGCTGCAGCAATCATCAGCTCACAAATGCCAAACAGGTAGGCAAAGAACACACTAATGGGCATAATTAAGTTATTTAACATTGACAATATCAGCCCAGTCAGCAGCATGCCACTAAAGGAAGCTAATAACTCAAGTCAAATGGCCAACGATGGTCATACATGGACATGGCCACACAGGGGTTTGGGGTTTATTTCCCCTTTTTTTTCCAAAAAATAAGTATCCAAAAAATACAACCCTCACCACAAGAGCTAAAATGCTAGCCTAAGGATACTTGATAGTTGGTACTTATGGGTTATAAACAATACAATTACATATCCCCCAATCAATGTGACACTATTTTTTTTTGCGTACTAATACTATCTCCCACACTTAAATCCTTGACGTCCCAGTTAAGGCCCAATACCAAGATCATCTCCCAAATGATGTGGGTTTCAGGAGGCATAGGCCCATCATAGGCATAGCCCACCACGTTATTGCCAAATGCCATGCCATGCCATTTCAAGTTTCCCTTTCACCCTCTCGAATCGATGATGGAACAGAGAGTGCACAATTTGTCATAATATGGCACACAGATCACAAGGGTTAATGATCTGATACTATTTGTAATGTCTCAAGTCTAACTGGCCAAAGTACCAAAAATTCCACAACTCATACCACATGGGTTAAAATGATAGCCCGAATGTACTAGGTAGTTGGATCTTGTGCTTCATAAACAATATAATCACAACTCCCACAATTAATGTGAGAACTATTTTTTTAGGGTATTACAGTGAAACATAGAAGAAGGCCTTATTTTTACTACCGAAAGAATACTTTAACACAACCACTTCTCTTATGGAACTTAAATGAGATTCCCAAATATAAAATAGAGGATTATGTAAAAATGGTCATCCCCAATCCCAAAATAACAATTCGTTACCAGTGAAGAGAAAACTACAATGAAAGTCAGTAAAAAGTACAATGCATTGAAAAGTAATGAGCAAGTAATCCCAAGCTAATGGATCAAACTTAACTTCTGCCATAAAAGTCTCCCACCCTATATATATATATATATATATATATATATATATATGCAGTCAACCTACAGTGCATCATTTTCACTAAATTCAAACAAAAACTTAGGTGCCCTGCATTAAGATATAGTAGCTTTTACTTACAAGGACAGTCTAGAAAAAGCAATGGAAAGGAAAGCAAGCAGCTACAAAATGATATGTATGTATACATATCATTTTAAGCAAACATTGACATGAAGCTGGACTAGAATACTTGGGAAGAAATCAGCTACTTAACATTATACTAAGAGGAAGTCCAAGTCAGCAAGATGATATGAACAGTAAAGAAAAACTATAGCAAAGACACATGAAATGCAGTAAAAGGATAGAATGCCTTACTTCCACAATAAGCAATGATGCTAGGCAAAAATGCATTGAATTGTACTAGATCAAAAAGTAATACACATGATCATTTTTGCTAACTTATTTCTGAATTTGAATATCTGAATCCAAGCATACACTTGATTATTTCCTAAGTTTGCTAAAAAAGAAGTTAATTCTCCCTACTAAAAGAAACCATGCTTTCTCTATAAAATGTCATTGTTGTATAAAAATCATGTGTTTATGCCGATATTTTTAAGATGCATAAGAGATCTTGAATCATACCAAGCCACTTCTTTATCTTCTTTGACGATGAAAAACTCAATCTTTTCCAACTCCAATTAGATCTCTAAAATCATCTGGAAAAGGCTCCAATTTGAAAAGTTTTTTACATGATCTTTTTAATCCAATTTCACCTAGAATCCATGTAGGAAAGCACTTAAAAGTTTTTTCCACTGATTCTTTTATCCAATTTCACCTAGAATCCATGTAGGAAAGCACTTACTTTCCCTATTGTCATCATTGATAAAAGCAATGGACCCTTTCAGATCCATAATGGGGCCATTGCGTCTTTCACAATCAGGTAAATCTGTTTTTTAATTTGTTCATGTCAAATGAAAGCAATGCCATGTCATGCTCATTAGTTTGACGACTCGAAGAATCACAAGCTTCGGTCAAGTAAACAAGATAACACAAAGTATATGAAGTAATTACAAAAGGCTCGCTATGAACTTTCCTCTAAGAATCAGTTTTAAGAGAATATAACTCGAAATAATTTCTCTGGGAGTTGAAAACATAGGGGAGCAAAAAGTATAAATACTTTCTTCATCTTCAACATAATATCCATTTTCTATGTAGCAATCGACAGTTCTAATGACTTATAATCATCACTTATATCATTGTAACCAAACACATATCCATTATAGTAGTAGTGTTTCACATCAGGTTGCTAGAAGTCAGAAGTAGCCTGAATTCTCTAATGGCTGGATTCCTTAAACTAGCTCTTCTACCCTTCGAAATGGGAATGATATCGTTAACACTACATAAGTATGGATGATCAATACCATATGAAAACTCTTCAATCATAAAAATAGATGGCATATCTATTATAGTAGTAGTCTTTCACATCAGGTTGCAAGAAGTCAGAAGTAGCCTGAATTCTCTAAGTGGCTGGATTCCCTAAACTAGCTCTTTTACCCTTCCAAATGCGAATGATATCGTTAACACTTCGTAAGTATGGATGATCAATACCATATGAAAACTCTTCAATCTTAAAAATAGATGGCATATCCAATGGTGCAACAATCTCATGAGCTTCGTCATCAGACAACAAATGGAGCACATCCTTGGACGATTCTATTTGTTGATTCAGCAGTATCCGTTCATTATTCTCATTGACGGTAAATTTATGAAGGTGCATGGTCTTGAAATAATGATCATCATCAATTAAAGCATGCCATGGTTTATGGACGCACTTGAATCGCATTAAGGATTTGACGTGCAACCTTGAGAGAATGTCTACAACCAAATCGTTGGAAATGACAAGCACTAATGAGATTGTTGTTGGATGTGGGCTCATGGACCTCCATCTTCTTCTTTCTTACCTACTAATATATACATAAACCAGAAATTAAGTAGTTGAAATTGACAACATAATATTTTTTTAATGCGTAAATGGAAAACAAAATGAAAGAAATTGTATTTATAGATTAAAAAAAACTTTCGTTTTGTCAAATCCAAGATTTTCAGAAACCAGAATTAAAGATTTCTGATTCTACCACAAGAAGGATAATGTACGAGTATTACAAAATGAACCTTGACATTTCAATAATAATGTGATTATATTGAAAGATGTAGTAGGCACTGATCGACCTTCGAAGCTTGAATTTCAATATGTACCTTTCTGGGTCCGTTGTTATAATTTACCTTTTCATAGCAGGAGTGATAAGAATGTGAAGTCCATTGCTGGAAAAGTAGAGCATGTCATAGAGTTAGGTGAGAATGATGATCTTCAGTGGTGTTTATACACTTGTTTTCTAGTTATGGTGGATGTCCGTAAACCATTGAAACGTGTCACCAGTGATTAAACCTAGGACAGGCACTGGATTCTGGGTCCAATTCAAATATGAAAAGCTACCAAATTTTTGTTGTGAATGCGGAATGATGGGGTATGTGATGAAGGATTGTGATAAGGAATGGGGAGTTTCAAGTGATGATGAAGATCTTCAACCTTATAGGGCTTGGCTAAGAGTACCCCCAAACACATGCTCATGAACAATCATTCCAAAAATTCCCATAGTGTAGAACCAGTCTTCGTAGGGCTGAAGGAGGATGATGGTGCTGAAGTGGCAGAATAACAAGGAACTATAGACCCACTAAATCAATGGAGCACGCGAATGAGTATTAAACAAGAAACAACAAATTAGTTACGGATGAAATGAATAGTCAACTTGTAAAGGAGTTCACAAGGAAAGAAGTCACTTATACTGTACATCAAATGTACCCTCAAAAAGCACCTAGACCAAACAGTATGCCTGCTCTCTTGTATCAAAAATATTGGCCAGAAAAAGGTGGTGATATTGTGGAACTAGTATTGAGTGTTGCAAATGGTGAAGTGAGTCCTGAGTTTATAAATAACACCTTTATAGCACTCATCACGAAGGTGAAAAAACCACAGCATCCTAAGGATTTTCGACCTATTAGCCTTTGTAACGTTCTTTTCAAAGTTGTTACCAAAAAAATTGCTTATTAGTTAAAAATAATACTTCCAGACATAATTTCAAAAACCCAGAGTGCCTTGTTACTGGAAAAGAAGACAAAAGGGAAAAAAGGTTTTTTGGCCCTAAAACTTGACATGGCAAAAGCATGTGATAGGGTTGAATGGGAATTCTTACAAGCTACTATGATAAAGATGGGTTTTGATATTATATGGGTAAATCTTGTTATGAGATGTTATCACTATTTCCTATGCTGTGCTTGTTAATGGAAAACCCAGTGAAAGCTTTATTCCCTAAAGGGGTCTTCGATCTGCTCTCACCTTATCTATTCCTGCTGGTAGCTAAAGGTTTTTCTGGATTAATGCATAAAGCTGAAAGGACTGGTTCTCTTTGTGGTATTAAAGTGGCCACCCAAGCTCCACCTAAGCCTCTCACACCTTAGCTGTTAATATTAATAAGATCTTACATCTTTATGAACATGCTTCTGGGAAAATGGTCAATCTAGACAAGTCAGAGCTTTCTTTTAGCCGAAATGTGAATGTTGATTTGAAGACAAATGTCTAGGTTTGGATGGGGATAAAAGCAGTGGAAAGTCATACAAAGTACTTGGGATTACCTACTATTATCAGAAGGTCTAAGAAGCATGTGTTTAATGGGGTGCAAGATTACATGTGGAAGAAAGTTAAAGGGTGTAAGGAGAATGCATTGTCAAAAGCAGGGATTGAAGTCCTAATAAAATCCGTAGTGCAATCATTACCAACTTATGTCATGTTGTGTTTCAAACTGCCTGTAAATGTATGTTCTCAGCTCACATCATTGGTAAGTAATTTTTGGTGGCACATGAAGGAGAATGAAAAGAAGTTACATTGGTTGAAATGGGATGATCTTTGTTTACCAAAGAAAAAGGGAGGATTGGGCTTTAGGAATCTCCACTGTTTTAACCTTGCCATGCTAGCAAAGCAAGTCTGGAGATTTTATATGGTCCAACACTCTTTAGTGGCTACGGTATTGAAAGCCAGGTACTATCCAAGAAGTGATTTGTTACTTTTAAACTTGGGTTTTCAGCCAAGTTATGTTTGGAAGAGTCTTTTTGAATCGAGAAGGTGATTGACAAAAGACCACGATGGCTCTTTGGAGATGGACAATCAATGCAAATTTGGAAGGATAAGTAGCTGCTTGAACAAAATGGCTTTAAGCCACGGCGTCCTCCAAAAATTCTACTCTCAGTAGTCACAGTTAACCAATTAATTTACTATGATTTGCATGGTTGGAATACTGCCCTTATTGATAAGATCTTCATGCCTTTTAAAGCATACCAAATAAAGCATAGCCCATTGCACTGAGGATTGTAGAGAAACCAAATTAAATGGCATGCAACAAAAGATGGTGAATACACGGTAAGGAGTACCTATCACTAACTATTGATATCTTACCTTGAATAAAATAGATCAGGGGAAGCAGCTAATGATGTGATATGGGGTAAAATAGAGATTGCTGATTCCACCAAAAGTAAAGCATTTATTATGGTGAATATTAAAGGGTATTCTTCCAGTTCAAGAAACATTGGCGAGACGAGGTATGCGGACCTGTACACACTGTTCTAGTTGTGGTGCTTGGGAAAGCAGATTCCATGCCGTTATTGCTTGCCCGATAGCCAGTCAAGTATGGAGCCAGGTACATTTGACTTTACCAATTGGCACTGCTGACATTAGCCACCTTGTTTCAGGGTTGTTTAAGAAGGGGCTCAGGAAATAATTGAAAGCTTTGCTGTAATCTCTTGGAGTGTTTAGAAAGCACGTTGCAAGCTGCTCTTTGAAAGGAAATCTACACAACCAGACGCTATCATCCAGTAGGGTCGAATGCTTTACGAGGATTATAAGAAAGAGAATGTGAATGCAGCCAGTGTCAAATCGAGAAGACAAACAGTTAAATGGCAAGCTCCTACGGTTAGAACTTTTAAACTTAATGCAGATGTTGCTTTACTTAGACAAAAAGCTATTGGATTTGGAGCAATAATTCGTGACCACCAAGGCCTAACTATGGGAGTTGCAACATTGAATGAAGGTATTGATTTAGAACCTCTTGTAGCAGAGGCCATAGCAAGGTATGGTTTAACGTTAGCTGCTGATTTAGAGCTACGGAATATTGTTGCTGAAACATATTGCTTGGTTCTGTTTGATGCTTTACAAGCCCATAATTGTCAAAAAAGCTATTTTGGAGGACTTGTTCAGGACTGAAAGGATTTCTTGGAAAAATTTAGAAGCCTATCCCTTACTCATACAGGAAGAGAGGGTAATAAAGTGGCATACCATTTAGCTCGTTCTTCATTCTCTAAACATGTTAAATGTAGTTAGGTGGATGATGTTCCCCTAGACGTTATGATGCTTGTAACTAAGAATTTCCTTAATGCAAAAGCTCATTTCATCTCCCAAAAAAAAAAAAATCTTTAGGATCACAACCTCTCTTAAATGAGATTAATTTTTATTTTTTGAAATACCCTCATTTATCTTTTATCTTTTCATTAATTACTATTCATTCGTATTCTCTCTCCTCTTAAGTATTTGCACCGCCATACTCCTAATAGGAAGACCGCCACCATCAAACTTGATTGCTGTTTTGCAGCTGTTTTAGTTGTTTCTGGCTTGATGAGTAAAAAAATCCCCGAAATATACTGCTTTCTGATTTACAGAAAATGGAAATTACTTTTCACACCCCCTCACTTCTAAAGTTGTGGACATATATAATTTCTTATATTTCTCTTATATCTTAAGTGAACAACATAAACTTATCAATAGAAGCAAACTTTCTCAGCTTTAGTTTGTCTTCTCCACAATCATCCATTTGTACAGATCTATCACAACCTGAAAGAATTGATATATATACATATATGTATATATATATATATATATATTTTGTTAATAACTACCCATTATTCCAGTTGCTTGCATATTTATTATAACTCATTTCTCTTTTATTTTTTGATAACTACGCATATCACTTCTACTCATCATACAATAACTCATATTTTCACTTTTGAATACAATTAAAAACCTTAAATTACAACTTTCTAATTTTTAGAAAAAATCACTTATGTACGTGCATATGGCTGTTTTTATAAAATTATTTTGTAGTACATAAAACTTTCTTGGCTTAATTACACTTTTAGTCCATATATATAATTTAAATTTGAGTTCACTTTCATCCTATTAGTTTCAATTGCTACAATAGGGTTCCTCTAGGATTTTATTTTATGGAACTAGGTCCCTCTCATCAAAGTATCATTCAAACTAACACTAACGTGATGACATCGCTAACGAGACATAAGGTTAACAACACGTGTTGTATAAATAGCACAAAAAAAAAAAGACTTCTGGCATATAAAAAATTAAATTAAAAATATTAAAAAATTAAAAATTTATAAGAAAAATTAAAAATATATATATTAAAACTAAATAATTTTTTTCTTTCACTCTCTTTCTCATCACCACCACTATGAGAATTAATTACATCCCAATATGCAAAACTCAAGCAGGCTATATGAGATTATCATCTTACTCACTTATATGTTTGGCAAAAAGATGACACCTTGGTTTCCCAAACTCTACGATTTTGGATGACGGGTAGAATGTTCTTAGTAGCTGACTTTCCAACATTTATACTTACCAAAGATGAAAAATAAGCAACCAACAATGGGTTGGTCTAGCAGTCAAGACAGTATTCAAGAAGAGCTCCTTCAAAGAGGTTGAGAGTTTGAGTGTGAATTTACGTTCCCACGCATGATGATGACCACTCTCGGATGAACTTTTAGCTTTAGCCCTGATATAGGTATGGTGGGGGTTCTTCCAGATATAGGGTGGTAGTAATGTAGACGCAATATTCCTTGTTAGAATGTATGGGGTACCTTACCTATCTTTCCATATAAATAAAATATAATAAAATAGGATGAAAAATGGGCAGAATCTGCAACAAGTAAAGAATTGAGAGTAAATAGTAATAGATCAGTCTCCATTAATGATCTTGACCCTCTATAATTAGATTTTCATGGCCTAAATAGACAATTTACTACTCATACCCACTATCATGCTAATTTACACTAACAAACTTCAGAATCATCAAACTGTTAAGGAGGTTTAATGTTTACCTAGTCTGAGAATTTGAAACTAAGCTAAGACACATGTGGAATCATTAGGTAACACAATTATTTTGGTCTTACTCTACAAAATTGAAATTCTTTGCATGCTAAATAGAGTCCCTGAATTGCAGTGCCTCTCAACAACAGTCATTCACTAGTATGCAAGTTCTTCTATTCGTAGAAAAATTCAAACTCTAGTTCATCACTGGAGGTTTTAGGGGAAGTAGATGCCGGCAAAAAGTTCCCACACTCTTATTTATCATTGAAGGTTTTGGGGGAAATGGATCCAAATCTTAGTAATTGGAAGGCTCCTTTCAATCTTTTTGATCTGTATAAAGCAAGAACCTTTAAATTCATCCTCCAAATCCAAAACTTTCAATTTCATATATCGGTAGCATATAAATATAGAAATTGCATAGCTAAACTACTTTATTTTTGAATCTTGAGGCAAATTATAGTTTGGGTTAGGGAGGAACGATTATGGTAGTGAGAATGATAGAGAATTATTCTTTTTATTTTGTTTTTATATATTTAACATTGTTAATCTTTTTTTTTTAATTGAGTTTTTACTTTAATTTATATATATGCCACGTGGCTATTTTTATTTTATTTTTTGGTCATTTATGCCACACATTTTGTCCACCTGATATCCTGTTAGCCACGCCACCTAGTTAGTGTTAATTTGAACAATACTTTGATAGGAGGGACCCAATTGCATCAAATTATACCCTAGAGTGACTTAATTACGACAATTGAAATTATAACGATGAAAGTGAATTCAATTTTAAATTATATGAACTAAAAGTGTTTTTAAGCTTTCTTTTATATACTTAGTTAGAGAGTCAAAAAACTTCACTAGAGCTCATCCATACTGATATTTATGGTCAGATGAAAACTCATTCCTTAAGCTAGCAAAGATATTTTTTGACTTTTATTGATGATTGTCCTTATATCACTTAGGTGTATTTTTTAAAAGAAAATTTAGAAACTTATTTTGTTTTCAAAAGATTCTGTTAAAACTAGTTTTGCCCAGGCTGAGTTGTCCTCCGAGTGGCTGATCTGCAACGGGGGTGGTCCTTTGGACTTGTGAGAACTCTGACGATCAAGTCAGTATCTAATTAGAGTGTATAAGCTGACAAGCTATAATGAGTATGAGTAAAAAGAATAACCTCATTTGTTTTGAGGTTTTGAGCCTCTTTATATATGAGTTTTGTCCGTCACAATAAAAATGAAGGCTGTTATATAATAATGAGTAATAATGGCGTCCGTTATATATTTATGGACGATAATGGCATCCATCATAATATTAATAGAAATTAATGGTGACAGTTATAGTTCGGATTAATCTGTTGTACCTAGATCCTACCATGTGTGATAATATCATTAGATTGGTATAATCCTGTATTATCAAATTCAAAAAATATGTTGAAAAGCAAAGTGGATGTTTTATTAAAATGATTCAAAGTGATAGAGGTGGAGCATATACCTTAAAGGAATTTAAAGAATATTACAGAGATAAAGGCAAAGCAATTGACAGCAAGCTATAGTTCACGTCAAAGTGGTGTCGCTGAGAGAAAACACAGAACCATTGTGGATATGGAAACCTCTATGCTAACTAAGAAAGGCCTACCAAAATCTTTTTGTGCGGAAGCTATTCATCGGCTATTTATATTCTTAATAGATGTCCAACTAAAGTTGTCAAAAACATGATGCCTCTTGAAGCAAGGAGCCAAATCAAGCCTTTGGTAAGTCATTTCAGAACTTTTGGATAAATTTTTTATACATATATTCCTTCACAAATAAGAATAAAGTTTGTTAAAGAAAAAAAAAAAAAAGGCTGAAAAATGTATTTTTGTTAGCTATAATTCTCAAACAAAAGGATATCATTTGTATAATGTTGAAACTAAGAAGTTAATTGTAAGTAGAGATGATATATTTGATAAAAAGGCATCTTTGGAATGGAAACAAAAAAATATAAAAGAGCACATGTATGTTGCTTTCAAGAAAGGCATAAAGCACCAGAAACAACTGAAAAAGAAATTCAATCACAGTAGCCAACACCTCTTTCAAGTCCTAAATCAAGACAAGAAACATCATCACAAATTTTTTTCTCCCCAGAAACTCCTCCAAGAAAGACTAGAAGGCTTAACGATATATATGCATCTTCCAATTATGTTGTTGTTGAACTAAAATCATTTAAAGAAGCTAAAAAAAAAAAAAAAAATGTGATAGCAAGCAATAAAAGAAGAAATCAAAATGATTGAAAAGAATGATAGGTGGGAACTTGTGGACTGACCAGGAGGAAGAGAATATGTTGGAGTGAAATGGATTTACTAGACAAAATTTACTCAAGATGGAAGCATCCAGAAACACAAGTGAGACTTGTAGCAAAAATGCTTCACTTCAAAGTTAGATATTGACTTCTATGAGACATTTGCTCCAGTTGCCAAGCATGAAACAATAAAAAATTTATTTGCTTTAGCTGCTTAAAAGCAATGAAAAATTTATCAACTTGCTGTAAAATCCGCACTCCTTAATGGAGTATTAGAAGAAAAAATTTATGTAGAACAGTCGCAAGGCTTCATGAAAAAAGGGAGAGAAGATAAAGTTTTAAAGCTTAGAAAAGATCTGTATGCGTTTAAACAAGCTCCAGTAGTTTGGTATAACAAAGTTGACAAATATTTCTCTACAAAAGGTTTTCATAGAAGCAAAAGTGAGTATACACTCTATGTAAAGAAAGCTACATCTTCTATTCTCATAATCTCTGTGTACGTTGATGACAATATGCACAAGGAATGTTGAAAATGTGATCCATGAATTCAAAGAAGACATGATGTGTACTTATGAAATGACTGATTTGGCATTATTTCAGTATTTCTTGAGAATTGAAGTTTCTCAAACAAAAGATGGATTCTTCATTTCTTAAATAAAGTATGCATAAAGGATTTTAAAGAAATTTAATATGCTTGGCTACAAAACAGTTTCTACTCATTTGGTTTTAAATGAAAAACTGAAGAAAGAATATGGTGGTAAGAAGGTTGATGCCTCAAAATATAGAAATCTGGTAGGTACTTAGCTTACTGTATCTCACAACTACTAGACTGGTGTTATAACCTTCATAACTCAATAATATAAAAATTGAGTTTTATATGCAAAGTGTTAATTTACATTATAAAATAAATAATTAATTAAATAACAGTATAGTTGAATATGTTATAATTTGATATATTAGCATACAATTTTAAAAATGTTGTGTATTTATTATTGTAAAGTAAATAACATTGTAACAAAGTAAATTCAAGTGAGTGTTATAATATATAGGTATATATTAAGATTTAATTCCCATCACAACCAAATAAAATAAATAAACAATACCATTAGATATGTGTATATATATATATATCAAGATTAAAAGGAGAACCACATATTTAAATATTGACCATAGCCTTAAATATCTTGTATTAGTTAATTTTATTTTTTATTTGTTTTGTCCCCTTTTGTTTTCTTCCTCCTATGAACGATTTTACTTCTTGAAGGTTCATGATTTTTCTTTGTTCCTCTTCTCTATCACCATACTTGTCCTCCTCTAAAATTTTTGGTGGTAATAGCCGAGAAAGAGAAGTCTTTCCTTCCTTTTTCTCCCTTGTTTCCTACTTTGTTTTAGTTGAGGGGTGATTTTAGTGATTCAGGAGCTGTTGGTAACTCAATGGAACGGGTGGTAACAGCTCTGTTTTGGCATTCCATGGCAGAATAGTTTACTCTATCCACCTTGCTTGAACTTAGCCTTGATTAAGCTATTGTACCCACCGTTTTTCTTTTCTTTTCTTGGCTGTTTAAGTGCTCTAATTGTTGGCAGTAGCTTGAATCAATTCCTATTCTCCAAACGCTTTCTTATTTTCCATTGATGTACCTTGTCTATCATAGCCTTGGAGTTTTAGCTGGCTAAAGGATTATTCTCACTAACAATCATGGCAGCTGGTATTGAGGCTAAAATTTGTCCCTTTTACTTCCATTTTTCTCTTATGGGGTTGAGAGGTTTGGATTCTTCTTCTTGTTTGTTTAATTGAGTGTATAACCATTATTTCATAGGATGTTGTTGTTCCCTGTTTTGGGCAGCAACCTTGAATGATTTTACTTCTTTTTTTTTGGATGGTTGTTAAAGACCAAGAATAGTAGATTTCTTAGCTTAGGAGGTCACAGCATCTAAAGGACAAGAAATCTCCGACCGTGGGACTTTAATTAGGTGAAGGTAATTAAGTTAGTTGGGATTAATTTAGATGAAGTATTTAAGGTCTAGTTTAAAAAATTTGTACATAAGGAAAGTAAAAGAATGGTAATTTGTGAATCAAGATACAACCTGAGAATTGATTTAATAATTGTGGAATTGATAAGCTATGTTGGTTGTCTCTTAAGAAACTCTTGAATGATTAAATGAATCTTAAAAAAAAAATTTGAAATCATTGGTAATGCTAAATTAATGTGGATTTGTCTTGGTTCAAACCTTTAAAGTATCTAACTTAACTTTAAAACTAATATGGGTGTTATTAAGAATGTTCAATTGATGTGGTATGTTGAATTATTAGCATGTATATATATATATAGATTGACACACACGTCAATGGAAGGAAAATGATGCCTTTATGGTGTTTGATAAAATGTTTGAAAGAAATTAGTTATGACTTTTTAAGTAAAAACCTGGTAAATTTAGGTCTTAGTGGTTAGTGTTGTTGGGGTGAATAAGAACTCATGAACAAGAGCAAAGAGCCATTGGTTGATGTTGTGGGTTAAGGAATTAATGAAAATGAGTAGTGGTTATGAACAAAGGAGTGTTAGTTATAGGTAAAGTGTGAGAAAATGAAAGTTAAGTGGCTTTTGAAGAGTTGTAAGGCCAGATTTCATGGGTTAGAAAAATTTTGTGTTTCAGGTGCTTTCGAGGGCTGAATTAAATTAAGGGTTAAAAGAGAAAGTGTAGCTTAAGATCTTGAGATATTGTCTAAAAAATTTTGTAGATTGGTTCCAAGTATGTTGTTAGTTAGAGCTGTTAGACTAAGGCTAGGTCATACAGGATTTTTAGTGAACCTCAGTCAATCTCGGAGGCTTTGTCATAGGTTGTGGTTTGAATTAGTCTAGGATCTCTAAATAAAAGTTGTTCCTAGCATACTAAAGAGAAAATCTGGAGTGGTGCAAGTTTAATTCTTTGTTGTGTATGTTGGAGGGGGGTGGAACTCAGGGTGATGATTTTCATATGCTGATTGCACATGTTTTAGTATAACTAACTTTAGAGGTAAAGATTGAATTAGAAATAGATTTATGAATATGAAATGTTCCCAATACCTTGATAAGAAAGACTGGAAAGTTTTGTAATTTAATTCTTTAGTATGAAGTCTTTATAAGCCTTAGAGTATGATATTAACAACTGAGAACTTATGCAGTGCCCTAGTTTTTGGTTCATGTAAGGAATTGAGTGGGTTCAATACTAATTTTAGGAAAATGTTTATAAATAATAAAGATAGATATATTTGTCTATTAATAAACCCAATAAACGGAATTGGATTTTCTTTTTCCTAAAGAAAGTTATTTTCAATTAACTAAGGTAATGTAAGAGCTGTCAAAATCCTGTGTTTTGCAGAATTTGATACAATTTCAAAGAATAAACTATATTGATATACAAATCTAAAAATTTCAAATGATATACCGTTATAAAACTACATGTGTCTAGTATTTAATAAATTTTACGAAACTAAATTTGGAATTTTCTAGGGAATGATATGATTATTAGAGTGAACACTGGTCCAAACTCCAAGTTTGGACAGTTTCAACATCTTTAACTCCCTAGTATTTTTGTTATTTTTTTTAATAGTTTCATTCTACCCTATGATTAGTAATTAAAAGATTATAACAATAATTTTTATGAACTAAGTATTATTTAGAAAATGAATTTCAGTTCCGGACCTAATGTGGATTTGATGAGATGCATGCATGAATGCAAGTGTAAGTGACGCACGAAATTGGTTAAAGGTGAGTAATTAACTGTTGCCTTTGGGGGCTAGATATTCATGTGTAATTGTATATTTAAATAAATGTGCAAGTACAATGTTTTAGTGAGTTATTCAAATTATGTTTGATGATTGAGATTGTTTGTGATTGATAAGGGCAAACAAATTAAAAATTTTCTCAGAAATGATTGTTATTTCCGGAACTGAAATCTAGGTGCACCTAGGATATTTTGATTTGAAATCCTGAGATATTCTGATTCTATTAAATATTTTTAAAATTTTGAGTGCTCAGCCCTAGTAGGATGGATTGTGTACTAAGAATTAATCTATTGTGTGGGCGAGTAAATGCCCTGTAGGGGGAGATACTGTTATGCGGGGTTGAGTTACTTGTTGGCCCTTTGTCTGCTTGTATGTTCTAATTGCATTGCTAAGAATTGTGAACTTTCAGATATATGGCTCTATATATATATATAGTGGCTTTATGAGACCTACAATTATGTGAGTGTACTATTAACCTAATGTTACTTGAAATTAAATAATGACATAACGTGCTTTGAGTGATGCTAGTACCATTTAGATATATTATCCACTTATGGAGTCCGTAGAACTCACCCCTCTTTTGTGAATATTTTTTTTTTAGTAACAGAACCTTAAAGAAAGTGAACCACTGGTACGAGATTTGCTAAGGATTTGATGACAAGGTATTTTTCGGAATCTCATACTTGAAGTCAAGGATGAAAGTTTGCAATCACATTAAACTGTAGGGTGTCTAATTTTAAATGATGTAATAGTCTAGTATTTGTCTTGCTCATGATGTGGATAGAGCAGAGCTCCTTGTTCTCTTTGTGTTGTTGTTGTTTAAGAACAAGAGTTTATAGGTTTGTATTTTAAAGCATGTTCCATATTCCGAGAATTTCGGTCTAAATTTTCAATAATTTGTGATTTGTTTCAGTCAACAAACTTTTACTATTAATTTTTGTTTTATAAATTTCTAGTTTTATTTATTGGTTGGTGAAAAGTCATAGATATTTTTTTGTGTCGGAGTCAGGGTTACAGAGGTTTGGTTATCATTTTTTCGGCCAGTCATGCCTCCATAACAGGGTGTGACAACCGGATGATATTATGTTTGCTGCAAGTTTGCCTACATATATGCAAGAACGTAGTCAAGTTCATTATGAAGAAGCAAAGAGGGTGCTAATAAGATACTTACAAGGCACGCTAGACTATGAAATTTTGAATGAAATAGTTGAAAATTCAAAATTGACTAGCCACATAGATGACATGAAAAGCACTTCTGGCTATGTTTCTCTCTTGGAGTATGTTCATAGGCTTCTACATTCGTAAATTACAACTTCGATGTCTTGTTCAACTTGAACCGATATTGGTTTAGGGTATTAACACGCTTAAAGTGTTACAACTTTGTCTTCAAATTGCACCTTATCAATTGGTACCTCCGTCGTTCCTTTGTCCCAACTTTCAATGTAGCACTAAAGGAGGAGGCACAACTAGTGCTGATGGTGACTGAATATGGGCACCTCCCTGATTGTTAGCATCTAGTGCAAGAAAGGTAAGGATAACCTGCTACTCAACTGATGATGGTGGCTCTGGAATATGTGCAGCTTGATAGTCCTGATTTCAATCTCTGATTCCAAAGAAAGAGCCTTAACTTGTTTCTCTTGAATTTCCTACAAATCTATCAACTCATGTTTTGATTTTCTTTTGTTCTGTTATTATTATTATTATTAATTTTTGTTTTTTTTTGTTTTTTGGCAATGGGTAAATGTAGACGGAAAAGTTCATTCATGGAATTCACTTCGTTTTGTAATTCATCCAATCCGAGATCAACATATTGCGTAACAGACTCTATAGTATCATACTGTTTGGGTTAGGATGATACTTAGATATTGTAAGGCTGGATACGTATGGGATGCGCCTTTTAGTGTAGGAATTGCCTGTTTACTAAGATAATAAGTTCAATGAATCTATGAGGTCAACCAAATAATACTCATTCTCCTAATTTTTTAAATAAAGAATAAAATTTAAACTAGATGGAGCAACATGAGGATCAGACTGAGTTAAAAATGTAGAACCTGCAAACACATAAGACCGACAATCAGGATATGACACAAAGTAACTTTATGGTAAGCGAGATCCAAAATGTGTACTTAGGAAAGTGTAATGAGACACTCCCCTAAATTTCAATAATTCTAAATTAAGTAACATCATTAAACCTCATAACATGAAATTTAAAGTTAAAATATGAGAACTCTAACAAGAGGTAATGGTGAGCCCTTTAATAACACATTTGGCTCTATGGAATAATCACAAGGGGACAAAACATGATGCCATGACATCATTTTTCCTTTCTTTTTTTTCTTTTCTTTTCTTTTTTCATCACGCCATGAATGAGTAAAATATGTAGAATCTACAAACACATGAGAGATTGTCCTGTAACTACAATTGTTTGGTCTATTGTATTAAGTTATTTCAACCATAGCTTCTGGAATTTAACTTCTGTTAAGGAGTGGATCAAATGGAACCTTAGCTCTGATTCTTCCCGCCCCTCTCCCAAAGGAATTCCTTGGCATTCATTATTCCCCTACATTTGTCATGAAATTTGGCTTAATAGAAAACTTTCAATCGTTGAATCTAAGTTGTTCAATCCCTCAAGAACCTTTTTCTCTGTTATCAGTAGAGCATCTGAATTTTACTTTATTTCTTCAGAACAACACCCTAAGCTTCCACAAACAACCATCAATTGTTCTTGGTCTCCACCTAAACAGGGTTGGCATATGTTGAACACAGATGGATCTGTTTTGGGTAATCCTAGTGTCATTGGGGCTGATGGAGTTATCAAAGATGATCTTGGTAACTGGGTTATTGGATTTTCTAAAAGGATTGGGTTTGGGACAATTATGCTTGCTGAATTATGGGGTTTAAAGCAAGGTCTTCAAGTTGCTTTGGAAAAAGGAATTCGTTTTCTGGAGATTAATACAGATTCTAAGGCAGTGGTAGATTTGTTCAACCCTAGCATAATCTTAGACAACTATAGTAATCTGATTCATGATTGCAGAAACTTGATGAATTCTTTTCAGGGAGTGGAGCTTAATCATGCCTACAGGGAATCAAATGATTGCTCAGATGGCCTTGCAAAACTTGGTGCTATGCAGAATGATAAGTCGTTGTTTTTTGATTATGTTCCAACTATTATAGCTTTGGCTTTTAACTCTGATTTCAGGGGAGTCGTTTTCCCTAGAACAATTATAAAACTCTAGTTTTTATCTATTTCCTGTTTGCACCAATATATATATATATAGAAGTTTGATTTTTGGATCGAATGCTTTTTTGTTTAGATGGCAGTTCCATTAAGAGAAGCAAGAAGTGATTCCTTTATGAGTTATTATTTGATTAATTATAACTGTATAAATTTATACAGTGCAGCTAAATAAAATTATTACACAAACTCTATTGGACTAAAATCAAAGATAGTAATTAGGGTTAGTAACATGTTATAATCTATTGACCAGTTCTATTGAGTAGTCTTACGATAAAAAGATGCAATGGCTCTGAAATTTTAGTTTAATAATTAAGGCAGATTAGAATCATCAAATCTCAAATTATAGTCCTAAAAAAAATACAATCACAAACCCTTACAAAACTATTTCACTATTTTTCATTCAGAAAATATAATTACAAGCTGAATTCGTAGGGTTTTCCTGGATCAATAACCCGTTTATTATAATTCACAAACCAGTACACACACAGACTTCATTGATCATAAAAGCACAACCTACAAATTTATTTATTTATTATTTTTTTAATAGAAGCACAAAACAGATATTATTTATGGCACCAGCAAACCTTCTTAATTAATATATTATTTTCTTTGATATTCATTCACTTGAGATGATGAGCTTCAATGTCTTTGGTGATGTTAAACATTAAACCAACGTATTTATCAGGTGGTGGAACCTCCTCCCTGAGTTTCTCATATTCAATACTCAATTTCACCACCGAGATGCCTCCATCTTTTGGAATCGCCTGATAAACAGGCTTAAACACTTTGTAAACCTGCATCACATCTCCTTCCAACCCATTAAGAGTTACTGACAGCTCTTCATCATTTAACTCAACCTTCTCTTTAAACACCCCAGAAGTCCCATCATCTACACTAATTCCAAAATAATTAAATAAAAATAATATCATCCAAACATTGTGTATAGTTTTTGTGTGTCGGTGCCTGAGAATATTTTGAATACGTACCTACAGTGTATTTCCAAACCTTGATAGAGCCATGGGTCTCCCAATCACCTTCATGAACATGAACAGCTTGTATGCTGTTTGGAGAAGCAGTTGAAACATGGTGAGCTTCTTTCTTAAAAATGTTGTAAAACCTCTGAGCAGGTACCTTAATTTCCACTTCTCTCTCAACCTTTCCTGTTAAACCCATTTCTATGTTGATGTGTTTAAGAAATCTTATAACTCAATTTGCTGCTCAGTTCTGCGTTACTTGGATATTCTTTATATATAGGACTGAGCCAGGTCTTCAACTGTGCTGCCATTGTATGAACCACATAATTCATATTTGTCAACTAGTGAAAAGCACATGAATCACGCTATTCGGTGCTTTCTATAATTTTGCATTTTTATATTCTTATATTCTTAGATATTATTACTAGCCTGATAAGGCAAGAGATCGACTGGTCTCTCTTTCATATTTTTTTCATTTAGCATTCGTTTAGTGAATTGGAATTGAAGTTAGAAATCGAAAGTGAACTATTTAATTTCAATTTTCTTGTTTGATGCATATAATTAAAGTTAGAATTGAAATTACAATTTTTAGGAATTGAGAAATGACTATAAAATACGATTTTCAATTTTATAGGCATATCCTAAAATTTACAATTCTTGAGCATATCTTATTTTTGTCAAAATTAGTTACTTATGTTGGTACATCATAATATAAATTGATCACCACCATTAACAACTTAGTTCCACTACCTACTACTGGCCATCCCTTGAATATGATACCGACCACCATTGGAACCTGTTGAGGACAATGACAACCATCGTTGAAATTCATCAGAATGCCAACAATCATTGTGCAAACCACCACCAGAAATTGTCAGAGATGTTGGCAACCCACTACTGGAAATTACGACAACCATTGTTAGAAGTTGCCAAAGTTGACAACAACTGTCGCTATGTAATTGAAGTACAATTCTAATTATAATATTTTTATGTGATCTAAATTCATATATTGTAACTCTAATAAATTCCAATTTTAGTAGAATTGAAATTAGTTTTATAATTCCAATTTAATGGATCCAAACATTAAAATAATTTTCATGTTTTCTTGACAAATATTCTAAATTTTAATAAATATAATATAAAATTGAATTTTTTCTAAATTAATAATTTATTAATTGATATGAATGATTTTCAACTGTTAAGTTTCCTAACACGTTTTAAATTTTTTTGATTTGTGCTGTCTAAAATTAGTAGTTATAGAATGATCTAATTAAATCAGAACCAAATCCTGCACCCAATGTAATTTAACATATATTTTATTTGCTGTTAGTGAAAGAGAAAGGCATTAGTAATATCATGGAAATCTTTTCCTTCAACTATTCTAAATTCTCTTTTCTATAATTATAATTATAATAGAACTGTTTTTATTATGAGGACAACATTCGCGGCACTAAAATTTCCTCAGTGCTACTTTTTTGCTAAAACTATTGAGTAATTACTAATTTACAAACTATTGTGTAATATCATTGGAATTGAAACTTGTTTCCTAATTAAAAAAAAATGACAAATAGAAACAAATGAAGATCCGTATCAAGTTTATATTAATAGGCTTGGGCCCTGCAAATCTAATAATAAAATTCTAAAATATATGGTAGATTGATAAAGTCATAAGGGGCACAGGGTTGCCTCTATTAGAGACAATTTCACCTAACCAATTTAATTATTTGATACTCAATCAATTTATTTGATCAATACAAGTTGGCATCACGACTATTAATTTGCATGTCACTACTGCAACATAGAGAAAATAATTCAGATATAGATATCATAAAAAATTGTAGTGGAAGATCAACTTGTGAATGACTGATAGGTCATTTATATTTAAAAAAAAAATGATGTATTTAGTATGTATTTATATTTACTAATTAATTACTTCTTGATTCTTATAATTTGCATCAAAATTTATTTTAATTGTTATAGTTTAAAATATTACAATCAAATATATTTAGTTTTTTAATCAAGTAAAATTAGTCCTTACGTTTAATTCAAATTAATTTAACAGAAAAAGTTAACATAGTAAAAATAGCAAAAATAAAATAAAATTAGTTACTAAAATTATTTGGTTTTAGTGCAATGCACGAATAATGTAATAAAATACTTTAAAATTTTTAATTTTCTTTTATTTATGAGATTCATTATTAACAACATTTAGAAGTTATTGCAACAAAGAAACAAGGAAGATGGTATAAACATGGCAGCATAACGAAATTTAAACCAACAAAATTTCAAGCTCTGCATTTTGACCTAGCTTCGACTAGTTTTGATGAACTGATTTTGAAATTTGTGACGGAGAGGAGACCCTTTGAGGACTTGATCAATCTAGCTGATGTTGTGGGTTTGAATCAAGTTGAATTGGAGGTAACGAAGTCGATGCAATTTAAAAAATTGGAGGAATTGGAATCTAGAGTAAGGGAGCTTCAATTTTGTGAAATAAATGTTGGAATTTTGACCTAGATCATGTTTTGGAAAATTTCTAATTAGTTTATAATTACTGGGCAAGAAAAAAAAATTAAATGATTATTGGACACTATGTGTCCCCAAGATGATTATCTACGATAGCAATAAAATTGTTGCTAATTATGCATTACAAAAATTATCTGATGTTGCTGATACTATATTGTGGACGCAAATAATGACTCAATTTTGGTGTCACTTTCAACATTTGCATTCACCTCTTCAATCTGTTCCAACATTTGCTAGTTGGGATGTTGCTAGACCTGTGTTAGCCAAACACGTGAATTGAATATTTAGGCCTATAGAATGACATGGATTTGGAAACCTAGTCAGCATGGCTAATATTGACTTTTGGAGAGTTTAGACCAATTGGTTAGTTATAACATTTTTTCTTAAAATCTTTCATTTTTCTCTAAGATATAATTTATTCTTTGAATTACAAGATGACTATAATTTTCAAATCATTGTCTTATTATACATACTCTTATGGCTAGACTTTTGATAAAATGAAACTAATTCCTTACCTTTAAACATTTTATGAGTACTTTCTTTAAAATTATATTAGCATCATATTAATATATGATATTCATTTCTTTAAAATGTTTTACCCTTCATAAAAGCTTGTACCTTATCCTTGTACCACTTCCATTGTGGTGTGTGTTGTATGAGCACTGGGTTTATGACTTCATTATTGCGGTTACTTATTTCTTTCAGATTGTTGATTGGCTCAAGACCAATTCCTATAGCTTGGAGAGTTGGAGAAGGATACTCTCTTTTGGATTTGGTAGGTATGTTTTGTTCTAACCATGTCAACTCTCTCTTTTGGATTTGGTAGGTATGTTTTGTTCTAACCATGTCAACTCTATCTTGCATTCTAAAATCTTTATGATTTGTATAAATAACTAATTAGTTCCGCAATGCATTTGGATTTGTTGTAATTTGTATTAACTTGAGAGTGGTAGCTCGTTTCTCTTTGAATGTATTGAGATGTTTTGTTTAGAGCCTAGTTGGGATTAAGATTGGTAGTACTTGTTAAGCCTCCCTTCACCGGTCATGACCTTGGTTAGGTAAGGGTCGACGGTGGGTGGCGGAAGTTGTCAATAGTGGTGATCAATGTTATAATATGACATGTTGTCATAAGTATGTAGTTTTCAAGAATAGTACATGCCTAAAAATTGTATATTTTAGGCTATACCTACTATTGGGAATTATATGAAATTTCCCTCTAATCTTTAATGAATTATAATAAAAATAACAAAGGATAATAACCATAAATGTATATGTAGAAGAGAAGAGAAATAAACATCATCACTACAAGATATAATGTGGTTTGGCTCCTTGCCTACATCCATGGATAAGAAAAGAATTCACTAATATTCCAAGAAAGATTACATAGAAAGAGTACACTCTAAACATAGTTTTCTCACTCACTAAGGCCACATCTTTACTAATCTCTCTTGCACCCTTACTCTTGAGAGGGTCTCCCACAAATATTAGATCCCTCTCTTTCTCATACCTACAACTCTCACAAGCTTACATATTTATAATACATATGACTTGCCCAACAAGCAAATTTTTTCTTCATTTTATGGAAACCCTGCAATCATCTAATTCGACTTACTTACTCACCAAGGTAAATTTAATTAGGAAATCCCATCAATTTCTAATTATTTATATCTTGCCCACCAAGAATAAACTAATTAGGAAATCTCTAGTAACATCTAATTAGTTATTTCTTACCCACCAAGAATAAACTAATTAGGAAACTACCAAATAAGAATTTGGGTCAAAATCATACATGTACCTAGTGTATATATCACTGCCCGTCATCAATATATGTATTCTGAATTTTGTTCACTATTTCTCAAGAAGATAATATCATCACAGCCAGATTTCTTAGAGGTTTCCAGGATCAATGGCCCCATTTTTTCTTTTTATATAATTTTTGAACTTATACAAACACACAAATTAGTTCATAGCTCATAAGCTTAAAGTACATGCATAAAGGTGCACAACAGACTTTTTATGGATAGAAACACAAAACACATTATATATGGCAACAGACTCATTTAATTATTGTAAAAAGGGTAGTCCCCTCTTTAACTTGTTTCTTTCACTTGAGGAGATGCGCTTCAATATCTTTTGTGACGTTAGCCATTAAACCGATGTATTTATTTGGTGCTGGAACATCCTCCCTCTGTTTCTCATATTCAATAGCCAGTTTCACCAAGCTGCTGTTTTCACTCTTCGGAATAGCCTGATAGATGCTCTTAAACACTTTCTATTCCTTTAACACATCTGATCCTTCCAACCCAGTTTGAGTAATTGTCTTGGTTTCATCATTCAACTAAACCTTCTCTTTGTACACCCCAGAAGTCCCATCTACATTAATTCACAATGGTTAAATTTTGATAGAGTCGTGTGTTTTGTCAATTGATCAGAACAAGGTGAGCAGTATATATATATATATATATATATATATACATACTAGCCGATGAACACACAGGAATTGTGAAAGAGAAAAAACATGAAAGTACCTAATTTCCACGGGGAAAATTTCCTTTTACATCTTATTTTTTTGATTAAAATTACACTTTTAGCCCCCATAACTTCACTCAAAATTCACTTTAGTCCCTATATTTCAATTTGTTGCAATTAGATCCATATAATTACAAAATTGAGTCAATTGGATCCATACTATCACCTTCGATCCAAACTAACTTAACCTTCCATCCAAACTAACCGAATGGAAGGTGACATGAAGAGATAGAATATTACGTGGCAAACTCATGTGTCCAATAGACAAATAAAATATTGGCATGTGAATGAATTAAAATAAAAAATAAAAAAAACTTAAATTTTTATTTGAAAATAGAAACTAAATTATATTAAAAATTTATAATGATAAAAAACCTCATAATTTTTTTTTAAATAAAAAGTAAATAGCCCCTTTCTCTCTCTTGCCTACCACCACCATCACTATAACCACTGTCTATACCCATAACCACCGTCTACCTCCATAAACATCATATTCCCTCTCACCATTCAAGCTATTACTCTTCTCCCCACCACTTTTCTCTCTGCAATTTCATTCTCACCACTCACCCTTCAAGCTATTACTTTCTGATTTTCTGCCCTCGATGCTCTCTAATCAATCCTTGGTTCCTCTCATATCAGATTCTGACAAGTTAGAAGTGTGGGAAGCTTTGTACATGTGAGTCTGTCAACGATGGAGTGTGTGGTATCTGTCAACTACACCTTTCATACAATTTGGGAACAAATTGTCGAGAGAGGACAATTTGGGGAGGAAGAGCATGTTTTACCACTTTCCTTCGATTCTCATCCTCATTAAATGCGGATATTGGACAATTTTTTTTATTTTTTATTTTTACAATTTTCTGAGTTTGTTTGCTAATTTTGATATGGTAAATGACTTTTGATTAACTGGGTAATGGACTTTGATTTGCTGAATAGTGAGTTTTGATTTCACCAATTTATTAACTTTCCTTATGATAATGTTTATGAGAGAAGGTGGTTATGGGCGCGCCGTGGGGTTGTTTATGTTCATGGTTTTCAACTTTTTATTAAGTTAACTCTACTCCAAAGATTTTTATGTTGTATTGGTTTTGGGATTTTATTTTAAAAATACTTTGAAGTTTTGTTGTTTCAAGTTGTATGGGTGATGGGAAATATCATTTTTATGGAGGTATGGTGGTGGTTTACGGTGGCAATGGTGATGGGATAGAGAAAAAAAAATGGCTATTAAAACAAGTTTTTTCTGTAAATTTTTTAATTTAATTTTGTTTTTATTTTTAAATAAAATTTTAAGTTTGTTTATTTATATTTTTAATTCATCCATGTGTCAATTTTTTATTTATTTATTTGACACTTGAGTTTGTCACGTAAGATTTTGTCTCTCCACGTCACTTTCCATTAAGTTAGTTTGGACAGAAGGTGATGGTAGGGATCTAATTGACTCAATTTTGTAATTATAGGATCAAATTATAACAAATTGAAATATAGGGACTAAAGTGATTTCGAGTCAAATTATAGAGGCTAAAAGTTTTTTTTTGGTTGAATTCATGTTTTTCAGACTGTAAGTTTATCCACCTGGGTTAACACTATTATAAGATTCCCCGCTTCCCAAAATAATAAATTGAAAAATTAAAAAACCTATAAAGCAAAATGTAAGTAAAGCGATATTTTAAATAACTGGGTGTGATATGTACCTACAGTGTATTTCCAAACCTTGACAGAGCCATGGATCTCCCAATCACCTTCACGAACATGAACAGCATGTATGCTAGGAGAAGCAGTTGGAACATGGCGGGCTTCACTCTTAAAAATGTTTTAAAATTTCTGAGCAGGTAACCTTAATTTCCACTTCACCCTCAACCTTTCCTGTTAAACCCATTTCTATTTCGATGTGTTTAAGAAATCTTATAACTCAATTTGCTTAGTTCTGCGTAAATTACTTGGATACTCTTCTTTATATGGGACCGAGGTCTTCAACTGTGCTGCCATTGCATGAACCACACAATTCATATTTGTCAACTGGTGAAAAGCACATGAATCACGTTAGTGGGTCCTTTCTATAATTTTGCATTTTTATATTCTTATATTGGTAGCAATTAATGAATAAATTATCTATTAGTGCTAACTTGACTAAGCAAGAGGTGGATTCATCTCTCTTTCATGTTTTCCAAATAATTAAAGTTGATTATGACTAAAAATTTATCTTGGAAAATAATGAGTGTTTAGCATCAATTGTGTTTCCTAAAAAAACAAAAATAATGTTTTTCTGATGCCCTAAAAATAGTTGTTCAATTATAATAAATATAATATAAAAATTTAATTTGTTTTAAATTGATAATTTAATTGCATAATCTTAGCTTAAGAAGTGTCTTAATTATTTTATTTTTTTTAATTCCCTAATTTTAAATGATTTTTCCGGTCTAAAATTACTAGTTATAGAATGATTTAAAGTCAAAATCAACCCAATGTAATTTAACATTTTATTTTCCTTCAACTACACTCAATTCTCTTTTTTATTCTAATAAAACTCTTTATTATGAGGTCAGCATTCACGCCTCTAAAATCTACTGTGTTTACTTCGCTAAATTGGCATCTAGAGAGGTAGAGTAACTATTTAAAAAACATGTGTATATCCCAACCAAAATGTCAAATAGAACAAATGAAAATCCCTAACAGCTTTATGTTAAAGATCATGGGCCCTTCAAATCTAACTATAATAAATTTGAAATATATATGGTAGATGGATAAAATCATAAAGGGCATAAGTGCATTAAGAGAAAACAATTTCAGCAATAGATACCACAAAAATTGTAATCGAAGATCAACTTGTGAATGATAGGTCATTTATATTAAAAATATGTATTTAGTATATTTATATTTATTTCTAATTCATTACTTCTTGATTTTTATAATATGCATCAAAATTTATTTTAGTTGTCATAATTTATTTTTAAAATAAAGTAACTTTACAACAACGATAGTTCAAGTGATAAGGCATGCTTAATCTCAACTATTGATAGGCCTCTGTAATGTTAATGTTCGAGCCTGCAGGAAAATACTTGTGGGGAAGGGAAATCATGAGCCCCAAATGAGTTTAAGCTCACACCTAAAAGGTGTGAGAATACTCGTGAAAAACTAAAAAACAAAATAAATAAAGTAACTTTAGTCCTTACACTTTCTATTCAAATTAATATAACATAAAATAATGGTGTTACTAAATTTTTTTGATATTTTTAATGCAAGTGTCATAGTGGGTGACAAAAATTTGGCATGTAACTTGCATAAAACCTATTTAAAATATTTTTAAAACGATAATCTTATTGCCGCAATTATTTTCTTTATTGTCATAGCATATTTAATACAAATAAGGCAAAATTATAATGATTCTTTTAGTCCCTAGAGTATATTAGAAAAAATAGTTTTATACGTGTGATTTAAAAAATTTTAGTTTCGTCCTTATAATTTTAAAATCAAGTCACTTTTGTCTCTATTGTCAAATTATGTTCAAATTAACCTAACAATGATTAACAAATGATGATTTGACTGATGGTTTTTCACATGAATTTCTCACATAAAACAGTAAACATAGAGAAAATTTACAACACAATCCATATAAAATATTATAAAATTCAAGTCATATTTTTTTATATGAAATAAACTGTAATAAAAATGAAAAGAAAAAGGTAAAAAAAATCTCCTTAATCAACACCGCCACCCTCCCCCACCCATTCGGATCTTTCCATCACCATAACCTCCGACCATTACAAGAAAAATGACATTTTTTCACAAACCAAATTCATGGGAAAAAGGTCCAAACTTCATGGGAAAAGGCTTAACAACGAACAATCTGTGGGTAATTCCAAACTTTTTCTATTTGTTGGTATTTCCCACAAACTTTTGTTAGTACCTTTTGTGGGAAATGGTTGAAGGGCGGTTTGTTGGTAAAATTGGATTTCACCCACACACCTAAATTTGTTGGTGTTGTGGGCATTACCCATAAACTTTATAGTTTGTTGGTAATTGCAGACACAAGTTTGTGCATAATTATCTCACATTATGCTTTTTTTGAATTTACCACAAACTTGGTTTGTAGGTAAAACATTCCTGATTTTTTTCTTTCAATAAATGAATCAAACCTTTTAATAAACATCCATTCATATTATCCATTAAACAAATTCATCATAAATTTAAAGTTATGTCAATATTTAATAAAAAATATCACAGAAACACTCAATGTCAACATCTACAGTTAAACAATTAAACTAAACCTAACGGAACTATGAGCTAGCAATAGAATGTCATTAAGATCATCATCATCGCTATCATTCTCATAAAGATCCTCCTCACCATCTCCATGACCACCTGCATCACCATCTACATTGCTAGAAGATGCACCCCAATAAAAAGAAATGTGAATAACTAACAAAAATTTAGAAAGTATAAAAGAAATGATCTAGATAAGTATATGAACTTAGGTAAGATAAATATATGAACTTAGGGATGTGAATTTGAAACGAACTAAGTCACAAGTTTAAACATTTGCGTAAAATCATAACCTAGCATGTTTTTGTCACTTTTACACTTCATGCCCAAAACTAACCAATTTAAATAACAAACTTAAGGATTTACATAAAATCTTAACCGTGCATCCAAATTGGATGCCACTTGTTCCTACAAGTCTTATTCAATGACATGAATGTGTTAGAATTCCAAGCTCATCGTTTGAAAATGTTTTGAGCACTATTGCCCTTTACACCTAAAAGTAAATAAATTTTAAGTCACAAACTCAGACATTTGCATAAAATCCTAGCTGTGCATCCGAATTGGATACATTTGTTTCTTCAAGTCTTATTCAATGTCATGAAGGTGTTGGAATTCATGGCTCTTTGTTTGAACAAGTTTTGGTTACTTTTACACTTTACACCTAAAACTAGCTAAGTTATCACCAAAAAAATAAAAATAAAAACCTCAAACATTTGCATGAACTCCTAACCGTGCATCTGAATTGTATACCATTTATTCTAACAATCTTATTTAATGGCATGAATATGTTGAAATTCTTGTCTCATTGTTTGAACATATTTTGGTTGCTATTGCCCTTCATACCTAAAAGTTAAGTTTTAAGTCACAAACTTAAACATTTGCTTAAAATTCTAACCATGCATCCAAATAGGATACCATTTTTTCATACTAGTTTTATTTAGTGCTTTCTAATTATCTACCATCGTCTAAGGATGGTAGGGTCTAAACCTAACTAATCCATCATGACTTTCATGATATCACTTACTTCATCAGTTTTCCTTTTTTGGTACACTAATTGTTATTTTAGGTGTGAATCCGCTCATCTGATGCAATATATGGTTGTGATGTTATAGTAGATGGTAATGAGGAATGAGTTGAATTAATCTTATCTCCTAACAAGGCTCTTGCACCACTAGGTGTTCCATATCTATAGACCTTTCCCTTTCTCTCCCCCATCTTTCTGTACTCCTCCTGTCACCGTTAACTAAATGTATGGATCAAAGGTAGAATGAGCATCTCAATCTTCTTATATTTCTCAATAACTTTACACGTGTATTCTTCCTACAATTCCAATAAATATTAGTTACAAATTCGCTTGTATAAATATGTATATATATATATATAAGCATGTTAGTGAATATTTGTAAAACTAACAGAAATCATCTATGACTTTGGGTTGTCAAATTATCTGGTCATTTTTCTCTTATGGATGTGGTGAAAAACTTTAAGATAGACAGATCATTGCCTTCTTCCTTTTTGTACAAAACCATTTGAAAGTTATAAAGGAATAAAATTTAATATTTAACACTTTCATATTAAATTACAGCTATACTAATTTCTCCTCACGTTGCAGCACTAAGATTGATCCTCTAGCATGTCTAACAAGTGATTCTTCTCCAAATGAATCTAAAGCAACCATCGCCAATTTTCTACCATCATCCAATCAGGCATCCAACCTTCACACATGTTGATGTTCTCTACTTTACACATTATATTTGCCTTGGCCCATGTTTCTCTTAACATGTCCCTATATCGTCAACTTGCAATCTTCTCAAACACAATCCTACCATCTTTCTCTTCTTGTTCTGTCTCAAACCTAGCTATAATAAGCCTAAAATATACTAGAAATTGGTGTATTAACTTTTCCATTCAAAATAAACACTTATCACTAAATGTTTAAAATTACCATAAATTGTTGATAATATAAGTCTATCGTTACTTGAGGATACTAAGACCAAACTGGGATCGGTCCTGGCATATGAACTTCAATGATTGATTTAATAGTCTTCACGGTGTTAGGATTTTCAAATTCACTTTACAAAAATAATAAAAATAAAAGTTAGCATACATTGGTATATATAAATAAGTAATTAATACCTCTTAATATGAATTTTAATCAAGGTCTTTCAGCACGGTTTGTGGGTGGAAGATCTAAGTGTGCATATCCCCTCATTACAAGAGGCTCAATGACTGACACCTTAGATATAAACAAATCTCCATATGGGCCTAATGGTGAGTCGTGGTCAGGTGATTCTGTTATATGTCAAACATCACGGTCACCTACATTATTAAACAAATAGAGTACATTAATTAGTTCAATGATTATAAATGGTAAATTTTCATTTGAATTCAAACTAAATAGAAAAAAATACTTAGTAAAGGTGGAATATCGAAATGGGTTGACTGAGATGATAATCTAGGTAAGACAAAACCTGCCTAAGATAATGAAGGTGTGGCACGGCTAGATGGAGATGATTTGGTTGTAGTTCAGCCTGTTTGATTCATACTAGGTAGGTCACGAGATGCATTCGACCCGGATCCATGAATATTACGGACCATGGTCTTGCAATAATGCTAATAAGAATCATAAATATTTAAATCTAAAAATATCGAACATAATTAATAAGTAGTAACAACTATAGAATCTATATAAACAAATCATATACAATTTTAATTAATCATCTTGCATGTTATTGTCAGAATCGTATTCGAAACCAACTTCTTTGTCATCCATTTCTAATTCCTCATTATCCTTTTCATCATCGTCTTCATTTTCACAAATATCTTCATATTCTTTTTCATTTATGTCATCATCAACAAAAAATTTAGCTTCATTTATTTCATTGGGACCCACTTCTTCACTTAAACCATCACATACAAGAACTCCATGTGAATCCAAATCTAGGCCCACAGTAGCTGGAACCAATAAATACAATTCAACTTCTTAAAATATATCATCACCTAAAGGTTGGACATCATCACTTGGTGTATCACTGAACTGAAAATTAAAATTGTTCCTGGCTGCCATGCTACAAACTGCTCACCAATCATTTTTTTTTAAATTGGGTAGCTAGCACAATAAACTTGGAAAACTTGAGCAGCTAATATAAATGGCTCGTATAAGGCAAGTCTCTATCTATGATTGATATCCACCAGACTATGCAAGGAATCTATTTTCATCCATCATGATAAACTTGGTAGCTTTCTCTGTTATGTTCTTTTTGAATTTATCTTTTTCCTTTCAGAAATGGTGATCAATAGGTAAGAATTGACGATGAAAACCACTAGCACTGCTTTTGTCCATGAAGAAGATGAATAGATTTTGTTTGTTCCAAACAATACAGACAAGCAAAATTTACATGTGTACTTGATAACTTTTTGAAATATAGTTATTTCATTAAACTTTTTATTCATATTTTGTGCTAAATCCTAGAGTTAGAGTTAGAATTCAATTAAAATTAGTGTTTTGTCTCTAGTTTAGTTTGTTTAGGAGTTTGTAAGGTTTTAATTTAATTAGAAGTAGTTTTTATTGTTTTTATTATTTAATTTATATTTGAGTGTCTTTGTAGTGTCCTAATCAAAAACAAAGAGGAAAGTTTTGAAGACTTGCACAGTGGCGTGAAGTATTAAGGCGCTATGGTGCCACAAAGAAAAATTCTAAGACACAACTCAGAGAGCCCTGTTCCGCGATGCCTTAGCCTAAGAATTTCCTCATTCAAGTCAAAAAGCACAGTGCAGAAGTGCCATAACAATGGATGTCGTAGCATTCTAATTAGAGAAAATCAAAGTCCATGATAGAGAGTATTACGCCGCAGAGCCATTAAGGAAGAATTTGTGATGCCCTCAACCAAGATGACTTCGTAAGCAACCAAAGAGAGTAGCGCCATAGCGCTATGCATGAGGACACAAAAACATGAGGAGTTAGAGTTCTATATGGACCATGCAGAAGCTATGGTGCCTCAACGCCAAGGAAGGAAGCACTACGTGCTAGTAGTATGCCCTAAAGCCAATGACAAGTGTTGTTGTGGCATATTATTTTATGTACAATCTTATTCATATTATTAATAAATATAAGTGGCAAACATTATCATATATAAGAGTTATTAATTAACTATCATGAGCCCAAAGAATGAAAGTAATGGAAATAAGCATCATGATGAGATCATGCTAATGAGATGTATTTCCTTTAAGCTTAATTCTTAAATGTTCCTAATCATAGGATCACTAAGTAGGGCATTAGTGAATCCGGATAGATTAGTACATATCTAGTTGGCTCAAAGAGTTGAGGGTGGCTGATCTCATAGTCACTTGTGCATGAGACACTAAGACAGATATGTAGGTGCTCATTAGAGAATTAGTTCACTTAACTGACTCAACTGAGAACACCTATATGGAGTTTCTCTACATGTCAATAGGTGGTTCTTATATTACAGTTGTGTAAATAGTCCTTTGACTTGAGACATCATAGTTATCTTGTATGTACGTCATTATACTTTGATACTATTTCTGATTCTATTAATGAGTCACCTAAGAAGTAGTGATTAAGTATAATTACTTGCATATGGAGGTATGTGAATGTGCAATAAAGGATCTATCACTCTTAGTAGAAAAGAGGGAATGTCCTATATGGTCTACAAAAGATTTAACTTAAAGTCTATGGTCATAGCAGGGTGGATATTAGAATATGAGTTTTTAATTTTTTCCAATGAAGTTACAATCTTAAGATTAGACACATATGATTAAATTTAGGGTTTGACATTATTTCCATACCCAAATAAATTTAATCAGGACATTGCGTGATAGAAGGATTGAATTGCATGGTAACTGTTAACAGAAAGGTTCAAAAGATTCACAGCCATATTCATACTATTATGGGTAGTCATCATATGCTGCTAGGCACCAATCTTGACTTGTAGGAAACCCTGATAATTAATTAATTATCTGTAAATGATTAATTAATTAATCTTAATTAAAGGGTGAACTAAAAAGAGTTTTGATTTAAATAATTAGAATGAGTTCTAATTTAATTGGACATGGTCCATTAATAAATATGTAAAAGTTACATGCCTACTTGCCATCAATAGTTTGAACCTAAAGGGTCACACACAAAATGATGATATTTAACTAGGGAGAGTTTTGGGGCAATCATGTAATTATTATAGTTTGTTAGGCATTAGATTTAATTATGATTAAATCCTAATGTTAGCATAATCTCTAATGTGTTAGGATTGTCCAATACATAAAGAGGTGACCAGTCTTTATAAATATAAGACTTAACAAACTAAAAAGACACAGAAGAGAAAAATAATTGTACGTACTGTACAGAGAGCCTAAAAATCCATCTAATGGATTTTAGGCCAATGAGAGTTTCTAAATTACAAAAGAGATTCGGTAACTTGTGCTAGCACACAAGGAATCCCTTGGTAACCCATTTCATCTTCAAGCATGAAGATCCTTAGTTGGATTTGTTCGTGTGGATACACTTAGAGACGAGACACCTGTATCATTGCTATGCTCTTGATGAATCAACGAAGGAGTGAACGCCGATCAAGAATACGACAAAAGAATTAAAAGCCTCGGAGGTACACAGTTCTCTACTTGTTTAATTGTTAAACTATAATTAGGAACTTTCATATAATCATAATGTGATTTCGGGTTAAAGGAATCAAAATTTTAAATTCCGCTGCGCATATGATTGCCAAATTTTACATTGATTCCTAATACTACGGTACCATCCTGTATTCGTAAGGACTCATAGTTGTATTAAACTAGGAGTAAAATGCCTATATAAAGGAGTGAAGGTTGAAGTTGACAAAGACATACCAAAGCGAGTGAGTTGAGAGATTTTAAAGAGTTTGTGAAGTCCCAGAGCCTTGACAACTTCTAGTCTTCTACTTTTACAATGACTATTTCTTTTATGTTGTTGTTTTCCATAGCTAGTATGAAGTAGTTTTATTCTAGGGTTGCAATTGAACTTACATGTACCCTTTGTGTCCCTTGATTTAATTTAATGCATGTTTTAGTTTCAAACACTTATGTTGCCTTATTCTTAGTGCTTCTAATTACTTGATCATAAGCTAGATTAACTAGGAACCTTCGGAGTGACTTAGAAGTGTCAATTTTGGGGTTAGCCATATGTAATATAGCTTATGATTGGATTGTTCATCTCAATTAAATAATTTGATTTGTTAAAAAGATAGTAATATACTTTTTAGCTACAAGTAATTAAATTAGATAATGAATTTGTTTTAGTATAGTTATCATAGGATTGCTTGACATAGGAATATGCCTATATTTGCTTAAGAAATCTAGGTTAATATATGAACTATTGCATGAATTAAATTAAAATAATGAAAACATAGGTGAATTGTGAGGGATATTATGAACCTAGGTGTTAGATTAAATAATTTACATAAGCTGCTTGTTAATTTAGAATCCTAAATTCTAAAATTGCATTGGCTTAATTAAGATTAAGTTGCACACATATTGATAATTAGCTTTAAAAGTGATACAATTTCTATAGGGGAATGATATCTACTTTCATATATTACTTGTTAGCAAACTTGCACTTGTGTTATGAAAAATCATGTTAATACTCCAACCTGATAACAATTTATAAGCAGGAAAGTCACAAATGGTCCACATAAGTGCAACCCTTATTATAAAATTTTGACCCCTGTATGCATTATAGGTGTTGACCCCCACATCCCACAACTTCTTCAGGTTGCCAATAAGAGGTCTCAAGTAGATGTCTAATTTTACTTGGGAGATTTAGGTATAAGAATAACCAATGTCAAGGATAATTTTGCTCTTTCATGCACATGGCAAGTTATAAGAAGTAACAAAAAAGGGCTAAATAGAATGACTATATGATGAATGGCCGAATGGGCAAAACCCATCGGTGTTATGACCCAATCTAATATTTCTTGGTTCTTCAAAGAATGACGGATAGTTGTCATCAAAGTGTTTCCATGCTTCTACATCACTTGGGTGAATCATTAGACCATTAGCACATCTTTAATCATGCCAAGTCATCTGTTGATTCGTGTTCTTTGACATAAAGAGCCTTTAGAGCCTAGATGCAAGAGGAAAGTGATGCAACACACCCTTAATAATTGAAACAAACCTATCATAGCAGTTCTTACTCATAGTAAAGTCTAATTTACAGTTCAATAGTTGTGTCACTACCAATAACTGATTATGCCAGTCACAATCTTCCTATAGTGGCTTGTCAGCATTTTTCAGCAAGTCAAAAAATTGTTTGGCATCATAATTTGGCTCCTTGGGTCTCCTACTCTTATCTTCCTAATTGAAATCTGGACCAGTAGCATCCAAAACCATATCATTGTATCGATTGCTTGAATTACCAACATCAACATCTCAATTATTTAAAGTTTCCCCTAACCAAGCCTTGGCCTCCCTATGTAAGGTCTAGCACTTGTAAATGTTTACGAAACCCTTCTTACATAAGTTAATGGCCACTTCATCCCGAGACTTCCATTTTTTGTTCTTACATACCCAGCAAGGACTTTGAATTATATTCTTTCCATAATCCTATGATGACTATATGCAAAATCAAGAAACTTATCAACATTAGACATAAACTCATATGTAGACATTTAGTTTTCAATCCCACATTCCATCCAACTATGATCACCTTAAACCAACTACAGTCTTCCTCCATATTGTCAAAATTCTTCACCACAATAATTACCACAATTAGGCTAATACATTGAGTAATCATAAATCACTATTCAAGAAAACTATATCTTGTAAGTCTATCTATTTCAATTCATAAGCATTTAATACATCATAGTTTTCATTAACTGAAGTTAGTGTAACATCAATATAAGTATCATCGTTAAATACAATAAGAATTAAGAGTTGTTGTCAGATAAACCAAGCAAGTGTACATATCGTTAACAAGTAATAAAGTGATGAGTAGAGTATCGCTCCCACGAGGAATTATCTAACAATGTTAAGTACTACAATTGTATCAACTCTAATTTTATCCAAACAATGAACTTTGAAATGATAATTAAACTATCTAAACAAAAGAACATGAATATATATATATATATTGAGATGAGCCTAGGATCACAATTTCCCTCACACTTGACTTAACTTGCATTTATCCTATCTTGCTTATGTTCACGATATCATAGTATTAACTAAGGATTCTAAGTCAATTATAAGTATCTTTCGAATTCCTTATAATCATATCTTGATTAACCAACTCACTATATGTCTATGAGAATTGAATTAAACAAGATTCATTAAGAGAAAACCTCATTAGGTTATATACAACATATAGGTATGTGTCTATCCTATAGTAAATCAAATCCAACCATCCATGTAAATAAATTCAAACATGTATTATATCATTCAAGGATAATTTAGATTTCCTTTGTCAAGGCGTCTCTAAATTACCACAACAATCTAATTAGAGATTGAGCAATTAGAAGCATTAAACTTAGAATGATACATATAACATAAATACCACAACTCATAATCAATTCATGGGAAAAATGAAAGCAAGCTACATGTGAGTTCAATTGCAATCTTAGAACAAGGGAATTAGTTCATTCTACATAAATTAAGGATGACGGCAACTAAACAATTCATCAATACAACACAAGGAACAAAGAAATAAGAAAGAAATGGAGAAAACTCATGAAGGTTGCCACTAATCTTTAAGCTTCTTGATCATCTTTCTCCTCTTGCCTCATTTGCCTCCAAAACCCCTCAACCTTGTCTCAAGCTGCAGAAAAACGTCCCAAACCCATCTACCTTCAAACCGTAGCTTATATCTTTTAAATACCTATAAAAAATCAGAGTTTAGTGCATTTCGGGTGAAAACAAGGGTGCTGGAATTGGGTTTGTGCCTAGGCGCTGGACTTTCTAGTGCCTAGGTGCCGATGACATATTCCAATGGTGCCTAGGCACTGGTTCTTTGGTGCTACGGTGCCACTGTTTCAACAGTGGAGTGAACAGTGTCAAACTGTGCCCTATGAGCTAGAATTGCATCCCTTGTATTTTTGGTTTTCAAAATTGACTCCTTAAAACCTTAAACCTTCAAAATACATAACCAAAAACTAATTAAGATTGAAGCTCTTATTTGAAAGCTAAATCCTAACAAAAACAATTAAAACAAAAAAGCTTAATACAAAACATAATAACTTACGATCTAAGCTAAAACTAACCAAATTGCAATGCAAAGCTCAAGAACATAGCTGAAATGAATGCATAATGAGATGTAATATAAGTTCTTTTAAGAACTTATCACACCCTCAAACTTAAGATTTTGCTAGTTCTCAAGCAAAAGAGAAAAACAAACACAGAACAATCAACAAGGTTAAATATGCATTATATAACATAATGATATCTCCATCATATCCTCAAAAGTTTCATCAAATTTTAACTTAATGTCAACCATAAGGTATCATTCAAGCTCATGTTAAACTCAAGAGCAAGCATCAATTTCAAATAGATTTCCAGTGTGTGTGTGAATGATCTTTTACAAAGAAATGTATACAATCCGAATAAGTTTATGCATATCAATCCAGTTTATAATTTAAACCCCATATATTTGCTTTTCAACTCTCTCTCCACTAATGTAGACTCAACTAAGTCAAGAATCAATAGGTCTTTATAAGCTTGTAATGTAGGCTTAGGGTAATGGTATGATAAAGGAAATTTAAATCTCATATTACCCTAAGCATATAGATCACTCTAGACTCTTGATGAGTTCTTTTAACTACCTAAATACCTCCATTTCAATCTGTTCTTTTCTTTTCACCACTTCATGTATTTTTATTTCTTTGTTGAATCTTTCTTTTTTCTTTTTTCAACTCTTGTTACAGCCCCAAACTTATTTCTTTTCATTATGATTATAGCGGTGATCAGGAGGCACAATTTTATAACTCTAACATTTCCTCCTTTTTCTTATAGCATAGCACAATATTTTCATAGAATGATCAATATGCCCAAGAGTAAGGATTCAAAACTGGAATTTAAACGAATGGTTAGGCAAAAATATTGTTGGTATCCAAGAAAAGGCAATATAGGCTCAATAGGGAAACTAAGGGTATAAGATAAAACATGACAAGCTCGAAAGGCTCAAACTGGTCCAAAGATGGCCTAAATCATGTTCTTAACTTAGTTTCATCTATGATTTCGCCTCAAGAGATAATCAAACAAATTCTAGGGCTTTAAACCAAACATGGACGTGCTAAACATAAACAGTCACTAAATCAGCAACACAATCCTAATAAAAAAGATCAAGTGCTCAATGAATGTTGGAAATCACATCCTATAATGCTACTAACTCAAGAATTCAACACAAGTGTCAAGATTCATGATAACCAAATTTCTCATTATATGATGGAGGAATTTCATCAACATAGTATAATAGCATCTCAACCAACAACACACCAAACAACTAAATACTTAAGCATGAATAACATAAAGCACCCCCAAACTTAAAGCACAACAAACAATAAACATAAATATGTAAAACATACTCCCCTGTTTTTGGTTGATGTGATGTAGTTTGGGTTTTATTTTGCACCTACAAAATAGAACACAAATTAAATCACTGTAAAAAAGATTATAACAACTTAAAATTTAAAAGAAAGATTTTAGAAAGCTTGTGTTACCTCCCAAGAAGAGCTTGGTTTATAGTCTTTAGCTTGACTTTGCCATGCCCTAAACAAGTGGCTGTTCACCCATAAAATATGTCATAATACAATATATGGGTCTTCATTTAATATACCCTCAAGCTTGGCAAGATATATAAGTAAATGAAATGTGCACTTAAAATCACTTAGCTTGGAAATTCTTGCTTGGTATTTGCATAGGTCTGATGCCAAGGAAGGTTATGGAAGAGTTGGCCATATGGGATCTTCATACATGTAAAATTCAGTGGCTGTTGTAGCTCATAACTTTGTGGTTTTTCTTCAATGGTCAAGACTTGAGTTACTTCCTCACTTGGAGAGCTTCATCACCAATTGAGAATAAACAATTTGGTAATCTTGGTTATTGTCATGAAAATCTTTTTCTATGACCAATTTATGCTCAATAGGTTGGGCACCATTGACTTCCTCATCTGCTTCATCTTTAATGAAGTGAATACATAGTGAAATGGAGTTTTGTACCCATTCTTAAAACATCTCTACATGCCCCTCACTTGGTGTAGGCTCACATTCACTTTGTGTAGACTTATTTATGAATATGCTAGGATTATCCAACAACTTAAAAGCATTGTCTATGCTAAGATTCATGAAGTCTCCACCAGCTAGAATATTCACCATTTTTCGTGACCTATCATGCAAACTATTGTAAAATGTATAGAGTTGAAGCCAATTTGGTAAACCATGAGTTGGACATAATCTCAGCAAATGATTGAACCTCTTCTAAGCCTCTTGAAATGATTCCAAGTCATCTTGAGCAAAACATGTGAGGTTGAGATATTTTGTATAGCATTCCATTGTACCTCACAAGACAAACAAACAAAAATAATTATATTAACAAATAACAGAAAAAAAAAATTTATGAATTAAAACTAGAATTGATTGGTATTAATATTAACATATATTTGAATAATTCCCAACAATGAAGCCAAAAACTTGTTGTTGGATAAACCATGCAAGCGAACATATCGTTAACAAGTAATAAAGTGATGAGTAGAGTATCATTCCCACGATAAATTATCTAACAATGTTAAATACTAGAATTATATCAACTCTAATTTTATCCAAACTATGAACTTTGAAATGATAATTAAACTATATAAACAAAAGAACATGAAAATATATATATTGAGATGAGCCTAGGATCACAATTTCCCTCACACTTGACTTAACTTGCATTTATTCTATCTTGCTTATGTTCATGGTATCATGGTATTAATCAAGAATTCTAATTCAATTACAAGTATTTTTTGAATTTCTTATAATCATACCTTGATTAACCAACTTACTATATGTCTATGAGAATTGAATTAAACAAGATTCATTAAGAGAAAATCTCATTAGGTTATACATGACATATAGGTATATGTCTATCCTATATGTAATCAAATCCAACCATCCACTACAAGAAAATCAACCTTTTCCCACAAACCATTTTCCCGCAAACTCACTGACAAACCCACCAAATTTTTTAGCATCAATTTTTTGACCAACTTTTTGTCAGTAAATTTGTCGCTATTATGGCGGGATTTAACCTTTTCTTTTGGCGCTTGTTTTCCCCCCAAAATATAGTTTGTAGGTAATAGTTTTTTTTTGTTTTACCGACAAACATAAGTTTGTCAGTAAGAGTTTATTTTGTTTACCCACGGCCTTTTGTTTGTGAGAAACTCATACGCACCGTTTTGCTTTTACTTTACTGACCAACTCTCTATTGGTTTGTCAGTAGAATTGAAATCCCTAAATCTAGATTTCCCTATTCGACAACTTTCATATCCTCCGTTTTAAAAGGTTTCACAGTTTCTCCTTGCCACTATGTCTTCCTTCTGATTTGGAACCTAGCTTCCATTGACTATAAGTTTTTTGATATTCATTATCTCATAGCTTCTTTTCTCTCGACAATCTCTAATTTCTTTGTTTTCGCTTCTCTTTTCTTCAGACTCTGCAGTTGCTTCACACTCAGAGCTGCAATCTGCATAAACAACAAAAACCTTTGAAGGTTAGCTTTAGATATTTTATTTTTAATTGCCCTGTGTGCTCTAAGTCCTACTGTGACACTAGTTTTCGTTTTCGTTTCTCTTTTTTATATTGTATGCCCTAGTAGTTTTGTCTGTCGTTGGGAAATCTATCTCAAAAAGGGCTTCTTGTATATGTCTATCTAATTTTTCCTCGGCATTTTAGCATCAACCTTGAAGTTCTCCTTTGTTTTCAGGTTTACACCTTACATCAATAGGGTTCACACTAATATCAAATGATGACCACAGACGAATCTATATCTAGACTAAATTTATCATTAAGGTCTAACAAATTGTCCAATACACTTAGGTTTTATCTGGGACCTTTTTTTATAATCTAAAAAGTCTTGGCTGGTAAAAAATTGTAAGTATCTTAATGAGAAAACGTCTAAAACTAGGAAACCAACATTAGAATTCCTACTGGGTTTTGTTAAAATTTAAGACCATGTGGCATCAAAGGATACTGGCTGGGTCACAAAATTGGGCTGGTGAGTGGTGGGAGCTTTGAAAGTCATGGATGGGGGTCTTGCCTTGTAGGATCTTACATCAGCATAGTCCGAATAGGATAAGATTGACATATAGAAGAATCCACTTGAAAATTGTAGTATACATGGTGACTGCTAGCTAATTCAATATCAGGCCCTTTAGTCCGTTGAAGTATTTTTTTTTTTTTTTTTTTTCCTTTTTTCTTTTTTTGGGTATAGTAGTCGTAGTTGCATAACATTGGATAACTTTAACTTCCATCTTGCCCTCTTTTTTCATATGCTCAGTTGCTCACTGTTCCCAATCTCAGTGAGATGAAACTTGAATTACCTCCTAAGTTGTAAGTCTCAAGTTCTAATTTCTTAGAAGTTGATATCATTAATTAGCATATATCTTTACTTGAAAGATGAAACTGAAATAATAATAATAATAAGAATGTGTTGGATGGGAAAATAGAGATTACAGAGGGTGGAAAAAAGATACTATAGAAGACAAATTGAAAGATATGATGTATTACATCAAGGCTTGTGTAGGTGTACCTCAGATGCAATAACAAAACATGTATGCCTGCAAAACTCTGTATATGTGCATGATGGATAGGTACTGATATTTGTTGTGTGTATGGATATAATCTAATATTGCTCCATATGCAAAAGAGGTTCCATGCAATTTTGTTTTTGTTGATTGTAATTTTTTAATAGGTATTGAGTAAAATATTAGCAGTAGAGTAATCATGGATAGCATGAAGAACCTTGCCAATTATTAACTTCTGCTCTATACCCCATTAGAACTAACATTGGACTATAATGGTTCTTTGCTTTATGAGTTTGTCGGGTCCGCCATTGCAACCTGGGTTACCATTGTCATCTTTATTATGTAACCATCATTTACTAAACTTCTTATGTTCATCCCTGCAAGCCATTAATTAGATGACATTCAGGTTAGTTAAGAGGAATTAACCAAGTGGAGTGTCCCCTAGAAAGGTCAGTGTGTAAGATGATGTTATTCCCTCCACTCAGTTTGATATTCCCCCTTGTTGGAAAAATAAAAAAAATGATATTAAGTGAAAAGTTATGTTGATTGCAATATAATTTAGTTACTAACTTGAGAAGACATTAATATAATTTAGTTACTAATTTCTCAAAGAAGTCAAAAGTGACGTTGATTGCAGGATTGTGTAGAATCAATGTAGGCTTACTTCCAATAGATTCTTGGCACCACTGTGAAGAATATCTACCTGAAATTGAGTAGTGCTGCTACTCATGATAGAGTGGTAAATATTAAAGCTGCAGCCTGACTTTAAGGTTGTACATATTTGTTGTTATCCAAAGATTTAGTGAAGATAATAGGTGTATTGTAGGGTAATTTTGGAAATTATTAGCCATCATTTTTGAGTGTTGAGAGAGGTGTTCAGAAAATAGATGTCTGATTAGTTTATTTTGTATGTGACAGACCATGCTGCCTTCAGTTTGCTACTTTTTTAAACAAGGTTTTAAAAGTTGTCCAAGCTTATTTTTCAGGGTAGTGCTATTTGCTTACATGATTTTCCATACTTCTTAAGACATATTAGTTATGTTTGATAACAAGAGGATTGAGTTTTGTTTGAAGAAGGATACAATTGGGTTGGCAATTTGGTATACGAATTGTTGTGTTCAGTTTGGCAAGGATGCATCTGATGGTCTGCAATACAGTAAAAGGTGGGCAAAAAGAGAGAGAGAGAGGGAGGGACATACAAATAACATAAGAAAATTAACTCCTTGAAAATTTTCTGAAGTCATAACTTTGGATGAAGTAGCTAGTGCATCAACAGTTCTTTTCATAGTTTCAAAGATTAAGGATCTACAATGAACTGTGATTACTTTTGTCATCTTCCCCATATTTTATACAAACAAATTATTTTTCTTTTTTAAAAAAAGAAGAAGAATATATTAATTAATTAATTAATGTTTGCATTGTGAAATTTTATTCCATAAGTGTTTTAAACTTGAGCATATTATTGAAGTTTGTGATTGATTAATTTATATATTAATCACAACATTCACAACCTGGTCATTCCTACATTTCAGCTCAGAATAGACATAACAGGAAAATTAGGTGAACTTTTCACAACGTCACTATTTTCTTCCTCAGATACCTGATAGATCTCCAGTAGTTGTGTTCACAAATCTAGCCAATATGTTAACTCTTTAAGAGAAGCAGTTCACGACTTAGTTGATAGCCTTAGAATCAAAAGGAAAAGCTTGCTTGATCAATATTTATTTCTGGCTTCTCACAGCTACAGGTTGGCGTGTATAAAGTGATCAATATATATATATATAAATTTTTCATTGTTCCTTCTTTTTAGATGGTAAATAGAGGATCCATATGTATATTTTGCATGCTGTCTATTATATCATTTAAGTTTGATGTGTTTTAATTCAAATGAAGCTGAATGATTTGAAAAACAATATTCAATTAAGTAGAGTTCCAACCTGAAACCTTGAGAGTGTTCTCTAAAAACAATTTGTTGACATTTGATCTACATTCTTAATTTAGTAACTTAGTTTATCTTTTCATGATTTCATTAATGAATCTAGTGATTATATTGGAGCAATGAAATCATGTATTTCTTTTTATTTTTTTCAGCAAATAGATTTTCAGAAAGATGAATACTGACCTTATGGACCATTTCATTAAGAATTACTATGTCGTCTACCTAAGAAGCAGCTGTTTTCTGCTTCTCATTTATATTTCCTTTATAGCCTTTGAAAATTTGGTTTCATTAGCTGACTGCTAGTTAAGGCTTCATGCATGAACTGGTTGGAATGGGATAAGAGCCTTCTTTGTTGGCAAAGGTGTCTGTCAATATCAGGTGGTGATAGACATGATTTCTCCAACTTGTATGAATTCACTTATGAAAATCTAAAAGCACTGTCACTGTGAAAGTAGTTGTAAACTCAAGAAGTCTGCTTTCAATTATTATTATTAAGTCTGCTTTCAATGATTATTGTTAAGTCTACTTTCAATGATTATTATGATTCTTTTTGGTGCTTTTGGATTTTCTGATCTCATAGTATAAACTATAAACTTGACTTACTCCCTACTAAGCATTGTTTCTTTTTATTTTTCTTCTTCAGAGCAGAGAGAGTAGGAGACTCAATTTGCAATATAACAGGCAAGATCTGCTTACCAGTTTCTAAAATTAACTTGAGAAATGTTTTTTGTCCAAAAGATGGCACTGATTAAGTAACAAAAAAGGTAGCAAAATGGATAATTCAAATACTTAAGTATGATTTTAATTCTTAGTTTCCACCAATTACTTTTTTAGTTCCTCATGCTCAGATTTTAATTCATTGTTTCACTGCTGAGAATATTATTTCTTTTGTATCACTCTTATATAAATATCATCTCTTGGAAGCTTCTCACAACCTGGTAATAATTGCTTAAGGTTACTAAACAATAAAATGGACATATCTATATATGGCATTATAGAGTACACCAGGTTGCTTATCTTGCTTGCTGTCATGTAAAAAACTTCAACTTTTATTAGCGTGCTTTGTAATGACATTTGAAATAAATTTTGGAACTTGATTAAGTTTCACTCTTGGTATAACTGCATAATCTTTTGTTGAATTTTATTTTCACAATTATCCATAAGAAATTTTTATCAACATTTCATTTGAAAGGCCATAAAAAGTTGTCTCAATGATAAACTTTGTATTTGCTTTGTATAAACCAAAATGAAAATAAAAATATATTACTCCATTAGATTCTTTTGTAGATTTTTTAGATGGTTTGAAAGATTTTAAGTAAACCAAATTATTTTTTGCCTTTGGTGTGGTGCGTCAATACACTTCTTGTATACAAAGATATGACCCTTTTTTCTTTTACTACAATCATTACTTTATTAAAATAAAAAATAAAAATGTTACCTGGTTGGATAATTTGTATGTTTTCTTAAGCTTCTGGCTTATTTGAAGTTATGTGAGGTTCTTATTCTTATATCTTGATTTGGAAAGCAAGTTTTCAGTCTAAAACTTCTTTCTCAATTTCAGTCAGAAGCTGGGAAAAAGCTTCCATTCAATCTTGTGATAAATCTCCAGGTACGTATCCATATATATGTCTTTTTAATTAGGTTCATCCAATACAATATCAAGTATATACCTAGGCTATGTGTATGTTCTGGTTCTAAGTAGCGATAAAACATTAAGAGCAGGATTTGATTGTAATTTTAGTGATAGCATGATATGCTATGAACACTATGACTTTAAGCAAATGTTTAAGTTTGTAAGTTAAAACATAGCTTATTTTAGATTTACATACCTAAGTTAAGTTTATATATTTATCTAGATCATATTTTTTATACTTTCAAAAATTTTGTTAATGGAAGAGGCATCTTTTAGCAGTGTAGATGGTGATGAAGGTGGTTATAGAGATGGCGAGAAAGATCTTCAAGAAGATGATGACATGTAGCTAACTATCTCATAATTCTTAGATTTTATTTAACTGTAGATGTTGACATTTATGTGTTTTTGTGATGTTTTTTGCTAAATGTTGACAAAACTTTAAATAACTTTATGGGTAAAAACATTCTTGTTTTATAGATAGTATGGACAGATGTTTAATAACAAGTTTGATTCATTGATTAAAAAAATGAAAATCAAGAATGTTTTTACCCACAAATTGGGTTTGTGGCAAATTCTAAAAAAGCTTAGTATGGGATAATTACCCACAAACATGTATCTGTGGCAATTACCCATAAATTTTGCAGTGGGTAATATATTATAGCTTAACGACAAACCAACTTAGTTTGTGGGTAATACCCACAGATAATACCCACAATTATTGTTTGTGGTTCTTACCCACAAACCTCTTGATTTGTGGGTATCACCTAATGTTTCTGACAAACCACCCATCAATTGTTTTTGTCACCCATCAATTGTTTCCCACAAAACATGCAGACAAAAGTTTGTGAGAAATAACCACAAACAGAAATTGTTTGTGGGAATTACCCACAGATTCAAACATGTATTTTACCATTTAAGTCTAATTTAGATTTCCGTTGTCAAGTCTCCTCTAAATTACCATAACAATATAATTGGAGATGAAACAATTAGAAGCATTAAACTTGGAATGATACATATAAGATAAATACCACAACTCATAATTAATTCTTAGGAAAAATGAAATCAAGCTACATGTGAGTTCAATTACAATCCTAAAACATGGGAGTTAGTTCATTCTACATAAATTAAGCATGGATGGAGCTAAACAATTCATTAATACAACACAAGGAACAAAGAAAGAAGAAGGAAATGGAGAAAACTCATGAAGGTTGCCACCGATCTTCAAGCTTCTTGCTCCTTTTTCTCCTCTTGCCTCCTTTTACTCCAAAGCCTCTCAACCTTGTCTCAAGCTACAGAAAAATGAACTAAACCCATCTGCCTTTAAACCCTAGCTTATATCCCTTAAATATCCCTCAAAAATTAGAGTTTAGTGCATTTCGGGCAAAAACAGGGGTATATAGCACAAGGAATAAAGAAAGAAAAAGGAAATGGAGAAAACTCATGAAGATTGCCACCGATCTTCAAGCTTCTTGCTTCTCTTTCTCCTCTTGCCTACTTTGCCTCAAAAGCCTTTTAACCTTGTCTCAAGTTGCAAAAAAAGTCCTAAACCCATCTGCCTTCAAACCCTAGCTTATATCCCTTAAATACCCCTCAAAAATTAGAGTTTAATGCATTTCAAGAGAAAACAAGGATGCTAGTATCGGGCTAGCGCCTAGGCATTGGACTTTTTGGCACCTAGGCACCGAGGACAAATTCAAATGGTGCCTAGGTGTTGGTTCTTTGGTGCTGTGGCGCCACTGTTTCAACAGTTGTGTGAACAAGTGCCAAATAGTACCAAACAATGCCCTATGAGCTAGAATTGCATCCCTTGCATTTGTTGTTTTCAAAATTGACTCCTTAAAGCCTTAAACCTTCAAAATACATAACCAAAATTCATTTAGGATTGAAGCCCTTTATTGAAAGCTAAATATTAACAAAAACAATTAAAACATGAAAACTCTATACAAAACACAATAACTTACAATCTAAGCTAAAAGTAACCAAATTATAATACAAAGCTCAAGAACATAGCTGAGATGAAATGCATAATGAGATGTAATATAAGTTCTTTTGAGAACTTATCAATAACATACCTTGTTAGTAGATAAAATTGAGTAAGAGGTTAAAGAAGTGAGATCCTACTAGCAAAAAGCAATTAATAATCCTAACAAATTTGCCAAGTTTCTTCAAAATTGCATAATTTAACCCAACCATTTACCAATATGCCAAAATGTAGTACCTTACAATTTTCATCTATTTACAATCAATTTTCCTAAGGGGAGTGAATAAAAATTTGATAAGATGGGTACTATTCTTAATGTTCTTAGAAGCTGTTTTAATGGCTCAAACCCACATGCCTACATGTTTTATACTTGTATTGATAGTTTACTTTGAAAAAAATTATGAGAGAAAAGAAGTAATACGACAGTTGTAATACAAAAAGACAAGTTTTCTAATATGTAGTAGAAACAAAAGCTTAGTGGCAGTTCTAAAACATATAAAAGGGAAGGGAGTTTATAATTATATTCCCAGAATATTACCATATCAAGGAGAAGTAGTCTCCCTAAGAAACCCTTTTCTCTCAGACTACATAACCCAAATAGACAGAGCAATATAGACAGCCAAATTCATCTGCCTGTGTTACAATCTTGATCCGTCTTCTACCTAAAGAACTATCTTTCTCTTTTCTCAAGCAACATGTGCACCTACTAAGACTGAGTTTGGTAATGCTTTTTAAGAGAGTGCTTTGGAATTTTAAAAAGCTACAACATCTAAAAATTGTTTGGTTAGTTTTTTTTAAGTGGTGTTTCTTCTACTTCTTTTAAAAAGTCAGGGGTGCTTTTAAAAACATCCAAAGTGATGTTTTAAAAGCTAGCTGCGGCTTTTTAAAATTAAAAATACAAAAATTACCTTATTAATTTTTAAAAATTACCAAATATATCTTTAATTAATTTATAAATCATTTAATTTTTCTCCCTAAATATATCCTTTATCAATGATGGTTATTTTTGTCATTTTATATATTCGCAGCAACTTATGATTTGCTTTATGAAACACCTTGTTTATATTTTTACTACCCACATCAACTTTTATAAAGATTTACCAAACATGATTAATGTGACTTTTTGACAGCTACTTTTTCACATCATGAAATTAACAGCAAGTTTTCAAAAGTCACAGCATTATTAAACTCGGCCTAAGTCACCCCATAGTAGATTTAACTAATTCTATTCATGATAGGAGAAATTCTTAATACAAATTTTTAAGTCCTCTTGCTAAAATTCTTGGAAAAGAAAGCATAGAAGAACTTAATAGAATCCACCAATTCCCAAATATATTGGCTAAAAGTATAAACCCACAATCCCATTCTAAGCGACTGTTTAGCTAGATTTCATTCCTTGGTGTTACCCTACAAGAAACTGCCTTATTTAACAATAATTCAGTCCAAACATAACATACTGTTATCATATATATTTCTTATTTCACACCACTTCTCTTTCCCGCCAACCAAACAAAAATATAGTATGATTTCTAAAACCAATGAAACACTAATAAGCACCTAATTTACTGTATGAGCTTGAAATGTTCGATAGTACTATCCAAAAAAAAAAAAAAAAAACAGAAAGAGAAAAAGGGTATCTTCATCTGAGTGAGGAAAGTGTAAAAAATGATAATAATGCTCCAACTACTACATTCACATTGTGATTACCATCAAAATCTCCTTGAAGTGCCCGCTGGTTTCTCCCCTCTAATTTCTACACATTGAAGGTTTTGCAATTGTAATTTAGTGAATGCTTGGTTTTCTTGGCTGCTTCTTTGCCCTCTTTTCTCTCCACGTTCTTGGCTGCTTCATTCATCTGAAATGGATAATTAAAATCAAGCTAGGTCAGTATCATATACCTTACCAAGCTTGGAGAGTTTGAATGGAGGCAGTTGGTCGAGAAAAGGAACACAGTGGGTCAAGCTACAGAAGCAAGGCAGGATTCTGAACTTGTCGAGGGAAAATGAAGAATGTTTTGGCAGTTAGGGATTTGAAAGACATAGACAAATTAAGAATGTTTGTTGGTAAGACAAAATAAAATGCTATGTTTGCTTTCTTCCCACAAACAATAGTATGTGGGTAAAAAATAATTAGTCGGTATACGATAAAATATTTTTACCAACAAACACAGGTTTGTAGGTAAAATTTGCTAAAACAATATATATATTTATGTCCCTGCCATGGATACCGAAAAAATATTGGTTGGTAAGTTGATGAAAATAAAATTTGGTGGGTTCGTTATTGAGTTTGTGGAAATGCGGTTAATACCCACAAACTCTGGTTTTTGGGAAAAAGTTTGTGGAAAAATGTCGATTTTCTCGTAGTGGATACCCCCATTTTCAATAACCAAAAAACTCTTAGGCTTGTTCTACTGCTACTGATCCAGGCTATTTTCAACCACATAATATTTATCAACTGGCCAGGCACACACATATAAACCCAACTATACTAAATTAATGTACTTTCAATATTTCAACGCAAACCTTTGAAAATTAAATCAATAGGATAACCCACAATTAAAAGTCAACAATAGAACAATCCTTAAGCATAAAAAATTATCCTCTTGACTGGACCGTAACCGAGCAAACTACCTCGTAGTCGTGTCCCTCAAGGCCGAGAAGAATGCTTGCACATCACCTGGTCTGGAATCTCGTGGAGAAGCACAAGGGAGGTGAAACCTGTGACAAAATCATCGAGGTCTGCTAACCTATGGTACAACTTTAACGTGGGCATCATAATCCTGTGTGGGATGGGGGCAACTTAGGACCTCTTCTGTAAATGGCAATTCTATGTTGGGGGCAAATACCTCCCGACTGCTCCCCTCTAACTCTTCTCTGTCAGCCCGACGGAGACAAATGAGTTGAAATCATAATTGTCTTCCCCATCTTATCCCTCTCGAGCTTTCTCCCAGACCTGTCCCTCTCCATGAACAACTCCCTACCTAGGCAGGTCAATGATTCAGTAGGTGGGTGGTCCGCCCAAGACCTCGTCTTTATGCTCTACGAATTAATACTCTCCATCCTCCCAGACAATGCACAACTGCTCCCCTCAACCTTTTGAACTGACGTTACGTGATCGATCAAGGCATCCAGGGTCTTTGAAGTCTCATATGTCTCACATGGTGGGTGAGAGTTTCCGTTTCGTCTTCTCCGACCGTCTAGCTTGAGTGTCTTATTCTCGTTCTCATTTTGAGCCATGGTTTGGTATCACTCGATAGATTAACTTAAGAGTTCATTGAAACTAAACTTGATAGTTCCCACACATACGGCACTAATGTTAAACCTCGATCTGACTAGGCTGACATGGCAGTAAGATAGTCAAGTACTCCTCGAGCATGCAGGCCTGTACGACAAGGAAATGGGTGACCATGTTGATTCTCGGAGGCCTCTAATGCCAAAGTCAGAATCAAATTATAAAATAATATTTCTGAAATGTAATGTGAATGAAGTCAAAATTAACCTTTTTGGGAATAATACCAGAATATATATAGTATATTCAATCCTAATAGGGACATGCCACGTGGCCGGTTGACAATTAATCAAGTCAAGATATTCACAGTGCCACGTGTTGCCTGACTATTGGATATGACAATGTGGTATTATTTTTCCTCTTGAACAATAACTTAGGAAAACTAATTAAATGATTATGGAACAATACAAGAAATCGGAGTATCAACGGCAGCAAAATAGTTGTGGCAGATAATCACTATCAGCATTCACAAGTTAATTATCTAAGACAACAATTATGCTTCCGCTAATAATTCATCCCAAAAATTATGTGTTGTCACTGACAATATATTACAGATATAGATAATGACTCAATTTTGCATGAAATTCTCTACACTCCACTCTTCAATGTCTGTGATAGCACTTACTATCGTTAATTGTGTTTAATATTTTATTTCATTAAATCATCCGAGCCATTGTGTGAGAACACTACTGAATCCGCTTCGGTTGTCGCATATAAATTTTTTATTTTATTATTTAAGGAATGCTATTTGCATCCACTACTTAAAGTATCAGCGACAGCACATGCTTTGTGACAGATGTGTTGTCGGTAATACATTTCCATAATTAAAATCCATGAGCGCGATTTTCTTTCACTCTTCCCCCATTTTGCAGCTTGCTCTCCTTCCTCTACACTCTCTCTCTCCCTAACTATGTTAGACACTCACTACCGCTTTCAAGAGCTTTCTTTAGTCATCGGTGCATCGTCAGTTCTACCACTGCCTCCAACCACCGGATCATTTTCTGCCCCAACCCGTTGAGTTTTTGCAATTAAGGTGCATTCTTCGTTTTGTGATATGCCATGGCTTCCCTTGTGCTTTTTTTTTTTTTTTTTTCATTCAGTTTCTGCAAATTATTTTGTCATTTCTTGAATATGGATTTTGAATTACTTGAGATTTGTGTATTGGTTTTTTATTTTATTGATCTGTGAATTTGTGGGTTATGAATTTAGTAATTTTAGAGATTTGTGGGTTTGGAGTTTATAGATTATGATAGTTTAGGAATTTAGCAATTTTGTAACACCTCATAACTTATTTATCAATAGTTTATGTTATTTATGTTTGAATGGTGAACTTTAAATGAATTATTAATTTAAAAGTTGATCTCTTGAAAACGTGCTCAAAGATTAGTTTTTTTTTTTTTTTTCTATGTCGCATGGATTTTTAAACTTAATAATTAAAGCTAATATTTACCTTTACATGTGCAATTCTAATTTTGAATCGTTTGTTCTCCTCGATTCAACATTTTTGAAGCTCAATCTCTCTCCCCCTACAATAATTCTTGCGCGATTGATGAGTAGTGTAAAATTTAGTTGGGATTACTAAATTTAATTTATGATAAATTTAAATTTTGGATTACTAGGTTCCTTTGAATTTCATATGTAATTAGAAAATCTTATAACTATATGACAATTTTTTCCTTTTCAATTTCAACAATAATAGTTTTCCTTTCAACTCAGAAGCTTAAATTTTATTTTCTAGTAGGATGTTTTTCTTATATTAGTAGATTGATATAAGAGTTTATATGTTTTATTGAAAATTTATTGTTTAAACCATTTGAATTTGCTAGTTAAGTTAATTGTAATGGTTTATCTTAGATTTATAAAAAGGGATTTTGAAGCTCTACTAAAAAGTAAAATAAAATGGAGAAATCTTTACTTTCGCGAATTACACTATTATTTTTTGTTTAATTAGTTACTTCACGTCTTTATGAATATTTCAAATATTTAAAATTTTGAGGTGTAGCTGATTTAAATCATATTTCTAAGTTGAATTTAAATTTCAAGATTTTTGTAGGTTTTCTAGTCTTTAAATATGTGTGTGATTTGCGGCTATTTTCGGTCTAAGTCATCGTTAGTTATTAGTTCTCTTTTCTCGCATCCTTTTGAGTCCCATATATAATTTAATGTTTATTACTATTTGTCAATTTCCTACTAAATAAATGATTTGCTGATACTAATTATAAGTGTCGTTGATACTCATTATGATCAGCATTCATTTATTTGAGTGACACTAATATTTAATTTTCTTATGGTGATATTGGAGTAATAAAAATATATATATATATAAAATTAATTAATGATTGAGCTAGCTTCCCAATTCATTGTTGGTTTTTGAAATTACAATAAAATTGGGATTTTTCAATTTTATACCTACCAAATACATGATAAGGAGTCTTTAATAAGCATTTAACACTTATTTTTCTCAATTTTTATAAGAATATGTTTTTATTTGTTAGTCTTGGAGTCTCTATTTTATACTAGGACATTGACACTCCTAAACGAAATTCAATATTTTATTTAAATAATTATTTCTAATATAATTTTAACTCGATTGAGGGTTAGGGAGATTTATTTTCATTTTGAGAATTAAAATTATATTTTATTTGCAAGACTGTTGAAATTTTTTATTTTTGAGCATAAACCCTTTACTCCCTACTTGATTACTTCCCATTCCATCAGCAAAGTTGCTGTAATTTTTTAAATTGCTACTGATATAACTTCTAAACAGTCTCATGTCATGCTAGATATCTCTTGGAAACCTCCTAAACATAGGTGGTACATGTTAGAAATTTCATATATGGACTACCATTAATTGTATGATTTTGTTTTAAGAATTAAAACGGGTTTAAGGTTTAATCCATTTGAGACATGCTGGTAAAAGCCCATACAATTTTATGTGATCATTTGGGATAGGGCTTAAGCACACTTTTTATTTGATTAGATGTGGATTGGCAGTAAGTGTAGGCTAAGTGACTTTAGGAGTCTTTAATGGGAAGGACTCTTAGACTTTTATCTGACATGAAATAGTTAGGTCCCTCTCCTCTCTATATATATGCATCTTGTCCCATTGAGAGCTGCCACTAAGAAATAAAGAGAGTACGGAGAGGAAGACCTAGCTGTGTAAGGCAATTACTAAGGCGTGTTTGGCTGAGATTTCCAGATATCCACTGCTATGACTCAATCAGGTATGGAAACTTTATTATTAATGTATTCTAAATTCATGTATGAGACCTTGTATATTTATAACACATGATATCAGAGCCTAATATACATGAATTTAGAACCCTTATGTTTATTTATTTAACATAAAATTATAGGGTTCATATATGTCAGTTTCTTTAAACTCAAAATCGAACTCATATATAAATGAAATTGAGCCCAATTTGTTAGGGTTTTTAAAGGTCTCGTTCATATCTTTAATTTGATATATTATTTACGTGATTTCATCAGCTATAAGTCAAGAAATCTGAATTTTAAAATTCAGGTTATTTTTAAAATCAAAATTAAGTTTTTGATTTGAGAACTAAGATTTCATGTTGTTTTAATCGATTTAAATCATAGATTTAGATTCTGGTATGTTTTTTACATAGTCAACAATCATTCAATGAGTTTAATTATTATTTTGAGAAATTGGAATGAAACCCTTATGAAATAGAGTTAGGGTTCATGTCATTGCAATTTCAATTAATTGATATATAATCTTGATAAAACATGAAATTTTTATAGGGTTATTGTTAGAAAAGTAATTTAAAACAATACCCACAAAAAATATTTGAGAAAAAGCATCAAATGGATCCCGAAAAGGCAATTTTCAGAAGTAGGTCATAACAGACCCGTTTCCTCTCAGTCTAGGTCAAGAAGGCCTGGCTGAAGGAGTAAGAAGGAGGTTGCGCGGGCATGTCCCACACGCGGCAGTGGTGCGTGTGGTACACTTGCCACCTTATGGCATCCCGTTGCCCCCCTAAAATTTTATCAAATTAGTTTTTTGAATTTTAGAATTTTATAGTATGGTTAAATTTAAGATATTATGTGCATTATTTATTGGTTTGGTTAATGATATTTTGTTATGTTTCAAACTCATATGTTTGCATATAAATAATTGTTGAGAACTGTTTAATATTCATATTCTATATGTTTTGGAACTGTTAAGTAGTAGGTACTCTCCCTAGTTAGAGCTAAACAATTTTATGCTCTCATGTTTTCATAACATGTGTTAGTGAATGCTTTTATTTCGATTCAATTTTTCAAAATTGCAACATTTATTTAATTATCCTATGAGATACTTCTAAAATGTATTTTGATTTGAAAGGATAAATTATGAATAATTATATTTTCCCGGCTTGAGAAAATCTTATAAGTTTGTGTAGATGATTGCCACCAAAGTGATTTATCTATATAGATTTGCGAAATTTTTAAAAGCTATAGTACGGGATGTTTCTTAAATTATTGTATATAGTTTACTGCTTAAAGGGGGTTATTATATACTTTAATTTTGGAAAATACATGAAACATATGGCTTAGGGTATACCGGCTCAGAAGGTTTATCTGCCCAAAAGGGATAGACTTTTCAAATGCTAGGATACTCTAATTTAAGTTTCATGGTTAATTCTGATATCCTAATAGCATATTACATTCTCTGCCCAAAGGGGAGTTTGTAATGATGCACTTTAGATTATGGAGAAAAAATTTTATTCTTGTTTTTAATTACTCAATTTGTTAACATGTTGCATTATTTGTTATTGAATCAATCTCCCTAGCCGTTACCAACAATAGTGCTACTATTGAATTGTTAAACGGTTCGAACTTTAAGAAATGGAAGCAAGATATTGAATTTGCCCTGGGAATTATGGATATCGATTTAGCTCTGCGTAGTGAGAAACCTGCTGATCTTTCTAATACCAGCACTATAGCTCACAAAGAGGCTTTTGACAAATGAGAGAGATCAAATAAGTTGAGTTTGATCTACATGAAGAGATCGATCTCTGAACACCTTTTTAGTGGGTTGCCTGAAACTTAAAATGCCAAAGACTTCATGAAAGCTATGGGGGATCGGTACAATCTATCTGATAATGCTGAGACCGGAAATCTAATAAATGATCTAGCGGGTATGAGATATGAAAATGGAACTGGGGTTCGGGAATTCATTCTTAAAATGGTTCATGTACAAACTAAGCTTAAAAACAAAGAAATTTCAATCCCTGATAGTTTTGTGGTTCACCATTCTCTCAATTCCTTACCACCTGACTTCTCCCAAATAAAAACTGCCTATAACACCCAAAATGAATCCTAGACCATCAATAACCTAATCTCTAAGTGTGTTGCTGAGGAGGATAAGCTTAAGAAAGAAAATAGTGAAACCGAACTTTTTGTTTCCCATAGTTCTACCAAAGGTGGTCACGGTAACTCTAAATCTACTCATTATAAGAAAACTCAAGATGTGAAAAGACATGGTACTGGTCAGAAATCTATTGTGGGTGGTCCTAAGGTTGCCATTAAAAAGGACATAACATGTTTCTTTTGCAAAAAGAGAGGTCATGTGAAAGCAGGCTGCTTCAAATTAAAATCCCGGTTAAAAAAGAAAAATAAACAAGGACGTAACTCACTTGCTTTTGTTTGTTTTGAACGCAATTTAGTTAATGTCCCATCAAATTCTTGGTGGCTTGACAATGGTGCAACTGTTCATATTGCTTGTACCATGCAAGGGTTCAAACACAAAAGGAAGCCAAGTGATTTAGAGGCAAAGCTTAGAGTCGGGAATGATGTTGAAGTTGAAGTTGAGTCCGTAGGAATTGTCTCTTTAATTTTAGAAAGTGGTTTTGAACTTATTTTAGAAAACACTTTTATGTATTGTCTTTTAGGCGGAATTTGATTTCAAATTTCTTGTTGGACAAAATTGGTTATTCCTTTAATTTTGGTAATTCAAAAGTTCAGTTGCTTTTAAATTTTGAAATTCTTGGAGGATGTGTTTTGTCCAATGGTTTATATAGATTGAGTTTAGCACCCTGAAATATTAATTCCTCTTTAAATAATGAAAAAGTTGTTTCCAAAAGAACTTTAATTAAAGAGAAATCCTTAATGATTTGGCATAAGCATTTAGGTCACATATTATGGGAAATAATTGAAAGACTTATTAAGGATGGTATCTTACCACCACTTGATTTTGATGACTTAGAAACTTGTGTTGATTATATTAGAGGTAAACTGACTAAGAAAGAAAAAGAGGTCAACCTGTAGTTCAGAACTCTTAGAGATCATTCACACAGCTATTAGTGGATCATATTCCAACACTTTATGTAAAAACTGTTATTTCATTACTTTCATTGATGACTTTTCCTGTTTTGGTTTATATACTTGATTAAGTAAAATTCTGATTATCTTGAAAATTTTTAAATTGAAGTTGAACTACAATTAGGAAAAGTTATTAAAACTTTAAGATCTGACCATGGTGGTAGTATTATGGTAAACATGATGTTAATAGACATGAGATTGTTTGCTAGGTACATACTAAATTGTGAGTTTTTAACCCATTATACTATGCTTGGTAGCCCTGAACAAAATGGTATGGCTGAAAGGCATAATCGCACTCTTAAGGACATGATGAGGAGTATGATGAGTAGGTCAAACTTGCCTGAATATCTTAACGGGGGAAGCCATTAAAATTGCTTTGTACATCCTTAATAAGGTTCCCAGTAAAGCAGTGCCTAAAACACTTTTTGAGTTGTGAACTATGAGAAAGTCTAGCTTGAACCATTTTCATGTTTGGGGGTGTCCAGCTGAAGTGAGAATTTATAACCTAAATGAGAGGAAAACCGACCCTAGATCTACCCGCTATTACTATATTGGTTATCTAGATCACTCTAAATGATACAGGTTCTATTGCCCCGCACAAGGAACTAAAGTAGTGGAATCACAAACTGCCAAGTTCTTGGAATTTGATGTTGGTGAGTTGGAAAAATCTTCACCTTTAGATTAGGGAGAGCAAAATGAGGATGTTACTATTCCATTATATGATCTGTCAGAAACTACTATTTCCGTGCCTGTTGTGAGAACAGGTGATGGGGGGAAGTAAATGACCAAACTGAAGTAGCACCACCTCTTCACACTGATGCTATTGCACATGTTCCAAATGAAGCTCCTCAATAATAGAATCCAGTTGCACAAATGCCTATTAGAAGATCTGAAAGGCAGGGGAGGCATGCTATTTCTGATGACTTCATTGTATATTTAGGTGAAATTGATTATGATGCTGGTCAAATTGTTGATCCCACCATATATGGAGAAGCTATCTCTAGTCCACAATTAGATAAGTGGATTGAAGCCATGAGAGAATAGATGCAATCCATGGTACATAATGGTGTATGGGAATTGGTTGCACTTCCAGAGGGTTGCAAACCCATTGGGTGCAAGTGGGCTTACAAGACTAAGAAAGATTCAAAAGGAAAAATTGAGCATTTCAAAGCAAGACTTGTAGCTAAAGATTTTTCTCAAAGAGAATGTGTGGACTTTAGTGAGACTTTTTCTCCTGTCTCCACTAAAGACTCCTTTGGGGTCATCATGGCACTGATGGCTCATTTTAATCTTAATTTACATCAGATAAATGTCAAGATAGCCTTCTTGAATGAAGATCTTACTGAAAAGGTTTATATGGTTCAACCTGAAGGTTTCAAAGAAGATAGAGAGAGTGAACTTGTCTGTACACTCACGAAGTCTATCTATGGTGTAAAACCAACATCTTGACAGTGGTTCTTGAAGTTTGATAAAGTTATCACCTCTCTTGGTTTTATTGAAAACAAGATTGATCAGTGCATATATCTGAAAGTCAGTAGTAGCAAATTTATCATACTGGTTTTATACATTGATGATATTTTGCTTGCCAGTAGTGATTGGTTTATTACATAAGACAAAATTAATGTTATCTATGACCTTCGACATGAGGATATTGGGGAAGCATCATTTGTCCTTGGCATTGAAATTCATCGGGACAAATCTCGTCATTTGTTAGGTCTTTCTTAACGAGCATACATTGATTGTGTGCTCGATAGGTTTAATATGCATAAATGTAAGCCTAGAGATGTACCAGTTGTTAAGGGTGATAGATTCAGCCTGATCAGTGTCCCGTTAATGATTTTCAGAGGGAGTTCATGAAGAATGTGCCTTATGCTAGTACAGTTGGAAGCTTGTTGTATGCTCATGTTTGCATTAGACTTGACATCACTTTTGTAGTGAAAGTTCTTGGTAGATATTAGTCAAACCCAAGTCCAGAACATTGGGTTGCTGCGAAGAAAGTTATGAGGTATTTGCAAAAGACCAAAGATTTTATACTGATGTATAGAAAGGTTGATCACCTTGATTTAATTGGTTACTCTGATTCTGACTTTGCTGGTTGCAAGGATGATCTGAAATCCACATCAGGATACATTTTCATGCTAGCCGGGAGAGCTGTATCTTGGAAAAGTTCTAAACAGGCAATCACTGTTTCTTCCACTATGCAGGCTGAGTTCGTTGCTTTTTATAGAGCATCGACACAGGGTATATGGTTGAAGAACATGATAACATGTCTTAGTGTGGTTGATTCGATCTCTAGTCCTCTTAAAATTTAATGTGACAACAGTTCTGCTGTGTTCTTTTCAATGAACAACAAGAACTCTAGTGCATCGAAAGCTATAGATATTAAGTATCTGGTTACTAGGGATTTAGTGAAAAAGGGAGACATTGTGTTTGAAATAGAAAAAAATGTTAGCAAATCCTTTAACCAAAGGACTTAGGACTGGGGTTTTCAAAAGTCATGTTGATAACATGAGTATTGTGGAGTCCTTTGTTGTTTTTGGTTAGTGGGAGTTTGCAGTTATTTTATTCAAACTAGCTAGCATGTTATATATGCTATTTTATGTTTGTTTACATCCTTGTTGGATGGTACATTTTATTAATAAAGATAATAATTATTTTCATTATGATATGACTAATATTGTATGTGCACATATGGTTATTTATGACATGTCATTGAATTAAAATCTTAAAACTGTGTTTGTCTTAAGTATGACAATTTTGTCAATTTGGAGTTATGTCTTAAATGATACTAATTGGATATCTTGAGATGGTAATTGGTAATAACAATGGACAAGGACTGTGCCCATTCATCTATGACCTTTTCGTAATTTTTTATATGAATATTTGTCAGATCCAAATATATCCTGATTTATTGCAACATTTTGTTTGTTTAAGTCATATTTTCTAGCGACTATAGGAATTTCAGAAGTTGAAGGTTTTCTATCTTCTTCTTCTTTTAATTCATCTATCTCTTTTTGAGAATAACTTTAGTTTCAGAGTCTAGAACTAAATGATCTGGTTCTTCTAACTTTCTTTTTCCTTTTTGTTCATATTTTTCTAAAAACATTTTTTCATCTTCAGAGCTCTCTGAACTATCATCACTGATTATGATTATATTTTCAGATGTAAATGACTCTAGGCTAGAATCACTTTCTTCATCAGAAACATTTAACAATATTTCATAATTTTTATGCTTCATTAATTGTTCGTTCTGAACAAATAAATCTTGCATCATACTTACTAATTTATTTATTTATGTTATATCAGGTTCTTTAATATAATGACTCTTCCAATATTCTATAATTTCTTTTATGGCTTCAAACTCTTGTTTAGAGTTTTTCTTTGGTTTTGTTTTTTCTTTTATAGTACATATATTAGTACCATAATATAACCTAGGAATTTCATGATCTTGAGACATACTGAGTTTAAAATTAAGCTTAAGTGATTTCTAGTGCTTTGTAAAGCATCAAGTTTTAATAAAATCACCTTGAAGACCGACAATAAAAATAGTATATGTTGATCATATTTAGATGCTACACTACCTACATCTAGATCCATTGCGGATTAGGTTGTTGGCATTTGTAACCATGGATTGGTTTTGTGTTGTTTAAGTGGCATTTGTAATAATTGGGCTAGATTGTTTGAAGTGCGTCTCAAGACCACAATTTTTTCTTTTAAAATTGTGGCCACATAAAAGTTATACCTTACCCGAGAATCGTTCTCTAAGATATGTTTTTCAAAAATTTTAAAACTACAATTAATGATTGGAGAATGTTAGAAATTACATATGTAGGCTTCCATTAATTGTGTGATTTTGTTTTAATAGTAAAAATGAGTTTAAGGTTCGGTCTATTTGAGATATACTGGTAAAAGCCCATACAGTTTTATGTGATCATTTGGGATAGAGCTTAAGCATACTTCTTATCTGATTAGATGTGGATTGGCAGTAAGTGTAGGCTGAGTGACTTTAGGAGTCTTTAATGGAAAGACTCTTAGAGTTTTATCTGACATGAAATAGCTAGGTCCCCTTCTCCTCTATATATATATGCATCTTGCCTCGTTGAGAGCTGCTACTAAGAAATACAGAGAGTATAGAGAGGAAGACCTGGCTGTGTGAAGCAATTACTAAGGTGTGCTTGGCTTAGATTTCCAGATATCCTGCTGCTATGACTCAATCAGGTATGCAAACTTTATTATTAATGTGTTCTAAATTCATGTATGAGATCATGTAAATTTATAACAATACAAGCTTAACACAGATGGCACTTCATTTGGGAATACTGGCCAAATTAGGACTGGTAGGAGTTATTAGGGATGAGCATGGAAACTAGATTGATTAGTTTCTCCAAAAGCTACCTTTGGATCAATTACTCTTGTTGAAATTTGTGAACTAAAGCAAGGTCTCCTCCTTGCTTTGGTAAAAGGAATTTTTTTTCTTGAGATAATCTCGATGCAAAGGTTGTTATTGATCTTTTAGAGGCCTCTAATACCTCTAACTTGTATAGCAACATCATTCATGATTGCAGGAACTTGACTTGCTTCCAACAATTTGAAACTAAGCATTGCTTCAGAAAAGCAAACAACTATACAAATGGCCTAGAAAAACTAGGAAATTCTCAGTAAGAAGTCCTTGTAATTTTTTATTTAGTTACTCCTTGTATTCAAATATTTATTTTGGAGATAGTAATGGGAATAAACTTCTCAGGATCCACTTCTAAATTTTAATTTACCAGTTCCCCTTTGAAGAAAAAAGAAAAACAATAATACAAAGTGTATATATCACTACCCATCATCAATACATGTATTCTGAATTTTTTTCATGAAGATAATATCATCACAACCAGATTGCTTAAGAGGTTTCCTGGATCAATGACCCCTTTTTTATTTTTTATAGAATTTATAAACTTACACAAGCACACAAAGTTCATAGCTTATAAGCTTTATTGTACATGAATAAAGGTGTACAAGCATACTTTTCATTATATATGGCGACAGATTCATTTAATTATTGTAAGGGTATGCAGTCCCCTCTTTCACTTGTTTCATTCACTTGAGGAGATGTGCTTCAATATCTTTGGTGACGTTAGCCATTAAACCGAGGTATTTATTTAGGTGCTGGAACGTCCTCCCTCTGTTTCTCATATTCAATAGTCAGTTTCACCAAGCTGCTGTTTTCACTCTTCGGAATAGCCTGATAGATGGCCTTAATCGCTTTGTAATCATTCAGCACATCTTATCCTTCTAACCCAACTTTAGTCATTGTCAAGGTTTCATCATTAAATTCAACCTTCTCTTTGTACACCTCAGTAGTCCCGTCTACATTAATCAGAACATATCAACACAGGTGTTGTGAAAGAGAAAAAACATGAAAGACCTAATTTCATTGGGGAAAATTTCGTTTTGTCCAACTATGGTTTAGGTATTATTTTTCTTTGTTCACTTACTGGTTTTCGGACAGTAAATTTACCCACCTGGGTTAGCACTGTTATCAGGTTCCCCACTTCCGACAAGTTTCGCTTTACTCACCTCTGTTTTACAAGTTTTTCACTTTTTGGACCTTGAGTTTCTGTTTCTGAGTTATCATTTTATCGACTTTAGGTTGAAGTCATTATATCACTTTGTTTAGAAACTAACAGAGATGAGGTAATTGACAACGACGTCAACCTTAGGCGGATAAAGTGATAGTCTGGAAATATTAAGTTGACAAAATAAAAAACCTATAAAGCATATGTATGTAAAGCGGTATTCTGAATAATTGGGTGTGATACGTACCTACAGTGTATTTCCAAACCTTGACAGAACCATGGGTCTCCCAATCACCTTCATGAACATGAACAGCTTGTATGCTGTTTGGAGAAGCAGTTGGAACATGGTGGGCTTCTTGTTAAAAATGTTGTAAAATCTCAGAGCAGGGTACCTTAATTTCCACTTCAGTCTCAACCTTTCCTGTTAAACCCATTTCTATGTTGATGTGTTTAAGAAATCTTATAACTCAATTTGCTTCTTTTTCTGCGTTACTTGGATACTCTTTATATACTGTGCTGCCATTGTATACTCAACCACACAATTTATAGTTGCAACTGATGAAAAACACATGAACCACATTAGTCGTCCTTTCTATAATTTCTAAATAATTGAAGTTTTTGTTGGAAAGGTACTAAATAATTGAAGATGATTGTGACTAAGGATTCAACCTAAAAAATTAATAATAAGTTTTTAGCATCAATTCTATTTCCTCAAAAAAAAAAAAAAAAAAGTGTCGTCCTGTTCTCCTTCTCTAAGAACAGTCATTAAATTATAATCAATACAATAAAAAAGTTTAATTTTTTAAATTAATAAGTCATTAACTGCATAATATTAACAAGTGTCTTAATTACTATTTAAAAAAAAAAATCCATAATTTATGTGATTTTTCCTGTCTAAAATTAGTAGTTATAGAATGATCTAAAGTCAAAACCAAATCCTGCACCCAATATAATGTAATTTAACATTTTATTTTCCTTCAACTACACACAATTCTCTTTTTTATTTTGATAAAACACTTTTACTATGAGATCAGCATTCATGCTTATAAAATCTCCTCAGGGTTTACTTCTTCGCTTGAGTGGCATCTATAGAGGTAGAGTAACTAATTAACAAACTATTTATGTTTATCCCTAACAGCTTCATAATAAAGGACAGATAGAAACAAATGAAGATCCCTAAAAGCTTCATATTAAAGGTCTTGGGCCCTTCAAATCTAATAATAAACGTGCAATATATTTGGTAGATAGATAAAGTCGTAAAGTGCACAAGGGTTCATGTCTATATATTGGAGACAATTTCACCTAACCAATTTAATTATTTGGTACTCGTCAAGATCTTTGCCCAATATAAGTTGGCATAGATAAAACAATTTCTCTAATAGATATCATAAAAATTTGTAATGGAAGATCAACTTGTGAATGATTGATAGGTCATTTATATTAATCATATTAAAAATGATGTATTTTACTAGTATTTATATTTATTTTTAATTCATCACTTCTTGATTTTCATAATTTGCATCAAAGTTTCATTTTAGTTATTATAGCTTAAAATATTACAATCAAGTATGTTTAGTTTTAAAATTAAGTAATTTTAGGCTGCACACTTTCTATTCTAATTAATTTAACAGAAAATAATGACTTAATTAAAATTTTCCGATAATTTGAACGCATGTAGCATAATTTATGCCGGACAGTAGGGAAAAATAGAGAATTAGAAAGAAAATGAGGGAGAGTGGGAAGAGGAAAAGGCAGGAAAACAAGAAAGGGAGGAAGAATTAGATGAAATTAGGATTTAGGAAATTTGCAAACAAGCAATTCAATTTCAATATTTAATTTTTATTTTGTCAAAAGATACTTAATCAATTGCCTACTAAATCTTTACGTAGGCTTTACCGTAAAACATTAGGGTAAAAGCGTAAATAATATAAAATCTAGCGACATAAGTAATACATAAATTCCTAAATTCTAATTTTTCACGTATAATAACAAGTAATAGTTTTCCTTTCGAATCAGAATTAAGCTGATTTTTTATTTTCTAAAATGTTTTTCTTATGTTTGTAGGTTGGTTATAAGAGTTTATATGTTACATCGAAGACTTACTGTTTAAACTGTTTGATTTGCTAGTTGAGTTAGTTATAAAGGTTTTATATTAGATTTATGAAAAATGATTCTGGGTCTTGCTCTACTTAAAAATAAAATAAAATCGAGAAATTTTTATTTTTTGTGAATTACATATATGTTTTTGTTAATTAGTAATTACTTCACGTCTTTATGACTATTTCAAATTTTGAGAGTGTAACTTCATTGAATTTAAATTTCAACATTTTTGTTCGGTTTTAGTCTTTACATATATATCTTTGTGGTTTGGGTTATATATTATTTTCCGTCTAAGGTCATCGTTATCATTAATCCTGTTTTCTTGCATCCTTTTGAATTATTATTTGATTTCATATTTATTACTATTTGTCTAGTCCTTACTAGATAAATGATTTGTGTTGGATGCAATTAAAAATATTAAGCCACCGACACTGATATGAAAATATTTTTTACATAAAATTTATGTGTAAATTAATTAATGATTGAGATAGTGTTTTTTTTCAAAACGAAAATTCATTTTAATTCTTTAATAATCGAATAATTAACGGCAGACAAGCTTCTAATTCCACCTTGTGTGACAAAAACTCCATTACTCCATGTGACAAAACGTGACGTGGGCCTTGTAATTATATAATTGAATAATTAATGAGTGTGACTTGTCGACATGTACCTATGTTGATAATTAATGGGTATGAATTGTTTTTTTATTTTTTTTTATAAGATGTGTGTGACTTTTCGACTTGTAATTATATATGTGTAACTAATGGGTGTGACTTGTGCCATGTAAACAATAGTTATGGGTGTACGTAGCATATCGTCTTTTTCATTCATAGTTTTGTTTTTCTTGTCCAATGGAACCGACACAGCAAATTATTTACAAATTACATAATAGAGTTAAATTACAGACAGATTCTATTTTTTAAATTAAAACATAAAAAGTAAGTAGATTATTTCACACATTTTGATAAGAAACATTATATAATATAACTATCATTCAATATTTAGTAGAGTTCTCACCAAACGTATGCTCGGGCCGAAACTGAATTTTTTTAGAGTGGTCATGATTATGTGTAAACATTGTTTTATCCTAACAAAGACTGTCAAAAAGACCTGAACTCTCAACTGGGAGCAAGTGCCTCTTGACCACATAGATATTATATAAATATATATATATTATATATATATATATATTTCTACAATATATATGTATATTTCTACAATATATATTGACTCATCTCTCTATTTAGATAAAAAAAAAAAAAAAAAGGAGAGAAATGAAAATTTATCAAATAAATAAATTAATTAATTAATCACCTCAGGGTAATGAAGGTTACAAATTCGGTCAAGAGGAACAAACCTATCTATAATATTGCAGCTGCTCATGGTTATTTTGGCCAATAATTGTTCAACACATGCTTTTCAACAACTCTCATTCTATACATTTCTTCCTTGCTGATTGGCCTGTAGTAGATATTTAGTTCACCGTGTTAGATATCAGCACTATAACTTACAATTTAAATGACTATAAACTTACAATTTCAACCAATTTGTAATTGATAGTCAAGATCATTAGAAAGTTACAGTTTTCTTTCAACATTTCTAACGAAGTCAGCCAATCTAATTGATAACATTTCTAAGTTTTTTTTATTTTATTTTCTAGACAAAAATAATGCTTACATCCAATAATTATACAATTAAAAATTTTAATTCAACATTTAACTATATTGTACTTTCAAGTATTCACAGATAAGATAGAATAAATAATTTACAAATATGTAAAAAAAATAACGTATTTATGAACTTAAAAAGTTAGTAGTGTTGTTTTACATTGATCACTATTTAATAAAAATTATTATGCATTCAATATTTTTTTTTTTCCTTTCTTTAAGCATCAAATTAATTAATCAAGCTTTCAACTGCAATGGCAGTAATATTTTGCATGAATTATTTTCTTTGATCAATAAGTTGGCGTCACGTACGGCCTTTTGACAATTGCCTGTCACAACTGCAACAAAGAGAAAACAATTTCAGCAATTGGATATTATAAAATTAAACCATAATGTGAGTTAGGCCGTTATCAATTTTCTTAGAAGATAATGTAATACATAATTAATGAACGAATTTTTTTTTTTGGCGAGAGTTTAGCCAAAAAACAAAAGTTTTTTTTTCTGGCTAGAAACACGAGAAGTACCAACCACCTTGCCTGTATATTGAATTATACCAAAATTATTTAAATGATTATGTGTCTAATTATTTCATGAGTATATTACAAAAATGATAGTTTATGCGGATAATACAAACTTTGTGATATAGTTCATCAAGATAAATTGACCGTTGATCTAAATAGTAATTATTCTAGTTAAAAATTGTTAGGTTAATTGATTAAGGGTAGCCATTTAGATTTTTTAGGTGATTGTCAATGATTTTGTCCCCTCAAATAAAATATCGTGTTACTAATCAGTTTAAGGACATGTGATTATCAGATGATGCATTCACTTTAGATTGGAGATTTGTGAGAATAGAAAGAGTTACTTCTTATTGTATAGCTTATACCCAATAAGCCTCCTATGGTCTTAAAAGGATGACAAATTAAATTTATTTATTTTTATCGAATTTTCAATTATGAATATTAATTCTATGTACTCTTAATTTTATTTTTCCTACACTGGATAATATGGAATGCATGTATTGATGGAATTTCTCTAATCCCTGTTCAAATATTATGGTCCAATGATTCCAATATGAAATCATTAAATTTTTACTGGAACGGAAAGATGATGAGGTAATTTAGATGAGCGCAAGGCAATCCGAAACACATCTTATTATTAAACCAAAAATAATAATTTTCAAATTTTGTGAAAAATGAAATTTCTAAACATATCATTTTGTCAAAATTCCTATCAACACATCATAAAACTTAATTCACCACAACTGGATTTAGCTGTTCTTACAAAAATTAGAGTCATACTCCCATAAGGAAGAAGGAGATTGGTTCATAACTAATTCTTATTAATTATATCCATACTGCACTCATAATACAGAAAGCAACACTTGCATGTACAAAAATATATATGTTCTTAACTCCATATTCATACTTTGAGATGATGTGCTTCGAGATCCTTGATTAGGCTAACCATTAAGTTGAGATACTTATTTGGCGCTGTGATCTCCTCCTTGATTTTCTCATATTCAATACTCAATTTCACCAAGCTGCTACCTTCATCCTCTGGATTAGCATGAAAGACAACCTTCCATGTTTTGTATTCCTGCATCACATCTCCTTCCAATCCAATAAAACTTACTGACTCGCTTTATCATTTAAAAACAGTTCTCCTTAAACACCCCTGGACTCCCATCTATTCGATCATCACAATCAAGTCAAATAATTAATTACCAAAAAAAATCAAGAAATAAATCTGCAAATTAAGTTTCAGTTTGTGTTAATTTGTGTTTGGGGAAATTAATGAAAAAATTGAACTGGATTTCGACCATGTACCTAAGTTATATTTCGAAACCTTGATAGAACCCTCTTTCTCCTAATCACCTTCATGAACATGAACAGTTTGTATGTTGTTTGGAAAGCAGTTGGAACATGGTGGGCTTGTTTCTTCCAGATATTGTAAAACTTGTCATCTGGTACCTTAATTTCCACTTCTGTCTCAACCTTCCCTTGTAAAGCCATTTCTTGATTGATTGATGTATGTATGTATCTAACTGTTTATATAGAATTGGAGTCTTGAATCTTGATCAGTGCCTCACTACACACTATTCTTATTAATTAATCACATAATTAACATTTCTTAATTTATGTTTCACATTAGACTTAATTGTACTTTCTGTCCCTACAATTTAAAATTGAGTTCATTTTCGTCCTTATAGTTTCAATTGCTATAATTGGGTCTCTCCATAGTTTCATCTGATGCAATTAAATCCCTATGGTCAAGTGTTGTTTAAATATAAGCTGATAATAAGTGACATAGTGCTCATGTGACATAGTTGACCAATAAAAATAGACACTTGTGTTAAAATTTAATTAAAAGCATCTAAAAAATATATATATTAAATATATAAAAGCAAAATAACTTTTTTCTTTCTCTCTCTTCCTCACCATACCCGTTTAACTAGATTTCTTCGTATCCACCAAATTCACAAACCCTGAATCATTTCTGTAATTTGAATCGAAATTTAAAATTTTCAAGATTTGATTGATTTGAACACCATGTAAGAATTTATATTTCATTTTCAGAAATCAAATTCCTAACCTCATACTAGTTTCAGATCTGGAAGTTTCTGATTTATGTCTCCAATTTCTTAGATCCAAGTGTTGGTAGAAATGAAAAAATTGTGCATTTTACTAGTTCACTTCGACATGGATACTCTAGCTTTGGCCATCGAGATCAAAGAAGCCATTGGCAATGATGCAGATGCCAAGATCAATGCCATGAAGAAAGTTGTTATGCTTGTGCTCAACATTTCATGATCACCATCATTCGCTATGTGCTTCCTTCCAAGGACCATACGTTTCAAAAGTTTCTCATTCGCTTTTCTTTCTCTATTTGAAGATTATTGATAAGACCGATTCTAAAAGGAAGGTTCTGCTGCAAATGATCATCATTTTCCTAAAGAAAGCCTCCAACCATTAGCCATAAGTCAACCCAAGCAGATTTGTTGTTACTTTTTTGGTGCCTGTGATGGTTGGTAAAGACATAAAAGAAGAGTTTTATTTATTTTTTGTTTCATATTTTTAAAAAATTTTATTATCATTTTCTTTTTTTTTCAAAAAATGTTTACTTTTAATTTTTATTTAAATTTTATACAAGAGAAGTGGCTATTTTTTATTTTAAATACGCCAACTAGTTTGTCCACCTCAACTTCTATTAGACACGTCACCTACATTAATGTTAATTTAGACAGAAAAAGAACCAAATTGTATTAAATTAAACCTAGAAGGGATTCAACTATAGCAATTGAAACTATAAGGACTAAATTGAACATTAAATTAAATTTTAGGAACCAAAAGTACAATTAAACCTATATATTATAAGCCTTCGGTTCTAACGCAGGCCCTTTTTTCTTTTTTAATTAATTTAGCTTTTCTGATGGGAGAATGAAATGGTGATAATTTGGAAGTTTGTTATTTGTATTTTATTTTATATTTTAGAGTAAAATACACAAAACCCCCTGTGGTATAACTTATTCAAAAAATCTTACATGTGTTTCATTTTGTCCAAAACTACCGCTCTATGCTTTGGATAAAAATGTCCCTTAACGGAATCTATTACATTTAACCAATAAAACACTCAAGTGTCATGCACATGAGTAGACCATTGCCTCCAACCCGGATGTTCTCTTCTCAAATTTTAAAAACTCCAATTTCTTCTCCCAATTCCTCAAATCCTAACTTCCCTAAATCACTAACCTCCCAAATCCCTGCTTCCCTAAATCTTTTTTTCATTCTTAAACAAATAATTTCTCAGTCTTAGGTTGGATTCGTCTAGGTTGAAGAGAAGAAATTGTTGCTTCAAAATTTATGTTTGTGCTTTCTTATTTCTAATTTTGGTTATGCATGTGTTACTTGAGATTAGCATTTTGGGTTACTTCAAGTGATTGAATATAGTGAGTAACGTGTTGAATATAATGGGTAGCATATGCTTCTATGCTATTATGAATTAATGTTAAAAAATTGTAGTGTTTGGTTTTATTATGTTGATTATGATTGTTGTTTGATGACATATGTAAATTGGTTTATTATATAGGTTATGGCTAACATTACTTTCGAGATTCACCATAGGGGAACTTTATCCAACTTTCATGGGTCTAGATACTTAGGTGGTAATGTAGAGATAATGAACTATGATCCTAACTTTCTTTGTTATTGGGAGCTAAAAGAGGTAGCCACTGACTTAGGATATCCTATAAGCTTCAGCCATTTATTACTTAAAACCTAGAAAGATTACTTCTAATGTAGTGGCATATATCAAGTTAGATAAAGAAATCATAAAAATGCTAAAAGATCATAAGTTAGGGGAGACTTTGTTCTATATATCAATCAGGATATTCGTACTATAAATTCAAGAAGGAATGAGGATGATAATCAGTATGCTGGTAATGTTGATGATGATGAAGGGAATGATAATGTTGATAGTGATGAACTAGAATGGGAAAAGGAAAATAGTGAGAATATGCTGATGTTGAAATAGTAGATATGGCCAATATTCTAGACAATAATGGAATTAGTGATATGTCAGTTAAACTAAGGAAATGGTTACATAAAGAGATTGCTGACATGTTTGAAATTAGTGAAGCAGCAATGCAAGGTAATGAAGGTGAAGCAATGCAAGGTTGTGAAGAAGAAACAATGTAGATTTGTGAAGCAGAAACAATGCAGAGTTGTGAAGGTGAAGTAATGATTGATAGTGAAGAAGGTGGAGGAATGCAGGGGAATGGTAATTTTGACAGTGATGAACTAGAATGGGAGGAGGAAAACAGTGAGAATATGCTGATGTTGAAATAGTAGATATAGTCAACATTCTAGACAATGATGGAACCAGTGATATATCAGTTAAACTTAGGAAATGGTTACATAAAAAGACTGCTGACATATTTGAAATTAGTGAAGTGGCAATGCGTAATGCAATTGAAGCACTGCGGGGTTGTGAAAGGGAAACATTGCAGAGTTGTAAAGGTGAAGTAATGCTTGATAGTGAAGAAGGTGGAGCAATGCAGGACAGTTTAACTGATATAATGCAGAGAAGTGAAACAATGAAAAGGAGTGAAGCTGTGAAAAGGGAGGGTAAGAAACAAATTATGAAAGGGAAGGGCAAGAAACAAGTTGTGAAAGGGTAGGGCAAGAAGCAAGCTATGAAAAGGGAAAGGTAAGGTTCCTACTACAAGGACGAAGAATAATACCATTAAAAAAAGAAGAGCAACAATAAGAACAAAGGAAAAAGACCAGTTATTGAGTTAGAATATGGCAATAAGTCTGCTTCTGAGACTGAATCTCATACAATAAGGAACAAAAAAAAGTTGGTAAAGGTTCTAGTAATGTTGGGAAAAAAAAAAAAAGACTTCTTATCAAATCTTGAAGATGACTATGATTGCCTCAATCCTCTCACTGATGTTAATATTACCAAGAGGCTACCAAAGTTTAATGAAGTCACGACATGGAAAATCCTAATTTGAAAGTAGGAATGAAATTAAAAAATGCTTCAAGTGTTCAGGAAAGCTGTAGTTGAATGGATATATAAAGTATGGTTATGAGATTGTATGGGTTAGGAACTAAAATAAAAGAATGACAATTGTATGTAAGAAGAGGTGTAGCTAGGATCAGGCTTCACTTATATAGAGGAAATCCATAATTCAAATTAAAGACATTCAATCCATATCATCAATGGACAAAAATTTTTGATAATAAACTTGTGACCAACAAATACATTAATAAGAAATATGAAAATATGCTTATAGACACTCCAACTTGGAAGCTATAAGATATGCAGAAGATTATTAGAAGGCAATTGAAGTGTGATATGTATTTTAAAGCACTCTATAAAGCAAAGAGAAATGATGCATCAATGCATGAGTGGGATTACAAGAAAAAGTATGGAAGAATGTGGGATTATGAAGCTATAGTTGTGAAATATAATCTTGGTAGTTCAGCAAGAATATTGACTTGTGTGTCACAACCTAGTGAACAACCACATTTTCAAAGAATCTATATTTGTTGTAATGCTTGGAAGGATGGTTTTAAACCAGGTTGTAGAAAGTTGATTGGTTTGGATGGTTGCTTTTTGAAAGGCATATTTGGTGACCAACTATTAAGTACTATTGCTAGAAATGGGAATGATATTTTATTTCCCATTGCAATAGGAGTGGTTAAGATTGAAAACAAAGATTCTTAGAGTTTATGTATGAACTATTGAGAGACTTTGGTTCTATTGAAGAGCATGGATGTATTTTAATCTCTAATAGACAAAAGGTATGGAAATTAATAACTTTTGTTATTTGTGACCAATTTTGAAATGCACGATCGTGGTTGACATCTTCTTTTTTTTTTTTTTTTTTTTTTTTTTTTTTTGTGTGTGTTTAAAAGGGTTTAGTTGAGACCTTTGAGCAATATTACCCTAAAGTTGACCAGAGATATTGCTTGCAGCATTTCTAACAAAATTTTACAGCCAAGTATAAAGGAAAATAATTGAAGGATGCAATGTGGGAAGTAGCATATATAGGAACTAGGAGGACAATTTGAGTATTGGATGAAGTAGATAAAGAAAATGGATGTCAAAGCATATGATTACTTAAGGAATATCAATCCTAGTCAATGGTCTAGGTCTTACTTCATCTCAGATATCAAATGCGATTGTTTGGTAAGTTAAATTTATGATCTTGGAATAAATTAATTCTAGAAGCAAGATAGTTGTCCTATTTAAATATATTTGAAGGGATAAGAAACAGGATGATGACCAGGATTCAAGTGAAAGGATAGGAATAAAGAAGTACAATCATTACATTACTCCTGAAGCTCAATCTGATTTGGATAATTCCAAGAATGGCTCAAGCAATTGCTTTGCTTCATATGCTAGAAAAAAACAAGTTTGAAGTTAAATGCTATAATACATCATATATTATTAATTCAAATGGTCAAAGTTATAGCTACAGAGTATGGCAATTTATTGGAATACCATGCAAACATGTTGTTGTAGCTATTTAGATGAAGGATGTCCAACCAAAACAATATGTTTGTTAGTATTTTAGTAAGGATATATACTCGGTACCATATCATATGACATGGTTCCCATTCGTAGCCAACATGATTGGGAAAAGACTAACTTTCAAATTATGATGCCTCCTCAACACAAGAAACCAACTAGCATACCTAAAAAGGCTAGGAGAAAGGGACAAGATGAGAAAAATCAAGCTAAAGTGGATAATGTTGTTGCAACAAAAGTGACTAGAAAAGGAGGTCAAGTCACATGTGCAAGATGCAAGGTTGAAAACTAGAACAAAAGGTCTTGCAAGGGACTAGTGCACAAAGATTATAGTCTTTTGAATAATACAAGCAACAAAATAGTAAGTACATGGCAAAATCAGTTCTTAGAGTAATTAGTGAATCATGAAATTCTTTTACATACTGATTTTTAATCACATCGGAGCAAACAAGTAAGTGGTGAAGGATGTAGTAACAAGGACAAAATTTAAAGACCTACAAAGTTGACAAAATCAACTCAAGCAAGACCAAGCAAAAAACTAAAAGAACAATGAAGAATTTTCCAACTGTCAGGGAAAAGCTACAAATTCAAAGGAGGATTAATTAGCAAGAAAAAATGAAGATGATGATGTTGCAAATCTATTTTCTTTTTGTGTGTTTATGTTAAGAGTGTTAGATTAGTTATGTATTAAAATGATGTTTATGTTTTTAAATTAATTTCTTAGTTTTGATGTTTATGTTAGCTCAGTTATGTATTAAGAAGATGATGATGTTTCAAGTTTGGATACATTTTAAAGGATAATTTTCAATGTTAATTATATTTCATTATGTTTTAATTATTTTAAGAAAATTTAAGTGTTAATGATCAATATTAGGAATATAATATTACTGTATTGTGTAGTTCCACATTGTTTAAATATAGAAGTCTATGTTTTATTATTTACTATAAATAAAGCTTATGGGTGTAGGCTTTGAGATATCAATTAAGGCCACAATCCTTTCCTTATTCTATTTTATTTAACATAGTATCAGAGTGGGTTTGATCTAAACCTAAGCCCAATTTTGAAAAGAACCTTGATCTTTTTTTTCTTTTATCTGGCCACCACAAGAAGAAAAGGAAGAAGAAAAAAAAAAGGGACTTCTCATTGTACTTTTTTCCAATGGTGATCTTTTTATTTTTCTAGCAAATTTGGTTGTGTCTCTTTCCAGCCAATACTAGTACTATTCATGAGTGCCAATATGTTCATCAAACAGATTGAAACTTCACCTAGATTGTTGTAAGTAAAGAGGAGTGTTGAGATTGGTAATTAAGTTTTATTTGTACAAGATTAAGCATTATATGCTCCATCTTGAGGGGAATATTATGAATATAATATTATTGTATTGTGTAGTCCCACATTATTTAAATGTGGAAGTCTATTTTTTATTATTTACTATAAATAAAGCTTATGGGTGTAGGCTTTGAAAAATCAATCAATGTCACAATCCTTTCCTTATTCTATTTTATTTAACAATCAATATATTTGAAGTTAGGATATGTTTTAATGGATAATTCTACAATGCTGATTCTATTTTCATTTTAAAGGAAATGATAGACAAAAAAAATAACAAGAAAGCGAGCTTTTTTAATCTATTTTCATTACAAAAGAAAGGAGATACAAAATCATTACACTAAGCTGATTCTATCTAGCCATTCTATTTCAACTCATAACCTAACCTAGACATGGGAGACAAACTATTATAGTCTGTAACACAATTTTAGTAGCTTAAGTTGCAAACAAAACTATCAAGAATTCTAACATTATTAATTCTTGAATTCACATCCAATTAAGCATTTTTAACAAAACATAACTTGTAATTAACAAGCATGTCCAACATATCAACTTATATATGTTTTTTCCCCTAAGTTCAGCCTGTTGGAATGCCTTCAAGACTTTTGTAGTTCTTTATTCTTCAACTCAGCTTCAATCTCATAATCTACTAAAATTCCTTCCATGTTTTTTTATAGTTTTCACGAATGTCATCAAATTCTATTTGCAATGCAACATTTTTTTGAAGCAACTCTTCTATAACTTCAATCTCACGAGCATAAATTTCAGCATCAAACCAAAAAAAAAATGTTGCAGGTGCTTGATTTCTGATATAGAGCAAATATCTTCAAAAAATTTTGTTTTATAAACATCATAAATTAATAAACTGAATCATACTTCATTCACCTAAAAATACCACCAGAAATTCAAAATTTATGATAGCAATGCTCTTACCCCAAACCTCCCACATCCATAAATCCTTCTTCCTATATTAAGTTTTGTCCAAGTAGTCTTCAATGGAGATATTTAACCACAATAATAATTTTTTGTCATATTCTCTGCACTTAAATTTCTTGAATTCCTGGAACTCCTTGAAGCACACAGTGTACTGGAAGATTCTGAAAACCTAGACCCAGTTGGCTTATAAGCCATGGAGGAGACGAAATGTAGAGAAAGAAATAGTAGTAGCTTGAATTATTCCAAGACTACAGTAGGACCTTAAATTTATAATAGAGTAATTACATAAGACTTACTTATCTAAACAATATGGGACTTAACACTCAACATAATGTAATACTAAATATACTCTAACACTTCCCTTCAAGCTAGAGCATATATATGCTCAAGCTTGTACAAGTATAATCCCAAGTATTAAAACTCTCAACACTCCCCTATAATAAAAAATTACATCAAGTTCACTTAACTCACTCTGTGCCTAAGAGAATGAGAACGAGAACATCACAAACAATATGTGCCTAAAGGAAAATGACACAAACAACATGTGTCTCAAACAGAATTATTAGTTCACAACCAACATAAAATGCCAAATTGGCAACAACTTTCACCGAGAACTTCTCTGGTCAGAAACCACGATAAGGCAACTTCAGAATCGGTGATAAATGCCAAATTGGCAACAACTTCCACCGAAAACTTCTTTAGTTAGAAACAAAGATAAGGCAACTTCAAAATCAATGATAACGAGCAGGGAACGTTGAAAACTCTTCAATCTCTACAATCTTCTACAAAAACTTCAAAACTAACAGCATCAAAAGCTTCAAAACTATTTGGGGCTGCCACCAAAAAGAAAAGGCGGAAGCCCCAAGATTAAACCTGGGTTTAGATCAAACCTGCTTTGATACCATGTAAAATAAATATAGAGAAAGAAATAGTAGTGGCTTGGATTATTCTTATACTACACTAAGACCTTAAATTTATAATAGAGTAATTATATAAGACTTACTTATCTAAACAATATGGGACTTAACACCCAACATAACTTAATATTAAATATACTCTAATAGTTTCAAAATTAAATGAGGTGATGAAGAATTGAAGGAAGAAATAGTGGATTGAGAATGATTTGAGGAAGTCAGGATTTAGGGAAGAAATTGGGGTTTTCAAAGTATGCGTAAAAAAAAATGCAGGTTGAGATAAATATCTACTCACACGTGCATAGCACATGAGTGCTTTATTGGTAAAATGTAACAAATTCCGTCAAGGGACAATTTATTCAAAATACAAAGAGGTGGCTTTGGACAAAACAAAACACATGTATATTTTTGGGAACAAGCTATAGAACAGGAGGTTACTTGTGCTTTACTCTATATTTTATTATCTAATATTAAAATTAATCATTTACTTAATAGTATTTATATTATGTTTTTATCCTAGGACGCTTTATGCTTATATAAAAGGTTAGTATGTATTTATTTATTATTTTTTGATAAAATTGAATATTATAGTATAATTTTTCAAACCATTTTCTTCCTCTCTCTCCTTTTCTGTCTCTCAATTTCTTTATTTTCACATAGGCAGCATCACTTATATTCTGAATTAATTAGATTACTAGAATATTGGAACATTCGACCGAACATTGCTACTATTTTTTTTACTTTTTAATTTTGCTAGCAGAACATTGCTACTACTTAAACATTGAATGTTTGATGAGATAAATCTTCCTAGCAGTTTAAATTGCTTTAACACTACTAAAACTCAAGGTGACGTGTCTTATAAAGAGTTAGGTAAGGAATTGAACCACACCTTGCGGGATGGAGCTCAATGTTAAAATTTAGCTACTATAGACTGACTGGAGAAGATATAGTCAAGGTAGGAGATTTATGAATAATGATTTTGTACCACAATGTTGAAATTTAACTATTATATGCGATTTATGAGAATAGAAAGAGCTACTTCCTGTTGCATAGCCTATACTCAGTAAGTCTCCTATAGTCTAAGAAAAGGCAATATAAATTTATTTATTTTTATCAAATTGTCATGTATGAAGAATACTTCCATGTCTCTTAATTTCATTTTTCCTATATTAGATAACACGGAATACATGTACTAATGGAATTTCTCTATTCCCATTTAAATATCATGATCCAATAATTGCAATATAAAATCTTTAATTTCTACTAGATCGGATAGGTGATTAGTTAATCGAGATGAGTGTAAACTAATCCAGACATACTTGACCATTTAATTAAAAACTAGTAATTTTACAATTTTGCTATACATAAACTTCAAAAATATATCAATTTGTCATAATTCTCAGCAACACATCATAAAACTTAATTCACCACAACTGGATTTAGATGGTCGTACAAGGATAAGATTCATGCTCCCATAAGGAAGAGGGAGATTGGCTCACTACTTATTCTTATTAATTATATCCGTACTGCACTCATAATACAGAAAGCAACACTTACATGTACAGAAATATATATTTTCTTAACTCCATATTCATCCTTTGAGATGATGTGCTTCAATATCCTTAATTACATTAACCATGAAGTTGAGATAGTTATTTGGAGTTGGGATCTCCTCCTTGATTTTCTCATATTCAATACTCACTTTCACCAAGCTGCTACCTTCACCCTTTGGATTTGCATGAAAAACAACCTTCCATATTTTGTATTCCTGCATCGCATCTCCTTCAAATCCAATTAAAGTTACCGACTTGTCTTCATCATTTAAAAACGCCTTCTCTTTAATCACCTCAGGACTCCCATCTATTTGATCATCACAATCAAGTCAAATAATTAATTACCAAAAAATAAATCAAGAAATTAATCTGCAAATTAAGTTTCAGTCTGTGTTAATTGTGTGTGTGGAAATTAATGAAGAAATTGAACTGGGTTTCGACCATGTACCTAAGTTATATTTTCAAACCTTGATAGAACCCTCGGTCTCCCAATCACCTTCATGAACGTGAACAGCTTCTACGTTGTTTGGAGAGGCAGTTGGAACGTGGTGGGCTTGTTTCGACCAGATGTTGTAAAACTTGTCGTCTGGAATTTTAATTTCCACTTCAGTCTCAACCTTCCCTTGTAAAGCCATTTCCTGATGGATTGATGAATGCGTGTATCTTAACTGTTTATATAGAAATGAAGTCTTGATCTGCCACTACTCACAATTCCTATTAAGTTTTAATTAATTTAGCTTATCCATATTGATGGGGAATGAAATGGGGTGATAGTTTAGAAGTTTGTTATTTGTTTTTTATTTTATATTCTATTATATATGTAATTTCAGAATTAATCATTTACTTAGTAGTATTTTTATTATATTTTTAGACTTTTTATGCTTTTATCCTAAGACATTTTATGTAAGGCATATTGGGGCTCGTTTCTTGATTGATTGATGTATGTGTGTATATAACGGTTTATATAGAATTGAAGTCTTGAATCTTGATCTGTGCCCTCACTACTCACAATTCCTATTAATTAATATCATAATTATCATTTCTTAATTTATATTAGATATTATACTTAATTGTACTTTTGGTTTCTATAATTTAAATTTGAGTTCATATTTACCTATAATTGGATCCGTCCATAGTTTTATTTGATGAAATTGAATCTCTACCTTCAAGTGCCATTTAGATTAATGCTTATGACAGTGATATGGTGCCCATGTGGCATAGTTGACCAATAAAAAACAATTACAAGTATAAATATTTAATTAAAAAGAATTTAAAAAAAAACTAAAAAAAAAAAATATTAAATTTATAAAACAAAATAACTTTTTTCTTTCTCTCTCTTCCTCACCACCACACCCACTACTCAGATTTCTCCATAACCACCGAATTCATAAACCCCAAATCATTTTTGAAACCAATCCGTTTTTCTCTTTAGCTCCCTTTCTCTCTCTGGCACTCTCTAATCCAAATCAAAATTAAAAATTTCAAGTGTTGACTTATTTGGACACCATCTGAGAATTTGATATTTCTATTTCAAAAATCAAATTCCTAACCTCATACCAGTTTTAGATCTGAAATTTTTAGATCCAAGTGTTGGCAGAAATGAAAAAATTATGCATTTTACTAATTCACTTCGACATGGGTACTCTAGCTTTGGCCAACGAGATCAAAGAAGTCATTGGCAATGATATAGATGCCAAGATCGAAGCCATGAAAAGCCGTTATGCTTTTTCTCTATGGCGAGAATATACCTCAACTTTGCATCACCATCATTCGTTATGTGCTTCCTTCCAAGGACTCTACGGTTCAAAAGTTTTTCCTTTGCTTCTCCTTCTCTATTTGAAGATTATTGATAAGACTGATTTTAAAGAGAAGGTTCTGCTGGAAATGTCCTCATTTTCCAAAACAAAGCCCTTCAAACATTAGCCATCAATCAACCCAAACAAATTTGTTATTTTTTTGTTAGTGCCTGTGATGGTGGGTAAAGATAGAAGAGAAGACTTTTATTTATTTTTTGTTTCATATTTTTTAAAATTCTTATTATCATTTTCTGTTTTTTATAAAGTGTTTATTTTTAAATTTTAATTAATTTTTATACAAGATAAGTTGCTTTTTTTGATTTTAAATATGCCATCTAGGTTGTCCACCTCAATTTCTATTGGACGCGTCACCCACATTAATGTTAGTTTAGACAGAAGATGGACCAAACTGCATTTAATTACATATGGAAGGGATTCAACTACAACAATTGAAACTATAAGGATAAATTGAACTTCAAATTAAATTATAGGCACCGAAACTACAATTAAGCCTAGATATTATAAGTCTTCAATCCCTAACATATAAAAACTATGTAGGCTTCTTTTTTAAAAGTAATTTAGCTTTTCTGATAGGGGAATGAAATGGTGATAATTTGGAAGTTTGTTATTAGTATTTTATTTTATATTTTTGAGTAAAGTACACATAAGTCCCCTATGGCATAGCTTATTACCAAAATCATACAAGTGTTTCATTTTGTTCAAAATCACTGCTGTGTGCTTTGGATAAAACTGTCCCATGATGAAATCTAATACATTTAACTAATAAAACACTCACTTGTCATGCAAGTGATTAGACTGTTGCATTTAACCCCGTATTCTCTTCTCAAATTTTAAAATCCTTAATTTCTTCTCCTAATAACTCAAATCCTAACTTCCTAAATCCGTATTTCCCCATATTTGAAATTGGTGATCTTGTTTTATCATTCTCAAACAAAGAATTTCTCAGTTTTGGGTTGGATTCATCTAGGTTAGAAAGAAGAAATTGTTGCTTTAAAAGGTATGTTTGTGCCTTCTTTATTTCTGATTTTGGTTATGCATGTGTTATTTGAGATTAGCATTTTGGGTTACTTCATTAGTGGTTGAATATAGTGAGTAACATGTGCTTCTATGCTATTCTGAATTAATATTAAAAAATTGTAGTGTTTGGTGTTATTATGTTGACTGTGATTGTTGTTTGATGCCATATGTATATTTGTTTATTATATAGGTTATGGCTAACATTACTTTCAAGATTCACCATAGGTTAACTTTCTCCAATTTTCGTGGTCTAGATACTTAGGTGATGGTGTAGAGATAATAAACTATGATTCTGACTTTCTTAGTTATTAGAAGCTACAAAAGGTAGCCACTGACTTAGGATATCTCATAACTTCAGCCATTTAATACTTAAACCTAGAGAGACTATATCTAATGGCCTGGTATATATCAAGCTAGATAAAGAAACCATAAAAATGCTAGAAGATCACAAGTTAGGGGAGATTTTTTGTTAAATATATAAACCAGGGTATTTGTCCTATAAATTTAAGAAGGAATAAGGATGATAATCAGTATGCTGGTAATGTTGATGGTGATGAAGTTGGTTATGATAAAGGGGATGGTAATGTTGACAGTGATGAACTAGAATGGGGAGAGAAAAATATTAAGAATGTAAATGCTAATATTAAAATAGTATATTTGGTCAACATTCCAGACAATCATGGTATTAGTGACATGTTAGTTAAACTTAGGAAATGGTTACATAAAGAGAATGCTGACATATTTGAAATCGGTGAAGTAGTAATGAAGGTGAAGCAATGCAAGGTTGTGAAGGAGAAACAATGCAGAGTTATGAAGGTGAAGTAATGCTTGATAGTGAAGAAGGTGGAGTAATGCAAGACAATGCAACTGAAGTAATGCGGTACAGTACAACTGATCTAGTGTAAAGAAGTGAAACAATGAAGAGGAGTGAAGTTGTGAAAGGGAAGGGCAACAAACAAGCTATGAAAGGGAAGGGCAACAAACAAGCTATAAAAGGGAAGGGTAAGGTTCCTATACAAGGAAGAAGAATAGTACCATTAAAGAGAAGAGTAGTATTAAGAACAAAGAAAAAAAACCAGTTACTGAGTTAGAACATGACAATGAGTCTACTTATGAGACTAGATCTGATGCAATGAGCACGAAAAAAGTGGTAAGGGTTTTAGTAATGTCAAAAAAAGAAAACATGACTTCTTATCAAATGTTAAAGATGACTATGATCCTCCCATTGATGATGAAATTACCAAGAGATTACCAGAGTTTAATGAAGTCACTGACATAGACAATCCTAATTTGAAAGTAGGAATGAAATTCAAAAATGCTCAAGTGTTTAGGAAAGCTGTGGTTGAATGGAATATACATGATGGTTATGACATTGTATGGGTTAGGAATGAAAATAAAAGAATGACAGCTATATGTCGAAAACGGTGTGGCTGGAGGATTTATTCTTCACCTATGTAGGGAAAATCCACAATTCAAAGTAAGACCTTCAATCCATATCATCAATGCCTAAAAACTTTTGATAATAAACTTTTGACCAACACATACATTAGTAAGAAATATGATTATATGCTTTTGGACACTCCAACTTAGAAGTTGAAAGGCTTGAAAAAGACTGTTTGAAGGCAATTGAAGTGTGATGTGTATTTAAAAGCACTCTATAGGGCAAAGAGAAAAAATACAACAATGCATGAGGGGGATTACAAAAAACAGTATGGAAGAATGTGGGATTATGCAGCTATAATTGTGAAATATAATCTTCATAGCTCAATGAGAATATTGACCTGTATACCATAACCTGGTGAATAACTAGATTTTCAAAGAATGTATGTTTGTTATAAGGCTTGGAAGGATGACTTTAAAGCAGGTTCTAGGAAGTTGATTGGTTTGGCGGTTGTTTTTTGAATAGCATATTTGGTGGCCAACTGTTAAGTGTTATTGCTAGCGATGAGAATGATAATATATTTTCCATTGCAATAGCAATAGTTTAGATTGAAAACAAAGATTCTTGGAGTTAGTTTATATATAAACTGTTAAGAGACTTTGGTTCTATTGAAGAACATGGATATACTTTCATCTCTGATAGACAAAAAATATGGCACTTACTAACTATTGTTATTTGTGACTAATTTTGAAATGCATGATTATGATTGACAGCCTCTTTTGTTTGTGTTTAACTAGTTTTAGAGACCTTTGAGCAATACTACCTTGAAACTGACCACAAATTTTGCTTGAAGCATCTTTACCAAAATTTTACAACCAAGTATAAAGGAAAAGAATAGAAGGATGCAATGTGGAGAGTAGCATATGCAAGAACTATGAGGCAGTTTGAGTATTGGATGAAGTAGATAGAGAAAATGGATGTCAAAGCATATGATTACTTAAGGAGTATTAAGCCTAGTCAATGGTCTTGGTCTCATTTGAATCCCATATATCAAATGTGATTGCTTAGTAAATCAAATTTGTGAATCTTGGAATAAACTAATTCTAGAAGCAAGGGAGCTACTCCATTTAAATATGTTTGATTGGATAAGAAAGAGGATGATGACTAGGATTCAAGTGAAAATGATAGAACAGAGAAGTACAACCACTACATTATGCTTGAAGCTCAATTTGATTTGGAGAATTCTAAGAACGACTTAAGGAATTGCTTTGCATTATATATATGTTGGAAATAACAAATTTGAAGTTGAAAGATACAACATATCATATGAAGTTAATGCAGAGCATGGCAGTTAAGTAGAATACCGTTTATGCATGTTGTTACAACAATTTAGATGAAGGGTGACCAACCAAAAAATATGCTCATTAACATTTCAGCAAAGATACATACTTGGTAGCATATTCATATGGCATAGCTCCTATTCCTGACCAACATGATTGGGAAGAGACTAACTTTCAAACTATAATGCCTCCTCAACACACTACACCAAAAGTGATTTATGGCAACAAATAAATTGCAACACTTGATGAATCATTGCCAAAAATATAGTACTGCAATGAAAAAACTATTGTCTAAAAAATTAAATTTCTGCAATGCATATACTGCAACATCTAAATAACTATTGTAATAGTTAGTAGTTATAATGAAAATAAACCGTTGCCTTAATTTTGGAACTATTGTAGTAGTTATACGACAACATTCAAGAAATTATTGCCATATATAATAATTGGCAATATTTAAGTTAGCGTTGCCTTTGTTTTTGTAATGAAAATAAACCATTGCTTTAAATTTGAAACTACCACAACAGTTATACTACAACATTCAGGAAACCATTGCCATATATAATAATTGGCAACATTTAAATAAGTGTTGCCTCTGTTTTTAGCTTTTATTTTGAAATTGTTGCAATAGTTATAATACAACATTCAAAAAACCGTTGCCATATTAATAATTGGCAACTGATTAATTAAGAGTTGCTTTTATTTCTATTGCCTAGTCTAAATATTTTAACTCCTGTGTACATATCTAATATTTTCCCTCCTTATTAATTTGTTTTTCCTTCTAATTTTCTTTTCATTTCCTTTCCTTTTTTTTTTTTCCCTTAATTTTAACTCATGTACATATCTAATATTTTCACTCCTATTACTTTTCTTTTTTATTTATTTTTATTTACTCCTAATTAATTTTCTTTATTTAGACCCAGATTTCCAAAGTTACTACCATCTGTGTTCAACTTTAGCCAGTTAGCACTCGGTGGTGAACAAGCCACCATGTTGGTTTCCCGTCCTCCTCCTTTAACATCTTTCTGATCCAGCATGTGTAGTTCAAAAGTCAAACTCATAATTCATTCACATATAGTAGCACTTGAATCCCTCGTTTGGTAAAAAACATGCAAATTTCTCTGCTTCCAAAATACCCAAATAGTAGAAAAAAAAAAAGTGGTTCCAAGTATTCTTCGAGGTTTATAAGCATTAAGGAACCATAGGTTGTCCTCAATCCAAGGAATCAAATCTAAAGACTAAAAGGAAAACACTTAATTAGGAATGAGTAGATTGTTCCAAACCTCCCTCGTAAAAGAGCAATCTCGTAAGACATGGAGAATTGTTTCAGGGTGGGTTTACATTGTTCACATGAGTCATTTTCTACCATATTCCTCTTCATTCTTTCACAATTTGTTAGAGGTTTATTATGCCTTACTAGCCACATGAAGAATTTTATTCAAGGGAGGCCTTTAGTTCCCAAAGCCACTTCCACTGTTCATTATCTTGTCCATTATCCGAGAATATAGAAGATTATCTACCACCAAAAAATCCTAGCCCAATTTTTCACTTTAAATACCACATGAGGCAATATCCCCAAAGTTTGTCCAGTACAGTACTCACCCAAGACGGGGGTTTTCACAATTTCCTATTTAATGACATTTGGTAAAGAAATTGATAGAGCTCACAAATCCAAGGTTCAAGATGAGAATCATCACCAATATCTCCTTGAAAAAACATTGCAAAAGGAGTTTTATTACACCAACGGTCAATCCACAACCAAATATTTTGACCATCACCTACCACCCTCCAAGAAAAACCACTTTGTAATTTCTTATAACTTCATACAATACCTTTCCACAATGGTGAGTCCAACAGTTTTGAAACGAAGACGTTATCCTGGGATTGATATTTACCACACAAAACTTGATAACAAGGTTTTTCATTCATATTAAGGATGGTCCAGACCGGTTTAGCTCAACAGGGCAATAATTTTATTGTTCTTGCATCTCTAATTCTCAGACCTTACCCCCTACTTCCCTCGAAGCTATAACCTGTTGCCAATAAACAAGATAGGGTTTTCTTACAGTATCATTCGAACCCCAAAGAAAGTCTCTATTAACCTTGTCAATGGTGTTACATATAGAACCAAGGAGCAATACTGTCTGCATAATATAAAGTGGAAGGGAAGACAAAGTTAACTTAATGAGAGTATACCGATCTGCCAGACTTAGGCAATTTCTCTTCCAAGTAGCTAACTTATATTAGAAATTTTATATGTGGGCTACCATTAATTGTATGATTTTGTTTTTAATAATAAAACAAGTTTAAGGTTTAGTCCATTTGAAACATGCTGGTAAAAGCCCATACAGTTTTATGTGATCATTTGGGATAGGGCTTAAGCACATTCTTATCTGATTAGATATGGATTAGAAGTAAGTGTAGGCTGAGTGACTTTAGAAGTCTTTAATGGGATGACTCTTACAGTTTTATCTGACATGAAATAGCTAGGTCCCCTCTTCTCTCTATATATATGCATCTTGCCCTATTACAAGCTTGCCATCAGAAAATACATAGAGTACGGAAGGGAAGACCTGGTTATGTGAAGCAATTACTAAGGCGTGCTTGGTTGAGATTCCAGATATTATCTTCTATGGCTCAATTAGGTACGCAAACTTTATTATTAATGTGTTATAAATTCATGTATGAGATCCTGTAAATTTATAACATGTAGTATCAGAGCCTAATATACATTAATTTAGAACCCTTATGTTTATTTATTTAACATAAAATTATAAGGTTCATATAAGTCAGTTTTTTTGAACTCAAAATCGAACTCATATATGAATGAAATTGAGCCCAATTTGTTAGGGCTTTTAAAGGTCTCGTTTATATCTTTAATTTGAATATTATTTATGTGATTTCATCAACTATAAGTCAAAAAATCTGAATTTTAAAATTCAGGTTGTTTTAAATTCGAAATTAAGTTTTTGATTTGAGAACTAAGATTTCATGTTGTTTTAATCGATTTAAACCATAGATTTAGATTGTGGTATGTTTTATATATAGACAGTAATCATTCCATGAGTTTAATTCGTATTATTTTGATAAATTGGAATGAAACCCTTATGAAATAGAGTTAGGGTTCATGTCATTACAATTTCAATTAATTGATATATAATCTTGATAAAACATGAAATTTTTATAAGGTTATTGTTAGAAAAGTAATTTAAAACAAAACCCACACAAAAGATTTGAGAAAAAGCATCAAATGGAACTCGAAAAAGGATATTTTTAGAAACGAGTCATGTTAAGACCCGTTTCCTCCAATCCGGGTCAAGAAGACCCAGCTGAAGGAGGAAGAAGGTGGCCGCGCTGGTGTGTCCCATGTGCGACAGTGGCGCGTGTATCATACACACACTACCTTATGGTGTCCTTTTGCCCCCCAAAATTTTACCAAATTAATTTTTTGAAATTTTGAATTTTATGGTATGGTTAAATTTAGGATATTATGTGTATGATTTAATGGTTTGTTAATGATATTTTGTTATGTTTCAAACTAATATGGTTGCACATAAATAATCATTGAGAACTGTTTAATTTTTATATTTTATATGTTTTAGAACTGTTAGTAGTAGGTATTCTCCCTAGTTAGAGCTAAACAATTTTGTACTCTTATGTTTTCATAACATGTGTTAGTGAATGCTTCTATTTTGATTCAATTTTTCAAAATTGCAACATGTGTTTAATTATCCTATGAGATACTTTTAAAATATATTTTGGTTTGAAAGGATTTATTATGAGTAATTAAATTTTCCTACTTGAGAAAATCTTATAGGTTTGTGTAGATGGTTGCCACTAAAGTGGTCTATCTATATAGATTTGTGAGATTTTTCAAAGCTATAGTACGGGATGTTTCTTAAATTATTTTATATAGTTTCCTGCCCAAAGGGGGTTATTATATACTTTAATTTAAAAAAATACATGAAACATATAGTTTGGGGTATACCGACCTAGAAGGTTTTTCTGCCCAAAAGGGATAGACTTTTCGAAAGCTAGGATACTCTAATTTAAGTTTCATAGGTTGATCATGAGATCCTAATAGCATGTTACATTCTTTGTCCAAAGGGGAGTTTGTAATTATGCACTTTGGATTCATGGAGAATAAATTTTTATTCTTGTTGACATGTTGCATTATTTGTTATTGAATTAGTCTCCCTAGCTGTTAACAACAATTGTGCTACTATTGAATTGTTAAACGGTTCCAACTTTAAGAAATGGAAGCAAGATGTTGAAAATGTTGAATTTTCCTTAGGAATTATGGATATCGATTTAGCTCTACATAGTGAGAAACCTACTGATTTTTCTGATACTAGCACCATAGCTCAGAAAGAGGCTTTTAACAAATGGGAGAGATCAAATAGGTTGAGTTTGATCTACATGAAGAGCAATCTCTGAACACCTTTTGAGTGGGTTGCCTAAAACTCAAAGTGCCAAAGACTTCATGAAAGCTGTGGGGGATAGATATAAAGGTATCTGATAATGCTGAGACTGGAAAGGTAATAAATGATTTAGCGGGTATAAGATATGAAAATGGAACTGGGGTTCGGGAATTCATTCTCAAAATGGTTCATGTACAAACTAAGCTTAAAAACAAAGAAATTCCAATCCCTGATAGTTTTGTGGTTCACCTTCTCTCAATTCCTTACCACCTGACTTCTCCCAAATCAAAACTACCTATAACACCCAAAATGAATCCTGGACCATCAATGACCTTATCTCTAAGTGTGTGGCTAAGGAGGATAAGCTTAAGAAAGAAAATAGTGAAACTGCACTTTTTGCTTCCCATTCCAAGCCTAGTTCTACTAAGGGTGGTTAAGGTAAGTCTAAATCTAATCATCATAAGTAAACTCAGGATGCGAAAGGGCATGGTACTGGTCAGAAATCTGTTGTGGGTGGTCCTAAGGCTACCATTAAAAAGGACATAATATGTTTCTTTTCCAAAAAGAAAGGTCATATGAAAACAGACTGTTTCAAATTAAAATCCCAGTTAGAAAAGAAAAATAAACAAGAAGGTAACTCACTGGCTTTCGTTTGTTTTGAATCCAATTTAGTTAATGTCTCATCAAATTACTGGTGGCTTGACAGTGGTGCAACTGTTCATGTTGCTTGTACCATGCAGGGGTTCATACACAAAAGGAAGTCAAGTGATTTACAGGCAAAGCTTAAAGTTGGGAATGGTGTCGAAGTTGAAGTTGAGTCCATAGGAATAGTCTATTTAATTTTAGAAAGTGGTTTTGAACTTATTTTGGAAAACTTTTTTTATGTACTGTCTTTTAGGCAGAATTTGATTTCAGTTTCCTTGTTGGACAAAATTAGTTATTCCTTTAATTTTGGTAATTCAAAAGTTCAGCTACTTTTAAATTCTAAAATTCTTGGAGGGTGTGTTTTGTCCAATGGTTTATATAGATTGAGTTTAGCACCCTTAATTATTAATTCCTCTTTAAATACTGAAAAAGTTGTTTCCAAAAGAACTTTAATTAAAGAGAAATCCTCAATGCTTTCGCATAAGCGTTTGGGTCACATATCAAGGGAAAGAGTTGAAAGACTCATTATGGATAGTATCCTACCATCACTTGATTTTAATGACTTAGAAACTTGGGTTGGTTGTATTAGAGGTAAATTGACTAAGACAAAAAAAAAGAGGTCAACCCGTAGTTCAGAACTCTTAGAGATCATTCACACAGATATTAGTGGACCATATTCCAACACTTTATGTAAAAACTATTATTTCATTACTTTCATTGATGACTTTTCTCATTTTGGTTTTCTATATTTGATTAAAGAAAAATATAATTCTCTTGATAAATTTATAATTTTCAAAATTGAAGTTGACAAATAATTAGGGAAAGTCATTAAAATTATAAAATCTGATCGTGCAGGTGAGTATTATGGAAAACATGGAGTTGATGGACAACATATAGGACCTTTTGCCAAGTACTTATAAGAGTGTGGGATTGTTGCCCAATATACCATGCCTGGTAGCCCTAAACAAAATGGTGTGGCCAAAAGGCGTAATCGCACCCTTAAGGACATGATAAGGAGTATGAAGAGTAAGTCAAACTTGCCTGAATATCTTTGTGAGGAAGCCATCAAAATTGTCATGTACATCCTTAATAGGGTTCCCAGTAAAGCAGTGCCTAAAACACCTTTTCAATTGTGGACTGGGAAAAAGCCTAGCTTGAACTATTTTCCTGTTTGGGGATGTCTAGCTGAAGTGAGAATTTATAACCCAAATGAGAGGAAAACCGAGGCTGGATTTACTCGCTACTACTTTATTGGTTATCCAGATCACTCTAAAGGTACAGGTTCTATTACCTCGCACAAGGAACTAAAGTAGTGGAATCACAAACTGCCAAGTTCTTAGAATTTGATGTTGCTGAGTTAGAAAAATCTTCACCTTTAGATCAGGGAGAGCGAAATGAAGATGTTACTATTCTATTATATGATCTGTTAGAAGCTACTGTTTCCGTACCTGTTGTGAGAATAGGTGATGGGAGGGAAGTAAATGAACAATCTAAAATAGCACCGCCTGTTCACACTGATGCTACTACACATGTTCCTAATGAAGCTCTTCAGCAACAGAATTCAGTTGCATAAATACTTGTTAGAAGATCTGAACAACAGAGAAGGCAAGCTATTTCTGATGACTTCATTGTATATTTAGGTGAAATTGATTATGATGTTGGTCATATTGTTGATCCCACTACATATGGAGAAGTTGTCTCTAGTCCACAGTCAGATAAGTGGATTGAAGCCATGAGAGAAGAGATGCAATCCATGGCACATAATGGTGTATAGGAGTTGGTTGCACTTCCAGAGGGTTGCAGACCCATTGGGTGCAAGTGGGTTTACAAGACCAAGAAAGATTCAAAAGGAAAAATTGAGCGTTTCAAAGCAAGACTTGTAGCTAAAGGTTTTTCTCAAATGGATGGATGTCAAGACTTTAGGGTCATCATGGTACTGGTGGCTCATTTTAATCTTGAGTTACATCAGATGGATGTCAAGCTAGCCTTCTTGAATGGAGATCTTGCTGAAGAGGTTTATATGGTTCAACCTAAAGGTTTCAAAGAAGATGGAGAAAATGAACTTGTTTGTAGACTCACGAAGTCTATCTATGGTCTAAAATAAGCATCTCGACAGTGGTTCTTGAAGTTTGATGAAGTAATCACCTCTCTTGGTTTTGTTAAATACAAGATTGATCAGTTCATATATCTCAAGGTCAATAGGAGCAAATTTATCATATTGGTTCTATATGTTAATGATATTTTGCTTCCCAGTAGTGATGTTGGTTTATTACATAAGATAAAATTGATGTTATCTAAGACCTTCAACAAGAAGGATCTTAGGAAAGCATCATTTGTCCTTGGCATTGAAATTCATCGGGACAGATGTCATCATTTGTTGGCTCTTTCTCAGCTAGCATACATTGATCGTGTGCTCGATAGGTTTAACATGCATAAATGTAAGCCTGGGGATGTACCAGTTATCAAGGGTGATAGATTCAGCTTGGATTAGTGTCCCATTAATGATTTTCAGAGGGAGTTTATGAAGAATGTACCTTATGCTAGTGCGGTTGGAAGCTTATTGTATGCTCAGGTTTGCACCAGACCTGACATTGCTTTTGCAGTGGGAGTTCTTGGTAGATATCAGTTAAACCGAGGTCCAGAACATTGGTTTTCTATGAAGAAAGTTATGAGGTATTTGCAGAGGACCAAGGATTTTATGCTGGTGTATAGAAAGGTTGATCACCTTGAGTTGATTGGTTACTCTGATTCTGACTTTGCTGGTTGCAAGGATGATCTAAAATCCATATTAGGATACATTTTCATGTTAGCTTGGGGAGCTATATCTTGGAAAAGTTCTAAACAGACAATCACTGCTTCGTCCACTATGCAAGCTGAGTTCGTTGCTTGTTATAGAGCATCAACATAGGGTATATGGTTGAAGAACATGATAACCTGTCTTGGAGTAGTTGATTTGATCTCTAAACCTCTTAAAATTTACTGTGATAACAGTTTTGCTGTGTTCTTTCCAAATAATAACAAGAACTCTAGTATATCGAAAGCTATAGATATTAAATATCTAGCTACCAGGGATTTAGTGAAAAAGAGAGACATTGTGTTTGAATATATTGAAATAGAAAAAAATGTTAGCAAATCCTTTAACCAAAGGACTTAGGACTGGGGTTTTCAAAAGTTATGTTGATAACATGAGTATTGTGGAGTCCTTTGATGTTTTTGGTTAGTGGGAGTTTGTGTTGTTTTATTCAAACTAGCTAGCATGTTATATATGCTATTTTATGTTTGTTAACATCCTTGTTAGAGGGTACGTTTTATTCATGAAGATAATAATTATTTTTATTATAATATGATTAATATTGTATGTGCATATATGGTTATTTATGACATGTCATTACATTGAAATCTTAAGACTTTGTGTCTGTCTTAAGTGTGACAGTTTTGTTAATTTGAAGATATGTCTCAAATGACACTAATTGGATATATCGAGATGGATGTTGAGACATACAAGCTTAAAATTAAGCTTAAGTGATTTTTAGTGCTATGGAATGCATTCAGTTTTAATAAAATCATTTGGAGGACCGACAATGAAAATAGTATATGTTGATCACATTTAGATGCTATTTTTCTTGCTACACTATCACATCTAGATCCATTGTAGATTAAGTTGTTGGCATTTGTAACTATGGATTGGTCTTATGTCATTTAAGTAGCACAATGATTGCCATGATTCGGTGTTAATAACTTAGATGGGCTGGATTGTTTAAAGTGCATCTCAGGACCTAAATTTTTCCTTTAAAATTGTGGCCACATAAAAGTTATACCTTGCCCAAGTGTCGTTTTCTAAAAAATATCTTTTTCAAAATTTTAAAACTACAATTAATGATTGCCTAAGTGGGAGAATGTTAAAAAATTTATATGTGGGCTGCCATTAATTGTATGGTTTTGTTTTTAATAATAAAACAGGCTTAAGATTTGGTCCATTTGAGACATGCTGATAAAAGTCCATACAGTTTTATGTAATTATTTAAGATAGAGCTTAAGCACACTTCTTATATATGTATCTTGCCCTATTGAAAGCTGCCATAAAAAAATACAGAGAATACGGAGAGGAAGATATGGCTGTGTGAAGCAATTACTAAGCCGTGCTTGGCTGAGATTCCAAATATCCGCTGCTATGACTTAATCAGGTACGTAAACTTTATTATTAATGTTTTCTAAATTCATGTATGAGATCCTGTAAATTTATAACAACTTACCCCTCATTTTGTCAATCAATCAACTGTATGTCGCCTCAGTCACCAGCCCATGAATTAGGGGGACCGCTAGATTTTATATTTGCTGCTCATCATTCTTTTACGGTATAAAGGGGATGACTCATTACTTTTAGCTCATTTTGTTCTCCTCTTGTTCTTTGAAATTATTGTTGGCTTCTAATTTAGTGTTGGTGTGACAAAGAAAGGAAAAAGGGAACCAAATAAATAAATATAAAAAAAATGATATATTCATATAATTTGAAATAAGATGGATTTAGACGTAGTATGAATAGAACTAGCTAAGGCTAAAAGCTAGACAACATCATAACAGTATTGCCTTGACAAAAATTGAAAACTCAATAAACCTAAATGCTTATGAATCCTAAAAAATAATATGTATAATCCTAATGAACTAATCCATATTTGTTGAAACAAGCTGAAATCACTGGCTTTGAGGATTGTCCATCCATTTAAAAATTTTTTTTTTTTTTTTAATGTGTAGATTTTCCAATGATAGCATTTATGTATAAACTTTTTAACTGTTCTTATGATTCATTCTAAGTTGTAGAATATAAATAATTCTTATTACATGTTATTTGTACGAAATTTTTGTGAAGGTCTTCAATTTTTTTTCTTAGTTGGTGTTCAATTTATGATTTTGGCAATTAGTTTAATTATGACAATTGGTAAGAGTTAGATACAAATGCTTTGAACAAGTAATGAGTATATTAACGATGTTGAGAAATTCTTAGACTTTGCTTTTTCTAATTAAGCTTAAGAGAAGTAGATTTTTTGTCCATTCATAAAATAACACAAATTTTTATATGGGTGATAGGATGAAAGTGTTCAACCATTTAATCTGTAAGGGTTTTAAAAAGGGGTATATTGATTAGGTTTTTCATGGTGTAGAATCATCACCTATTGTGATGGATTTTGACAATGGTGAATAAGATAAATGGAATACATATGATGATATAGATGGACGATTGCATGAGACCTTTAGAGATGTAGCTGGGGGTTTAATTCTATGGGAGGTGATATGAATAGAAAAAGGCCAAATGCGGATGCTAAAAAGTTTTACAATCTGATTGAGGAAGCTAAACAAGAATTATATCCCAGTTGTAAGACTTTCTTAACACTTTCTTTAATAATTAGATTGTATCATATAAAGTGTCATTATTGATGGAGCAATGTCTCATTTACTATTCTCTTGGAGCTATTAAAGGAGGCAATGCCTTATCCTAACATTTCTAGCTCCTTAAACAATGCCAAGAGTAAGGTAACCTATTTGGGTTTGGATTATAAAAAGATTCATGTGTGCCTTAATGACTACATTCTCTATTGGAAGTTAAACAAGGACATAACTGAATGCCTTATCTATGGAACTTCAAGGTGGAAAGTGTCATACCTTTCTCTGAGGTACGATTAGCCGGAAGAATGGTAACCAAATCTCTGTAACCCTGACTCAAATAAGAAAATGACCATAACTCCTAATCAACCAATGAATAAAACTAAGAATTTATAAACGCAAAAGTTAACATTAAAGGATTGTTGATTGAAACAAATCCTAATTTACTGAAAATTTTGGCAGAGGTTCCTTGCAGTATGGAACATGCATTAAAAGACAAACCCATTTACTCTTGTTCTTACATAACAACACAAAAACAATAAAGAGCTTCACTTTGTTCACATTATCAACAAGATAAATATAAATGTGACTGCAAACTTTCATCCTTGACTTCAAGTATGAGATTCTGAAGAATACCTTATTGTCAAATCCTCAGCAAAATCTAGTATTAGTGATTAACTTCCTTTGAGATCCTGTTACTAAAAAAATATCCACAAAAAAGGGGTAAGTCCTACGAACTCCTTGAGTTGAAAATTGTACCTAAATACTAGCATCACTCAAAACAAGTATATAATATATATAGTTACATTATGATTTAATTCATAATACACGTATATTTTTTTTAATCGTCACAAATTCACAACTTATACAATTCACAAGTTCACAAACTACTCAAAGCAATCACAACATACACAACAAGCAAAGGGCTAACGAGTAACTCAGTCTCGCACAACAGTATCATCTCCTGCCAGGCATTTACGTACTTGCATAACAAATTAATCTCTGTACATAATCCATCCCACTTGGGTTGAGCACTCAAATAAAAAAAAAAACACACATTTTTTAGAATCTAAACATTTCAAGATTTCATATCAAAATCTCCTAGGTGCACCTAGATTTTCAATTTCAGAGATAAGGATCAATTTTCATAAATACCTTACTTTGTTGGCCCTTATCAACCGCAACCAATATCACACAAAACAATCAATATCAAACAAGCATAATTTAAATAAACTATTGAAATACTCTACTTGCTCATTTTTCCTATATTAAGTATATTAAAATAAACATATAATTACACATACTAATCTAGCCCCTAAAGGCAGCAATTAACCACTCACCCAAAACCGATTTCATTCGTCACTCACACTTGTGTCCACGCGTCTCATCAGATCCATATTAGAATCCATAACTAAAATTCATATAAAAATTTAAGCATGTCAACTATTATAATCAATGATTACGGGATATGAGTGAGGTGAATTATCATTCCCTTCCTATTAAAATGCCAATTACTTTGTTAAGTTAGTGATTGGGCTCACCTTTGTGATGGCCCCATAATTATAGTGATTTAGGTGCAAGCAATTTGTGTAAAACTTATAAAGTTTTAGACCATGTAAAGATTTTAGGGGCCTATATATAATTTTCTAGAATCACTTAGGTCCTTTATTTGGGATTGTAAAAGCTTGGGGTCAATGTATATCCAATAGAATTTAGGCATATAATATAAACCTTGGGGGCAAAATAAAAATAAAAAATACAAAAGAGTTCATGGTAGCTCTGCAAATTACTAAAGTATCAGGCTACTTGTGTAATTCTACAAAGATATGGGCTAGAAATAAAAGTATATAAAATATTAGTCCAAATTATTAAATTTAAAACCTTTTGAGCCATTTCTATAAATATATAAAATATTTATGGCAGATATGTAATTTATAAAAATTAGGAGACCAAAGAGAAATTACTTAAACCTGGTTTGGGTTGGTCCGGATTTTGGGCCAAGAAAAAGGATCGGGTTGTTGCGATTTGGATCCGGGTCAGATTTGGATCTTGGTCAGCTTGGATCTGTGTTGTGAAACTTTGGCCGTAGGTTGCTTCCTCACGTGGTGGAGCGTCCGACCTCAGATGGTGGAGCGGTTGATGGAGTTATGACCATCCACTGGTGCCGATTGTTTCTAGTGTTGGAAGGAGGAGTTGAGTGACTGGAAAAAGGAAGAAAATCGGCTTAAACAGCCGTTGCCTAAAACTTAACCACCGTGAGCCATGTGGCGCATGAGAGCTAAGGAAATTCCAACTAAGGTGCTTAGGCATTTTCCTTTCATACCAAGACTTCAGAGATTGTATTTGTGTTCATAAAAATCAACTTCAATGCAATGGAATGAAGAGTAATGTTTCAAAGATGGGAAATTATGACATCTCGCAAATACACAAGCTTGGAAGAATTTTGACTCTTTATACATGATTTTGCAATGGACTTCGTAACATAAGGCTTGGATTGGCTAATGATGGGTTCAACCCTTTTAGGACCATGAACGTTGCACACAGCACATGGCTAGTTGTTTGAATGTCATACAATTTACCACATGGTATAAGTATGAAACCAGAGTATTTTATGCTTTCGTTGCTTATTCCAGGACCTTCTTCTCCTAAAAATGATATTGACATTTATCTATAACCATTAATTAAGGAGCTTAAGCAATTGTGGGATAATGTGTGGCCACTTATGATGCCTCAACCAATAAGACATTTTCTACACATACAACTTTATTACTGACAAATAGTGATTTTCTTGGATATGCTATGCTGTCTAGATGGAGCATTAAAGGAAAGTTGGCTTGTCCTTATTGTAATTATGAAATGCATTCTAAATACTTAAAGCATAGTCATAAGATGTGTTATCTAGATCATCATGTGTTTCTAGATATTGAGCATCCATTGAGAAATGATACAAAGTTTTTCAATGGACCTACTTGATTTCGGCATCCACCTAGTTTGCTATCAGGTTAAATGATTTTGAAACATTTAAAATATTTTGAGCATGTTTTTGGAAATAAAGATAAGAAGAAGAGAATGAAGAAAAATGACAACAACCCTTGGAGAAAGAAATCTATCTTATTTAAGTTCTTGTATTAGGATCATAACACTTGTTGTCATAAACTTGATGTAATGCACATTGTGAGAAACATTCGTGATGATGTGATTAGGACAATGTTAGACATTCTAGGGAAAACAAAAAACCATGCAAATGCTTGTTTTAATTTACTAGGCATAAGTATAAGAGAAGATCTTCATCCAATTGAGTCAACTGATGGTCAAAAAGTAGTTTTTGCCAAAGCATGCTACTCATTGACACATATGGAGAAAGTGACATAAGCAAAACTGTCAGACAATAGTGCTTCAAATATTTCATGGTGTGTGCATCATGATGATAAAATAAAATTGGCTATAAAAATCATGATGCTCATTTCATGCTCCAATTTTATTACAAGTTGGAGTTAAAACCATGTTGCCTACACACGTTGATATTGTTTTGATCAGATTAGGTGATTTCTTTCGAGGCTTATGTAGCAAAGTTATTCAAATGAAGGATTTAGAATGTTAACAATCTGAAATCTCAGAAACTTTATACCAACTTGAGATAATTTTCTTACCTAGTTTCTTTGACGTAATGATGCGCTTGCCTATTCATCTAGTGAACGAGGTTAGATTAAGTGGACCTTTACAATTCTGGTGGATGTATCTGGTAGAAAGATATTTATGTAAGTTAAAGTTATATGTTTGCAATAGGAACTGCCCATAAGGATGTATAGCTAAAGGATATTTAGTTGAAGAATGCATGACATTGTGTTCAAGATACTTGCATGATGGTGTAGGGACAAGACTTATTAATCCATCTTGGAATTGTAATGATGAAAGTGCACACGATGGAACACCTTTCTTATTTCTAAATCCTGGTCATCCTATTGGGAGGAAGAAGAAGAAAAAAAAAATTTATAGACTCAAGTGCATCGATGTATCTTATTCAACTATGATGAAGTCCAAGAGTATATAAGGAAATTAAATTCTCATGCTTGTAAATGCAATAAGCATGAGAATTTAATTCATAATCAGCAAGGAAGAAGAAAGTGGAACAAAGCTCAATACCATAGTCAAGATTTTATTGATTGGTTTGACAATCAGGTCTCCCAACAATAAGTGCCTGAATGGATTGAGTATTTAGCCATTGGTCTTAACTTTATTGGAAGAAAATTTAATGGTTATTTCATTAGCAGTTACATGTTTCACAATATTAGTTGAGATAGTAGATGGAAGAAATAAAATATTGGTGTCACCTTGACAACATTAACTCAGTTTTGCAAGCTCAAAGGATGGTAATTCAATACTTGGAAATATTACTTACTATGAAGCTATACAGCAAATAATTAAGTTAAATTATTATAGTCACTTAAAGACTGTAGTATATAAATGCCAATGGTATGAAGTGAAAGATGATAATTTTGGTGCTACACGTGTTAACTTTAAAAAACCATGCTATTCTAATGACCTATTTGTGCTAGCTTTTCAAGTGCACCAGTGGTTCTATATCCAAGACCCTCTTAATCCAGATTGGCATTATTGTGATGAAGACAATTTAGAGAGACTTATTTGATATGAAAGAATAGCTTGATTCAGCTATTGAAGATCCTTTTTTTGAATGAACAAATGGATCTCATACCAAAGCATACGATAGTAATTAACAATATAAAGAAGATATTCCTGTAACCATCATTGACAAACCACTATGTGTGCTTTATGCAGTTTTGACCAAAGATGATACTAAAGAATATAATGATATTGATAATACTAATTGGGATTTTATGGATTAGATTAGATTACCTTTTCCTGTTTTGTAATTTCTCTTTACAATGTTAACATTTATTATAAACATGTTTTGCAGTTGATATGTTCTAAATCTTACTATTGATTAATATTTTGATTATTACTATTGATTATAGTTGCAGCTGATTATGTTCCAAATATTGCTATTGATTATAATTGTAGCTGATTAAGTTCTGAATATTGCTATTGATTATAGTTGCAGCTGATTGTGTTTAAAATATTGATATTGATTATAGTTGCAACTGATTATGTTCTGAAAATTACAATTATAAGTTTTCTTGTGACTATAGTCAAATAAATTTTTAATTTTTTTTTAATGTAGAAAAGATTAGTATTTTTAAATATACAAAAAAATAGATGAAGAAGAAAGGAGTTTCTCCAAAAGCCAAGAGAAAACTTGTATACAAGCTTCCTTATACAAGCAAGGTGGCTGCAAGTTATCTTAAGGCTTTGCAGCAGAGGCAAAACTTATGCCAAGCAAGTAATCAAGTTGAAAATAATGTTAAGTTAGGTCCAGCACAACATAAACTAAATGACACAAGAAACAAGGTTCATACTAGAGGAAACACAAGTAAGTCCAAAGAAAATGATCGTATTCAGCTTCAAGAAAACATAACTCAGCCTACGCAATTGTCAAGTCAGCTACAAAATGCCTCATGTCAGCATAAAGGAGTATAAAGAAGCTTCAAGAAAACATTTCTCAACTCCCAAAATTTTCAAATAAGCAACAAAAGTGCTCAAGTCAGCTTAAAGGTAACCCAAGGTAGCATCAAGAAAATATCATGCAACCTGCTTAATTATCAAGGTAGTAACTGAGCAATGTGTCAAGTCAGGTAGATAAAGAGAACAATCAAGCCAAAGATATTCTTGTAAAGAAGAAAAAATATAAATCAATAGGTCTAGTTAGGTCAATGGCCAATTTCCTTGGTAAGGGTGAGCGTAATCAGCATGTAAAAGATTATCAAGAAGTAGGTCCACATGCTAGTTCTGGAAAAATTCAGCAAGAACGCTCTTTTGGTGGCCAAAATGCATAACAAAATTTGGATAAGCCAACGAAGCAAGTGAATCAAAGAACATCTTTCTTAGATATTCATGCTTAACTATACACATCAAAAAGTCAACAAAATGAAGTTCAAGAAATAAAGCTGAAATTCGAATCGAATAGCTTTGAATGCTCTATTAGCTGTATTTGCATTTGAATTCAAAACAAATTCAAATTCAAATTCAAATACCACTCCAAATTTAAACTGATATTTGAATTTGGCTAATATTCAAACATTTAATTCAAATTCGAATATTTGAATTTTCATTGCATAAAATAATATATGTTTAAACTTTGAAAATATAAATATATAAAACAAAATTAAGTAATATAAAATTTGGGTTTGAATATTCAAAATATTCAAATTCATCTTAATATTGTATAGTACACATAAATTAGAATAATTTTCAATCAAATCCAATACCTCTGATTTCAAAGTATAAACCATAACCATATGAGTTGATGAAATTAAAAACAAATTGATGAGTCTTACCTTGAAGTAGAGTTTCAAATTTTCAAATGAAGATCAATAGAGAAATATAAGATCATAAGTCACAACTCGTAAAGAATGACTGAGCCTAAGCCACCAAGGAGCAATGTATGAAAGAGTGGGGAGTGACGACTGAAGAATAAAGCTAGCATGAAATTATGGAGAATTTGGCTCCTATAAAATTCCTTAGGTTTTCTAACAAGTAGAAATTTTTTACTCTTAACCATTCAAATTATTTTTTGTAAATCTCAATTATCTAAATAATTAATTTTTAATTAATAAATTGAATATAATATTAAAAATATATCATATTTTTATTCTAAATTATAATTTAAGCCTAAACCTAACCCTAATCCTAACTTTAAGTATAAGCCTAAATCTAACCCTAAACCTAACCCTAACTCTAACCTTAACCCTAACCTTAACCTCAATCCTAATTCTAACCCTAGGTTAAAGCCTAAATCAAACCCTAAACCTAACCCTAACTCTAACCTTAACCCTAGCCTTAACCTCAATCCTAATCCTAACCCTAGCCTTAACTCCAATCCTAATCCTAACCTTAATCCTACCCCTAACTCTAATCTTAATTCTAATTCTAATTTTAATCATAATTTTGAAAAAAAAAAAGTTTAAAAGAGTTATTGTTAACAAAAATTATGAGAATTATCTTTAGTATTCCTAAAAAAATTTATAAGATCCAAATCCAAAGTAAAAATGGTAAAAGTAATATATTTTTTAAATAGTAAATACCAATTAGTTAATCAAATATTAAATTGAATACTACATTATTTGAATTTGAGGTGAATTTAAATTCAAATTCTAAAAAGTGCTTCAATTTGATTCGAATTCATATTCAAATTGGCTTCAAATTTAAATAATTATATTGAATTCGAATTCAAATATCGAATTGTGTGATTTGAATTCTAGTCTTGATAAGAGGTGCATCAAGAAATTGAGTCAAAAGGTATATTGTCTATCATAATAAATTTGTTTCAATTTTTAATTTCTTTAAATTAATATTTGTCATCTTTTGAGCAATAGGAAAGAAAAAAGCTAAAGGAGTAACAAGGTGTATAGCTGTCCATGCACAAAAAATTAAATATAGGAAAGCTATTTGCTTTAATGAATATGAGCAACCAATTGGACCAGATGACAAAACACTAAATGAACTTAGCTGTTTGTTGGATACTTTGGCTAGGAATTTCCGATATTGTCCATTGACATACACTAGCTAGAAAGCTGTACCAGATAACATGAAAGCATCATTATGGGATTATGTCAATTTAAGAATAGTATATTTTTTATTTATGTACATGGCATTATTTGAATGTGATTAATATATTAGAGACTTTATTGCAGATAAATTCATTCTCCCACCGGAAGCCATGAATTGGATGCTTTCATCAATTAGAGAGAGTTGGAGAATTTACAAGTGCAAAATAAAGATGTATTTCAAATAGTTTCAAACTACTGTAGAGAGGTAGAAAAATTGTCCAGAAAGAATACTAGACAACGACTTTAAGATATTGCTTGCTTATTGGAATCAACCCAAAGTGTAGGTATAAACTTAAACTTTAATAATTTGAAGTTGCATAGATTATGGTATATAAAACTTATCTTTTCTTAATATTGTTAAATGTAACAAATCAGTGAAACAAACTCAAAATCAAGCTAAGCTAGTCGACATGCATCAAGTTGGTCCAAGAAGCTTTGCAAGAATACGAAAGAGTTGGTATATAGACCTCTTTTCTATACTTATGATTTGCAATTATCTAAAAGCTACTAGATTGTTATCTTTTATTTTTCTAAGAAGTAGTATATATTTTTGTGTTTTGAAAAAAAAAAATAAAAAAATACAGCGATCAAAGAAGGAAAATCATCAAGATCCAACACAAGAATTTTTTATTTTTTTATTGAAACTCACGAAAGCAAAAAAGGAAAACAGATAGATTCTCATACAAGTAATAAAATTATAAGCATTGACTTTGTATATTGATTGGCTTTTCATTTTTATGATTTCTTTGATTGGTGCAACTAGAACATTCTTGTTTCCGTGATAAGAATCATACTTTCTTTATGTGTTTTTGTTTTTATATTTGTAGTCCCTGCTTAAGGAATTAATCTCAAATCCTAATGAAAGTTAAGTAAAAGTATTTGCTACTATGTTTGGAAAAGAGAAACCTGGGAGAGTGTGTTGCTTGGGAAGGAATATCACACCATCATCATTAAAAAGAGACTATGATTTTTAGTCACTAAAAAAGGCCAATGAATAAAAGCTGCAATCTATACAACAAGACATGCAAAAGAAGATGGTGGATGCTTTTCAAACTGTCTTACTTGTTCTTTAACAAAGCAATCCCAATCTAGTCATAAATCCATATATAATTGCACCATTGTTAGCCTCTTTTCCACGTGGTACTACCAATGCACATATGAGATCATCTGCCTCTACACATTTACCAATACTACAAAAGGTATGTCATTACCAGCATAAGTGATCTTTACATATGCTAAGGTTCTTTCAGATACTATTGATTTGTATTGATTTAAATAGTCTGTAGTGTCTGTACAAATGTGTGATGTTTTTTTAGGATTCTAATATAACATTCTTCTTACTATATTTTTATGCGAATGGATTTGGAATAAGTTTTAGGGATCTCTGCACATTACCAACATAACTGATCTTTACATAGCCTTGTTACAATATTTTCATGCTAACAATTGAATTTCAAGTGATTTGTTTCTTTTGTTTAATGAGCCATATATCTTCAACAATGATGCAGTAGTAACACTAATCAGTTCAGTGCATATAATACATCATAGCTAAAGACTTAAGACTTGTTTTGCTCTCCATGCACATATGTTAGTAGTTTTAGTTTAACTAAAAATTGCTTATTTTGATAGTTATTAATGTTGGATTAGTCTTTTCATGGAGGTGATAGCTTTTTGGATGATGAAAATGATGCTAGACTTAATGGAAACGCTGCAATAAGAGTGGATTGAGATAAAGGTGATATAAATGGGGACAATGTTCAAATGGATGGAGATGATGATATAGATATTTTTGAATCAAAAGATGTGTTATGATGTTATAAGAATATTGTTAAGATTTTTTTTTTTTTTTTTTTTTTTGTGTTAACTATATATATTTTAATTATTAATTAAAACACAATAATGTTTGGTGGATTCTCACTTTTGTGATGTTTTTGAATGAATAAATGTTATTATTTAACAAGTTTCAATATAATTTTGACTAGGTGTAGAATTTGTATATTGAAAAATCAATTTAATTACAAAATAATTGACAAAGTGCAACAAAATCTAAGTTTTGCAAAATACACAAAATAATGTTGCCTTTGTAATAATAAAATGTTGCATATTAAAAAAAAAAAAAAAAAGTATTGCATATTTTCAGCAGAGGTGTTGCGTGTAAAAAGAAAAATTGTTATCTAATATATTCATAAAAGTTACAGTTCTTTCGAATAAAACTATTGCTGTAGTCAAAAATAATTATTGAATTTTCTATTACTAAAACCATTGTCTAATATCTCCAAAACCATTGCAGATATTATACATAAAACTATTGTTGTATCTTAAAATAACCACTGCCTTTTCAATTACTGAAAACGTTGCCTAATATATTTAAAATTGTTGCCTCTATATTAGGTATAACTGTTACCATAGATAGAAAAACCATTGTTGTTTTAGTTAATAAAACCATTGCAGAATAGGTTATATGAAACAGTTTACTGGTGTTACAGTAAAATTTTGAATAACTGTTGTCATGTACGAAAAAACTATTGCTAGACAACAGGGTCAATGTCATTGGCCAGAAACCATTTCTGTATCTTTTGGCAACGCATTTTTGACCAGCAGCAACGTTTTTTTGTCCATTGTGTAGATCACTACAAGAAACCAACTGGCATACCTAAAATGGCTAGGAGGAAGGGACAAAATGACAATAATCAAGCTAAAGATGATAATTTTGTTGCAACAAGCGTTAATGATCAATTTGTTTGAAGTTTGGATATGTTTTAATGGATAACTCTTCAACACTAATTCTATTTTCATTATAAAGGAAATGACAAACAAAGAAAATGACAAGAAGAGAGGTTTGTTGCTCTAATTTCATTAGAAAATAAATGAGATACAAAATCACTACACTAAGCTAATTCTATCCTGCCATTCTATTTTGACTCATAACCTAACCTAGACAGGGGAGACAAACTATTATAGTCTGAAACTCAATTTCAATAACTTAAGCTGCAATACGAAACTATCAACAATTCTAACATTCTTAATTCTTGAATTCACATCAATTCAACACTTTAACAAAATATAACTTGTAATTAACAACCATGTTCAACATAGCAACTTATATAAGTTCTTTCTCTTAAGTTTAGCCTCTTGGAGTGCCTTCAAGACTTTTGCAATTTCTTCATTCTTCAATCTCATAAGCTATTTCATTCCATGTCCTCCATCATTTCTCATAGTTTTCACAAATTTCATCAAACTCTATATGTAATGCAGCATTTTTTTGAAGCAGCTCCTTTATAACTTCAGTCCTACAAGCACAAATTTCAGCATCAAACCAAACAAAAAAGTTACAGCTATTTGATCTCTAATATAGAACAAATATCATCAACAAAAAAATTTATAAACATCATAAATTAATAAACTAAATCATTACTTCATTAACCTACAAATACAACCAAAAATTCAAAATTTATGAAGCAACGCTCTTGCCCCAAACCTCCCACATCCATAAACCTTCTTCCTATATTATTTTTTGTCCAAGCAATCTTCAATGGAGATATTTCAACACAATAACAGTTTTTTGCCATGTTCTCTGCACTTGAATTTCTTGAATTCCTAAAACTCCTTGAAGCACAGGGTGTATCGAAAAGATTCTGAAAACCTAGCTTAATAGACATGGAGGAGACGAAATGTTTCAAAATGAAATGAGGTGATTGAAGAATTGATGAAAGAAGTAGTGGATTGAGAATGATTTAAGTAAGGATTTGGGGAAGAAATTGGGGATTTCATAGTTTGGATAGAAAAAAAAGCAGGTTGAGGCAACATTTGACATTGCACGTAGGTGCTTTATTAGTTAAATGTAACAGATTCTATCATGGGACAGTTTTATCCAAAGCACAAGGAGTAATTTTAAACATGTATGATTTTAGGAATAAGTATAACACAAAGGGTTATGTGTACTTTACTCTATATTTTATTATGTAATATTTGAATTATCATTTATTAAGTAGTATTTATATTATGTTTTTATCCTAGGACGTTTATGTAATGCTTATATACAAGGTTTGTATGTATTTATTTAATATATTTTTTGATAAAATTGAATATTATAGTATAATTTTTCAAATATTTTCTTTCTCACTCCTTTTTTGTCTCTCAATTACATTATTTGCATCTACATATCATCACATATATTCTTAATTAATAAGGTTACTAGAATATTGGAACATTTGACCGGACATTGCTATACTTTATTATTAATTTTTTTTTGCTAACTATAATAATGCTACTACTTAAGCATATATGACTATATAGTATATGATTATATAATGTATTAGGCTGTATAGTTTTACACTTATTATATTGTTATCTTATCCTTCTCTTTCTTATTATAGAGCTTTATACTGTCATGTATACTATAAGAGAGAGTCAACAATATGCATAACAACCAACTAGATAGTCTTATACTATCATATAATTCTAATACAATGAGATAAACGAATATAAATGTTTGATGAGATAAATCCTCCTAACAATCTAAATTGCTTTAACACTACTATAACTCAAGGTGACGTCTCTTATAAAGAGTTAGACAAGGAATTGAACTACACCTTACGGGATAGAGCTCAATGTTGAAATTTAGCTACTATAGATTGACTAGAGAAGATATAATCAAGGTAGGAGAATTATGAGACTTATGAATAAGGATTTTATGCCTCAATGTTGAAATTTAGCTACTTTATGATTATCAGATGACACGTTTACTTAGGATTAGAGATATATGAGAATAGAAAGAGTTACTTCCTATTATATAGCCTATACTCAATAAGTCTCCTATAGTCTAGAAAAAGGCAAATTAAACTTATTTATATTTATCAGATTGTCAATTATGAAGAATACTTCCATGTCCCTTAATTTCATTTGTCATACACTGGATAACGCAGAAAACATGTATTGATGGAATTTCTCTAACCTTTTTTAAATATCATGATCCAATGATTCCAATATGAAATCATTAATTTTTTTACCTGATCAAAAAGATGATTAGTTAATTGAGATGAGCATGAACTAATCTAGACACACCTTACTGTTAAATAAAAAAATATTTAAATTTGCTATACTTGAACTTCAAAAACATATCATTTTGTCATAATTCCCATCAACACATCATCAAATTTAATTCACCACAACTGGATCCCAATATTAAAAAAAGAAAAGGAAAGAAAGAAAGAAAAAGATAGTGAGAAATGAAATTTTGTTATGAAATATTTATTCACCTTAAAAAGTCACAGTTTTTTTGACATTTCTAACAAAGTCAACCAATCTAACTGATAACATTTCCATTTTTTTTATATTTTTTTTTGGACAAAAATAATATTTACATTGATTAATTAATTATATAAATAAATAAATAAAATTTAATTCAACATTCAAATGTACTATAATTTTAATTGTATATAGTTTAAAATATAATATATTATTAGATGTCGCACTCACTTGAGATTGGAGATTTCTAAAAATAGAAAGAGTTACTTTCTTTTGTATAGGCTATAACCAACAAGCTTTCTGTAGTCTAAAAGAAGGCAAATTATATTTAATTAATTTTATCAAATTTTCATTTATGAAGAATACTTCTATATACTCTTTATTTCATTTTTCCTACATTGGATAAACAGAAGGTAAGTATTGATGAAAATTTTCTAATCCCATTTAAATATCATGATCCAATGATTCCAATCTAAAATCATTAATTTATTACCAGACCAAAAAGCTAATTAGCTAGTTGAGATGACTATATAAATTAATTTGAACACACCTAGTCGCTAAACAAAAGAAAAAAACTTAAAATTTTGTTAAACACATGAACTTTAAATAAACATATAATTTTATTAAAATTCCCTTCAACCCATCATAAAACTTAAGTACACCACAACTGGATTTAGCTGTTCTTACAAAGATAAGACTCATCCTCCCATAAGGAAGAGGGAGATTTGGGTCACAACTTATTCTTATTAATTATATCCATACTGCACCATAATACAGAAAGCAACACTTACATGTACAGAAATATATATGTTCTTAACTCCATATTCATCCTTTGAGAAGATGTGCTTCAATATCCTTAATTACGTTAACCATGAAGTCGAGATAGTTATTTGGAGTTGGGATCTCCTCCGTGATTTTCTCATATTCAATACTCACTTTCACCAAGCTGCTGCCTTCACCCTTTGGATTAGCATGAAGGACAATCTTCATTGCTTTGAATTCCTGCAACACATCTCCTTCCAATCCAATCATAGTTACCGACTTGTCTTCATCATTTAAAACCACCTTCTCTTTAACCACCTTAGGACTCCCATCTATTTGATCATCACAATCAAGTCAAATAATTAACTACCAAAAAAAAAAAAATATTCAAGAATTTAATCTGCAAATTAAGTTTCAGTCTGTGTTAATTTGTGTGTGGAAATAAATGAAAAAATTGAACTGGGTTTCGACCATGTACCTATGTTATATTTCCAAATCTTGATAGAACCGTCTGTCTCCCAATCACCTTCATGAACATGAACAGCTTCTACGTGGTTTGGGGAGGCAGTTGGAACATGGTGGGCTTGTTTCGAGAAGATGTTGTAAAACTTGTCATCTGGTACCTTAATTTCCACTTCAGTCTCAACCTTCCCTTGTAAAGCCATTTCTTGATGGATTGATATATGTGTGTATCTGAATTGTTTATATAGAAATGAAGTCTTGATCTGTACCCTCACTGCTCACTATTCTATTAAGTTTTAATTAATTTAGCTTTTCCGTCTTGATGTGGAATAAAATGGTGATAATTTGGAAGTTTGTTATTTGCATTTTATTTTATATTTTACTATGTAATATTAAAACTAACTGTTTATTTAGAAGTAGTTATATTTTGTTTCTATGCTTTTTACGTTTTTATCCTTGCACATTTAATGTAACGCTTATATAAAGGGTTAGCGTGCATTTGTTTAATATATTTAATATATTTAATAAAATTGAATATTATAGTATAATTTTTCTAACCATTATCTTTCTCTCAATTTCTTTATTTTCACCTACTATGGAGCATCACATATATTCTTAATTATTTTGATTACTAGAATGTCGAAACATTTGACCGAACAGAGCTACTATTCAAACATGGAATGTTTGATGGCAAATATTGAACGTTTGATGAGAATAATTCTCCTAATTGTTTAAATTGCTTTAACACCACTAAAACTTATGGTGAAGTCTCTTATACATAAAGAGTTAGGTAACCAATTGAACTACACCTTACGGTCAACTGGATTATAGGTTTATATTTCACAAAAATGGCAGTATTATTGAGATGGGGCTCAATGCTGAAATTTAGCTAATGTAGATTGACAAGAGAAGATTGATTTAGCATTTAAGCTTTCATTAAAGATTCTCCAAATTCAAGTTAAATTGTTAATAGAGATTTTAGAAAAAAAGTAATAACTAGCTGAATTTCGAAGAAAAAAATTAAATTAAATTACAGTCACCTCCCTTTAAATTTACAAAAACAACATTAATATGAGTTGCCTATGAGTATATAAAATGAATGTGTACACCCAACTAAAATATATAATAATAATAATATGAATTTCTTTTTTATTGATCGACTTAAGGCTCTTTTGATTTATCGTATACGATTATGTAATATAGGATTACACAATATTGTATTAGGCTATTAGTTATACTATTGTCTTATCATTCCCTTCTCTATTGGCATAATATATGAGGGGGTCAACAGTATAAGTCCACATTATCATGTTGCTGCCAAAAGTTATATATGAGCTAACTAGATAATCTTATACTATCCTGCTATCTTTATATGATATGCCAAAACTAGCTCTTCGTATTCCAATTTGATGAGCAAAACACTCACATTACAATGAGTAATTATTTGATTCACTATTGTTGTGTAAATCTATAAAAGAATATTATAACACATCAATTCATTTGTCTAAAATCACAAGTGGTGGTTGGTGTTAGTTACACACAGCATTCTCCTTTTTTTGGGTGATGTAAAAATTAAATAAATAAATCGAGAATACATCAAATATTAATTTCATTGCAATTCTCATTAATTTGAAAAACATATAAATGCTCTAAAAGAATCATATAGCAAAAGTTTAAATGAAATATTTGATGATATTACTGTATTTACTGATTGATTAAGACTCAATATAAATGAGAATTAATATTCAAATCTTGATGTTTGATTTTTGCAAGGTCTAATCTCCTCTAAACCCTCTTTTCTAATTTCTCCACTATCTCTAGAAAAAATAATAATAATAATTCACAAAAGTTTTGAAAGTCATGACCAAATCTTTTCCCCAACTTAATTTATCATTTTATTATCTGATGTGAATAAATCCTGAAAAGTGTGGTAGTAGCTGAATTCTTAACTACTTTGTTTTTTAACCATTGGTAGGTTGCCATTTCCTTTATTTATTACCTTCTCTGTCTTTCAAGGACTTGCTAGGAGATGATGATCCAAATATTTGCATTGGAAGCTTCCACCTACATGGAGTATAAGAAAAATTTAAGTTACTTTTTTTTTCTACCAAAACTGACAGTATTTGAACATTATGATTGAAAATAAATAAACTAAGCTTTAAATCTCAAACTAGTTAGGGTCAGCTATATGAATCTTTTTTCTCCGTTTGCAGTGTTCCGAGCCAGAATTCTAATAGAGTGCACTAAGCAAAATACAAGGCCATGCTGCAAGTAAGATTTCTAAGTAAATAGAATCGAATAGTTACAATTAATATACCTTCTCCCCCTAGAATGTTCTAGAAAGTTCCAGAAGGTTTGAGAAAAGTATGGAATACACTAAAATCTTGTACGTAGTTTTAGTAGGTCTAAATGTTTCTAGGGATTATATAAATGTCTAGATATTTCTTAGGAGAATTCTAGAAGGTTAGAATTAATTGTTGTATGTAATAAATCCCTATCGTTGGTAAATGAGGTGAAATATTATAAATAAGAGCTTAGGGCTCATTTGTAGGTAACTAACTCCATAAGTGATAGCCTCTAACTAAGTTAAATATCTCCTCCCATGAATGAATGAGTGTGAGATCATATATCTTTCATACCTATATGCAAAATTATATTGTATAACTCTTTTGTTACTAAAAATATAATTCTATTTTTGTCCTCATTATGACACTCCTATTCAAGAATAAGAGCCATCAATTTTTTTAACATGGTATCAGAGCCATTAATTTTTTAGCATGGTATCAGAGCAGGTACAATGTAATACGACGTAAAGCTTATGCTATTCTAGATTCAAGTAAGAGCGTGACAGTTCATTGGTGGTTAAGTTAAGACTTAAGGAGGAGCAAAAAAAAACTAGTGAAACCACAAAGGATCGTCAAACTAAACTATTGCTATGAGAAATAGTCAAAGCAAGGATTAGAGGCACATAGTGCCTATTAAATAGAATAATGCTTCTGAGAGAGTAGCACCATTAAGTGACTCTACAAGCACTATCACCAAAATAGAATAGTGCCTCTGATTGAGTAGTATCATATGGTAGCATCATATGGTGACTCTACAAGCACTATCACTAAGACTACTAGTGTCTCTGAGAGAGTAGCATCATATGGTAACTCTACAAGGACACTGTTAGCAATACTATATAGTAGTGTCTTTGAGAGAATAGCATCATATGATGACTCTACAAGCATACTATCAAAAGACAAAAGTCAATATAATAATGCCTTTGAGAGAGTAAACTTATCAATATAGTAATGCCTCTAAGAGAGTAATACTATAAGTTTACTATACAAGCACTATCATCAAAAAATATCTGGCAAGTATGAGATGAAATAACTAATGCCAACTTCATTAAAAGACGAAGAAAGGGATTTGGGAATCAAGAACTGTAAAAGGGAGGAGCAAGTTGCATATATTTTTACTAAATCACTTCCAAGAGCAAAGTTCGTATGGCTACAAGAAATGCTTAGAGTGTCGGAAAAAAGTATATTAAGAAGTATTAATAAAATTAATATACCTCTTCCTCCTAGAAGTTCTAGATGGTTTCAAAATATTCCAGAAGACTCTAAAAGGTTCAACAAGGTTCTAAGACATTCTAGAAGGTTCTAGAAGGTTTGGAAAAATACTCTAGAACCTTATACATAGTTCTAATACCTCCAGATGTTTCTAGAGATTATATAAATATATAGATATTTCCTTGGAGAATTCTAGATGGTTAGTATTAATCATTGAATGTAATAAATCAGTTAATGAGGTAGAGTAGTATAAATAGAGGTTTAGGGCTCATTCATAAGTAACTAACTCTATAACGGAAACCTCGAACTAAGAGTTGTGAGGTTAAATATCTTCTCCCATGAATGAGTTTGAGTGTATGTGAGGTCTTTTACCTCTCATACCAATATCCAAAAATATATTGTATCACTCCCTTGTTACTAAATAAAATTTTATTTTTGTATCCAATATTACACTCTTATTCAAGACGTATCAATTTTTCAACATGGTATCAGAGCCATCAATTTTTCAACATGAATTCAAACCACTAAACTTACAGCCTAACGATAGCATGCTCTTCAAGAATTCTCTTCAGTTGAATCAATTAAAGTATTAATATTTCTGGAGTGTAATTTTCAAATATTCAGTACACAAGTCTCATATTAGTTAGTACTCCTACAATGCAAAATTGCAAGGTACCGAAGCCTATCAAATTAGTTGTTATGTTTTGAGTGCAAATCAATTAACTTTGAGATAAATGTAAACAAAGAATATTATGTCACATTCTTATCATTCTACATTGAATTTGGCTAGCTTTCTTTGTTGTGTATGATACTGTATGATTGTGTGCGCGCGCATGTGCATGCCATGTGTCTTATAAACAATGATAGATAGTTTATTGACGTACTAATCCATTAAATCTTGACATTTTCTGAACAATGTTTTTGGTGATACTGAAGGAAGGCAGAAAGATAAAAGAAAAATATATTTATTCAAAGTACCAAAGATTTTACCTAACACAAGTGCAGCACCGATCCAGCCAGTGACACCCCACCTTTCACCAAGAAGAAACCAAGCAAAACTAGCACCCCAAACTGGCTCCAACCAATAAATTATGGCAGTTTTTGTGGCAGATACATAACGCATTCCAGCCATCTGTGGTAAAATGTTTCAATTCAGAAAAATCTCAAAAATGGAAATGATGCTTTCTATCATGATAAGGAAAAAAACAAAATGGGAGGTATCTCACTGGAAACCAAATTTGTTCATTTGCTACACTAACTGGTTTACAAGCCTTAGCCGTAACAAAGACTCCAATAGCCGATGCAAACCAAGCGGACCCACAGTAAAAAAAAAACTAAGGGACACAATGGCAAAAGACAAACAGGGAAGGACAACAACTATAATTGAAGTGTATTACCACAAACAACAGCCGTCCACTATAACATCCACAATATCACTAACCATTAACAATGATAAATAAAATATATTTTGGAATTTCTGTTTCACTCCATAATCTAAACCAAAAGCCGCCATGTGGATCCGTTATTGTGCTATTTGCTATGTATTCGATACGATTATCATATCTTAACTCCATTTAATATGCCTATATTAATTTCATCAACGACTAATTGATACTATATTAATTCAAGAATGTTAGTTCACTAAATAAGAATGCATGTGCAAGCACACGAAACGGTATATATTTCAAGAGGGAAAAACTCGTTAAGATTCAACATCTAGTTTTCCCAATATCTCATATATCCTACTTTGTGATGCCTACTTCCACGGGCTGCTATAGGATCGAGAAAAGTACGTGGGGTAGTTGCAGCAAATATCCTCCACTTATGTTGCGGAATATTTGCAGGCAGTAGTAATATTTAAGGTAGAGTATGTTTGGGTAAACCGACACAAACATTTAATTATGAAAGTATTAAGTCTAGAAGCTAATTAATCCTATGCCAAAGTCATTCAACCTCAACTTTAAGTATAATGTGGAAATCCTCATAATAACAATGAAAATTAAAATTATTTAATAATAAAACACCAAGATGGAAATATGCAGACAACAAATTCTGTATTTCTTGCTTGCTGCATAAAATAATAATAATAATAATAATCATTCATTTTAGAGCTTCGCCATGCAAGGGACAAGAACTATCAGGATCAAGAATAGATGTTTTCTTATTTTTTAATAGATGTTCATATGAGTGATGAAGAATGCTATCAGGACCAAGAATATTGTGAGGAAGATGGTGATCAGGCAGATGGTGAGGAAAACAGTGAGGAAGAAAGTGAGGATAGTTTGGAGGGATGCCACTTATATGATAGTGATGAGGACATAGACAATCATTATTTTGATAATAATGTAGACATGGAAGTTGAGATATTGGTAGACATGACATAAGTGAAACTTAGGAAAAAAAAAAAATGTAAATAAAAAGACAAGTAGGAAAAAGAAAGACCATGGTGGTAAGAGCTCTGTACCAGTTCCACCTACTACTAATTGTCATCTTTTGGAAGAGGATTATGTGAGTGATGAGTTGGAGTCTCCTATAACTTTAGATGATGAAAGGAATAAAAGACCAAGAGTTATGAGTTATAGACCTAAAGATATGTGTAGAGTACATTTGGAGGGTTGGAACAAAGTTCACGAACTTGAAAGAGTTTAAAGATGCAGTCATTGAATAGCCTTTGCTGAAGAGCAACAAAGTTTAGGAAAATGACTCTATTAGATGCAAGATTGAATACAACCAAGGGTGTAGCTGGTGGTTGCTTTGCAGCAAGGTTGGATGTAAAGGAATTTGTGTATTGGAAACCATGGGACAGAACCACACATGTAACAAGGTTTTCAAAAATACCTTTGCTAACTCTACAAAGGTTGCAAACATAGTTATTGATAAGGTGAAAGTGAATTGTAAAATGAAGTTGTCTAACATTCAAGATGATATGAGGGAAAGTTACAATGTTGGGATATCAAGGACCATAGCATACAAGGCTAGGTTAAAGGTTGTACAAAAAATTGATGGGAAAGACTGATGGGAGAGGTGAAAATGATTAATGGACATGTATATGACTAGCTCATGAACATCTTACTATGCACTGATGCAGGCACAGGTTTTAGTTTCTACTCAAATTGTTATATGCTAATGAACAATATAACAAAGTCTTTCCACTATCTTGTCTGCAAGGAATAAGCCAATAGTCCACATGGTTGAATTTATAAGGGAGTATTTGATGAATAGATTCATTAAATTTAGGGGAAAGGCTGCAAGGTACAAAGATGATATCATGCCTAAGGTAAAGAGAGGTCTGGACAAGGAAATTACTCACTCAAACATATGGAAAACTAAGTAGGCCAGAAATAGGAAGTTTAAGACTACTTTTCTAGTGGATAAGTTTGCAGTGGACTTAGATTTGCAAACATGCAGCTAAAACTAAAGGTTTTATTTTCTTAATGTACAAATCAATTTGGTTTCTCAAACTAAATTATTTAAATCCTTTATCATGTAGGTTTTGGGAACTTACAAGCTTGCCTTGTAGGCAAGCTTGTAAGCTTGCAATCAGCTGCATCTACTTCAGAAGGCAAGAACCAAAGCAATTTGTAAGTGCATACTACAAGCATGCTTATGTTGATTGTTATGTTCGTACGATGGAGCCTATCAATGGAAATAGCATGTGGCCATCAGTAGAATGTGATGACATTTAGCCACCAATGCAGTTAAAAGCACCATGGAGGCCCAAAAAGAAAAAAACTATAGGTCAACATAAGCTAAAAACACCTAGGAAACAGAGCAACATATGGAAGAGAGGAAACACCTTTCTCAAGTTCAATAGGTGCAACCAGTATTAGTGCAACAAGAAGGCTTAAAAAAATCCAGTCGCAACACATGCTACAGGATCTAGTCAAGCAACACATGTTGCAAGAACTAGCCAAGCAGCTCATAGAGCATAAAGCAGTCAAGCAACACCTGTAGGATCCAGTCAAGCAACACTTATAGGATCTAGTTAAGCAACACAGGGAATTAGATTTCCACATGTGATTATTGAAACAAGAGGTGGAAGGGGAAGTGGTAGGCAAGGTAGCAGAGGCAGTGGAAAAGCAAGGAACTCTAACACAATAAGAAACAACCAAGCAGTGCAAGCTAGCCAAACATCAGTCAACAACATTGCAGACAGTTTAGATCTAAGTCCTCATCCATGAAGTCTTTTAATTTGTGGTTTTTTGTTTTTGGTTTTTGAAAAAAAAAAAAAGGATTTGGATTTGTAAAATACTTGATGATAGTTTGTTTTTGTAATGAATTGATAAATGCTTTTGGAAAAGAATGTAAGATAATATCATGATTATAATGTATGCTTTTGATCAAGGGTTCAGGTATGTTTGAATTAAATAATGCATGCACATTATTGTCTATATTGTTTGGATTCAATAATGTGCATACATTATTATCTTTAATGTTTGGATACATTATGCAGAAAGCATACAGTATACAAAAAGCATCATAAGCCAGAATGCATTGAAAGCATAAACCAATTTTTCCTAAAATAATAACTGATGCAAGTATACGGTATTTAGAAGCATACAAATATTAACCATAAACCATTTACCATTTTTACATAAATATCTTAAATGGTGAACTACATAGTAATGAGTTTGCATCAAACATGATCATTTGTACAACATAAACTAGCCTAGCCTAAACACTAACAGAGTTTACATAAAACAAACACCTAACTACTTAGAAGTGCACACTGAATCCATGCACATAAAGCCAGAATACCACATAATACTGTCAATCTCTTCCATCAATCAAGCTTGCCTTCCAACATGAAAATGATCTTCCTCTAATGTCTTATAAGGTATCTCCCCCGACTAGAAATTTCTTCATCCTTCCAATTATAAAAGCTGCAACAAAACTCACTCTAAAAATACACAAAATATGTTAGTCTATTTTCAATTTTGGATAACCCTAGCAAAAGCCAAAAGCCACATTATTACCAACAAACTTACCTTCATATTTGGACAAGCCCATAATCTTCTACCTACATTGTGGTCCTAAGCTGTGTACAACACTGCAAGCTCTCCACAATCACTAATTTTGACTAAGCCTTCTACCCATGATGTGCTAGCACTAGAAATTGTTGAAGATCCACCCATTTTCCTTCTCAAAATTTGGTCCTTACCCTAAAATTCACTTATATGCTTCGAACCCCTACTAATGGATGATACAAGCAATGGGAAGATGATGACAAGTATCAAAATGAAAACAAAATGACATAGTTTATTTTCTTTTTGGAGAAACTATATACATCATTTTATGCTACACCAAAAGAAAAAAAAAACTAGCCATATATGATACACGTAGGTGTCCAGCGTACCATTCGTATGCCATGTTAGTTCTGTCAATAAGAGATAAGATGTCAGGTTACGACAGGAACTCAATTGGTGCAAAATTTTAATTATAAAGAATCAATTATAATAAATTGAATGGTAGGGACTTAAGTGAAATCAAACCTAAACTACATGAACCATATGTGTAATTTAGTCATTAATTAATGGTTGAGCTAAGCTTCCCTGAGATAGTGCTTCTTTTCAAAACGCAGATTCACTTTTTTTTTTCTTTTTGTTACAACAGAGAAAGAAAAACAACAGCAACAAGAAAACTAAGAAGTCAAATTGGCAATTCTTCTTTGCCAAGCTACTTTGGCCTAGTCTACATCAAAAATGAGGTGAAGCTTTGACAGAATATGAGCCCAATCAATCTCATGATCATGAACATCCAAAGCTAAATTTACTAGATAATGAATAACTCTATTTCCTTCATAATATATGAGTTAGATTAATCTTCCAATCCAAGTTCAATAAACATCATATATCACATACAAGAGTCTTAAAATCATTGTGGCGTCTTCAAAACAAGATGAATTATAACATGAGAATTCACTTCAGCCCAAACTCTCTTGAATTCTCTATTCCTAGTAACTCTAGTCTTAATTCAACTTTAACGAAACAGCACTATCTTATTTTTTTGCCAAAGACAAATTCATTTCCTGAATAATCGAATTAGTAACTGTCGTAGAAGCTTCTACTCCCCCCTTATGTGACAAAACGTGACTGGGCCATGTAATTATATAATTGAACTATTAATGGCGGTGACTTGTCCACATGTAACTATATATATTGATAATTAATGGGTGTGACTTCCTTTTGATAAGATGGGAGTGACTTGTCAACATGAAATTTTATATATCCATAACTAATGGGTGTGGCTTGTCAGCCATGTAATTACTTATACGATAACTAGTGGTGCGGTTTTCTTTTTCATGTATGTTGATAAGATGGGTGTGACTTGTCGACATGTAATTGCATATAGTTGTTATTGTTCATAGTGATTTACTTTTCTTTGTCCAATGGGACACGGCAAATTGATAAATAACACAATAGAGTTTATTATAGGGACAAATTATTTTGACAGAAAATATTATCTTTATATTATTATCATCTTATATCTGAACAAATTTTCACCTCACCAATGTCGGGCCTAAAGCTACGAGAATAATCATGAGATCATACATAAACATAATTTTACCTACCAAGGACTGTCAAAATGACTCAAACTCTCAATCTCAAAAAGTGAGCAAGTGCCTCTTGACAATTTTATATATATATTTTTACATTTTATAAAGACTAATCCCACTATTAAAAAAATGAAAAGAAAAAAAGGAAAGAAAGAAAGAAAGAAAGGAAAGTATAGTAAGATAGAAATAAAAATTTTATGAAATACTTATCACCTTAGACAGTTACAGTTTTTTTTTCGACATTTCTAGCAAAATTGGCCAATCTAACTGATAACATTTTCATGTTTTACATTTTAGGATAAAAATAATATTTACATCGATTCATTATATATACAATTAAAAAATTTTAACTTAACATTCAACTGTATTATAATTTTAAATATTCACACATAAGATAAAACAAATAATTTACAAATATGAAAAAAAATAAAAATTCACTTATACATGAAACAGGAACTTAAAAAATTATTAGCGTTGTTTCATATTGATCGCTATTTAATAAAAATTATTATGCATTCAATATTTTTTTTTCCTTTTTTTTTTTAAATCATAAATCAATTAATCAAGCTTCAACTGCAATGGAAGTAAAATTTTGATGAATTATTTTCTTTGATCAATAAGTTGGCATCGCGTATGGCCTTTTGATAATTGCCTGTCACAACTGCAACAAATAGAAAACAATTTCAGCAATAGGATATTATAAAATAAATAAGATTTAAATTATACCAAAATTATTTAAAATTATTATGTGTCTAATTAATTTAATAATATTCATGAGGACATTACAAATTGATTGGTGACAGTTTAAGTGGATATTACAAACTTTATCATATAGTTGATGAAGATAAATCGCAATTGATTCAGATATTAATTATTTTAATAAGAAATTGTTAGTTTAATTAATTACGGTAAGTCATCTAGATTTCTAAGGTGATTGTAGATCGATGGCTTTATCTCCTTACATAAAATATCATGATGTTAATGAGTTTAAGGACATATGATTATTAGATGTCGTATTCACTTGGAATTTGAGATTTATGAGAATAGAAATAGTTATATTCTTTCATACACCCTATATCTAATAAGCCTCATGTGGTCTAAAAAAAGGCAAATTAAATTCAATTATTTTTATCAAATTGTCATTTATGAAGAATACTTCCATATACTCTTAATTTCATTTTTCCTACACTAGATAACACGGAATGTAAGCATTGATGAAAAGTTTCTAATCCAATTCAAATATCATGCTCCAATGATTCCAATCTAAAATCATTAAATTTTTACCATATCGAAAAGGTAATTAACTAGTTGAGATGGGCATATAAATTAATTTGAACACACCTAGTCACTAAAAAAAAAGGAAAAAACTTTAAAATTTCATTAAAAACATGAACTTGAAAAACATATAATTTTATAAAATTCCCTTCAACACATCATAAAACTTAATCCACCACAACTTGATTTAGCTGTTCTTACAAAGATAAGATTCATGCACCCATAAGGAAGAGAGAGATTGTCTCACAACTTATTCTTATTAATTATATCCATACTGCACTCATAATACCGAAAGCAACAGTTACATGTACAGAAATGTATGTTCTTAACTCCATATTCATCCTTTGAGATAATGTGCTTCAATATCCTTAATTATCATTAATTACGTTAACCATGAAGTCGAGATATTTATTTGGAGTTAGGGATCTCCTCCTTATTTTTCTCATATTCAGTACTCACTTTCACCAAGCTGCTGCCCTCACCCTTTGGATTAGCATGAAGGACAATCTTCATTCCTTTGTATTCCTGCACCACATCTCCTTCCAATCCAATCATAATTACCAACTTGTCTTCATCATTTAAATCCACCTTCTCTTTAACCACCTTAGGACTCCCATGTAAGTTTTGGTCTCTTACTACAATGTCTAACACTTGACACCTGTACTAAGTCTCCTTTCTTAACTGCTGCGTCATTTAGCGGATGTTGGATATGTCCAAACCTACATAGGCGATTCACCTCCATTTTTCTCCTCGATAGGTGCTACTTCTACCTTCTTACTGATATCCTGACCGGTTATCCATCGCAACATTCTCATTTCAGCTACTTCTATCTCATGCAAGTGTTGCTTTTTAACTGCCCAATATTCAATACCATACAATATAGCCGGTCTCACTGCAATCATATAAAATTTTCATTTCAATCTATTCAGAATTTTAGGTTCACATAAAACTCCCGAAGCACTTCACCACTTCACCCTCCTTGACTTGATCCTATGGTTTACATCATGCTCAATTGCGCTTTTTTTTTTTTTATATAAATGAACCTAAATATGTAAATACATCCTTTTTAGGGATTGCCTGACCGTCCAAGGTTATTTCATTCGGCCCTCTTCTAGTTTTACTGAAATAACACTCCATATACTTGGTTTTTGCCTAATGCAACCTAAGGCCTTTAGATTCTAACTCATTTCCTCTACACTTCTAGTTTGGAATTTAAATCTTCTCTAGTTTCATCTACCAACACGATATCATCGGCAAACTAGCATGCACCACTAGAGCCCTATCTTGAATATTATTCATTCATGACTAAATCGGTAGGGGCTTAAGGATGAACCTTAGTGAACACCTATCATGATCGAGAACTCTTCAGTCATACCATTTGCAGTATGCACTCTAGTCATTACTCCCTCATACATATCTTTAATAACTTTTACATATTTAATTGGGACCTTAATAGCTAGTATGTTTCTATAAAGCATTAAAATTCTGTTGTTCTAGCTTTGAGATTTGGGTGTGGGCTTAAGCAATAACAGTCCTAGGTACAAGTCTTCTCTCACAGGGTGGAAAATTTTCCTTTTTTCTATGGGCCACTAAACAGAGAAAAAGAAACATTTGCTTTCAATAATTAATGAACACTAAGCTCTTTCGATTTTATAATAGGATAAAAGGATTAACCTTATCTCCATGGCTTGGAGATATGGGTCTCATATGTAAGAAAGAGGCTGTGTGGAAATAGCTCTATAGCCATGGAAATAGCAATACCCTTTATAATATTTAAATATGTGATTAGCATTTAATGGCATTGTTCTAATGTAAGGCTCTAACAAAAGACAGGGCCATGTAGAAATTAAGATTTCCAAGTCAAAAGAATTGAGGAACACCTTTATGTATAGCCTAATAGTAGCATGCCCTTTGAGAATTCTCTTTAGTTGAAATAGTTAGGTCTGGTTTGATATGTAAGAATGATTTTTGTGAAATTGCAATAAAAATGGAATGAGAATGGAATGCAAGTGAAATGGAAATAGCATTTAATTCTATTATTTGGTAGTGTCAGTGAGGAATATTCATTCCATTCTATTTATTTATTTTTATATAGTTTTTAGACATGAAATAATATGAAAATTATGTTAAAATGATAAAAATATCCCTCAATAAATAATGTAATAAAAATGTAATATAATATATGAAATATATATATATATTCCTTAAATTTTTATTAAATTTATATTATTTATGTTATTTATTATTAATTAATTAATTATTAATATCACTCATATTTATTATATTAATAATTATATTTATTTTATTATTTATTATTTATTTTTGTTATTTATTAATATTAATATTTTAGTTTAAATTACTTAACTAATTTGTTTATTTAACATTAATTGTTTATTTATAATTATATTATTTGCTATGATATGAAGGGTATTTTTGACATTTGACTAAAATGAATTGATTTATTATTATTTTTATGTAAAATTTTTTTTTATATTTTATGTGATTTATATTTTTCAATGTGATATGAAAGAGTATTTTTGTCATTATATTAAATAATAAATATATTTAATTAGTTTATTTATTTATAATATTATTATTTTATTAATATCTAATTTTTTATTTTATGTGATGGAATGGTTTTTATGTCATTTAACTAACTAAACCAATTCCATAGAAATATGAATGAGCAATCCCAGCCTATAGGTGGATTTGAGGTATGGAATTAAATGACCAGAATGGAGTGAGTATTCTGGGGCTAAAAACATATCATATTAAAGAATATTCATTCCATAGAATCATGCATAGAATGAAATGGTCATTCTTGTGTACCAAATGTACCATTAAAGAATTAATATTTTTGGAGTGGAAGGCTTAAATGCTCAGTACACAAGCCTCATATTAGTTACTACTCCTACAATGCAAAATTGTACGGTACCGAAGTCTATCATTTCGTTGTAATGTTTTGAGGGCCAAATCAACTTTGAGAATAATGTATACAAAGAATATTATGTCACCTTCTTATCATTCCACGTTGAAGTTGGCTAGTTTTCTTCCTTGTGTATGATCATTGCATAGCTGTGTGTGTATGCATGTGTGTGCTATAGGTTTTTTAAACAATTATAGATAATTTATTACGTACTAATCCATTAAGCTTTTGATTTAGTAATGCTTTTCAAGAGTGTGCATTGATTTTTAAAAAGCTACAACACCTAAATATTATTTTGTTAAATTGTTTTTAGTGGTGCTTCTTCTACTACTTTTAAAAAGTCATGGGTGCTTTTAGAAGCACCCTAAGTGATGCTTTTAAAAGTTAGCTTAGACTTTTCAAAATTAAAAGTACAAAAATCACCTTACTAATTTTAGAAAATTACTAAATATATCATCAATTAATTTATAAATCATTAAATTTCTCCTTCTAAATATATCTTCAATTAATGATATCTATTTTTGTCATTTTATACATTCACAGCAGATTATGATTTATTTTACTAAATACCTTATTTATTACTTTTACTACCCATGTTAACTTTTATAAAAAAATTACCAAATACGATTGATGTGACATTTTAACAACAACTTTATCACTGTAGCTTTTCAAAAATCATGACACTACCAAACCAAGCCTAAATCTTTGCATTGTCTTAACAACATTTTTGGTGATAATGAGGGAAGACAAAAAGACAAAAGAAATATATATATATATACAGGGTACCAAAGATTTTACCTAACACAAGAGCAGTGTTAAGGTTAATCTACTGAATTAAGTCTTTTACAGCTATAATCAGATTAGTTAAAATTAAGTTTGTTGTTAGGAGAAGTAATTAATGAGTTTGGGTGGTCGTTCGTTGTTTAAGTTAATGAGTTTTCGTTGAAGTCCATGATTCCAGATTTTTCTTTAAGTTAGTATATATGTGTAGGGTTGTTGAATTTTTTAACGAAGAAAACATTATGAAAAATCAATAAGTTATCCTTAATTTTAGAAGAAAATTTTGTTTTCTCTCATCTATCTTTTGTTTCCAAACAACAAAATTGGTATCAGAGCCTTAAGTTCAAAGAAAAATTCATGGCCAGCAATAGTGTGATGTTTAATAATGTGCAGTCACCATTATTTGAGGGACAGAACTAGGGGTTCTAGTGTGTCAAGATGCCATGTTCATGTATCTAAAAGTTCTTAATCTAGTACAAAAAAGGTATGAGGAACCCAAGTCTATAGAAAATCTGAAAGTTGAAGAGTTGGAAAGATTGCAAGACAAGAGAGCTATTGATGCTAGAGTTCTTGGAATGATTTAGAGAGCAATTTCAGCTTCTATCTTCCTAAGAATCATGCAAGCTAAAAAGGCAAAGGATGCATAGGATATTCTTAAGCAAGAGTTTCAAGGAAATGCATAGATGAGAACTATTAAACTTCAATCTCATAGAAGGGAGTTAGAAAATACAAGAATGAAAGAAAATGAGAACTTGAATGAATACTTTATAAGATTTATGGAATTGATAAATCTTATGAAGAGTTATAGTGATTCTTTTGATATTCAAAGAATTGTTGAGAAAATTTTGATTAGTTTGCCTTAAAAGTTTGATCTGATTATTGTTGTTATTGAAGAAACTAAAGATATTTCTCAGTTAAGTGTACAAGAGTTGATTGGCTCTTTAAAATCTTATGAACAAAGGTTGAGAAGGCGTTTAGAACCTTCTATTGAAAGTGCCTTTCAATCTAAGCTGTCAATAAACTCCAATAGCAGTGACAAAAAAAATCATTCCCAGAGTAAAGAAGGTTTGACTCCTTTAAAGGAGGAAGACAAGGAACAGGAGGAGGCAGAGGTAGAGATATCTTTGAAACAAAGTTAGGTCATGAAGAAGCCTTGAAGGTGTGCAACCACTGCAAGAAACCTGATCATGAAGAGAGACTGCTGGTTCAAGACAGACATAATGTTTCAAGTGTAAGAAGTTCGAGCACATGCAAGACGACTGCAATATGAAAGACAATCAGCAAGCAAGCTTTTCAGAGGATAAAGAAGCTGAAGGTAATCTGTTTTATGTGTGTCAAAAGGCTTAAGAAGAAAAGAAAGAAGTTTGGCATTTAGATAGCACAGTGCAACAATCATATGACAAGTAAGAAACAAGCTTTTCTGAATGTTGATTCATCATACAACTCCAAGGTAATCTTGGGGAATGGACAGGCAATAGATATAAAAGGAAAAAGCAGTGCTGGAGTTGAAACAAAAGAAGGAAACTAAGTCATTCAAGATGTTTATTATGTACCAGACTTGGCAGAAAATCTACTTAGTATTGGACAACTCTTGGAGCATAACTATGTACTTCATTTTGAAAATTCTAAGTATGTAGTTTATGACTAGTAGAGGCATGTTATTGCAATTGTCAAGATGACTCAAAATAGGAGTTTTTCACTCTCTCTAAACTATTTGAAAAACTCAGCTTGTATGGCAAAAAGGAGTGATGATTCATGGCTATGACACAAGAGGTTTAGTCATCTGAATTTTGGATGTCTTAAACTTCTATTAAAAAAGAATATAGTATTCAGAATACCATAAATTGATGAAAGACATGATGTACATGAAGGTTGTACACTTGGAAAGTATCATCGTAAACCATTTCCTAAAGGAGTAGCATGGAGAGCAAAAGAGAAACTTTATTTAATTCATACCGACATGAGTGGACCAATGAGAACTCCTTTTCACTCAAACAATAGGCATTTCATTCTTTTTTATTAATGCTTATACTCACATGACATTAGTGTATTTCATGAGATAACGTTCTGAAGTGTTTACTATCTTTAAGAAATTCAAAGTTCTTATTAAGAAACAAAGTGACAAGTTTATTAAAATTTTGAGAAGTGACATAGAAAGGAGTAAAGTTCCAATGCTTTGGCCAATTTTGTGAAGATGAAGGATTAGAAAAATAACTCAAAGTTGGCTATACTCCATAGCAAAATGAAGTTTCTAAAAGAAAGAATTAGACCGTAATGGAGATGGCAAAATCCATGTTATTTGAGAAGAATCTGCCTAAGAGTTTTTGGGCTGAAGCTGTAAACACAGCTTGATACTTATGAAATAGATGTCTCAATAAAACAGTGTGGAAAATGACTCCTTTTGAAGCATGAAGTGGAAGAAAACCATATGTGAATCACTTGAAGGTATTTGGTTGTGCATGCTATACTCATGTGCCTAAAGAGCATCGAAGCAAACTAAACAAAACTAGTGAGAAATGTATCTTTGTTGGCTATAGCTCTGTTTCTAAGGGTTATAGGTTGACAAATAAACAATCAGAAGATAATAAGTTGTGATGTGATATTTGATGAGAAAGTAACATGAAATTGGGAGAAGTATGAGCTTTATAAGGAATTAGCCCTGCCTACTGTTATGTAGAACACTCCAACTCAAGAAATTGGAATTGAAGCTGAAAATCAACAATCAGATGGTGATAGCTCAGCAACATCTTCATGAAGCTCAACTCCAGTAAAATTAAGCATGTTAAGTCATATAATGCAAGCTGCAACTATACTATAGTGGAACCAAAAAACTATGTAGAAGCAGCAAGGGAGGAAGCATGGAAGAAGGCAATGCAGGAAGAAATTAATGTAATTAAAAAAAAAAAAAAAAAAAAAAAAAAACAAACATAGCAGTTGGTTGACAGGCCAAAAAATAAGGCAGCTACTGATAGGTGTGAAATGGGTTTATAACGTGAATAATAATCTAGATGTTTCTATGCAAAAGAATAAAGCAAGGCCAATTGCTAAGGGTTATTCACAGCAACCAGAAATCAATTTTGAAGACACATTTGCTCTAGTAGCAAGGATAGGATACGGTGAGAATTCTTATTTCTCTTGCAGCTTGTAAATGTTAGAAGTTATACCAACTAAAAGTAAAGTCTGCATTCTTGAATGGAGAATTAAATGATGAGGTGTATGTAGAGCAGCCGCAAGGTTTTATATTGAAAGGCAATCAAGATAAGGTGTACAAGCTGCAAAAGGTGTTATACAGACTAAGCAAGAACCCAGGGCTTGGTATTGCTAGATTGATGGCCTATTTCTTGAAGAAAGGCTTTATGATAAACATGAATAAGCCTACTTTGTATGTCAAGCATCAAGGTAGGACTAATATTTTAATTGCTGCATTATATGATGATGATTTAGTTTTTATTGGTAGTAACTACAAAGTTATTGAAGAATTTCAAAAGGACATGATGAAGGACATGAGATGAATGATTTAGAGTTGTTACATCATGTTTTTGGCATAGAAATTTATCAAGAAGATGATGAAGTTTTATTTTTCAAAAGAAGTGTACATAAAATATCTTAACGAAGTTTGGTATGTTTGGGTGTAAACCCAAGGATGTTCCTCTGATTGTAAAAGAAAAATTAATGAAAGAAGATAGAGGAAAACTAGTGGATGCAAGCTACTACAGAAGCTTGATTGGAAATTTATTTTATCTTACATATATCAAACCAGATATCATGTTTGCAGCATGTTTGCTTTCAAGGTTCATGAACAATCTAAGTCATATTCATTTGGGAGTTGCCTAGAGGGTGCTGAGATATATTCAAGGAACCTTGGACTACGAAATCAAGTATGGAAACAAAATAGAATCAAAATTAATTGGCTTTTGTGATAGTGATTGAGCTGGTTATGTAGATAACATGCAGAGCACTTCTAGTTATGTATTCTTATTGGGATCAAGTGTATTTTTTTGGTGTTCAAGGAAGTAACAAACGGTGGCACTTTCTTCAATAGAAGCAGATACATATCAATTGAACTAGCAACTCAGCAAGCAATATGGTTGAAGAGAATTTTGGAAGACATTGGTGAAAAGAAAGATGGAGGTGTAATGATTCATTGTGACAACAAATCAGCAATTGCTATGGCAAAGAATCCTATATTTCACAACAAGATAAGGCATATTGCTATCAAGCATCATTTTATTCCAGATGCTATTGAAGAAAGAAAAGTGATGCTGAAGTATTGCAGATCAAATGAGCAATTAGCTGATATTTTCATGAAGGCCTTGAGAAGGGAAAAGTTCAAGCAACTCACAGAATTTTGGGGAATTCAAACTCAGCACTTTAAAGAAGGGAATGTTAAGGTTAATGTGCTGAATTAAGTGTTTTACAACTGCAATCAAATTAGGTAAAGTTAAGTTTGTTGTAAGGAGAAGTAATTAATGAGTTTAGGTAGTAGTTGGTTATTTAAGTTAATGAGTTTGGGTATTAGTTGGTTGTTTAAGTTATTGAGTTTTGGTTCAAGTCCTTGTTTCTAGATTTTTCTTTTAAGTTAGTATAAATGTGTAAGGGACTGCTGTATTTTGTAACTAAGCAAACATTATGAAAAATCAATATGTTATCCTCAGTTTTAGAAGAAAACTCAATTTTCTCTCATCTACCTTTTGCTTCTAGCCAACAAGCAGCATCGATCCAACCAGTGACACCTCACCTTCCACCAAGAAGAAACCAAACAAAACTAGCTAGCATCTCAAACTAGCTCCAACCCATAAATTAGGGTAGTTTCAGTGGCAAAGACATCACGCATTGCAACCATTTGTGGAAAAATACTTTGACCTCAGGAATAAAATCCTGCAGCAAGGTCTGGAGTGCTGGCAAAAAAATCTGGCAAAGAGAACCCTATCATGGACATGAATACCTGAAATTGCAATGGGATAACAAAATCAATGTGCTTGACCTCCAGAAAATAGGTAGGCTCAACCTCCAAAAAATAGGTAGCTCAACAATTTGCAACTTCATCGACATGAACAAAAATGTTAGACAGCTCATTAATCATGTATGATATTGTATTCTCATCATCCTATTATGAATTGTCAACATGATCAATCATATCCAGAACTAGAGCCTTCTCCATCTCAAGTGAGTTATGAGCAATACCAACTTTATGATTATGATTCTCTGCCTCTGATGGTGAAGTAGTGGGCTCAAAGTGTAGCTCCTAGATATCATCATCAAGGTTTTGACAATCATCTGGTACTATTACAATGATTGGTCTCAGGTAAGTGGTTCTCATGTACATTAGAGTTTATTTTCTTGTTGAAAGTTTAAATTATGATAAATTTAAATTTTGAATTATTAATTTCCTTTTAAATTTATATGTAATTAGAAAATCTTTTAAGTATACTACGATTTTTTTTATTTCAACGTTATCAGTTTTCCTTTCGAATCAAAACTAACCTGAATTTTTATTTTCTATTAGGATGTTTTTTCTTATGTTAGTAGCCTGATATAAGAGTTTATATGTTTAATCAAGACTTATTGGTTAAACTGTCTGGATTTGCTAGTTGAGTTAATTATAATGGTTATACATTAGATTTATGAAAAATGATTCTGGGGCTGCCTCTACTCAAAAATAAAATAGAATTGAGAAATTTTTATTTTTGTGCAATTACATATATCTTTTTGTTAATTAGTTAATTACCTCACGTCTTTATATCTATTTTAAATATTTAAACTTTTTAGATTGTAGTTTATTTAAATCGTATTTCTTCAAATATTTAAAATTTTGAGATTGTAGTTTATTTAAATCATATTTCTTCGTAGAATTTAAATTCAAGATCTTTGTTGGTTTTCTAGTCTTTACATATATATATGTGTGGTTTGGGTTATATATTATTTTCGGTTTAAGTCATCGTTGTCATTAGTCTTCTTTTCTTGCTTCCTTTTGATTTATTTATTTTTATTAGTATTTGTCTAGTCCTTACTAGATAAATGATTTGTGTTGGATGCAATTAAAAATATTAAGCTACCGACACTGATATGAAAATATTTTTTAAATGAATCTATTTGTAAATTAATTAATGATTGAGCTAGTATTTTTTTTCAAAAGGCGAATTGACTATAATTATTCAATAATCGAATAATTAACGTCACACAAGCTTCTAATTCCCCCTAATTATGTGACAAAAACTCCATTGCTCCATATGTGACAAAACGTGACTTGGGCCATGTAATTATATAATTGAATAATTAATGGGTGTGACTTGTCGACATCTTATTATATGTGCATAACTAATCGGTGTGACTTGTCGGACCATGTAATTACATATCTGATAATTAATGGGTGTGCGTAGCATGTGGTACTTTACATTCGTAGGGATTTTTTTCTTGTCTAATGGAACAGACACAGCAAGTTTATAAATTACACAACAAAGTTTATTTTTCACACATTTTAACAATAAATATTATATATTATTGCTATTATCTTATATCTTGAATAACTCCTACCACACCTATGTCAAAGCCAAAATAAAGAATTTTCTGAAAGTAGTCATGATTATTCATGAACATAGTTTTACTCTAATAAGGACTATCAAGAGGACTCAAACTCTCAATCTCATATAAAGAGCAATTGCCTCTTAACTACATTGATATATATTATTTTTCTACAGTATATAAAGACCCATCCCATTATTCAAATAGATAAATAAATTAATGTATTAAAAGAGAGAGAGAAATGAAATTTTTTATCAAATACTTAATCATCTCTTCTAATGAAGGTTACAAATTCAGTTAAGAGGAAGAAACCTTAGCAGAAGGTTACAAATTCGATTAAGAGGAAGAAACCTACAAGCTTATGATTGTTTTGGACCGATTGATTTTTCAATATGCTAGTTTCAACAACTCTCATTCTTTACATTTCTTCCTTGCTACTTAGTCTATAGTAGGTATCTGGTTCAACCTATTAGGTATCAGTACTATGACTATCAATTTAAAGGTTACAATCAGTGTTATGAAAAGCATGCCTAGGTGCTAGGTGTAGGCAAGGCACACCTAAAGCACTTCACTTGGTTTAGGCAAGGCACTAATAACTGAGGTGCATCTAGGCTAGGATTCAGCAAAAGCTCTAGGTAGTTGAAGCACACGTCTGGGCTGTTGCAGCTTAATTTATTTATTTAATTTTTTTTTCAAGGCCTTCTTCGGTTGGATCTTAATAACATATATATATATATAGAAAATATATAATAGGTAGACAATTTATAGAATTCATACAAACTTTAACCTCTTACTTATAAAAACCATAAAACCTTATCTTTTTCACACAAAAAAATTATTTAGGGTTTGAAATGGCACATGTGTTTTTCTATAAGCTTTAAATCTTTAATATAATATTTTTTAGGGATATATATACATATATATATTAAGTTTAATCACAAATTCTCACTATCATTATATATATCTTCTACTAAAAGTATTCTTTCCTATTTTTTTACATAAGTGCCCTTAGGTATACGTCTAGCACCCAGGCAATAGAAGTCATTATTATCTAGATGCACCTAGAGCTTTTTAAAACATTGGTTGCAATTTCAACCAATTTATAGTTGATAGTCAAGGTCATTACAAAGTTACATTTTTCTTTGGACATTTTCCACAAAGTCAGCCAATCTAACTGATAACATTTCTGAGTGTTTTTTTCTTTTTCTAATTTTTAGATAAGAATAATATTTACATCGAATAATTAATTACATATACAATAAAAAAATTTAATTAAACTTTTAACTCTATTTTAATTTTAAATATTCACACATAAGATAGAATAAATAATTTACAAATATATAAAAACAAATCATGTATTTATCGATGGTGGAACTTAAAAAGTTATTAGTGTTGTTTTATATTAATCACTATTTAATAAAAATTAGTATGCATTCAATATTTTATTTTTTTTCCCTTTTCTTTAATCATCAAATTAATTAATCAAGCTTCAACTGCAATGGCAGTGATATTTTGATGAATTATTTTCTTTGATCAATAAGTTGGCATCACGTACGGCCTTTTGATAATTGCCTGTCACAACGGCAACAAAGAGAAAACAATTTCAGCAATTGGATATTATAAAAGTAAACCATAATGTGAGATCAACGTGTGACTGATTGTTAGGTCGTTGTCAATTTTCTTAGAAGATAATATAATATATAATTAATGAACGAAATTTTATTTATTTTTTTTTGGCGAAAAGCACGAGAATTACCAACTACATATTGAATTATACCAAAATTATTTAAATGATTATGTTCTAATTATTTCATGAGGATATTACGAAAATCATAGTTTATGCAGATAATACAAACTTTGTGATATAGTTCATCAAGAGAAATTGCAATTGATCTAAATAGTAATTATTCTAATTAAAAATTGTTAGTTCAATTGATTAAGGGTAGCCATTTAGATTTTTTAGGTGTTTGTCGATGATTTTGTCCCCGTAAATAAAATATCTTGTTGTTGATTAGTTTATGGACAGGTGATTATCAGATAACGCATTCACTTTGGATTGGAGATTTGTGAGAATAGAAAGAGTTACTTCTTATTGTATAGCTTATACCCAATAAGCCTCCTATAGTCTTAAAAAAATGGCAAATTAAATTTGTTTATTTTTATTGAATTTTCATTTATGAAGAATAATTCTATGTACTCTTATTTTCATTTTTCCTACAGTGGATAACATGGAATGCATGAATTGATGGAATTTCTCTAATCCCGTTTAAATATCATGATCCAATGATTCCAATATGAAATCATTAAATTTTTACTGGAACAGAAAGATGATGAGATAATCTAGATGAGCGCAAGCTAATCTGAAAACATCTTATCATTAAATCAAAAATAATAATTTTAAAATTTTGTTAAAAATAAAATTTATAAACATATCACTTTGTCATAATTCCCATCAACACATCATAAAACTGAATTCACTACAACTGGATTTAGCTGTTCTTCCAAAGATAAGAGTCATGCTCCCATAAGGAAGGAGATTGGCTCACAACTAATTCTTATTAATTATATCCATACTGCACTCATAATACAGAAAGCAACACTTACATGTACAAAAATATATATCTCTTAACTCCATATTCATACTTTGAGATGATGTGCTTCAAGATCCTTAGTTAGGTTAACCATTAAGTTGAGATACTTATTTGGAGCTGTGATCTCCTCCTTGATTTTCTCATGTTCAATACTCAATTTCACCAAGCTGCTACCTTCATGAAAGACAAGCTTCCATGTTTTGTATTCCTATATCACATCTCCTTCCAATCCAATAAAACTTACCGACTCGCTTCATCATTTAAAAACACATTCTCTTTAAACACCCCTGGACTCCCATCTATTCGATCATCACAATCAAGTCAAATAATTAAATTACCAAAAAAATCAAGAAATTAATCTGCAAATTAAGTTTCAGTCTGTGTTAATTTGTGTTTGGAGTTGAACTGGGTTTCAACCATGTACCTAAGTTATATTTCCAAACCTTGATAGAACCCTCTTTCTCCCAATCACCTTCATGAACATGAACAGTTTGTATGTTGTTTGGAAAGCAGTTGGAACATGGTGGGCTTGTTTCTTCCAGATATTGTAAAACTTGTCATCTGGTACCTTAATTTCCACTTCTGTCTCAACCTTCCCTTGTAAAGCCATTTCTTGATTGATTGATTTATGTATGTATCTAACTGTTTATATAGAATTGGAGTCTTGAATCTTGATCAGTGCCTCACTACATCACTATTCTTATTAATTAATCACATAATTAACATTTCTTAATTTATGTTTCACATTAGACTTAATTGTACTTTCTAGTCCCTACAATTTAAAATTGAGTTCATTTTCGTCCTTATAGTTTCAATTGCTATAATTGGGTCTCTCCATAGTTTCATCTGATGCAATTAAATCCCTACCATCAAGTGTTGTTTAAATATAAGCTGATGATAGTGACATAGTGCTCATGTGAAATAGTTGACTAATAAAAATAGACACTTGTGTTAAAATTTAATTAAAAGCATCTAAAAAATATGTATATATTAAATATATAAAACAAAATAACTTTTTTCTTTCTCTCTCTTCCTCACCATACCCGTTTAACTAGATTTCTTCTTATCCACCAAATTCACAAACCCCGAATCCTTTCTGTAATTTAAATCGAAATTTAAAATTTTCAAGATTTGATTGATTTGAACTCCATGTAAGAATTTATATTTCATTTTCAGAAATCAAATTCCTAACCTCATACTAGTTTCAGATCTGGAAGTTTCTGATTTATGTCTCCAATTTCTTAGATCCAAGTGTTGGTAGAAATGAAAAAATTGTGCATTTTACTAGTTCACTTCGACATGGATACTCTAGCTTTGGCCATCGAGATCAAAGAAGCCATTGGCAATGATGCAGATGCCAAGATCAATGCCATGAAGAAAGTTGTTATGCTTGTGCTCAACATTTCATGATCACCATCATTCGCTATGTGCTTCCTTCCGAGGACCATACGTTTCAAAAGTTTCTCATTCGCTTTTCTTTCTCTATTTGAAGATTATTGATAAGACCGATTCTAAAAGGAAGGTTCTGCTGCAAATGATCATCATTTTCCTAAAGAAAGCCTCCAACCATTAGCCATAAGTCAACCCAAGCAGTTTTGTTGTTACTTTTTTGGTGCCTGTGATGGTGGGTAAAGACATAATTTCATTATTTTTTTTAAATTCTTATTATCATTTTCTTTTTTTAAAAAAATGTTTATTTTAATTTTTATTTAAAATTTATAGAAGAGAAGTGGCTATTTTTTATTTTAAATACACCAACTAGGTTGTCCACCTCAACTTCTATTAGACATGTCACCTACATTAGTGTTAATTTAGACAGAAGAAGAACCAAATTGCATTAAATTAAACCTAGAAGAGATTCAACTATAGAAATTGAAACTATAAGGACTAAATTGAACATTAAATTAAATTTTAGGACCAAAAGTGCAATTAAACTTAGATATATAAGCCTTCGGTCCTAACATAAAAAAACTCTGTAGGCCCTTTTTTCTTTTTTAATTAATTTATCTTTTCTGATGAGGGAATGAAATGGTGATAATTTGGAAGTTTTTTATTTGTATTTTATTTTATAATTTAGAGTAAAATATACATAACCCCCGTGGTATAGCTTATTCCCAAAATCTTACATGTGTTTAATTTTGTCCAAAACTACTGCTATGTGCTTTGGATAAAAATGTCCCTTAACGAAATCTATTACATTTAACCAATAAAACACCCACGTGTCATGCACGTGAGTAAACCATTGCCTTTAACCCGTGTGTTCTCTTCTCAAATTTTAAAAACTCCAATTTCTTCTCCCAATACCTCAAATCCTAACTTCCCAAATCGCTAACCTCCCAAATCCCTGCTTCCCTAAATCTAAAATTGGTGATTTTTTTTTTTCATTCTTAAACAAAGAAATCCTCAGTCTTAAGTTGGATTCGTCTAGGTTGAAGAGAAGAAATTGTTGCTTCGAAATTTATGTTTGTGCTTTCTTTATTTCTAATTTTGGTTATGCATGTGTTACTTGAGATTAGCATTTTGGGTTACTTCAAGTGATTGAATATAGTGAGTAACGTATTGATTATAATGGGTAGCATATGCTTCTATGCTAATATGAATTAATGTTAAAAAATTGTAGTGTTTGGTGTTATTATGTTGATTGTGATTGTTGTTTGATGACATGTAAATTTGTTTATTATATAGGTTATGGCTATCATTACTTTCGAGATTCACCATGAGGGAACTTTCCAACTTTCATGGGTCTAGATACTTAGGTGGTAATGTAGAGATAATGAACTATGATCCTGACTTTCTTTGTTATTGGGTGCTGTAAGAGATAGCCACTAACTTAGGATATCCTATAACTTTAGCCATTTATTATGTAAAACCTAGAAATATTACTTCTAATAGGGTGGCATATATCAAGTTAGATAAAGAAATCATAAAAATGCTAAAAGATCATAAGTTATGGGAGACTTTGTTCTATATATCAACCAAGGTATTCGTCTTATAAATTCAAGAAGGAATGAGGATGATAATCAGTATGCTGGTAATGTTGATGGTGAAGTTGGTAATGATGAAGGGAATGGTAATGTTGACAGTGATGAACTAGAATGGGAAGAGGAAAACAGTGAGAATATGCTGATATTAAAATAGTAGATATGGCTAATATTCTAGATAATAATGGAATCAGTGATATGTCAGTTAAACTAAGGAAATAGTTACATAAAGAGACTGCTGACATATTTGAAATTAGTGAAGCAGCAATGCAAGGTAGTGAAGGTGAAGCAATGTAGGGTTGTGAAGAAGAAACAATGCAGAGTTATGAAGGAGAAACAATGCAGAGTTGTGAAGGTGAAGTAATGCTCAATAGTGAAGAAGGTGGAGCAATGCAGAGGAATGGTAATGTTGACAGTGATGAACTAGAATGGGAGGAGGAAAACAATAAGAATATGCTGATGTTGAAATATTAGATATGGTCAACATTCTAGACAGTGATGGAACCAGTGATATGTTAGTTAAACTTAGGACATAGTTACATAAAGAAACTGCTGACATATTTGAAATTAGTGAAGTGGAAATGTAAGGTAGCGAAGTTGAAGCAATGCAGGGTTGTGAAAGGGAAACATTGCAGAGTTGTGAAGGTGAAGTAATGCTTGATAGTGAAAAAGGTGGAGTAATGCAGGACAATGCAATTGAAGTAATGTAGGATAGTTTAACTAATATAGTGCAAAGAAGTGAAACAATGAAGAGGAGTGAAGTTGTGAAAGGGGAGGGTAAGAAACAAATTATGAAAGGGAAGGGACAAGAAACAAGTTATGAAAGGGTAGGGTAAGAAGCAAGCTATGAAAGGGAAAGGATAGGTTCCTACTACAAGGACGAAGAACAACTCCATTAAAAAAAGAAGAGCAGCAGTAAGAACAAAGGAACCAGTTATTGTGTTAGAATGTGACAATAAGTCTGCTTCTGAGACTGAATCTGATACAATGAGGATAAAAAAAAATTGGAAAGGGTTCTAGTAATGTCGAAAAAAAAAAAAAAAAAAAACTTATCATATTTTGAAGATGACTATGATTGCCTCAATAATCCTCCCACTAATGTTGATATTACCAAGAGGCTACTAGAGTTTAATGAAGTCACCGACATGGTAAATCCTAATTTGAAAGTAAAAATGAAATTCAAAAATGCTCAAGTGTTCAGGAAAGCTGTAGTTGAATGGAATATAAAGTATGGTCATAAGATTGTATAGGTTAGGAACTAAAATAAAAGAAAGACAATTATATGTAAGAAGAGGTGTAGCTAGATCATACTTCACCTATATAGGGGAAATCCACAATTCAAACTAAGACATTCAATCCATATCATCAATGCCCAAAAACTTTGATAGTAAACTTGTGACCAACAAATACATCAATAAGAAATATGAAAATATGCTTATGGACACTCCAACCTGGAAGCTGTAAGATATGCAGAAGATTATTAGAAGGCAATTGAAGTGTGATGTGCATTTTAAATCACTCTATAGAGCAGAGAGAAATGATGCATCAATGCATGAGTGGGATTACAAGAAAAAGTATGGAAGAATGTGGGATTATGTAGCTATAGTTATGAAATATAATCTTGGTAGTTCAATAAGAATATTGACTTGTGTGTCACAACCTAGTGAACAACCACATTTTCAAAGAATGTATGTTTGTTATAATGCTTGGAAGGATGGTTTTAAAGCAAGTTGTAGAAAGTTGATTGGTTTGCATGGTTGCTTTTTGAAGGGCATATTTGGTGACCAACTATTAAGTGCTATTGCTAGAGATGGGAATGATATTTTATTTCCCATTGCAATAGGAGTGGTTGAGATTGAAAACAAAGATTCTTGGAGTTGGTTTATGTGTGAACTATTGAGAGACTTTGGTTCTATTGAAGAGCATGGATGTACTTTTATCTTTGATAGACAGATGGTATGGAACTTAATAACTTTTTTTATTTGTGACCAATTTTGAAATGCATAATTGTCGTTGATATCCTTTTTTTTTTTTTTTTTTTTTTTTTTGTGTTTAACAAGGTTTAGTTGAGACCTTTTAGCAATGTTACCCTAAAGCTGACCAAAGATACTGCTTGAAGCATTTTTAACAAAATTTTACAACCAAGTATAAAGGAAAATAATTGAAGGATCCAATATGGGAAGTAGCATATGCAGGAATTGTGAGGCAATTTGAGTATTGGATGAAGTAAATAAAGAAAATGGATGTCAAAGCATATGATTACTTAAGGAATATCAATCCTAGTCAATGGTCTAGGTCTTACTTCATCCCAGATATCAAATGCGATAGTTTGGTGAGTTAAATTTGTGATCTTGGAATAAATTAATTCTAGAAGCAAGAGAGCTATCCTATTTAATATATTTGAATGGATAAGGAAAGAGGATGATGACCAGGATTCAAGTGAAAGGATGGGAATAAAGAAGTAAAACAACTACTTTTCTCCCGAAGCTCAATCTGATTTAGACAATTTCAAGAATGACTCAAGCAATTGCTTTGCTTCATATGTTGGAAAAAGACAAGTTTGAAGTTGAATGCTATATTACAACATATATTATTGATTTAAATGGTCAAAGTTATAGCTACAGAGCATGGCAGTTTAGTGGAATACCATGCAAACACGTTGTAGCTATTCAGATGAAGGATGTCCAACCAAAACAATATGTTCGTTAGTATTTTAGTAAGGATATATACTTGGTAGCATATCATATGACATGGTTCCCAATCCTAGCCAACATAATTGGGAAAAGACTAACTTTCAAATTATGATGCCTCCTCAACACAAGAAACCAACTAGCATACCTAAAAAGCCTAGGAGGAAGGGACAAGATGAGAAGAATCAAGCTAAAGTGGATAATGTTGTTGCAACAAAAGTGACTAGAAAAGGAGGTTAAGTCACATGTGCAAGTTGCAAGGTTGAAAACTAGAACAAAAGGTCTTACAAGAGACTAGTGCACAAAGATTCTAGTCTTTTGAATAGTGCAAGCAACAAAATAGTAAGTACATTGCAAAATCAGCTCTTGGAGTAATTAGTGAATCATCAAATTTTTTACATGTATTAATGTATTGATTTTTTAATCACATCGGAGCAAACAAGTACATGGTGAAGGATGTAGTAACCAAGGACAAAATTTAGAGACCTACAAAGTTAGACTAAATCAACTTAAGCAAGACCAGGCAAAAGACTAAAAAGAACAATGAAGAATTTTCCAACTGTAAAGGAAAAGCTACAAATTAAAGGAGGATTAGTTAGCAAGAAAAAATGAAGATGATGATGTTGCAAAGCTTTTTTTTTTTTTTTTTGGTTTATGTTAAGAGTGTTAGGTTAGTTATGTATTAAGATGATGTTTATGTTTTGAAATTAATTTGTTAGTTTGGATGTTTATGTTAGCTCAGTTATGTATTAAGAAGATGATGATGATGTTTCAAGTTTGGATATGTTTTAAAGGATAATTCTTCAATGTTGATTCTATTTCATTATGTTAAAAAAATTTAAGTGTTAATGACCAATATATTTCAAGTTAGGACATGTTTTAATGGATAATTCTTCAATGCTGATTCTATTTTCATTATAAAGGAAATGACAAACAAAGAAAATAACAAGAAAGATAGCTTTTTTGATCTATTTTCATTACAAAAGAAATGAGATACAAAATCATTACACTAAGCTGATTCTATCTAGCCATTCTATTTCAACTCATAGCCTAACCTAGACAGGGGAGATAAACTATTACAGTCTGTAACACAATTTCAGTAGCTTAAGTTGAAATACAAAATTATCAATAGTTCTAACATTTTTAGTTCTTGAATTCACATCCAATTAAGCATTTTTAACAAAACATAACTTGTAATTAACAAGCATGTCCAACATAGCAACTTATATAAGTTTTTTCCCCTAAGTTCAGCTTGTTGGAATGCCTTCAAGACTTTTGTAGTTTCTTTATTCTTCAACTCAGCTTCAATCTCATAAGCGACTACAATTCCTTCCATATCTTCTTATAGTTTTCACGAATGTCATCAAATTCTATTTATAATGCAGCATTTTTTTGAAGCAACTCTTCTATAACTTTAGTCTCACGAACACAAATTTTAGCATCAAACCAAACAAAAAATGTTGCAGGTGCTTGATTTTTGATATAGAACAAATATCTTCAACAAATTTTTTTTTATAAACATCATAAATTAATAAACTAAATCATACTTCATTCACCTAAAAATACAACCAGAAATTCAAAATTTACGAAAGCAATGCTCTTATCCTAAACCCCCCACATCCATAAATCCTTCTTCTTATATTAAGTTTTGTCCAAGTAGTCTTCAATGGAGATATTTCACCACAATAATAATTTTTCGTCATATTCTCTAGACTTGAATTTCTTGAATTCCTGGAACTCCTTGAAGCACATAGTGTGCTGGAAGATTCTGAAAACCTAGACCCAGTTGGATTATTAGCCATGGAGGAGACGAAATGTTTCAAAATTAAATGAGGTGATGAAGAATAGAAGGAAGAAGTAGTGGATTGAGAATGATTTGAGGAAGTCAGGATTTAGGGAAGAAATTGGGGTTATCAAAGTATGGGTAAAAAAAAATGCAAGTTGAGATAACTGTCTACTCACACGTGCATGGCACATGAGTGCTTTATTGGTTAAATGTAATAGATTCCGTCAAGGGACAATTTTATTCAAAACACAAGGAGGTGGCTTTGGACAAAATAAAACACATGTATGATTTTGGGAACAAGCTATACGACAAGAGGTTATGTGTGCTTTGCTCTATATTTTATTATGTAATATTAAAATTAATCATTTACTTAATAGTATTTATATTATGTTTTTATCCTAGGACGCTTTATGCTTATATAAAAGGTTAGTATGTATTTATTTAATATTTTTGATAAAATTGAATATTATAGTATAATTTTTCAAACCATTTTCTTCCTCTCTCTCCTTTTCTGTCTCTCAATTTCTTTATTTTAACATAGGCGGCATCACTTATATTCTTAATTAATTAGATTACTAGAATATTGGAACATTTGACCGAACATTGCTACTATTTTTTTACTTTTTGTTTTTGATAACAGAACATTGCTACCTACTTAAACATTGAATGTTTGATGAGATAAATCCTCCTAACAGTTTAAATTGCTTTAACACTACCAAAACTCAAGGTAACGTCTCTTATAAAGAGTTTGGTAATGAATTGAACCACACCTTACGGGATGGAGCTCAATGTTGAAATTTAGCTACTATAGACTGACTAGAGAAGATATAATCAAGGTAGGAGATTTATGAATAATGATTTTGTACCACAATGTTGAAAGTTAACTATTATATGTGGTGATTTATAAGAATTGAAAGAGCTACTTCCTGTTGCATAGCCTATACTCAGTAAGTCTCCTGTAGTCTAAGAAAAGGCAATTTAAATGTATTTATTTTTATCAAATTGTCATATATGAAGAATACTTCCATGTCTCTTAATTTCATTTTTCCTACATTAAATAACACGGAATACATGAATTGATGGAATTTCTCTATTCCCGTTTAAATATCATGATCCAATAATTGCAATATAAAATCTTTAATTTTTTTACTAGACCGGAGAGGTGATTAGTTAATAAAGATGAGTGTAAACTAATCGACACACTTAAATATTCAATTAAAAACTAGTAATTTTAAAATTTTGCTATACATAAACTTCAAAAATATATCAATTTGTCATAATTTCCAGCAACTCATCATAAAACTTAATTCACCACAACTGGATTTAGATGTTCGTACAAAGATAAGATTCATGCTCTCCCATAAGGAAGGGGGAGATTGGCTCACTACTTATTCTTATTAATTATATCCGTACTGCACTCATAATACAGAAAGCAACACTTACATGTACAGAAATATATATGTTCTTAACTCCATATTCATCTTTTGAGATGATGTGCTTCAATATCCATAATTACGTTAACCATGAAGTTGAGATAGTTATTTGGAGTTGGGATCTCCTCCTTGATTTTCTCATATTCAATACTCACTTTCACCAAGCTGCTACCTTCACCCTTCGGATTAGCATGAAAGACAACCTTCCATGTTTTGTATTCCTGCATCACATCTCCTTCAAATCCAATTAAAGTTAGCGACTTGTCTTCGTCATTTAAAAACTCCTTCTCTTGAATCACCTCAGGACTCCCATCTATTCGATCATCACAATCAAGTCAAATAATTAATAACCAAAAAATAAATCAAGAAATTAATCTGCAAATTAAGTTTCAGTCTGTGTTAATTTGTGTGTGGAAATTAATGAAAAAATTGAACTGGGTTTCGACCATTTACCTAAGTTATATTTCCAAACCTTGATAGAACCCTCTGTCTCCCAATCACCTTCATGAACGTGAACAGCTTCTACGTTGTTTGGAGAGGCAGTTGGAACATGGTGGGCTTGTTTCGACCAGATGTTTTAAAACTTGTCATCTGGTATTTTAATTTCCACTTCAGTCTCAACCTTCCCTTGTAAAGCCGTTTCTTGCTCCTTAATTTCCACTTCAGTCTCAACCTTCCCATGTAAAGCCATTTCCTGATGGATTGATGCATGTGCGTACCTTAACTGTTTATATAGAAATGAAGCCTTGATCTGCCACTACTCACTATTCCTATTAAGTTTTAATTAATTTAGCTTATCCATATTGATGGGGAATGAAATGGGGTGATAATTTAGAAGTTTGTTATTTGTATTTTATTTTATATTCTATTATATATGTAATTTCAGAATTAATCATTTACTTGGTAGTATTTTTATTATATTTTTAGACTTTTTATGCTTTTATCCTAAGACATTTTATGTAAGGCATTTGGGGCTCGTTTCTTGATTGATTGATGTATGTGTGTATATAACGGTTTATATAGAACTGAAGTCTTGAATCTTGATCTGTGCCCTCACTACTCACAATTCCTATTAATTAATATCATAATTATCATTTCTTAATTTATATTAGATATTAAAGTTAATTGTACTTTTGGTTCTATAATTTAAATTTGAGTTCATATCTGTCCTAACAGTTTCGATTACTATAATTGGATCCGTCCATAGTTTTATTTGATGCAATTGAATCTCTACCGTCAAGTGTCATTTAGATTAATGCTGATGATAGTGATATGGTGCCCATGTGGCATAGTTGACCAATAAAAAACAATTACAAGTATAAACATTTAATTAAAAAGAATTTTAAAAAAACTAAAAAGAAAAATAATATTAAATTTATAAAACAAAATAAATTTTTCTCTCTCTCTTCCTCACCACACCCACTCCTCAGATTTCTCCATAACCACCGAATTCATAAACCCCAAATCATTTTTGAAACAAATCCGTTTTTCTCTTTAGCTCCCTTTCTCTCTCTGGCACTCTCTAATCCAAATCAAAATTAAAAATTTCAAGTTTTGACTTATTTGGACACCATGTGAGTACTTGATATTTCAATTCCAAAAATCAAATTCCTAACCTCATACCAGTTTTAGATCTGAAATTTTTTGATCCTAGTGTTAGCAGAAATGAAAAAATTGTGCATTTTACTAATTCACTTCGACATGGGTACTCTAGCTTTGGCCAACGAGATCAAAGAAGTCATTGGCAATGATATAAATGCCAAGATCGAAGCCATGAAAAGCCGTTATGCTTTTTCTCTATGGCGAGAATATACCTCAACTTTGCATCACCATCATTCGCTATGTGCTTCCTTCCAAGGACCATACGGTTCAAAAATTTTCCTTTGCTTCTCCTTCTCTATTTGAAGATTATTGATAAGACTGATTTTAAAGGGAAGGTTATGCAACCCAAACAAATTTGTTGTTTTTTTGTTAGTGCCTGTGATGGTGGGTAAAGACAGAAGAGAAGACTTTTCTTTATTTTTTCTCATTATCATTTTCTGTTTTTTATAAAATGTTTATTTTTAAATTTTAATTAAATTTTATACAAGATAAGTTGCTTTTTTTTATTTTAAATCTGCCATTTGGGTTGTCCACCTCAATTTCTGTTGGACATGTCACCCACGTTAGTGTTAGTTTAGACAGAAGATGGACCAAACTGCATTTAATTACATATGGAAGGGATTCAACTACAACAATTGAAACTATAAGGACTAAATTGAACTTCAAATTAAATTATAGGCACCAAAACTACAATTAAGTCTAGATATTATAAGTCTTCGGTCCCTAACATATAAAAACTCTGTAGGCTTCTTATTTTGAATTAATTTAGCTTTCCTGATAGGGGAATGAAATGGTGATAATTTGGAAGTTTGTTATATGTATTTTATTTTATATTTTAAAGTAAAGTACACATAACCTCCCTGTAGCATAGCTTATTTACAAAATTATACAAGTGTTTCATTTTGTCCAAAATCAATGCTCTATGCCTTGGATAAAACTGTCCCTTGATGAAATATGATCCATTTAACTAATAAAACATTCACATGTCATGCCAGTGATTAGATCGTTGCATTTAACCAGCATGTTCTCTTATCAAATTTTTAAATCCCTAATTTATTCTCCTAATACCTCAAATCCTAACTTCCCAAATCCCTACTTCCCATAATCTAAAATTGGTGATCTTGTTTTATATTCTCAAACAAAGAATTTCTCGGTTTTGGGTTGGATTCATCTAGGTTGAAAAGAAGAAATTGTTGCTTCAAAAGGTATGTTTGTGCATTCTTTATTTCTGATTTTGGTTATGCATGTGTTATTTGAAATTAGCATTTTGGGTTACTTCATTAGTGGTTGAATATAGTGAGTACCATGTTGAATATAGTGGATAACATGTGCTTCTATGCTATTCTGAATTAATGTTGAAAAATTGTAGTGTTTGGTGTTATTATGTTGACTGTGATTGTTGTTTGATGCCATATGTATATTTATTTATTATATAGGTTATGGCTAACATTACCTTCAAGATTCACCATAGGGTAACTTTCTCCAATTTCCATGGTCTAGATACTTAGGTGGTAGTGTAGAAATAATAAACTATGATTCTAACTTTCTTAGTTATTAGAAGCTGCAAAAGGTAGCCACTGACTTAGGATATCCCATAACTTCAGCCATTTAATACTTAAAGCCTGGAAAGACTATATCTAATAGGCTGGTATATATCAAGCCAAATGAAGAAATCATAAAAATGCTAAAGAACATAAGTTAGGGGAGATTTTTTGTTAAATATATCAACCAGGGTATTTGTCCTATAAATTTAAGAAGCAATAAGGATGATAATCAGTATGTTGGTAATGTTGATGGTGATGAAGCTGGTTATGATGAAGGGGATAGTAATGTTATTAGTGATGAACTAGAATAGGGAAAGGAAAATAGTAAGAATGTAGATGCTGATTTTAAAATAGTATATTGCGCAACATTCCAAACAATCATGGAATCAATGACATGTTAGTTAAACTTAGGAAATGGTTACATAAAGAGAATGCTGACATATTTGAAATCAGTGAAGCAGCATTGCAAGGTAATGAAGGTGAAGCAATGCAGGGTTGTGAAGGAGAAACAATGCAGAGTTGTGAAGGTGAAGTAATGCTTGATAGTGAAGAAGGTGGAGTAATGCAGGATAGTGCAATTGAAGTAATGCAGTACAGTACAACTGATCTAGTGCAAAGAAGTGAAACAATGAAGAGGAGTGAAGTTGTGAAAGGGAAAGGCAAGAAATAAGCTATGAAATGGAAAGGCAACAAACAAGCTATAAAAGGGAAAGGTAAGGTTCCTATACAAGGAAGAAGAATAGTACCATTAAAGAGAAGAGTAGTAGTAAGAACAAAGAAAAAAAAAACCAGTTACTGAGTTAGAATGTGACAATGAGTCTACTTATGAGACTGAATATGATACAATGAGCACGAAAAAAGTTGTAAGGGTTTTGGTAATGTCAAAAAAAGAAAACATGACTTCTTATCAGATGTTGAAGATGACTATGATCCTCTCACTAATGATGAGATTACCAAGAGGCTACCAGAGTTTAATGAAGTCACTGACATGGACAATCCTAATTTGAAAGTAGGAATGAAATTCAAAAATGCTCAAGTGTTTAGGAAAGTTGTGGTTGAATGGAATATACATGATGGTTATGACATTGAATGAAAATCAAAGAATAACAGCTATATGTAGGAAAAGGTGTGGCTGGAGGATTTATGCTTCACCTATGTAGGGAAAATCCATAATTCAAAGTAAGACCTTCAATCCATATCATTTATGCCCAAAAACTTTTGATAATAAACTTGTGACCAGCACATACATTAGTAAGAAATATGAATATATGGTTATGGACACTCCAACGTAGAAGTTGAAAGGCTTGCAGAAGACTATTTAAAGGCAATTGAAGTGTGATGTGCATTTAATAGCACTCTATAGGCCAAAGAGAAAAAAAATGCAACAATGCATAAGGGGGACTTACAAAAAAACAATATGGGAGAATGTAGGATTATGTAGCTACAATTGTGAAATATAATCTTCATAGTTCAATGAGAATATTAACTTGTATACCATAACCTGGTGAACAACTAGATTTTCAAAGAATGTATGTTTGTTATAAGGCTTGGAAGAATGATTTTAAAGCAAGTTCTAGGAAGTTGATTAGTTTGGTGGTTATTTTTTGAAGGGCATATTGGGTGGCCAGCTGTTAAGTGTTATTACTAGAGATGAAAATGATAATATATTTCCTATTGCAATAGCAGTATTTGAGATTGAAAACAAAGATTTTTGGAATTGGTTTAAATATAAAATGTTGAGAGACATTGGTTCTAGTGAAGAACATGGATAGACTTTCATCTCTGATAGACAAAAAATATGGCACTTACTAACTTTTGTTATTTGTGACCAATTTTGAAATGCATGATTATGGTTGACATCCTCTTTTGTTTGTGTTTAGCTAGGTTTAGAGACCTTTAAGCAATACTACCTTGAAACTGACCACAAATATTGCTTGAAGCTTCTTTACCAAAATTTTACAACCAAGTATAAAGGAAAATAATTGAAGGATGCAATATGGGGAGCAACTTTTGCATGAACTATGAGGCAGTTTGAGTATTGGATGAAGTAGATAGAGAAAATGGATGTCAAAGCATATAATTACTTAAGGAATATCAAGCCTAGTCAATGGTCTAGGTCTCATTTTATCCCAGATATCAAATGTGATTGCTTGGTAAATCAAATTTGTGAATCTTGGAATAAACTAATTCTAGAAGCAAGGGAGCTACTCCATTTAAATATGTTTGACTAGATAAGAAAGAGGATTATGACTAGGATTCAAGTGAAAATAATAGAATGGAGAAGTACAACCACTTCATTGTGCTTGAAGCTCAATTTGATTTGGAGAATTCTAAGAATGGCTTAAGGAATTGCTTTGCATTATATATATGTTGGAAATAACAAATTTGAAGTTAAAAGATACAATACGTCATATGAAGTTGATTTAGATAGTCAAAGTTGTGGATGCAGAGCATGGCAATTAAGTAGAATACCGTTTATACATGTTGTTGCAGCAATTCAGATGAGGGTGACCAACTAGAAAATATGCTCATCAGTATTCCAGCAAAGGTACATACTTGGTAGCATATTCATATGGCATGGCTCCTATTCCTGACCAACATGATTGAGAAATTCATATGGCATGGCTCCTATTCCTGACCAACATGATTGGGAAGAGACTAACTTTCAAACTATAATGCCTCCTCAACACACTATACCAAAAGTGATTTACGGCAACAAAAAAATTGGAACACTTGACAAACCATTGCCAAAAATATAGTACTGCAAATGGATAAAAAACTGTTGTCTAAAAAATTAAATTTCAGCAATGCATATACTGCAACATCTAAACAACTATTGTAATAGTTTGTAGTTATAACGAAAATAAACCATTGCTTTAATTTTGGAACTATTGTACCAATTATACTACAACATTTAAGAAATTATTGCTATATATAATAATTGGCAATATTTAAACAAGCGTTGCCTTTGTTTTTGTAACGAAAATAAACGCTGCTTTAATTAGCGTTGCCTCTGTTTTCAGCTTTTATTTTGGAATTGTTGCAATAGTTATAATACAACATTAAAAAAACTGTTGCCATATATAATAATTGACAACCATTAATTAAGAGTTGCCTTTATTTCTATATATTCTAACACCAATAATTTTTAATTTTGTGTTGTCACAAATTAATAACTTTAAAAATAAATATTGCCTGGTCTAAATATTTTAACTCCTATATACATATCTAATATTTTCCCTCCGTATTACTTTTTTTTTCCTCCTAATTTTCTTTCCATTTTGTTTTCTTTTTTTCTTAATTTTAACTCGTGTACATATCTAATATTTTTCCTCCTATTACATTTCTTTTTTATTTATTCTTATTTCCTCCCAATTAATTTTCTTTCCCATTTGTTATCTTCCTTTTTAATTTCATTTTCCATTTCATGCATATATTCCATTTCCTTTTCCTTTTTACCGCAACCTTAAGGCTTAAACCCTATAAGAAGCAAAGATGGTATCCTTCTGGTAGGTATTTGTCTTCTTTGAGAGCAATTCATTCTCTGAATCAATCACAACCTTTCAACCAATTGGTGGGTTCTTCTAATTTGAGTGTTTCACCAAGATTCAATTCCCCTCTATAAGCTTCAACTACCACTGCAACTGGCTGCTCCCCCATTTCCTTTTCCAGCTGACTGAGTTCGAAGATTGAAATGGCTTAGAACCTGAAGCACCCAGAGAGCAACGTGCTGGTGATATTGCCGTTCTTCAGAGACGATAAGCTTTCCTGGGCATCTGAATTTTTAGTAATTGCGTAAGCTTGAGCACCAGTCTCTTATTTTTCTCTTGCTTCCTCTTTATTTGGTTGGTTGTCTCTTTCATAACCCTAAACTCAGCCGTTAGTTACTTTTGCTGTTAGTCCGTAATGAGATACGGAAAAATTCAGGTACGCACAAATCCAGTCCTCATCACCTTCTATATTCGCTTGGTCACTGCCTCTCACGTTTAGATTCTAATACTCTGAACCTAACTTTGACTATTTTCCGCTACTTCACCTTCACTTCCTTGTATCTCTTAGGCCAATGTTGTCAGTGCCCTTTCTTCAATGGCATTATCCTGTTAATATTGAGGAAATGTACCCTCAAGTTTTTATGCTTTCACTGTTTACATTTATCTGTATATGATTAGTAAGCTATGGGTGAAACGTGTTGATTAGTATTTTTTTTTTTTTTTTTTTTTAAGTAGGTATTAAACATAAATTGTCAGTTTAGTTTCTTGGGCTACTCCAGTTCTAAATTGTTGTGTTGCTGGTGGAATTATGGAATGGCTAAAATGAATTTGTTTCACATATTAACCTTAGCTAGATTAGGACACTTTTTATTTGGCTTGGGTTATGAGGTTGAGTGTATTAATCTGAGATGCAAATCAAGGAATTAGATGATTGGTGACTGCTAATAGGGCTGGCCTTCCTATTACCCAGCCTTTTCTTGAGAAGAATGAGAACCAAGTGATTATGCTTTACTCTATCACTTTCTTTTCATTTTATTTCAGGAGAACCTAGCAAATCATTGTCATAGGAACAATGTTAAATACGTTGTTTATATTTTTAATTATGCTAGAAGGCTAATGTGGCAGATTATTAAGTATGTTAGAAGGCTAATGTGACAGATTACCTCTATTTAGGAGAAAGCGCCGTAAATATCAATTTGTGAGGTTTTGGGCCGATACAATAAGAACTGCTTACTTATATATCATGATATATAATATAAGTTAGGAATCGGATCACTGGATCATTTTTTTAGTCATTCATGGAATGATAAATCACTACAAGTGATGGAGATAGACGATTTAAATAACGGAAGATCCAATTTTTAAATTTTTGATTTATCATTTAGATTCATAAACTGTTCATTCCAATCGCCATTCTATAAAATAAAAAATGAAAAATAGAAGACAAAATAGTATTTTATGAGAAGATTTTATTGAAAATGTGAGGAAACATCAAGAAAGCGACAAATATTTTTGGTTTTAACTCTACGACATAGAAGAAATAGGAAAGGGTCCTATAAAACTCTTTTTAATTTAAAGCGGATCAGTAGACCGTTACTCCACTGGAATACAATATAATTCCAAAATGTATATATTTTTTAATTGAATTGAAAAATGGAATTAATGAATTAAATGAAATAGTTAATAAAAATAAATAAATTACAGAACCATCTATAAAACAATTGATACAATTACCACTGCTTAGCTTTCAATTCGCCTCTGACCCCTCTATTTAGGAATTCTATGTTTCTATGTACAAAACTCAAGCATATAGGTGCATTACTTCTAGCATATAATTAGCATGCGAATTTGAGAGTCAAGATCCATTTCTGGTTGTAACTTTCCAAAAGCTACTGGGGTAGGGTTGAAATAATAAAGATATATAATGGTTATGAACTTATTGGGTTTTAAATATTCAGTAAATATAATATACAAGATTGGCCTATTGCAAAAGGTTTTTGATATTTTTACTTAAAAAAGAGTTAGTAAAATTCGCACTTTATATTGCGAAATTATTGTGTAACTTTTCACTATGAACTAAATCAAAAGCCGAATCACATAAATTCTTTACGTTTTAATTTTTTTCTCGATATGTATTGTTGGCCTATTAATATAGTTGTAATAATATTAAATAGCTAAAAAGTGATTCATTTAAACGTTATATTGTACTCTCAAGTCTCAAACCAACTCCTTAGCACCAAATGATGGTGCCAATTAGTCTTTGAGGAAAGATTGTCTCACTTGAAGTTGAGATCTTATTTGGGTTTCATGGGAAATAGTGAATGGTTAAAGGGAAGCTAATGTAGTTGCTAATAACATCAATTACGTCAATGACATGATGGTATTTGATGATGGCCCTTTCTTTGTTTATTTACTGGGGTTCGTAAGAGAAGGAAATCCCAAAAATAAGACTGACAGAAAGTTTCTATTCTGGGTAGGCCCAATTATAAAGAAACATTATATGGGCAGAAAATTGCAGAACCTTCATTTTTATTTTTTTTCTCTTAATTCTTGTTCTGAAAAGAACAAAGTTGTTATTAAAAAACACATATTAAATATATATATATATATATATATATATATATATATATATATATTAGTAGTTGTATGACACTACTATATAACTTCAAAAATATTACTTTTAAAGACAAGGTAACAAAACACACTACCATGGTTTTAATGTGTAGATTTTTTAAAATATCACTGCCAAGTTAGAAATCCAATGGCAACACACAACAATGAATACCGTGTAATCAATTAATTACTTTAAATCATGCATTAATTAATAGCCAAATCAAAAAGGTCACAAAGAGAAGAACATGATTTTATAGGTTTAGGTTACTAGATTATATAGATCTTTGTGAAAGAAACATCTTGTATTTTAATAAAGTCTATAATTAGAGAGGAAATATATATATATATATATATTTTTTGGTTCTTCAGAAAGGAAAGCAACAAGAAACGAAAACTAACGAGGGAACGTTACACCAGCTACATCCTCAATCATGTAAATCTCCAAAGAAGTAAGAGGACGATCCCAAAGATGAAGACCTTTACTGAGAATTTGTCCCACCTTAGCAACGTGATCTGCACTAAAGTTTGCCTCCCTGTAGCAATGAGTAAGGGTGCAGGATCTTTCCCTAGTCATCAAGCTTCAACAGTCCAAAATTAAACTACCAAGGGGTGAGTGCCAGTGTCAACATGAGATATTAAAGGGACAGCTTTCTTCGAATCTGATTCAATGTGCAGCAGCCCATAACCCCTATCTCATGCTAAAGCTAACCCCTGCCTTATTGCCTGCAGTTCTGCCAACATAATATTTCCATATCCTAGGTTCAAAGAAGCCAGCCTGCCAAACTCCATTTCCATTCCGGATCAGACCACCACCAGCTGAAAGACCCAGATTTCCAAAGTTACTACCATCTGTGTTCAACTTTAGCCAGTTATCACTCGGTGGTGACCAAGCCACCATATTGGTTTCCCATCCTTCTTCTTTAACATCTTTCTGATCCAGCATGTGTAGTTCGAAAGTCAAACTCATAATTCGTCCACATATAGTAGCACTTGAATCCCTCGTATGATAAAAAACATGCACATTTCTCTGCTTCCAAAAGACCCAAATAGTAGCCAAAAAAATAAGTGGTCCAAGGTATTCCTCGAGGTTTATAAGCATTAAGGAACCGTAGGTTGTCCTCCATCCAAGGAATCAAATCCAAAGAGTAAAAGGAAAACACTTAATTAGGAATGAGTGGATTGTTCCAAACCTCCCTCGCAAAAGAGCAATCCCGTAAGACATGAAGAATTGTTTCAGGGTGGGTTTACATTGTTCGCAGTAGTCATTTTCTACCATATTCCTCTTCATTCTTTCACAATTTGTTAGAAGTTTATTATGCCTTACTAGCCACATGAAGAATTTTACTCGAGGGAGGCCTTTAAGTTCCCAAAGCCACTTCCACTGTCCATTATCCGAGAATATAGGATTGTCTACCACGAGAAAATCCTAGCCCAGTTTTGCACTATAAATACCACTTGAGGCAGTACCCCAAAAGTTTGTCCGGTACAGTGGTCACCCAAGACAGGGGTTTTCACAATTTCCTGCTTGACGACATTTGGTAAAGAAACTGATAGAGCTCCCAAATCCAAGGTTCGATCCAAACTAATGAGGTCAGCCACAATAAGATGAGAATCATCACCAATATCTCCTTGAAAACAATCCGCAAGACTAGTTTTATTACACCAACGGTCAAACCACAACCAAGTATTTTGACCATCACCTACCCTCCAAGAAAAACCACTTTGAAATTTCTTAGAACTTCTTACAATACCTTTCCACAGCGGCGAGTCCAACAGTTTTGAAACGAAGACGCTATCCTGGGATTGATATTTACCGCGCAAAACTTGATAACAAGGTTTATCATTCATATTGAGGATGTTCCGGACCAGTTTGCCCCACAGGGCAATATTTTATTGTTCTTGCATCTCTAATTCTCAGACCCTCTCCCCCACTTCCCTCGAAGCGATAACCTGCTGCCAATAAACAAGATGAGGTTTTCTTACAGTATCATTGGAACCCCAAAGAAAGTCTCTGTTAACCTTGTCAATGGTGTTACATATAGAACCAGGAGCAATACCGTCTGCATAGTATAAAGTGGAAGGGAAGACAAAGTTAACTTGATGAGAGTATGCCGACCTGCCAGACTTAGGCAATTACTCTTTCAAGTAGCTAACTTCCCCCTCATTTTGTCAATCAATCCACTGTATGTCGCCCTGGTCACCGGCCCACGAATTAGAGGGACCCCTAGATTTTATATTTGCTGCTCATCTTTCTTTTACGATATAAAGGGGATGGCTCATTACTTTTAGCCCATTTTGTTCTCCTCTTGTTCTACGAAATTATTGTTGGCTTCCAATTTAGTGTTGGTGCAGCAAAGAAAGGAAAAAAGGAACCAAATAAATAAATATAAAAAAAAAAACAAAAAAAGATATATTTATATAATTTGAAATAAGATGGATTTAGATGTAGTATGAATAGAACTAGCTAAGGCTAAAAGCTAGACAACATCATAACGGCACTGCCTTGACCCAAATTGAAAACTCAATAAACCTAAATGCTTATGAATCCTAAAAAAAAATATGTGTAATCCTAATGAACTAATCCATATTTGTTGAAACAAGCTGAAACCACTGGCGGATTGTCCATCCATTTAGATTTTTTCTTTTTTTTAATGTGTAGATTCCCAATGATAGCATTTATGTCTAAACATTTTAACTGTTTTCTAGTTTTATCTGTTCTTGTGATTTATTCTAAGTTGTAGAGATAGATACTTAAATTAGATATAAATCATTCTTGTTACATGTTGTTTAAGATAAATGGAATATATATGATGATATAGATGGACTATTGCATAAGACCTTTAGAGATGTAGCTGGGCGGTTTAACTCTGTAGGAGGGGATGTGAATAGAGAAAGGCCAAATGAGGATGCTAAAAAGTTTTACAATCTGATTGAGGAAGTTAAGCAAGAATTATATCCAGGTTGTAAGACTTACTTAACACTTTATGTTATAATTAGATTGTATCTTACAAAGTGTCATTATTGATGGAGTAATGTCTCATTTACTGTTCTCTTGGAGCTATTAAAAGAGGCAATGCCTCATCCTAACATTCCTATCTCCTTAAACAAAGCTAAGAGTATGGTAACCTATTTGGGTTTGGATTATAAAAAGATTGATGTGTGCCCTAATGACTGCATTCACTATTGGAAGTTGAATAAGGACATAACTGAATGCCCTATTTATGGAACTTCAAGGTGGAAAGTGAGTAGTGGCTTGCAAGAAAATACAAAGGAGGAGGAATCTATGAAAGCCAAGGAAATTCCAACTAAGGTGCTTGGGCATTTTCCTCTCATACCAAGGCTTCAGATATTGTATTTGTCTTCATAAACATCAGCTTCAAAGCAATGGAATGAAGAGGAATGTTTCAAAGAAGGGAAATTAAGACATCCTGCAAATGCACAAGCTTGGAAGAACTTTGACTCTATATACCTTGATTTTACAATGGACTTTCGTAACATAAGGCTTGGATTGGCTAATAATGGGTTCAACCCTTTTAGGACCATGAGCGTTGCACACAACGCATGGCCAATTATTCAAATGTCATACAATTTACCACACGGTATAAGGATGAAGCTAGAGTATTTTATGCTTTCATTGCTTATTCCATGACCTTCTTCTTCTAGAAATGATATTGACATTTATCTACAACCTTTAATTGAGGAGCTTAAGGAATTGTGGGATAATGGTGTGGACACTTATGATGCCTCAACCAACCAGACCTTTTCTATATGTACAGCTTTATTACAGACTATTAGTGATTTTCTTGGATGTGCTATGCTGTCTGGATGGAGCACTAAAGGAAAGTTGGCATGTCCTAATTGCAATTATGACATGCAGGCAAAATACTTAAAGCATGGTCATAAGATGTGTTAGCTAGATCATCGTGTGTTTCTAGATATTGAGCATCCATTGAGAAATGATATGAAGTCTTTCAACAGAGATACTTAATTTCGGCATCCACCTAGTTTGCTATCAGGTTAAATGATTTTGGAACATTTAAAGTATTTTAAGCATGTCTTTGGAAATAACGATAAAAAGAAGAGAATAAAGAAAATGACAACAACCCTTGGAGAAAGAAATCTATCTTCTTTGAGTTCTCGTATTAGGATCATAATACTTGTTGTCATAAGCTTGACGTAATGCACATTTTGAAAAACATTTGTGATAATGTGATCACGACATTGTCAAACATTATAGGGAAAACAAAAAACCATGCAGATGCTCGTTTTGATATACTAGACATAGGCATAAAAGAAGATCTTCATCCAATTGAGTCTATTGATGATCAAAAGATAGTTTTTGCCAAAGCATGCTACTCAATGACACATATGGAGAAAGTGACATAAGCAAAACTGTCAGACAATAGTGCTTCAAATATTTCAGTGTGTGCATCTTGATGATAAAATAAAATTGGCTATAAAAATCATGATGCTCATTTCATGCTCCAATATTTATTACAAGTTGCAGTTAAAGACATGTTGCCTACACATGTTGCTGTTGCATTGATCAGATTAGGTGACTTCTTTGGAGGCTTATGTAGCAAAATTATTCAAATGAAGGATTTAGAGCGTTTACCATATGAAATCTCAGAAACTTTATACCACATTGAGATAATCTTCTTACCTAGTTTCTTTGATGTAATGATGCACTTGCCTATTCATCTAGTGAACAAGGTTAGATTAAGTGGACTTATACAGTTATGGTGGATGTATCTGGTAGAAAGATATTTATGTAAGTTGAAGTTATATGTTTACAATAGGAGCTGCCTAGAAGGATGTATAGCTGAAAGATACTTAGTTGAATAATGCGTGACTTTGTGTTCGAGATACTTGCATGATGGTGTAAAGACAAGATTTATTAATCCATCTTGGAATTGTGATGATGAAAGTGCACACGATGGAACACCTTCATTATTTCTAAATCCTGGTCATCCTATTGGGGGGGGGGGGGGGGGGGGGGGGGGGGGGGGGAGGAGAATAAGAAGAAAAAAAATTGTTGGAATTGTGATGATGAAAGTGCACACGATGGAACACCTTCATTATTTCTAAATCCTGGTCATCCTATTGGGGGGGGGGGGGGGGGGGTGGGGAAGAATAAGAAGAAAAAAAATTGATGGACTTAGGTGCATTGATATATCTTATTCAATTATGATGAAATCCAAGAGTACATAAGGTAATTAAATTAATTAATATTAATTAAATTCTCACCCTTGTAAATGCAATAAGCGTGAGAATTTAATTAATAATCAGCAAGGAAGAAGAAAGTGGAATAAAGCTCAATACTATAGTCAAGATTTTATTGATTGGTTTGACACTCGGGTCTCCCAACAATAAGTACCTGAATGAATTGAATATTTAACCATTGGTCTTAACTTTATTGGAAGAAAATTTAATGGCTATTTCATTAATGGTTACATGTTTCACACTATTAGTCGAGATAGTAGATGTAAGACATAAAATATTGGTGTCACCTTTACAGCATTAACACTGTTTTGCAAGCTCAAAGGATGGTAATTCAATACTTGGAAATATTACTTATTATGAAGCTATACAGCAAATAATTGAGTTAAGTTACTATAGTCACTTCAAGATTGTAGTATATAGATGCCAATTGTATGAAGTGAAAGATGATAATTTTGGTGCTACATGGGTTAACTTTAAAAAACCATGCTATTCTAATGACCTATTTGTGCTAGCTTTTCAAGTGCATCAGTGGTTCTATATCCAAGACCCTCTTAATCTAGATTGGCATTATTGTGATGAAGACAATTTAGAGAGACTTATCTGATCTGAAACGAGTATCTTGATTTAGCTATTGAAGATCCTTTTTTGAATGAACAAACGGATCTCGTACCAGAGCATATGATAGTAATTAACACTATAGAGAAGATATTCCTGCAACCATCATTAAGAAACCACTTATGTGTGCTTGATGCAATTTTGACCAAAGATGATACTAAAGAATATAGTGATATTGATAATACTAATTGGGGTTTTATGGATTAGATTAGATTACCCTTTCATGTTTTGTAATTTCTCTTTACAGTGTTCATATATTCTAAACATGTTTTGCAGTTGATTATGTTCTGAATATTACTATAGATTATAATTGTAGCTGATTATATTTTGATTATTACTATTGATTATAGTTGTAGCTGATTATGTTCCAAATAGTGCTATTGATTATAACTGTAGTTGATTAAGTTCTGAATATTGCTATTGATTATAGTTGCAGTTAATTGTGTTTAGAATATTGATATTGATTATAGTTGCAACTGATTATGTTCTGAATATTACTATTGTAAGTTTTGATGGTGACTATAGTCAAATAAATTTTTTATTTTTTGTTTATGTACAAGAGATTAGTATTTTTAGATATACAAAAAGACACATGAAGAAGAAAACAATTTCTCCAAAAGCCAAGAGAAAACTTGTATACAAGCTTCCTTATACAAGAAGGTGACTGCAGGTTATCTTAAGGCTTTGCACCAGAGGCAAAACTTACGCGCCAAGCTAGTAATCAAGTTGGAAATAATGTTAAGTTAGGTCCAACATAGCATAAACTAAATGACACAAGAAACAAGGTTCGTACTAGAGGAAACACAAGTAAGTCTAAAAGTATGCAGCTTCAAGAAAACATAACTCAGCCTACGCAATTGTCAAGTCAGCTACAAAATGCCTCATGTTAGCCTAAAGGAGTATAAATAAGCTTCAAGAAAACATTTCTCAACCCCTAGAATTTTCAAAAAAATCAACAAAAGTCCTCAAGTCAGCTTAAAGGTAACCCAAGGTAGCATCAAGAAAATATCATGTAACTTGCATTGTCAAGGTAGCAATAGAGCAATGTGTCAAGTCAACTAGATAAAAAGAACAATCAAGCCAAAGATATTCTTATAAAGAAGAAAAAATATAAACCAATAGGTCTAGTTATGTCAATGGCCAATTTTCTTGGTAAGAGTGAGCATGATCAGCATGTAGAAGATTATCAAAATGTTGGTCTACATGCTAAGTCTATAAAAATTCAGCAAGCACGCTCTTTTGGTGGCCAAAATGCATTTCAAAATTTGGATAAGCCAACGAAGCAAGTGAATCAGAGAACATCTTTCTTAGATATTCATGCTCAACTATTCACATCAAAAAGTCAACAAAATGAAGTACAAGAGGTAGGGCTAAAATTTGAATTGAATAGCTTCGAATATTCTATTAGTTGTATTTGCATTTGAATTCAACAATCGAATTCAAATTCAAATTCCTCTCCAAATTTAAAATGATATTTGAATTTTATTTTGGCGAATATTCAAACATTTAATTCAAATTCGAATATTTGAATTTTCATTGCATATAATAATATATGTTTAAAATTTATGTTTAAACTTTGAAATTATAAATATATAAAATAAAATTAAGTAATATAAAATCTACGTGTGAATATTCAAAATATTCAAATTCATCTTAATATTGTATAGTACACATAAACTAGAATAATCTTCTATCAAATCCAATACCCCCAATTTCAAAGTATAAACCATAACCATATGAGTTGATGAAAATAAAAACAAAATTGATGAGTCTTACCTTGAAGCAGAGTTTCAAATTTCCAAGCCAAGGTCAATAGAGAAATATAAGATCACAAGTCACAACTCATAAAGAATGACTTAGCCTGAGCCACCAAGAAGCGATGTATGAAAAGAGTGGGGAGTGAGGACTGAAGTATAAAGCTAGCATGAAATTATGGAGAATTTGATTCCTATAAAATTCCTTAGGTTTTCTACCAAGTAGAAATTTTTTACTCTTAACCATTCAAATTATTTTTTTAAATCTCAATTATCTAAATAATTAATTTTTAATTAATAAATTGAATATAATATTAAAATATACCATATTTTTATTCTAAATTCTAATTTTAAGCATTAACCTAACCCTAATCCTAACTTTAAGTATAAGCCTAAATCTAACCTTAGACCTAACCCTAACTCTAACCTCAATCCTAATCTTAACCCTAGCCTTAACCCTAGTCCTAACCCTAATCCTACCCCTAACTTTAATCCTAATTCTAATTCTAATTCTAATTTTAATCATAATTTTGAAAAAATATAGTTTAAAAGAGTTCTTGTTAACAAAAATTAAGAGAATTATATTTGGTATTCCTAAAAAAATTTATAGGATCCAAATCCAAACTAAAAATGGTAAAAGTAATATATTTTTTAAATAGTAAATACCAATTAGTTAATCAAATACTTAAACAAATAATTTGATCAAATATTAAATTGAATACTACATCATTTGAATTTGATTTGAATTTAAATTCAAATTCTAAAAAGTACTTCAATTTGATTTGAATTCATATTCAAATCGACTTCAAATTTGAATAATTAAATCAAATTAGAATTCGATTAATTTGAATTCCAGTCTTGACAAGAGGTGTATCAAAGAAATGAAAAATTCAAATGGTGCAGAAATTGAGTTAGAAGGTATATTGTCTATCATAATTTCGAATTTCTTTGAATTAAAATTTGTCATCTTTTGAGCAATAGGGAACAAAAGAGCTAAATGAGTAACAAGGTATGAAGCTGTCCATGTACGAGAAATTGAATATAGGAAAGCTATATGCTTTAATGAATACGAGCAACCAATTGGACTAGATGACAAAACACTAAATGAACTTAGTTGTTTGTTGGATACTTTGGCTAGGAATTTTCGATATTGCACATTGACATATACTAGCTGGAAAGCTATAACAGATAATATGAAGGCATCATTATGGGATTATGTCAATGTAAGAATAGAATATTTTTTATTTATGTACATGTCATTATTTAAATGTGATTAACATATTAGAGACTTTATTGAAGATAAGTTCATTCTCCTACCGGAAGCTATGAATTGGATGCTTTCATCAATTAGAGAGAGTTAGAGAATTTACAAGTGCAAAATAAAGAAGACACATTTCATATAGTTTCAAACTACTGCAGAGAGGTGGAAAAATTGTCCAGAAAGAATACCAGATAACCACTTTAAGATATTGCTTACTTATTGGAATTAACCCAAAATGTAGGTATAAAGTTAAACTCTAATAATTTGAAGTTGTATAGATTATAGTATATAAAAATTATCTTTTCTTAATATTGTTGAATGTGACAAATTAGTGAAACAAACTCACAAAATTGGGCTAAGCTAGTAGACATGCATCAAGTTGGTCCAAGAAGCTTTACAAGAATACAAGAGTTGGTATATAGACCTCTTTTCTATACTTTTGATTTCTAATTATCTAAAAGCTACTAGATTGTTATCTTTTATTGTTCTAAGTAGTAGTATATATTTTTGTTTTTGGAAAAAAAAATAAAAAATTACAGCGATCAAAGAAGGAAAATCATCAAGATCCAACATAAGAAATTTATTATTATTTTTTTTTTAATTGAAACTCATGAAAGCAAAAAGGGAAAACAGATAGATTCTCATTCAAGTAATAAAATTGTAAGCATTGACTTTGTACATTGACTGGCTTCTCATTTTTATAATTTCTTTGATTGGTGCAGCTAGAACAATCTTGTTTCCATGATAAGAATCATACTTTCTTTATGTGTTTTTGTTTTAATATTTGTAGTCCCTACTTAAGGAATTAATCTCAAATTCTAATGAAAATCAAGTAAAAGTATTTGCTACTATGTTTGGAAGAGAGAAACCTGGGAAAGTACATTGCTTGGGAAGGAATATCACACCATCATCATTGAAAAGAAAATATGATTGAGTCACTAAAAAAGGCCAATGAATAAAATCTGCAATCTATACAACAAGACATGGAAAAGAAGATGGTGGATGCTTTTCAAAATGTTTTACTTGCTCTTTAACAAAGAAATCTCAATCTAGTCATAAATCCATATATAATTACACCATTGTTAGCCTCTTTTCCACGTGATGTTGCCAGTGCACAGATGAGATCATTTGCCTCTACACATTTACCAATACTACAAAAGGTATGTAATTACCAACATAAGTGATCTTTACATATGCTCAGGTTCATTCTGATACTCTTTGATTTGTATTGACTTGAATAGTCTATAGTGTCTGTACATATGTGTAATATGTTTTTAGGATTCTAATATAACCTTTTTCTTACTATATTTTGATAGTTATTAATGTTGGATTAGTCTTTGCATGGAGGTGATAGCATTTTGGATGATGAAAATGATGCTAGACATGATGGAAACGATTCAATAAGAGTGGATAGAGATGAAAGTGATATAAATGGTGATGATGTTCAAATGGATGAAGATGATGATATAGACACATTTGAATCAAAAGATGTGTTATGGTGTTATAGGAATATTGATTATTATTATTATTATTATTTTTGTGTGTTAACTATACATATTTTAATTATGAATTCAGACACAATGATGTTTGTGGGATTCTCACTTTTGTGATGTTTTTGAATGAATAAATGTTATTATTTAACAAATTTCAATATCATTTTGACTTGGTGTAGAATTTGTATATTGAAAAATCAATTTTAATTACAAAATAATTGACAAAGTGCAACAAAATCTAAGTGTTGCAAAATGCACAAAAAAATGTTGCCTTTGTAATTATAAAATGTTGCTTATTAAAATAAATAAATAAAAAGTGTTGCATATTTTCAAGAGAGGTGTTGCGTATAAAAAGAAAAATTGTTACCTAATATATTCACAAACAGTTACAGATCTTTCAAATAAAAATGTTGCCGTAGTCAAAAATAATTATTGAACTTTTTATTACTGAAATCGTTGCCCAATATATCCACAACCATTGCAGATAATATACATAAAACTATTGTTGTATCTTAAAATAATTACTACCTTTTCAGTTACAGAAAACGTTGCCTAATATATTTAAAATCATTGCCTTTATATTAGGTATAACTGTTACCATAGATATAAAAACTATTGTTGTTTTAGTTAATAAAACCATTGCAGAATATGTTATATGCAACAGTTTACTGGTGTTACAATAAAATTTGAATAACTATTGTCATATACAAAAAACTATTACTAGGCAACGGGGTTAATGTCATTGGCCAGAAACCGTTTCCGTATCTTTTGGCAATGCTTTTTTTACCTGTAGCAACTTTTTTTGTCCATTGTGTAGATCAAGAAACTAACTAGCATACCTAAAATGGCTAGGAGGAAGGGACAAATGACAATAATCAAGCTAAAGAGGAAAATTTTGTTGTAACAAAATTGATTAGAAAAAGAGGTCAAGTCACATATGCAAGATGCAAGAAACTGGACATAATCAAAGCTCTTGCAAGGGACCAGTGCACAAAGATTCTAGTTTTACTAAATAGTGTAAGCAACATAACAGTAAGTACATGGCTAAATTAGTGAAGATCTTGGAGTAATTATTGAATCATCAATTTTATTTTTATTTTTTTTACATGTATTAATGTACTTATTTTTAATCACAAGGGAGCAGACAAGTATGTAGTGAAGGATGTAGTAGCCAAGGACAAAATTTAAAGACCCAAGTGAAACAAAATCAACTAAGGCAAGATGACAAAGTAAAAAACCAAAAAGAACTATGAAGAATTTTCCAACTATGAAGGAAAAGGTAAAATCCGAGGAGGATTAGTTAGCAAGAAAAAATAAAGATGATGATGATGCAAATTTATTTTCTTTTTGTGTGTTTGTGTTATGAATGTTAGCTCAGTTATGTATTAAGATGATGATGATGTTTTAAGTTAGGATATGTTTTAAAGGATAATTTTTAAATGTTGATTCTATTTCATTATGTTTTAATAGTCATTATGTTAACCAAATTTAAGTGTTAATGGTTAATTTGTTTGATGTTTGGATATGTTTTAATGGATAACTCTTCAAGGTTGACTCTATTTTCATTATAAAGGAAATAACAAACAAAGAAAATGAAAAGAAAGAGAGGTTTGTTGCTCTAATTTCATTAGAAAAGAAATGAGATACAAAATCACTACACTAAGATAATTCTATCCAACCATTCTATTTTGACTCATAACCTAACCTAGATAGGGAAGACAAACTATTACAGTCTGCAACACAATTTCAATAACTTAAGCTGCAATACAAAACTATCAACAATTTTAACATTCTTAATTCTTGAATTTACATCCAATTCAACACTTTTAACAAAACATAACTTGTAATTAACAACCATGTCCAACATAGCAACTTATATAAGTTCTTTCCCCTGAGTTTAGCCTCTTGGAGTGCCTTCAAGACTTTTGCAGTTTCTTCATTCTTCAACTTAGCTTCAATCTCATAAGCTATTTCATTCCATGTCCTTCATCATTTCTCTTAGTTTTCACAAATTTCATCAAACTCTATTTGTAATGCAACTTTTTTTTTGAAGCAGCTCCTTTATAACTTCAGTCCCACAAGCACAAATTTAAGCAGCAAACTAAACAAAAAAGTTATAGATGTTTGATTTCTAATATAGAACAAATATCATCAACAAAAAAAAAAAAATTATAGACATCAAAAATTAATAAACTGAATCATTATTTCATTCACCTAAAAATACAACCAAAAATTCAAAATTTATGAAAGTAACACTCTTGTCCCAAACCTCCCACATTCATAAAACCTTCTTCCTATTTTATTTTTTGTCCAAGCAATCTTCAATGGAGATATTTCACCATAATAATAGTTTTTCGCCATATTCTCTGCACTTGAATTTCTTGAATTTCTTGAATTTCTCAAGGTCCTTGAAGCGCAGGGTGTACTAGAAGATTCTGAAAACCCAAACCAATTGGCTTATTTGCCATGGAGGAGACGAAAAGTTTCAAAATGAAAAGAGGTGATGAAAAATTGATGAAAGAAGTAGTGAATTAAGAATGATTTGAGTAAGGATTTGGGGAAGAAATTGGGGATTTCATAGTTTGGATAAAAAAAAAAAAAGGTTGTGACAACATATCACATGGCATGTAGGTGCTTTATTGATTAAATGTAACAAATTCTATCACGATAAAATTTTATCTAAAGCACAAGGAGCGGTTTTGAACATGTGTGGTTTAGGAATAAGTATAACACAGGAGGTTATGTGTACTTTATTTTATATTTTATTATGTAATATTTGAATTAATCATTTATTAAATAGAATTTATATTATGTTTTATCCTAGGACGTTTATGTAATGCTTATGTAAAAGGTTTGTGTGTATTTATTTAATATGTTTTTGATAAAATTTAATATCATAGTATAATTTTTCAAAACATTTTCTTTCTCTCTCCTTTTTTGTCTCTGAATTTCATTATTTTCACCTACGCAGCATCACTTATATTCTTAATTAATTAGATTACTAGAATATTGGAACATTTGACAGAACATTTTTTTTTTTTTTTGCTAACAGAATATTGCTACTGCTTAAATATATATGATTATATATAATGTAGTTTTACACGTATTATATTATTGTCTTATCCTTCTCTTCCTTATTATATAGCTTTATACTGTCATGTATACTATAAGAGGGACTCAACAATATGTATAACAATCAACTAGATAATCTTATACTATCATATAATCCTTATACGATGAGACAAATGAATATAAATGTTTGATGAGATAAATCCTCCTAACAATTTAAATTGCTTTAACACTACTAAAACTCAAAGTGACGTCTCTTGTAAAGAGTTAGACAAGGAACTGAACTACACCTTACGGGATGGAGCTCAATGTTGAAATTTAGCTACTATAGATTCACTAAAGAAGATATAATCATGGTAGGAGAATTATCAGATTTATGAATAAGGATTTTGTACCACAATGTTGAAATTTAGCTACTTTATGATTAGCATATGGCACATGTACTAAGATTAGAGATTTATGAGAATAGAAAGAGTTACTTCCTATTGTATAGCTTATACTCAAGAAGTCTTCCTAAAAAAAGGCAAATTAAACTTACTTATATTTATCAAATTGTCATTTATGAAGAATACTTCCATGTCCCTCAATTTCATTTTTCCTACACTGGATAACGTGGAATACATGTATTGATGGAATTTCTCTAACCTCATTCAAATATCACGATCCAATGATTCCAATATGAAATCATTAATTTTTTTTACTTGATCAAAATGGTGATTAGCTAATCGAGATGAGGGTGAACTAATCTAGACACATCTTGCCTTTAAATATATATATATATATTTCAATATCTTGAACATCAAAAACATATCATTTTGTCATAATTCCCATCAACACATCATAAAACTTAATTCACCACAATTGGATCCCACTATTAAAAAAAAGAAAAGAAAAGAAAGAAAGAAAAAGATAGTGAGAGAAATGAAATTTTTTATGAAATATTTATCACCTTAGAAAGTCACAGTTTTTTTCAACATTTCTAAAAAAGTCAGCCAATCTAACTAATAACATTTCCATGTTTTTTAATTTTTGGACAAAAATAATATTTACATTGATTAATTAATTATATATATAAATAAAATTTTAATTCAACATTCAAGTGCACTATAATTTAATAATATAATATATTATCAGATGTCGCATTCATTTGAGATTGGAGATTTCTAAAAATAGAAAGAGTTACTTTCTTTTGTATAGGCTATACCCAACAAGCTTCCTAGAGTCTAAAAAAGGCAAATTATATTTAATTATTTGTATGCAAATGGTCATTTATGAAGAATACTTCTATATACTCTTAATTCCATTTTTCAATAACACGGAAGGTAAGTATTGATGAAAATTTTCTAGTCCCATTTAAATATCATTCTCCAATGATTCCAATCTAAAATCATTAATTAGTACCAGATCAAAAAGGTAATTAGCTAGTTTGAGATAAGCACATAAATTAATTTGAACACACCTAGTCACTAAACAAAAGAAAAAAACTTAAAATTTTGTTAAACATATGAACTTTAAAAAACATATAGTTTTATTGAAATTCCCTTCAACTCATTATAAAACTTATCCACCACAACTGGATTTAGCTGTCCTTACAAAGAGAAGATTCATGCTCCCATAAGGAAGAGGGAGGTATGGCTCACTACTTATTCTTATTAATTATATCCATACTGCTCTCATAATACAGAAAGCAACACTTACATGTACAGAAATATTATAGTCTCTTAACTCCATATTCATCCTTTGAGATGATGTGCTTTAATATCCTTAATTACGTTAACCATGAAGTCGAGATAGTTATTGCAGAGATAAGATGAGTGTGAGTTGTGGACATGTAATTATAGATAGTCTTTTTCATTCATAGTAGGTTTTCTTTTTCTTGTCCAATGGGACACAGCAAATCTGAAACTCTCATTTTAAATCTGAAAAATTTCCATCCCACCAATGTTAAGGCCGAAGCTATGAGTTTCTCTTTGAGTAATCATGAGATCATGAGTGAATACAGATTTACCTACCAAGGACTGTCAAAATGACTCAAACTCTCAACCTCATAAAAAGAGCAACGCCTCTTAACTACATTGATAATTATATATATATATTTTTACATTTATAAAGACTGATCCCACTATTAAAAAAAAAAAGAAAAGAAAGAAAGGAAAGAAAAGGATAGCAAGAGAGAAATGAAAATTTTATGAAATACATATCACCTTAGACAGTCATAGTTTTTTTCGACATTTCTAGCAAAATCAGCCAATCTAACTGATAAAATTTCCATTTTTTTTTTTTGGACAAAAATAATATTTACATCGATTAATTAATTATATACACAATTAAAAATTTTAACTCAACATTCAACTGTATTATAATTTTAAATATTCAAACATACGATAAAATAAATAATTTACAGATATGAAAAAAAAAAAAAATTCACTTATCTATCAATGGCGGAACTTAAAAAATTATTAGTGTTGTTTCATATTAATCACTATTTAATAAAAATTATTACGCATTCAATATTTTGTTTTTTCATTTTTTTTTTTTAATCATAAATCAATTAATCAAGCTTCAACTGCAATGGCAGTAATATTTTGATAAATTATTTTCTTTCATCAATAAGTTGGCATCGCGTACGGCCTTTTGATAATTGCCTATCACAACTGCAACAAGGAGAAAACAATTTCAGCAATTGGATATTATAAAATAAATAAGATTTAAATTATACCAAAATTATTTAAAATTATTATGTGTCTAATTTATTTAGTACTATTTAGAGCATATTACAAATTGATTGGTGATAGTTTATGTGGATATTACAAACTTTATCATATAGGTCATCATGATAAATCGCAATTGATTCAAATATTAATTATTTTAATAAGAAATTGATAGTTTTATTAATTAAGGTGAGCCATCTAGATTTCTGAGGTAAATTTCGATGGTTTTATCTCTTTACATAAAATATTATGTTGTTAATGAGTTTAAGGACATGATTATCACATTTTGTATTCACTTGGAATTTGAGATTTATGAGAATAGAAAAGTTATTTTCTTTCGTATAGCCTATACCCAATAAGCCTCCTGTAGTCTAAAAAAAGCAAACTAAATTTAATTATTTTTATCAAATTGTCATTTATGAAGAATACTTCTATATATTCTTAATTTCATTTTTCCTACACTGGATAACACGAAATGTAAGCATCGATGCAAATTTTCTAATCTCATTCAAATATCATGCTCCAATGATTCCAATCTAAATTTTTAAATTTTTACCAGATCAAAAAAGTAATTAGCTAGTTGAGTTGAGCATATAAATTAATTTCAACACACCTAGTTGCTAAACAAAAGAAAAAAAAAAACTTAAAATTTTGTCAAACACATGACTTTAAAAAACATATAATTTTATTAAATCCCTTCTACTCATCGTAAAACTTAATCCACCACAACTGGATTTAGCTGTCCTTACAAAGATAAGATTCATGCTCCCATAAGGAAGAGGGAGGTATGGCTCACTACTTATTCTTATTAATTATATCCATACTGCTCTCATAATACAGAAAGCAACACTTACATGTACAGAAATATATATGTTCTTAACTCCATATTCATCCTTTGAGATGATGCGCTTCAATATCCTTAATTATGTTAACCAATAAGTTGAGATAGTTATTTGGAGTTGGGATCTCCTCCTTGATTTTCTCATATTCAATACTCACTTTCACCAAGCTACTGCCTTCACCCTTTGGATTAGCATGAAGGACAATCTTCATTGCTTTGAATTCCTGCACCACATTTCCTTCCAATCCAGTCATAGTTACCGACTTGTCTTCATCATTTAAAACGACCTTCTCTTTAACCACCTTAGGACTCCCATCTATTTGATCATCACAATCAAGTTAAATAATTAACTACCAGAAAAAAAGTCAAGAAATTAATCTGCAAATTAAGTTTCAGTCTGTGTTAATTTGTGTGTGGAAATTAATGAAAAAATTGAACTGGATTTCGACCATGTACCTATGTTATATTTCCAAACCTTGATAGAACCGTCTGTCTCCCAATAACCTTCATGAACACGAACAGCTTCTACGTGGTTTGGAGAGGCAGTTGGAACATGGTGGGCTTGTTTCGACCTGATGTTGTAAAACTTGTCATCTGGTACCATAATTTCCACTTCAGTCTCAACCTTCCCTTGTAAAGCCATTTCTTGATGGATTGATGTATGTGTGTATCTTAACTGTTTATATAGAAATGAAGTCTTGATCTGTACCCTCACTACTCACTATTCCTACTAAGTTTTAATTAATTTCGCTTATCCGTCTTGATGGGGAATAAAATGGTGATAATTTGGAAGTTTGCTATTTGCATCTTATTGTATATTTTATTTTGTAATATTAGAATTAACCATTTACTTAGTAATATTTGTTTCTATACTTTTTATATTTTTATCTTAGTATGTTTTATGTAACGCTTATATAACAGGTTAGCGTGCATTTGTTTAACATCTTTTGATAAAATTGAATATTATAGTATAATTTTTTTAGGGTAGTGCTATGTGCACTACCCACTTTTTATAGGTAAATGAAAATATGGAAAAGCCAGGTGTATTTTTTTTGTCCTCTAGTCAAACTTTTGTCCACCTATACAATTTTATTGTCTACTTAACATCACCCTTTTTCTAACCATTTTCTTTCTCTCAATTTCTTTATTTTCACCTACTGCAGCATCACTTATATTCTCAAATATTTTGATTACAAGAATATTGAAACATTTCATCGAACATAGCTCCATTCAAACATGGAATGTTTGATGAGAATAATTCTCCTAATTGTTTAAATTGCTTTAACACCAATAAATCTCAAGGGTGAAGTCACTTATAAAGAGTTAGGTAACCAATTGAACCACACCTTACGGTCAACTGGATTATAGGGTTTATATTTGACAAAAATGGCAGTAATATTGAGATGGATCTCAGTGCTGAAATTTAGCTACTATAGATTGACAAGAGAAGATTGATTTAGCATTTGAGCTTTCATAAAAGATTTTCCAAATTCAAGTTAAACTGTTAATAGAGATTTTAGAAGATAAGTAATAACTTGCTGAAGTTTCTAAGAAAAAATAAAATAAAATAAATTACAGTCACCTCCCTTTAAATCAACTAAAGCAACATCAATATTAGTTGCGTGTGAGTATATAAAATGGTTGTGTACACGCAACTAAAATATATAATAATTATAGTATTATTTTCTTTTTCATTGCGTATGTTCACTGCATGACTGTGTGTGCGCATGTGCATGCCATAGGTCTTACAAACAATGATAGATAGTTTATTGACGTACTAATCCATTAAATCTTGACATAGTCTGTGCAACGTTTTTGGTGGTATTGAAGGAAGGCAGAAAGATAAAAGAAAGATATATTTATTAGAAGTACCAAAGATTTTACCTTGCACAAGAGCAGCACCGATCCAACCAGTGACACCCCACCTTTCACCAAGAAGAAATCAAGCAAAACTAGCACCCCAAACTGGCTCCAACCCGTAAATTATGGCAGTTTCTGTGGCAGATGCATCACGCATTGCAGCCATCTGTGGTAAAATATTTTGACTCAGAAAAATCTCAAAAGTGGAAATAATGCTTTCTATCATGATAAGGGAAAAAACAAAATGGGAGATATCTCACTGGAAACCAAATTTCTTCATTTGCAACACTAACTGGTTTACAAGCCTTAGCTGTAACCTAGACTCCAATAACCTGTGCGAACCAAAATATGGGTTAGCGGACCCACAGACAACTGGTACTTCGTTAAAATTCAAATCCTGACGCCCACACCCCCCACCCAAAATCATATCTCGACTCCATTTAATATGCCTATATTAATTTCATCAGCGACTAATTGATAATATATTAATTCAGGAATGTTAGTTCACTAAATAAGAATGCATGTGCATCAGTGCATGCACACAAACGGTATATATTTCAAGAGGACAAAACTCGTAAAAATTCTAGATCTAGTTTTCCCATTATCTCATATATCCTTCTTTGTGATGCATACTTCCACGGGCTGTTATAGGATCGAGAAAAGTACTTGGGGTAGTTGCAGCAAATATCCTCCACTTACGTTGCAGAATATTTGCTGGACAGTAGTGATATTTCAGGTAGAGTATAGGTGGGTAAACCAACACAAACTTTTAATTATGAAAGTATGAAGTCTAGAAGCTAAGTAATCCTACACCAAGGTCATTCAACCTCAACTTTAATCAAGGTAAGAGCCATCAAGTATAATGTTGCATGGAAATCCTCATAATAACAACGAAAATTAAAATTATCTATTACATTTTTAAAAGCTCAAGTTTTGGTTCTGTGAGGGAGCCCTTCACTGTAGCCACTATTCCTTTGAGAATACTGTTTGAAATTGTTTGCTGTGTACGGCATGGAACAGATGACGATGGGGAAGGTATCGGCTTGATGGCGTTAACAGTATAGGGGGAGTGATTTCCCTTGATTTGGGGAATACCCAATCTTTCTGCTGATGCAACTTCATCTCTTTAGTCTTCCCCTTGAATTTAGCCAAAATTTAAGCTTCCCATTCTCTCTTTAAAGGGATTTTAGTGAAAGACTTTGGCTAAATTTGTACTATTTTCCTTTCATTTAGCCATGATTATCTTCTGTGTTTTCCGAAATCCTTTGATTTTGGTCAATCTATACACTTTTCCTTTAGCCAAGAAAAAACTGAACATATAATTGGTTTTTCCCTTTTCCCCTCTTCAGTGCCCCTTCTCTGCTGAAATCAGTTTTCAGGATTTTGCATCTCACTCTTCATCAACAATTGTTGCAGCCATCAAGGACTGATGGGTTTAATTTCAGAAGGTGGCTTCAAGAATGGCTTCACTTTGAAGACGGTTGCCTAAATAGAGTGGTAATGACTAGCCTTTAAATAATGAAATATTTTGTTGTGATTTTTTCTGTTGATTTATTTTAGTGTTATTTATCATAAAAAGTATGTATGCTTATGATGGTGTTACATGTTTTTGAAGGTGAATCATTTGGGGTAGCGATATGATAAATTCATGCATTACCTCTCTTGATGGAAAAGTAGTTGGTAAGTTTAAGTAGTGAATTAACTATTACTTTCTTTGACAATTATTGAAAATTTGTATATCAACATCTTTGCGTTACATGAAGATATAGTTTATCTATTTTTATATTTACGGGGTTGGTTGATTCTTCTTTTATACGAATTATGCCTTTACATAATGATGATAGAAACTAAACTTGGGAAGTTGTTTTTTTCCTACCATCATTCTTATTTTTATTGGCCATAGTCTATCTTGAGCAGTATAAAAAAAGTTAGCTTTAGAAGAGTTCTCCTGTTTCATTAGCTCATGAGGTTTAGTTTATGATGGTAATGACATGTTCAAAGCTACACTAAAGTATATATTTGATTTGAAATTTAGTCAGTATATTGTATATTTTCTTTGGAAGCTATTAAAATGTATAGCACTTGATATTAACAGGATATGGACTAACCTAAGCATAATTATCTTCTCCACCAACATAGAAGCAAGTGTGTATACAAAGCAATTTGAAATTTTGGGTTACTCCAACTAAAGATCTTGATATATATTTGAGAACACCGGTCAAATTAAATTGTAAGTAATTGGGTTTCATAGTCTGAATGACATTTTTTATTTCATATTTAAGAAAGTTTCCAGTTAATTTTAAATTGTAATTCCTTTTTCTGCAATAATTAGAACGGAATTTGGATAACTTTTGAATTATTGTAACAAAGTTTATTTCTTTTTTTCTTTCTGAGTAGCTTGTAAAGAAGAAATTGGAGTAAATGTTTTAGGAAACAACTATAATTTGGGGCCTAGCATAAAGACTGGTGGTGAAGCCCGTGATAAGCATTACTAGGTCAATATATAAGGCATTGTTAACTTTATTGCAAACTTATATTTTGGTATGCTTTATCTGTAGTTGTTATGAATCAGAGTTTCAGTTTGCCATAAGACATTATAAGGAATTGTATGCTTTCTTTTGTTTAGGGAGGTTCATTACTGTTGATGCTATATTATTGCAGGTAGCTTTGATTTACTGGGGAGGATTATGGTCAAATACACATTTTAAGAAATTTTATGTTTTCTTCTGTTTAGGTATTTGTGGTTTAAAATGTGAAAGATTTTATACACATTTTTTGTTGACTTTCAATACACATTTCTTAGAAATTTCTTTTTCTCAACCCCTTCTTTAGTGGAAGGTTCTATATTTTTCCAGTTGTTATAATTTTTTAATGTAATCATCTTTGGTTATTTTGTGTATTGACAGATGAACAAACCACCATCGTTCACATTGAAAGTTTATGATGGAAATAATGTGAGCATTTCCAAATTTGAAGAAAAACCTGTGAATACCTACTTATACCCTGCTGATGCAATTGTCGTGACTGTATCGAACAGGTAAATACACAATTATTCTTTCAATCTATTTTTAAATATCATCTACAAATACTGATTGTTTACGAATCCTTTTGATGTTGAATTAATGTAGTTAATCTGAATTGCATAGCAACTAATTTTGATAACAAATTCCTCTTTTGGTTTATCCTGCCAGTGGTAATTCTTGCACTTTTTATTCCTCATAGGAAGATGTTTATGCTATATTTATTAAGCTTTGTGGATTTGACTGTACGAGGTCCAAAGCTCTTGGAGACAAGTAAAAACAGGATGGTTGGTGGTGGAATTGGAGAAATAATTGAAGATAGCAGAAAGTGAAATGTTTTGTGGCATGACTGCTGAATGTCCAGACAATGGAATTAGTTCGGTACCCTTTTTGGCATACATCAGATCTTTCTTAATCTCTAGAAAATAAAGATGTTGGTGGTAAGTATCAATTAATTGAACGGAACAATAACATTTGATGTATCCTTAACTTTATTTGTGGCCTATTAAAGGAATGTGTGCTTATTGAAATTGTGAATCAGATTGAATACTAAATTGTAAGATTCAGTGACAATTTACTATATTCATATGAATTATGTCCCCTACAAATTTTCAATTAGTGGAAAGAGAAATAAAGAGGAAGAGATATTCTTTCAGGTAAGAAAGAATAAATTATAGTTTCTTTTACTATACCAGGGAGAGAATGAAATAGATTTATAAAATTGGATTTAATTACACTTCTATTGTTCTTTAAATACATGCCTTAAATCAGTATTTTAATAAAGACAATTACTGAAATCAAAATGCTATGTTCAACGTAATTGTTCAAGTATTTCTACTTCTTTCTTGCTGATGAGTTATCATGTTAACTGATATACCTATTTTTCAGGTGAGGAGTAGAGTCTCATTTGTTAAAATTAAAAGGTGAGGACCTAAATTGGTATATAAGAAATAAATTGCTATCTCAGATTGTGTTTAACTTAATAGTTATATCTCAAAACATATCAAATTTCATTTGATTTATGCTAGAGCTATTGTTTGCATTTCCGCATCTTCAGCTCTATTTGTACTGCATCTGATCTTAATATCGTTTATAATGCTTAATTTGGAATTGCCATTCGAAACAGCAGGCTAAATGAGATTCATTTTATACAGAATTGATTGACTTAGTTTATATCAAATTTTAATTGATTAAAAATGCTACTAATCTACCAATATAAGAAAGTAGTACAAATTTTTTAGTTTGTGTTAGATTCTCAAGATTGCATAATCATCATATTTCTTCACATTATTACTTCATGTTTTATATATTTTTAACTTACAAGTTATGTCTACTATACATATGTGAGGTCTAAATTTTGATGCTTATAAGTTTTTGAATTCAATCACTTATCACTATTGCAATACTCATGTTATGCAAGAAGCAGATATCAGAGATTCACAACATTAATTGAATCCTAAGAGTGAAAATTCATGTTGTAGATGTTCTAACCAGCAGGTTTCGGTATGTTGTTTTGCCTGCCATTTTGCCGTTAAATCTCATTATTTGTTGATGATACAAGAAAATAAAATGCTAAAAATTGCACTGCAGTATTTTAGCTTTTAGAGATTTAAAACTACATTATAGATAGTAATTTATATTGGTTGGAAAATTGTTCTAACTGTTTTAGAATTGGAATTTTCTGTTTATAAAGATACAAGTTATAGCATCTTATGCAACTTTCCACTTGTATTACAATACTAAATTATTCATATCGTTGCCTAAAAATGATGGTGCTTTTCAAGCTGAAAACAATGTCCATAGTATGACCATTGTATGTAAACAATTGAAATGAGCATGTGTAAATAAAACAGAGAGGTAAATACTTTATAGAAGATTTTTGTATATGTTCCATGCAACTGCAGCCAAATGGAGTCTTAAAAATTCATCCTTGATAGTTTGGTGTATGAACTTTTTGTTCTTATCATTAGAAGATTCAGTTTATTTGTGCTGTAAAACATTTTAATAAAATTTCTTTCTTTTTCCTATTGTTGTTCTCCTGCGTAGTTTTCAATCTTTCAATAATACAATTAGTCAAAGTTTACCTATGCTTGCTTTGATTGTTTGACATAGTTTTATACTTGCGCATTTTGATAAGGTTTGTAGTTATTGTGTAACTATTAGGAAAAGTTTGTACTGTTTATTGGTTGGATTCTGAATTATCTGGAATACAGGTGAACATGAAGAAATAAAAATGCTGCTAGGAGGAGTCATGACACGTCAAGATTTTGGGAGGCATACATACTACAAGAACTAGCCATGTTCAGGTGATAAGTTAAATGGTACAATATTCTTGACACTTACTTCCATAAAGCTCTATTCTACACATATCAATTGCTGTCAGTTTCTTCCGACTTATTTTCTGCCTTAGTTTGGTTTTGTAGTGCTACCTTTCCTGCCTCAAATTCTGATACATAGTTTGGTTTTGTAGTGCTACCTTTCCTACCTCAAATTCTGATACACTTCCTTCTTATATTCCTTTTCTTACTGCCTCATTTTCAAGAAGGGTCACGTTATATAGTCCCTTTCCATATTAGATACGAATAACAGTCTTCTATCTACCACAATGAGAAACCAAAAAAAAATAAAAAAATCTTCATAAACATGAACTTCCACCAAAATGGAATTCTACGAATGCTAGGATTACACTGAAACGTATTGGTTGATACATTGCAGTAAGGAAGTTTTCTATAATAAAATTTATAGTTCATCACAAGTATTTCTTACTTAGGTAGCTATTGTTGTTTTTGAGTTTTACAAGTAAGTCATTACCAAGCCAAATGTGGTTATCAGTTTGCTTTATTGGATGCTATTGTTGTCCTTACAGTCTTTATGCTCTGCATAAACTCTGAATTGATACCAAATCAGAAAATTAGCATCAGTACTGCCGAAAGTTTTACATACAATAGTATTATAAATATTAATTTTTCTTCTATTTGTAAATTTAATATATGACTAGTTTAGCTAGACACTATCTATTTCCCTAGATTCCTTAACTGCTTTAAATATGACCTTTTAAAGTTTTGATGCACATGTATGTCATACATAAGTGAAAGTTCCATATATATAAAGAATAACAAGGATCTTGCCCCAAAAATCACTCTTATAAGCTTTGTAGTTATATTTCAAATGTGCCAATTCTGTTATTTTTTTTTTGCCATTTATAATATGAGTTTCAAGAGACTTCTTAGATGTATATATTCTTAATATATTGATGTAATATCCAATTCAGCTATGAATTTTTCTGGCAACTTTGCAACTGAAGATGCTAATGTATGATTCATTTTGCATGTCCTGCTGTTCCAATGGAGAAAGTTTGTGTTGTATTATATAACTGTAATTAGCTAAGTAATACCTAGGCAGTCAAATGACAATAGTGTTTTACAAAGAATAGTTAAATGACCACTACAGGTTTATTGGTACTTTGCAGGTCGTCACTTATGCACAACAGTCAAGAGAAAGGTCATCCAACTATAAATAAGCAACTCTTAATGAACGGATGCAAGGTTACAAATGACAAGTTTATCAAGAGAGAAAATGGTCTTCCAATGATTCTATTGGAAAGGTCATATGCAATCTGATGCAAAGGGAGAAGTTAAAAAAGGTTATAATTATCGGTTGAACTCTGCAACTCCCATTCTTGGCAGTGGATGTTTTTCATCCTTCATTTGGTTCTACATTCACATGATTTCAGATTGAAATTATCCAACAAGGTAATATAGTTCTCCTTGCTAATATATATTCAAATTCTTCCATCTCTAAACAAATTGTAATGCTTACAATTTCATTTTTTTTTTTTTTCATTATCTCACTGGTTTAAGAAATGTGCATGCTGTATTGCAACTTAAGAACATGTATCTAGCCTCTTCTTTCTTATACTTATTTATACTTATTTTGAATGATTTAAAATTTAACTCTAGGAAGGAATGAAAGGATGCTTAATTTGATAATGAGATGTATATATGCACTTTCTATAGCCAAAGTAATTATTCAATTTTTTTTTTTTAATATATATGCTTCATGACCACTTTATGCATGCACAGTGGAAATGAAACCGTCTAAGATCACGATTAACATTTTTTTTATCTTATTTTCATAAATTTGAGTTAGCACTTGGCAACTTATTCAAAATTTTCTCTCCACTTTCTTTCCATCTTTGTGTACAATTTTCATTCTCTTTGTAAGCGCTTCTTTTATTCCATTTTCTTTTCCTTTTTCATTTTCTCAAAATGAGTATTGTGCATGAGGAATAAATTATGGTTTGATAGAGTTTCCAAGACTCAATTATATATATATAGATTTATATATATATGAATTATCAAGTTTTTCTTTTTTGTCGATATGGTGTCAATCAGATAATGGTGACAATGCAATTTGGATATGTTTGTTTCTTATGTGTCATATTTATTCAACTTTTTTTCCTTTCATATAATAGCGGAGTTAACTACTAATCCACATTCTATCTTCACGACTCTCATCCTATGGGTCGTCGAAGCCAAGAAAATATTCATGGTTATTGTAATAGCAGTTCTTCCATGCTGATTGATTCTACTGCTCGGGTCATAGAAGATGGTGATGTGCATGGTGTTTCATTCCCTGATGCAGATGGCTCTCAAGGAATTTGTCATTTATATAGCGAGGATCATCGTAAAAAGAAAATGGGCAGGACTGCAGAACATTCGATTCTTATGGAATCTGTACCTGCTGAGAGAAATGCTAGCAGCGTTGTAACAGAAAAGTGCAAGAGGATACTGCTTGTGTATCTTTCTGATTACGTTGATAGTAATTACTGTAACTTCACAAATGATGTTGCCAATGTTAACATTGTCAAGAATTTGAGGATAGATGATTGTGTTAGGCGTCGAATATTAAGTAATATGTATGTTTGTAATGTTGACAACCGGGATGAAGGTTGTGTCAAGAAAAGGAACTATCAACTACTATGAAACTTAATTGCACATCAAATGATAAAGGAAAACAAGTTTCATTTATCACCATATGTGATACTAGTTAGTGTATTTTTTGAGCTAATTAGTTTAGCTGCATATTATTTTTCCTTTACCTCATTGTTATTGATGTGCAGATTTGATTCTATATGTTTCAATGCTATTTCTTTATTTGCTTATGTCATGTATTGCTGTTGAAACGGTACCTTCACAGCAACTTGTGGGAACTAAGAAGAAAATAAGGGTAGCATTCTAAGGAAAAGATTTCAGTTTCCTCAACATTCGACCATGGAAACATCTCATTTAAGGCTTCTACATTAATTGACATTTTTCCGTGCACTTATTGCCATGCAAAACGATTTCTCGATGACCCTCTATCCTTCTGTTGCTCAAATGGAGAAGGTTTCATTAGTTTGTTATCCTATTTCTCCTATCTTGCATGAGTTTTACTTCTATGTTGGTGATGATGCTATTGAGTTTCGTAAGTTTATCAGGACTTACAATAACACATTTGCTTTCACATCCTTTGGTGTTAAGTATGATAAAGACTTATGTAGAAGGAATAAGGGAATTTACACTATTAAGCTTTTAGGCCAGGTTTATCATTTTATTAATTAGTTTATCCCCAATGAATCAGTGTCGTCTAATTTGTAGCTTTATTTCTATGATACTGAGCATGAACTCGAAAATCGTTTATTTGCATCTTCCAAGCTTAGATCATCAATTCTTTGTAAATTGATGGATCTTATGGCTATAAATCCTTACAATTGTTTCTTTAGAAGCCTCCAGAATATGGACAATCTTCATAGTTATGAAATCATTCTTAGAAGTCACGTACAAATGGATCAAAGGGTTTCTAACTTATCAACCATGTCTCAAGTTGCTACTATTTGGGCTGAGGATGATCTGCTTGCTCAAAATTATGATAGAGATATTAGAGTTTTTACTCACTCGGAAAAAAAGCATACCATTGAAATACTTTTTTGGATGCTATGATCCTCTTCAATACTCACAGCTCTTTCCTTTTGGAGAACCAGGTTGGCACCAAGACATTGAACAGATTCAAAAGTGCCGAACTGCTAATTCGTCTTATGGACAATTGTTGATTGATCCTACTTCATTCCCTTCTGTTGAGGACGTTCTTGATAAGGAGATAGAAAGTATGTTTTACATTCTGTTTTTTTTTTTTTTTTCTTGGTCAATTTTATGTTGTGTTTTCATCATTGCTGAATTCAATTTTCTTTTGTTTTGGTTCTAAATTCTAGAAAGAAAAAAAAAAAAAGTATTGTGTAAAGAATATTATTGCTATAAGCTCCAAATAAGACCTTCTCAGCCATCAATCCTTTTACATGCTGGTAGGCTGCTGCAACAATACGTTGTGGATATGTATGTTAAATTAGAGAGCACGAGACTTGATTTTTTTAAGCTAAATCAAGAGCAAATTAGATCTGAGTTATATAAAGGAATAATTGATAGTGTTGCAATTGGACAACAACTTGGCAACACATATTGGGAAGAGAATTATTTTGCCTTCTTCTTTCATTGGAAAGGTAAAGGATATGCGGCGTAGATACATTGATGCAATGACTTTAGTCTGAAAGTTTGGAAAACCAAATTTTTTCTGACTAAGACTTGCAATCCCTCTTGGGCAGAATTAAAATAGGAGCTTTAACCTCATGAGGAAACACAAAATCGACTTGATCTGATTGCTTGCATCTTTAGAGCTAAGTTGGGCAGTTTGAGAGATGATCTTCTCAAAAAGCATGTTTTGGGTCATGTTACTGCTTATGTCTGTGTTATTGAGTTTCAAAAAAGAGGACTTCCACATGTGCATTTTTTGCTGATCATGAATAATGAGTCAAAGATTATTAATCCATATAATTATGATGATTTTGTCTCTACTGAGATACTTGCTGAGTCTGAAAATCCTCACTTTGCACAAAATGGTGTTGAAGCATATGATCCACGGTCTATGTGGGCCATTTAATGTAACCAGTCCTTACATGATCAAATCTTCTGGATGTAAAAGTCATTACCCTAAGCAATTTTGCTTGGCCAGCATACATGGATCAAATTCATATCCTATTTATAGATGTAGGGATACTGGTGAAATGGTTAAGGTACGAGGTCATATTATTGACAATTGATGGGTGGTTCCATATAATGCATACTTGCTTGCCAAATATGATTGCCATACTAATGTTGAGATTTGCTCAACTGTTAAAGTTGTTAAATATCTTTACAAATACATATATAAGGGACACAATAAGATTTCTTTTCAATAAATGATGTACAATCAAAAGAAACCATTGATGAGATAGAAAATTTTCGTAGAGGCCCTTGGATGTCCCCACAAGAAGCAATGTGGAGAATTTATGGATTTGATATGAATGAGCCAAGCCCTTCTATGTCAAGTTTGTAGTTACATTTTCCATATTAACATACTGTATCATATGGGCCTGATGATGATTTGAACTATTTATTAATGAACGATTATTTCAAAAAAAATGATGTTGACTGAATTCTTGAGGCGAACAAGAGTTGCTTTCGTCAATGTTGTTATCTACATAGCGAATTCTCAGAATATTTTGTTTGGAATAAACAAGGAAAGTTTTGGAGTCCGCGAAAGCAAGGCAAGGTTATTGGTAGAATAGTCACGGCAAGCCCTACTGAAGGTGAGCGGTATTACCTTCGATTGTTACTAAATCATGTCAAGGGTCCTACCTATTTTGAGAATTTAAGAACAATAAATGATGTTATTGAATCCTCCTTTCAAGAGGCAGCTGCAATGTATGGCCTGTTACAAATTGACAGCAATATTGATGATAGTTTAAAAGAAGCTTCACACTATCAAATGCCATTTTCTCTTCAGTGACTGTTTACTACTCTATTGGTATATTGTTCTCCAAGTAACTCCAGAGTTTTATCGGAAAAATATAGAGATTCTATAAATGAAGACTTTGTTAGACCATCGACTTCTTCAACCACCACATGTTACAAACAAGCTCTTAGAACTTTAAATAATGTTCTTGAATTAATGGGAAAAACTGTCAATTTATACGGTTTAGTTGATTTTAAGCTCAACAGTACTGATGAAAACTTAGGTGGAACAAAAATTGAGAATGAATTAAAGTTACCTATTCTAGAAGAAGATTTCTTATGTATTGAAAAATTGAATTCGAGACAAAAAGAGGCATTTGACAATATTACTGATAGAGTTTTTAACTCATAGCCTGGATTATACTTTGTTGATGGCAGTGTTGTCACGGTGCCGGAGGCGCCCGCCTAGGCGTTCAGGCGAGGCGAAGAGTAGACATGCCTCCTGAAGACCCCTCAGGCGAGTTGGAAAAGCAGAGGCGTGCACCTTTGCAGCCTTAGAAGCCGCCTGAGTCAAGCCAAGAAGCGGCCGAGGCGATCGCCTGCGGACCTGAAAATATGGCAGTGCCGGAATCATCAGCTGAGAAGGCCCGCTGTGTCTCTGGAGAAGATGACGAGACAGAATGGAGAAGAAGAAGAGACAGAGTAGAGAAGAAGACGTTTTTTAACCGGAATCAGATGACTCTAAGCTTTCTCTAGTATCAGATGACTCTAAGGCTAGCAAAAGTTGCAGAAATCAGATGACTCAAGTTGAAGAAGACGAGACAGAGGGGAGAAGATGCGCTTTTTAACTTTTCTTTTCTTTTCTTTTTTTTTAATTGTAATTCACACTTTTACTTTTATTTTTCTTTTTTATTAATGTAATTCACACTTTTTACTTTCCTTTTTTCTTTTTCTTTTTTTTTTTCTTTTTTTTTTTATTAATGTAATTCATACTTTCCAATTTCTAGCAAATAAATAATAAAAAAAATATGTAGTTGATAAATTGACCAAAAAGTCCCATGGTCTAAATTAATTAAAAAGAGGATAATTATGACTTTTTCATAAAATAAAGAATCCCTAATTTTTTTTTTTAGCCTATTTAAGTTTGCCTCTTGTAGTAGAGTATAATACAACTCTTTATTGCAAAAATCAGTACATAATATAACTCTTTTCTTGCAAGAGCAATTAGAATTCTTTTCTCATTTTCCAGGTACATTACTTTAATACTTCAATTTTCCTTGCAAGTTTGATTTTTAGATACTTAATTATGCATAATCACTTATTTAAAATTAATATAATCACTTGCTATGTATTATAATTTATTATTTTTTAGCTTAGTATTCATATTGGTATATCTAGTAGAAGTTTGATAGAATTTTGATAATTATCTCCTCACTTCATTCAGGCTGTCGCCTTTTTAACGCCTCTCGCCTCAGGCTATTTTGGAATTTATCGCCTTAGAGGCACCTTTCACCGGTGACAACACTGGTTGATGGTCCTGGGGGAACGAGAAAAATATTTTTATATCAAGCATTATTGGCTGCTATTAGATCCTAGGGTATGGTTGCTCTTGCAACAGCTACATAAGGTATTGTAGCTTCTATTCTCCCAGGCGGTCGAACTACACACTTTCTCTTCAAAATACCAATCAATATTGAAAAGTTCAAGACATGTAATGTTGGCAAGCAAACAGGAATAGCACATTTAATGCGAGCAACAAAACTTATTTTATGGGATGAAGCATCAATGTCACATAAAGCTATTATTGAAGCTGTTGATAGTATGCTATAAGATATGTGTAATACAAAGCAGCCATTTGGTGGAAAAGTTGTTTTTAATGGAGATTTTTGCCAAGTGCTTCGGGTTGTGCCAAAAGCTACAGAGGAAGTATATATCAAAGCAAGCTTAGTTTCATCAAAGTTATGGCCTTTATTTGAAAAGATTAGATTAACTGAGAATATGTGGGCCTTAGAAGATCCTTCTTTTAGCCTATATTTGGTTTGGATTAGTAATAGAATAGAACCTGATCATGTAGATTATAAAGTTAAAATACCTACTCCCATGATTGTTCCTTACATAGATGATGTTGTTTCTATTAATAATTTGATAAGTAGTATTTTTCCAAACATTAATCTTTATGCTCAGTCCTTGGAAGCGTAATAAATCGAGCTATCTTGACCCCAAAAAATGATTATGTTGACAAAATAAATAATATCATAATTGATAAGTTCCCAGGATCACCAACAGTCTACTATAGTTTTAATGAGACTTTGGACAAATCTCAACAAGCTCAATATGAAGACTTTTTGCATAGCTTAACCTTCAATTGTATACCTTAACATGATTTAATTTTGAAACAAAATTGTCCTATCATTTTGCTTTGAAACATTGATCCTGGTCAAGGACTTTGCAATAGAACGCGCTTAATATGCAAATCATTTCAACGAAGTATTATTGATATAGAGATAGCTACTAGTTATCACATTGGGGAACGCGTTTTTATTCTAAGAATTCCTTTCCTGCCCCCTGAAAATGAACGAGTTATGTTTTCATTTAAGAGAACATAATTTCTAATCAGATTGTGTTTTGCTATGACTATTAACAAAGCTCATGGTCAAACATTAGATCATGTTGGCATATATATCCCAGAACCAGTTTTCTCACATGGCCAACTTTATGTTGCCCTCTCAAGTGCTAGGAACGGATCTTCTGTAAGGCTGTTAATTGTTCCTTCTACTAAAGATTCATATCTTGATCAACTAACTACTAATGTGGTTTACAAAGAAGTTCTCCACTTGTAAATAAGATTCCACCATTGGACAACCACTGCCAATGGCATTTTTTTAAGACATTTTTTTGTTGTTGTCTTTATAGGTAAATCATTTACTATACATGTCACCATTTATTAATTCCTTTTCAAATGATTGCTTACTTTTTTACTAAACTATTCTTATACTGTAATTGTTCATTACAACAATATGAAGTGGATGGGCTGCAATTGTCAAAATCTTTTGCCATTTCATTCCTGGTATATAACATATACTCTTTTTTTATGAAGTAATCCATATTTTTATCCAAATACATTGATGAGACAGAGATAATACAGTTACTTCATCATATTTTGAGATCTAAATTTTTATATTTTTTGTTTCTTTTAGGAAATTTTTTTTATTAAGAGACACTAATGAAGAGACGAGAATGAGTTCTCCTAAGTACAATTAAAAATGAAAGAAAAAAATATACGAACTTAGTATAAGATACCTCACTGATCATATTGCATATAACATTCACCTAATCTTTCTCAAATATACAACATGTAAACAATATATTTTAAATATATATATAATCATCATGCCATAATATGTTCACTTTTTTTCAATTAGACAAATATATTTTTGTTTGTCTTTAATGCTCTATTATTCAACTGATTGTCATGTGCGTGTTTTTTTTTTTTTTTTGGCAAAAGGGAGCAAGGACAATACAGTGATACTGTCAATAGAGATCCACAACATCCTCAGGTATATTTTATTTTAATGGTTAGCATAACAATTGTGGCATTATAATTAGTAATCTTACAAAAGTGAAAAAAAATTTAGTTTTAAGAAATAGCTACACATTTTTTTTTATAGTATTACTTATTTTTTTTCAAGCTGCATGCTTTTAATATTCTGAAAAGAACTGCTATGTGTAATGCGACATGGTGTTTTGGGGACTAGTGCTTGGTTTTGAAAGTGAAATACTGAGAAAAAAAATAATGGTAGTGATATTAATTATGTATTTGATGACTATATTAGTGAGATTGATAGGATGAGTATAAGGGTAAAGGTATGGTTGGAGATTAATAGATTAGTGGTTAGATATTGTTGTGTTGTATATTTAATATTCATATTAAGGTTGTTATACACTCTTTATTTTTTTTTTCCTTGAAGTTCTGCTTGGTTTCTGAGAGAAAAGTAGGAAAAGGGAAAAAAAGAAGAAAAGAAATTTTTTTATAGAGTTACTTTTCTTAAAATAATGGATACTCTTAAACAAAATTTTCATTTCAGGCAAACCATAGATACAAAACTTGAGAAAAATACAAGTGTAGCGTTTGTGTGTCATTTAGGATTATGGCCTGAACAAAAATAAATATTATTTTCTTGGCAATTTCAGTTATAACTTATGAGGAGTAGCTTGAGAGAGATACAAAGCATAAAACTATTGTCTTCATTAAGCATATCCTTCTCTTGTTTTTTTTTTTTTTTTTTTTTCCAGTCATTGTTTGCTAATAACATCTCTTTCCCTTTTTATCTATAACTTGCCAATTTGTTGTACTATATAGTTAACCCAATTCAATTTAGGAACCTTAATTAGAATTTCAGATGAGTTTACTAGCGATAATCTCATTAAAACATCATAACTGTTGCTGCTTAAGATAAAAAATTTACAGAAAATCATTAATAAATTTCAACTTTGGTTTCATATTGAAAATCTTGAATAATATAATTCATAAAAAAATATCAACTTCTGATTTTATTTTATTTTTTCATAAAAACAACCTAGAAATTTGAAAATATTCAATTTTTAACCTTAAAAATCAGGTACATACATCATGCTTTTAGTTTTAACCATTTATGAACAATTTCAGTACTGATTACTAAACAATGAGCATAACTTCTAACTACAATATTTTGAACATCTATAAGTAAGCATTTACTCAGTGCATTTTCTTTGTCCTAAGATTAACAATAATGAGTTTTATTGACTACTTTCTCAAACTCTTTACATTAATATTTCTTAGATATTTCACTAGAAACTTATGAACAATTCTACAATTACAAGATGGCTAAAAATCTTATTTTCATATCAAATGATGATAATAGATCAACTATGTCTAGCGCTAAGTATGCTAGCACCGATGGTAACATGGAATATGATATAGAACCTTTATCAATGGAAAGCGATGATGATGGTTATGAAACTGATTATGAACATGAATCTAATGATCAACATGAGCTTGATAATGAAAGCACATAAAATAACATCTATCAGCACACCAAGCCATATGATGAATATGCATTCACTGCACTTGAGTTACAATATCAAAAAGTCATAAAAAAGTAGAAGATGAAGAGTCCCACATTACTGGGTTTCTAAACATAACTGTCTAAACCTTAGAGAAGTTATAATTAGCAGTAGAATTCCTACTCTAAAATTCAGCAATAAAGATTTTTTTAAATTGAAAATGTGAGTTAAATGATTTGAACAAAGTCTCTTTCAAGGTTATTAAACTGTGTATCCTAACACATGATGAACCTTTTACTTTCAATAGTTTCAATTATGTACATCTTATTAGAGGACATGTTACAATGCTTACTTCATATATTAATTATGTAGAATTGTTCGCGAAATAGCTATATGTAAAACAATTTGATCAATAGAACTGTTATGCATATCCTCTTCCTAACTAAATTATATCTTAATTTTCTAATTATGATTTTCAACTTTTAGACAAAGGTAACAGCATGATAATGATATGTGAAACTAACATAACCCATTAATGTCCTTAATTGCTTAGATAGCAGAAATTACATTCAAATAAAGCATCCAAACCTAAATAATGCTTAAAGATATAATTTTATTCTAATTTTCATAGTGTTTTTTTTTTGTTCTTTAAGTGATAAATATGAAAGTATACCTTTAGCCAAAACGTAGGGTGTTAATAGTACTTTACAATGTGACTCATGATTAGTCATATTAGTATGCAAAGCTGCAATTGAAGTTTTGCCTATTAAGATTTGGTTTCTACTAAAAAAAATTAATAATAACAAAATCAAATATAAGAAATTAGTGCAAATCTGTTAGTTGCATACTAAATTTAGATCTATCTTCTTTGACATCTCTGATTTTGCAACTATTCCTACTGCATACTAAATTGAGAGACATCAATACAAGGTGAATATACATGCTGTATTGAGTGTAACATGACAAAACCTATATATATTATTATAGCCATGTCTACCATTACCAAGAAATACTCCAAAATCTTCTATCACATCTTTTTTTGTACTTGAACTCTATTACTTTTACCCAGCAAATACTCTAAAAGATTCTGTCACATCCTTTATTGTCCTTCAACATTATTGTAGTTGACCAACACAATTCTTATACAGTTTCTCCAACAACTTTACCTCACTCTATCGTTCTTTTTATTTCTAGCATTAAACACTTGCTCATCAAATAAGGCTCAATAATTCTGTCAGTGACAGTATTTCTGCAACAGTTCTATGACTGTTGGCTCTCTTCAACATCATATGACCACCCACTTAAAAGAAGCTCTAAGATCAATCATAACTCTTCAAATAATTTTCAACTTCAAAGTGCATGGTACACTCAACCTTAATGGTCATATATCCTTAACTTCAAAGCTGCAAGTATAAAAAAAAGGTTTCACTTGCATTCTTTCACTGAGCAAACTCTACACTTTAAAGTCAGTAGCAAACTAGTGCTTTCTAAGGTTATCTCTTATCTTCTCTGTGACTTTAGTTTTTATGTTTTTTACCTGTTGATGATCATATTCTACATATATTTGATGCAGAAAATGACTAGACAAACACTCCTCATCAGTGAAATCATACCACAAACAAAAAACTAGACAGCTAAAGTTAGAATTATTGAGAAGTTGTTGCCTCGCATCTCCATGAGCAGCCCTAAAAAATATCAAAGGATTGTTTTAATGGATAAAAAGGTATAACTTGTACTGTCTCAATCAAAATACAAGTGTTTCACACACTACCTAGAAACATACCATGTATTGTTCTAACTATTCCTTTCTTCTTCTTCTTTCCCCTTCTTCTAATTAACTAGGGAACCAAAGTGCAAGCATTTATTTTTGGAGCATAAATTAATTTGTTTGGCACCACATTGTCCTACATGAACTACTACAACATTGCAGGAGCCATAGTCAGTACAATTGAGCCTCAATATTGTCTTGTGTCAAGCTAATTCCAATGGAAACTCTCTTCTTGCACTTATATAGAACAACTTCCAAGGGATGAGGAATTCCCAAAACCAAATCTTCATACTTTCACTCTTTTTTATCAATTTGGAAAGCATGTTGATTCATCATCTCAAATAGGTAAAAACACCAAACCAAACTAACAAAATCATATTTTACATGGTTGTCTATACGTAAATGTTTTCATATAATACAGATATGGTAACAATTGTTATTAAAACTATGCCTTCAAGGATGCAACAAACAAGGATTAGTGCATCTGATGTCCAAGAGTTTATTGTTACTGATAAAAGGTGTGTTGCTTTCTAACTACGTGTATAAGTTCTTTGACAAAACCAAATTCAATGGCTTTATTGCATTAACCTACAATTTTCCTATTAAATTTATAAACCCACAGCTTAACACCAGTAGTTTTGACTATGTGGGATCAATTTGTGAACAACAAAGCATCATTAATAGTGGACAAAATAGATTTTATGCCAATCATTCTTAGTCCCCGTTTGAAAGTTGTTTCATACAAGGGTAAATATGACAAATTCAATACAAATTCCTCTACTAACATAGTTATTATTTACATCCACACTAATACATGGTCTTATAAATGTGATATAGGAATTTCATTGACAACTAAAGCCTTATCATTCTTTGCTTTGAATCCTGACATTCTTGAAGTTGTGGATTTAGCAAACTGGTGAGCTTTTCATCTTCAGCTTTTTAAAATCATTTTGGACTACAAGACTATGTATGGTATAGACATTAAAATGTATTTTCTTTCTACAGGTTGATTGAACACAAAGAAGAAGTGCTGAATTTGTTAGTCACCAATGATCCTAATTTATCCTTGGCTTCCTTATCCATTGAGCCATCTCCATAGACAGCTTCACCAATTGCTATTATCAGCCAACCTATTGAAAAGGGTCACCCTCTAATTAACCCACAAGTTATCATCACATTAATGCCCAAACAAATAAAAATTAACCCATTCAAGTTGTAACATGCAACTTCCAAGATATTGGGTAAAAGCTAGGGTACAAATAACAAAACTAAACCAATATTTCTGGTACATGGCGTGTTCTAGCTGCCACAAGAACACAGGGGCAGAATTCAACCAACCATTCCAATGCCTATTTTACAAAAAAGATGTATCAGTGAAACCAAGGTAAAAATTCTAGCAATCATTATATATACTTATTTCAATTGACAGCCACAAATATACTTACAAAATTTCTTATGAAAATGAAACATAGATTACGAATTGAAGTGAACCATCATGACAATTTTGGATCATTAAAAGCAATAACCTTTGGTAAGCATGCTGAAAAACTCATTAACTGCACTGCTGAAACCCTTATGGAAAACACCAATGAGGTGAATCTCAAACTTTCAAACTTATACATATTGAGGAAAGTTCAGAGATTTTATTCGTAACATGAATAAATCTGACATGTTTATATTGTGAATTAACTATAGGAAGGAATATGCAATTTGGCCAATGTTGGTCAGCTTCAAACAGAGAAATATTTTCTCATTTGTTTGAAGAAATACCAACTACAAGTGCAGAATGAAGATGAGGATCGTTTCAATATCATGTCTGTGCATGATGTTCATGTTAAAATGGAGAAATAGTTATTAAAGTTGTATGTTTTTTGAACTTGGCAAGTGTGGACCAAGTTATCCTATTATAGCTTATGTTTTTTGTGTTTATGGTTAGAAGCCAAAAAACAATGTTAAATATGGCTCTGTGTAAGATTATTTTGCCCTACTGACAACTTGCTTCATGAAGCATTAGTAGATGATGAAAAAATCTTCCTTTAGGAGCATGGTTGGCATTTTGTTATGTAATATGTATCTTTATTAATGCAAGATGAAAGTATCTTTATCCATCACTATACTACTTTATAACAGTTATTTCTACTCTAATGTCTATCTAGCCATATTTTCTATAAATTTATTTTTCTATGCAAAATGGATGTAATACTTCCATCAATATATATGTGATTTATGTCTTGATGTCTTGCACAATTACTTAGACATTCTTTTTCATACATGAAACCAAGATACTTTAATGCGTTAGCGATAATCTAAATGCAATAGTATTGCTTATGCAAAGAACAAATATTTTTCAATATCTAGCCAAAATTGAAGGATCTAAGGAAGCAAAATACAGTACTCTAACAAAGATGGTTCAACTTGCTAAAAAAATTTAGATTGTGTTTAATGAAAAATAGCATTTATGAATACAAGATTCATTAAATACACATTGTATAAAATAAGAATTCACTAAAGTCAAAATAAGAAGTTTCTATTTTTGGTGTTCTTCTTAAGAAAGTATAGCAAAGACACTACATTTAGTATATGTACTTGATGAGAATGACAGTGAATTTTATATTGACAATTGGTGGTGCATTAAGAAATGCATGAACATAAAATTTCTAACTATTGCAATTCCATAAAATTGAATTTGTTGTACAAAAAAATTCTTATTAATTATTACTTCTCAATAGTACATATTAATTGCTTAAAAAAAGTGTCATACTCTTGCACTAAATTGAAAACTTCCTTATTTTCTTGATAACCAAATATTAAAGTTAAAGAACAATAAAGGTACAACAAGAATAAAATAAAATAGTTGAGAAATGCAAGAAAAAAGAAATCTTGAAGAATGAACTGATCATTTAAATAGTTGCTCTTTATGTATTCAAATTCTTAAACTTTAAATAAATTACACAAAACAAATTGAGCTCCTAGACTAACATTTACACTATTATTATTAAGTGAAATAATAAGATATTCATTCATTAAAATGCGTCATCTACAAAACAATTCTAAAACTCAACAAATTCATATCTTAACAATATCTCAAAAATTAACAATAAATTTTTGTAATATTATGTGTACTATCAAAAAAATATATATTATTATTACCATATTCATTAGTAATTAGCATCCCTGCCATTGGCACAGGTATCTCCCTAGTTTAATAATAAAACACAAAGATGGAAATATGCGGACAACAAAGTCAGTATTTCTTTCTTGCTGCATCAAAAAAGAAAAAAAACAATCATTCATTTTAGAGCTTCGCTATGCAAGGGACAATAACTCTCAGGATTAAGAATAGAAGTTCATATGAGTCATGAAGAATGGTAAGAGGACCAAGAATATGGTAAGGAAGATGGTGATTAGGTAGTTAGTGAGAATGATGGTGAAGAAAAGAATGAGGAACATAGTAAGGCTAGTTTGGAGAAAGCCACTTATATGATAGTGATGAGGACATGGACAATCACTGTTTTGATGATAATGTAGACATGGAAGTTGAGGTATTGGTAAACCTGACATGAGTGAAGCTTAGGGAAAAAAAAAAAGTACAAGAAGAGAAGTAGGAAAAAGAAAGACCAAGGTGGTGAGAGTTCTGTACCAATTCCACCCACTATTGATTGTCATCATTTTGAAGAGGATTATGCAAGTGATGAGTTGGAGTCTCCTATAGTTTCAGATGATGAAAGGAATAAATGACCAAGAGTTATAAGTTATAGACTTGAAGACATGTGTAGAGTACATTTGGAGGGTTGGAACAAAGTTCATAAACTTGAAGGAGTTTAAAGATGCAGTCATTGAATGATATTTGCTGAATGGAAAATCAACAAAGTTTAGAAAAATTACTTTATTAGGTGTAGGATTGAATGCAGTCAAGGCTATAGCTGGTGGTTGCTTTACAGCAAGGTTAGAGGTAAAGGGATTTATGTATTGAAAACCATGGGATAGAGCCACACATGTAATAAGGTTCTCAAAAATACCTTTGCTAACTCTACAAAGGTTTTAGACACAGTTATTTATGAGGTGAAAGTGAACTATAAAATAAAGTTGTCTAACATTTAAGATAATATGAGGGAAAAATACAATATTGGGATATCAAGGATTGAAGCATACAGGGCTAGGTTAAAGGCTGTACAGAAAATTGAAGGGACGCACACAGAGCAATATTCAAAATTGTAGGGTTACTGTGTTGAACTGAAAAGGACCTGTCTTGGTACCACTTGTCAAATGAAGTTATAGAAACCATAGCTTGAAGTCAGACCAATATTTGAGAGACTATATATGCTTTGAGGCTTGTAAGAGGGGTTTTTTAATAGCTTGTAGGCCAATAATTGACATTGAAGGATGTCACCTCAAAAGGGAATATGGTAGACAGTTATTGGTGGCAGTTGGGGTAGACCCTAATGATCAATAATTCCCTCTTGCATTTGCAGCAGTTAAGAAAGAACTATGGATAGTTGGACTTAATTTTGGGAGAAGCTACTCAATGACATAAGTGATATCATGAGCAATAAATGGGCTTTCATCTCTAATCAAAAGGTAAACATCACTAACTTTGTTTTTAAGTAACTGTATGCATTAAAGGCACTCTACTAATACATCTATTCATTTTGCAGGGTCTGGTACCTTCATTGGATAAGCTTTTAGAAGGGAGTAAGCATAAGTTCTGCCTTAAGCATTTGTATTGTTACTTTAAAGCAAGATATGATGGCAACACAGAACTTAAATGTTTTGTCCATGCTGTAGCAAAGGCACCCTACTACCAACTTGGGAAAGACTAATGGGAGAGGTCAAAAGGATTAATGGACATGCATATGACTGGCTCATGGAACATTTTACTAAGCACTAGTGCAAGCACAGTTTCTATTTTTACCTAAAATGTGATACGCTGATGAACAATATAACAGAAGCCTTTAACTATCTTGTTTGCAAAAGAACAAGCCAATCATCCACATAGTTAAATTTACAAGGAAGTATTTGATGAATAGATTCACTGAATTAAGGGGAAAGGCTACAAGGTACAAAGATGATATCATGCCTAAGGTAAAAAGAAGACTAGAAAAGGAAATTATTCACTCAAACATGCGGAAAGCCAAGTGGACCGGAAATGGATCGTTTGTGACTACTTTTCTGATTGATAAGTTTACAATGGACTTAGATTTGTAGACATGCAGCTACAGCTAAAGGTTCTATTTTCTTAATGTACAATTCAATTTGGTTTCTCAAACTAAAATGTTTAAATCCTTTGTTATGTAGGTTTTGGGAACTTATAGGCTTGCCTTGTAGGCATGCAATTAGCTGCATCTACTTTAGAGAGCAAGAAACATAACAATTTGTTAGTACATACTACAAGAAGCATGCTTTTATTGATTGCTATGGTCCTATAATGGACCTTATCAGCAAAATGTGATGACATTCAGCCACATTCAGCCACCAATGCAGTTAAGAACACCAAGGAAGCGCAAAAAGAAAAGAACTATAGGTCAAGATGAGTTAGAAACACCTAGGGAAGAGAGTAGCATATGGAATAGAGGGAAAATCTTTTTCAAATACAACAAGTGCAACCAGTATACGTGTAACAAGAGGACTTACAAGAATCTAGTTGCAACACATGCTGTAAAAAGCATTTAAGCAGCTCAAGGAGTAGAAAGCAATCAAGCAAAATCTACAGGATCTAGCAAGTAACACCTATAGGATCTAGTCAAGCAACATAGGGAGTTAGATTTTCATATGTGGTCATTAAAACAAGAGGTGGAAAGGGAAGTAGTAGGCAAGGTAACAGAGTTAGAAGAAGAGCAAGGAATTCCAACATAACAAGAAATAACCAATCAGTGCAAGCTAGCCATGCATCAATCAACAACACTGCAAGTAGTTCAGCTCTAAGTCCTCATCCATGAAGTCTATCAATTTGGGTTTTTTGTTTTTGGTTTTTGAAAAAAAAGGATTAGGATTTGTGAAATACTTGATGATATATTTTTTTTTTAATGAATTGATGAATGCTTTTGGAGCATAATACAAGATTATATTATGATTAGAATGTATGCTTTTAATTAAGATTTAGGTCTATTTGGATTCAATAATGTATGTACATTGTTGTCTGTACTATTTGGATTCAATAATATGCATAATTATTGTCTTTATTGTTTGGATACATTATACAAAAAGCATGATAAGTCATAACGCATTGAAAGCATAAATTTTTGTTCCCAAAACAACAACTGATTCAAGCATACAGTACATTAAAACATACATAGATTGACCATAAACCCTTTTTCATTGAAATCTCAAATGGTGAACTACATAGTAGTGAGTTTACATCAATCATGATCATTTGTACAACACAAACTAACCTAGCCTAAACACTAACAGACATTTCATAAATAAACACCTAACTACTTAGAAGTGCGCACTGAATCCATGCACACAAAGCCAAAAAGCCACATATCATTGTCATTTTCTTCCACCAATCAAGCTTTCCTTTCCACATGAAAATGATCTTCCTCCTGCTATCTTATGAGGTATCTCCCACGATTGGAAATTTCTTAATCCTTCCAAGTATAAAAACTATAGCAAAACTCACTCTCAAAATACATAAATTATGTTAGTCTACTTTCAAATTTAGACATACCTAGCAAAATCCAAAAGCCACATTAGTACCAACAAACTTACCTCTAAATTTGGATAAGTCCAGAATCTTCTACCTGCATTATGGTCCCAAGCTGTGTACAACACTGCAAGCTCTCCATAATCACAAATTTTGACTACAAAGATGGGAAAATTAATTGTTGTTCAATGAACAAAAAATAAGTTGAGAGTAAAAAAACTTGTAGTTCATTAAATGAACATTTGAGATGAAGTGGTGGAGACTCTTTATCCATTTATCTAAATGAAAAGCATTTGTAATATTAAGGATAAAAATGTCATTTAAGGTAGACAAAATAATAACATATCTCAAATAAATTCCACAAAATGAAATCCGACCTATTTGGTGTGGAATTCATAATTTAATAAAATGTGAATTTCAAATGAATTTCATTTAAAATCTACACAATTTCATTTGTTCCAAATGTAAAAAACGTAGAATTCATTGGAAATAAACTGAATTCTACTTTTTTTAAGTATTCCAAACATACTGATAGTCTTTTTCATTCATAGTGGTTTTATTTTTCTTGTCCAATGGGAGACAGCAAATTTATAAATTACACAATAGAGTTTATTGTAGAGACAAATTATTTTTCTTTTTATTGAAAAATAAAAAGATATATAGGATACTCTACATATTTTGACATGAAATATTATACTCACATTACTATCATCATATATATGAAAGAATTTCCATGGCACCTATGTCAAGGCCAAAGCTAAGAGTTTCTCTAAAAGTAATCATGAGATCATGGGTGACATAGTTTTACCTAATAAGGACTGTCAAGATGACTTGAACCTTCAACCTCATAAAGAGAGCAAGTGCCTCTTAACTACATTGATAATTTTATAAATATTTTTTTACATTTTATAAAGATTCATACCATTATTTTAAAAAAAAAAAAAAAAAAAAAAAAAAAAAAAAAAAAAAAAAAGATAGTGAGATAGAAATGAAATTTTTTATTAAATACTTATCACCTTAGATAGTCACAATTTTTTTTGACATTTCTAACAAAGTTAGCCAATATAATAACATTTCCATTTTTTGTATTTTTTGATAAAAATAATATTTACATCCATTAATTAATTCTATATACATTTAAAATTTTAACTCAACATTCAACTGTATTATAATTTTAAATATTCACACATAAGATAAAATAAATAATTTACAAATATTAAAAAAATCACTTATCTATCAATGGCAGAACTTAAAAAATTATTAGTGTTGTTTCATATTGATCATTTTTTAATAAAAATTATTATGCATTCAATATTTTGTTTTCTCCTTTCTTTAATCATCAAATTAATTAATCAAGCTTCAACTGCAACGGCAGTGATATTTTGATGAATTATTTTCCTTGATTAACAAGTTGGCATCGGGTATGGCCTTTTCACTACAACAAAGAGAAAACAATTTTGGCAATTGGATATTATAAAATAAAATGAGAGATCAACTTGTGAATGATTGTTAGGTCGTTATCAATTTTTTTAGAAGATTATAATTTATATAATGAATGGATAAAGTTTTTTGGGTGAGAAAGACGTGACATACATGCACGTATACATATGATAAATAAATAAGATTTGAATTATACCCAAATTATTTAAAATTATTATGTATCTAATTAATTTAATAATCTTCATAAGGATATTATAAATTGATTGGTGTTAGCTTATGTGGATATTACAAACTTTATCATATAATTTATAAGTCCACTATCACACCCCTCACGGAAGCATGATTGGCATAAGGTTTGGATAATCAAACCTCCGTAACCTTGAATTCATAATAACGTAACAATTATGACTCTTGGCCCAGTTAAAGAATAACAGTAACTCTTATAGAATACAAGTCTATTGCAAAAGTTTGTTTTTTCTGAAACAAATAACAACTTTACTGAAAATTTATAACATCTAATACAAAACACAAAAATCTATATTCCTAATCCCACATAACGACATGATGACAAATATCTAGACTATTATATCATACAAAAATTTGACATCCTACCATTCTAGTGTGAATGCAAACTTTCATCATTGACTGTAAGTTGGGGTTCCAATAACTACTTTGTTGTACTTAATTGTCGAGTCACCAGCTCGGCGACGTTATATACCAAACTCTTGTTACTAAAAAAAAAAAAAAAAATTCACAAGAGAAAGGTGACTCTTGAGGACTCCGTGAGTGAAAAATTGTACCCATAGGGTACTAGCATCACCCAACACAAAACAATAACACATATAATAATAACCTCATGTAACATTGTTCATACCTTAATCCACATCACACTTATATATATTATAACCGTTATAAATTCACAATTTACATAAAACATATAATCACAAATTAATCAAAACAATAATATCAAACAAAGCAACTAAAAGGCCAAAGAGTGACCCAGCCCTGCACAGCATTTTCACCCCCTACCAGGCATTTACGCACCCGCACAAAAAATTAATCTTCGTACACAATCCATCTCACAGGGGCTGAGCACTCCATAAAAAAAAAAATATTATATCAGAATCAGAATTTGTTTTCTTATGATTTTAAATCAGAACATCCTAGGTGCACCTAAATTTTCAATTTCAGATATAAAATCACTTTTCATAAAAATCTCATTTTGTTGGCCCTTATCAACCACAACCAATGTCAAACAAAGCAATCACTATCAAACAAGCATAATTTAAATAAATTACTGAATTATTCTACTTGCTTATTTTTTCTATATCACGTATATTCAAATAAACATATAATTACACATACTAATCTAGCCCCTAAAGGCAACAATTAACTACTCACCATATTATGAATTACATTTCTCGGTCAATCCTCGAAACCACGAGTCGTTGACTCAACAATACATTCCTGGGTTGAAAGTCATTTTCAAATATTTCTTATTTTATAAACCTCATAGTTATGCTCATTTACTCACTTAAATTTAAATATCTACTCTTATAGCTTCATTGAAACCTTATGCCTTTTAGACATTCTACCAATGCCTTGAGGCAACTTAAATTCTGATTCGTGTATGTATATATATATATTATACATGCATCAATCAAGAAGTTAACACTTATTTTCTTAATTCTACTTTCTAATCTTATAAAAGTTCAAATTAAGTTATTTGCTTAAAATTAATTATGAGCATAAGTTATAAATTCCCAATATTCATCAACTAAGTTCCAAGATTTTCCTTTTTCTTAACTATTTGCCCAACCGTATTTCGTAATGAGTTCTTAAACTTTTATTTAATTTCAGTTAACAACTAACTCCCAAGAATCAAATATTTATTTTGCTAGCATCTTAATTCCATTTTTTATTCATTTTAATAAACTAACCTAAATTCGTAGGATCCACAATACCAATAATTCCAATATTAACCTCCCTAGTACATTAATTATCGAGCTCTACATTAACTTAATTTATTATTCATATCTTTCAACCAGTTATTTAGTTAATGAAATTCATGTGATTTAATTCCTAGACATAAACTAACTTAAAGTTCTTATAAGTATTTCATTAAATACTTAACATGCCTATGTGATTCCCACTCATGTGTATGTTTAGATATCTATATATTTTTCCCAATAATCTACACAATTCAATTAACCCTTATATTACTCATGATCCAATTATGGAATTCAATATAAATTATTTACTGACTGTTAACCAAATAATTAAACTACCTATTTGTCCACTATACCTATGCTCAAGTTCCGTATTTCCTAATTAACCATTTAATTAGTAAAACTTATGTACTCAACTGTTGTGTATGCCTCTCTCTCTCTCTCTCTCTATATATATATATAATTCTAATTTTTCTTATACATATTTTTATAATTTAACATTAACATAGCCAGCTTTTATATTTTCTAATTAGCTATTTCATAATTGAAATTATATCAATTAAATCAACTATGCATCTAGTATTCATAATCTAACATTCAATTCCTAACAAATTCTTAGGGTTCCTTTCCTTAATACATATAGATTCTAAATTTAGAAATGTAGAATCCTAACCTTCTTATTTTACCTAAGTATTTTTACACACTAGTTATTATTATTTAACTTTGATTTATAACTTATAACTCCCTTAACCTCTTACGTTTCAGTCTCTAATACACAATAATCATAAGGTTTAGCTTTAAGAATTTCCAATTACTCACCTAACCAACCCGTTTTCACCATCTAAACCACCACTAAGACCCAAAGCTAGGACAAAACAGGGAAGTGTGGGCTGCTGCTCAAACCCAAGCTGTCACCCCTATCATAACTTTCACTCACAACAGTCAACACAAAGCAGCCACAACCAAGTACCTAAAAGCTGGAACCAAGAAGAAAACACAGCAAGAAGAATAGGACACGGTTGGAAATTCAACAACCGCCCTAGATCTACCTCCTTACCAACATAATTAGAGTTTCCTACACCCAAACACTCATACTTTAACTCACGCATGCCAAAACCACAAATCAAAGCTGCTGTACACTTATTTATCTCAACTAAGATAGTTCAATCCACATGTCCCAACCCCAAGCAAGAAAAATTAACGCTCACCTAATGGAGTAGTGCCAAGATGACGCACAAATCACCTTCATAGCTAATAAAACTCCAAAGTTGCTTGGAGGTACTCTACTAGGCTAACCATGGAAGACAACCCACTCTTGATGAAATTAAGAACAAGTAAAATGATTGTGGTTGCAAGAAGGAGGTTACACGGCCAAAACAAGGGAAAAGGGTGCTGAAGCAAGAAAGAAAACTCACGGTCCAACAAGAAGATGAAGCAGGGGAGGAGGAGGAAAAAAATCAGCCAAGACTCTCCAGAAAGAAAATCGTGGACTAAGCAAGAGAGGAAAGGAAAGATAATAAACAAAGAAAGAAAACTTTAAAGTCAAAGTAATTGATTTTTATTTTAACTAATGGCATAGGTGTAGTCTTGCTTTTTACTTTAACTAGTGGCGTAGGTGTAGTCTTGCTTTATAAAAGTTTATACATATATATATATATATTCTATATATTATAAATATCTTTTAATTCACATCAGTGCAATCCATATAATTAAATTTTACACGTGCATATAATTACCCATATATGTATATATGTTTATAAGTCTATACGAGTATTCAATTATTATTATTTTTTTTTTGACTCGTGAAACATTTTAATCACCTAGTCACGACAAATTAAGTACAAATATTCTAAGACGTTCATTTAATTATCGGGTTATAACATCCACATTATCATATTGTTGCCAAATGTTATATATGAGCCAACAAAATAGTATTATACTATCCTGCTATTTTTATACAATACATCAAACGAGCTCTTAGTGTTCCAAATTGATGAGCAAAACAATTACATTACGATGAGTAATTATTTGATTCACCATTGTTGTATAAATCTATAAAAGAATATTTTAACACATCAATTTAGTTATCTAAAATCACAAGTGGTAGTTGGTGTTAGTTACACATAGCATTCTCTTATTTACAGATGATGTAAAAATTAATTAAATAAATTGAGAATATATCAATATTAATTCCATTACAATTGTCATTAATTTGAAATACATATAAATGCTCTAAAAGAATCATATTGTAAAAGTTTAAAAGATATATTTGATGAGATTACTATATTTGCTGATTGATTAAGACTCAATATAAAAGCATGATAAGCCAGAACACATTGAAAGTATAAATCGTTTTTTCCAAAACAACAACTGATGCAAGCATACAGTATAAAGAAACATACACAAATTAATCATTTTTCATTTTTCATTGAAATCTCAAATGGTGAATTACATAGTAGTGAGTTTAATCAATCATGATCATTTGTACAACACTAAGTAACCTAGCCTAAACACTAATAGACATTACATAAAATAAAAACTGCAAAAGCTGCATCAAAACTTACTCTGAAAATACAAAAATTATGTTACTCTATTTTAAATTTAGATGACCCTAGCAAAAGCCAAAAGTCACATTATTACTGACAAACTTACCTCCCAATTTGGACAACCCCAGAATCTTCTGCCTGCATTGTGGTCCCAAGCTGTGTACAACATTGCAAGCTCTCCACAATCGCAGATTTTGACTGAGTCTTCTACCTATGAACTGCTAGCACTGGAAATTGTTGAAGATCCACCCATTTTCCTTCTCGAAATTTGGTCCTTACCCTAACGTACACTTATGTGCTTTGAACCCTTACTAATGGATGATACAAGCAATGGGAAGATGATGACAAGTATCAAAAAGAAAATAGAGCAAACAACATAGTTTAATTTTCTTTTGGGAGAAACTATATACGTCATTTTATGCTATAGCAATTAGCCCAAAGAAAAAAAAAATTAGCCACGTATGATACACGTAGGTGTCCAACGTGGTGTCTGTAGACCAAGTTAGTTCCTTTAGTGAGAGATAAGATATCAGGTTAACCTCAATTGCTACAAAATTTTAATTATAAGGAATCAATTACATAAATTGAATAGTAGGGACTTAAGTGAAATCAAACCTAAACTATAGGAACCATATGTGTAATTTAGTCATTAATAAATGGTTGAGCTAAACTTCCCCATGAGACAGTACTTCTTTTCAAAAGGCAAATTCACTTTTCCTTTTTCTTTTTTCTTGTTACAAACGAAAAAGAAAAACAACAACAACAAGAAAACTAAGAAGTCAAATTGGCAATCCTTCTTTGCCAAGCTAATTCGGCATAGTCTACATCAAAAATGAGGTGAAACTTTGAAAGAACACGAGCCCCAGTCAATCTCATGATCATGAACATCCAAAGCTAAATTTACTAGATAAGGAACAACTCTATTTCTTTCACAATATATATGAGTTAGATTAATCTCCCAATCTAAGTTCAACAAACATCATATATCATAGATAAGAGACTTCAAATTATTGTGGCATCTTCAAAATAAGATAAATTATAACCTGAGAATTCACTTTAGCCCAAACTCTCCTTAATTCTCTATTCCTAGTAACTCTAGTCTTAGAGCTCATAATTCAACTCTAACGGAACAATACCATCCTATTTTCTAGCCAAAGACAAATTCACTTTTTGAATAATCGAATAAATAACGTCACACAAGCTTCTACTCCCACCTTATGTGACAAAACGTGACGTGGGCCATGTAATTATATAATTGAATTATTAATGGGGGAGACTTGTCCACATGTAATTATATATATTGATAATTAATGAGTGTGACTTCCATTAATGGGGGGTGACTTGTCCACATGCAATTATTTATTTTGATAATTAACGGGTGTGACTTCCTTTTGATAAGATGGGAGTGAGTTGTCAACATGAAATTTTATATATCCACAACTAATGGCTGTGACTTGTCAGCCATGTAATTACATATACGATAACTAATGGGTGTGTGGTTTTCATTTTCATGTATATTGATAAGATGAGTGTGACTTGTCGACATGTAATCACATATAGTCTTTTTCATTCATAGTGATTTTCTTTTCCTTGTCCAATGGGACACAACAAATTTATAAATAACACGGGAGTTTATTGTAGAGACAAATTTATTTATTTTTATTGAATTACAAAAGATATGTAAGATATTCTATATATTTTGAAAGAAAATATTACCTTCATATTACTATCGTCTCATATGTAAAAAATTTTTCACACCACCAATGTCAGGCCAGAAGTTATGAGTTTCTTTAAGAATAATCATGCGATCATGCATGAACATAATTTTACCTACCAAGGATCGTCAAAATGACTCAAACTCTCAATCCCATAAAGAGAGCAAGTGCCCCTTAACTACATTGACAATTATATATATATATTTTTTTTACAATTTATAAAGACTCATCCCATTATTAAAAAAACCAAAAAAAAAATAAAAAATAGAAAGAACGAAAGAAAAGGATAGTAAGATAGAAATGAAATTTTTATGAAATACTTATCACCTTAGACAGCAACAGTTTTCTTCAACATTTCTAGAAAAATCGGCCAGTCTAACTAATAACATTTCCTTGTTTTATATTTTTGGATAAAAATAATATTTACATCAATTAATTAATTATATATGCAATTAAAAAAAATTAACTCAACATTCAACTGTATTATAATTTTAAATATTCACACATAAGATAAAATAAATAATTTACAAATATGAAAAAAAAAATTTACTTATACATCAATTAGGAACTTAAAAAATTGTTAGTGTTGTTTCATATTGATTGCTATTTAATAAAAATTAGTATGCATTCAATATTTTGTTTTTTCCTTTTTTTTTTTTAATCATAAATCAATTAATCAAGCTTCAACTGCAATGGAAGTAAAATTTTGATGAATTATTTTCTTTGATCAATAAGTTGGCATCGCGTACGGCCTTTTGATAATTGCGTGTCACAACTACAACAAATAGAAAACAATTTCAGCAATTAGATATTATAAAATAAATAAGATTTAAATTATACCTAAATTATTTAAAATTATTATGTGTCTAATTAATTTAACAAATTTCATGAGGATATTACAAATTGATTGGTGACAGATTATGCGGATATTACAAACTTTATCATATAGTTGATCAAGATAAATCGCAATTGATTCAGATATTAATTATTTTAATAAGAAATTGTTAGTTTAATTAATTAAGGTAAGTCATCTAGATTTCTAAAGTGATTGTAGATCGATAGTTTTATCTCCTTACATAAAATATCATGTTGTTAATGAGTTTAAGGACATACGATTATCAGATGTTGTATTCACTTGGAATTTGAGATTTATGAGGATAGAAGGAGTTACTTTCTTTTGTATAGCCTATACCCAATAAACCTCCTGCTGTCTTAAAAAAAAAAAAAAAAAGTAAATCAAATGTAATTATTTTAATCAAATTGTCATTTATGAAGAATACTTCTATATACTCTTAATTTCATTTTTCCTACACTGGATAACACGGAATGTAAGCATTGATGAAAAGTGTCTAATCCCATTCAAATATCGTGCTCCAATGATTCCAATCTAAAATCATTAATTTTTACCGGATTGAAAAGGTAATTAGCTAGTTGAGATGAGCATATAAATTAATTTGAACACACCTAGTCGCTAAACAAAAGAAAACACTTCAAATTTCGTTAAACGGATGAACTTTAAAAAACATATAATTTTATTAAAATTCCCTTCAAATCATCGTAAAACTTAATCCACCACAACTGGATTTAGCTGTTCTTACAAAGATAAGATTCATGCTCCCATAAGGAAGAGGGAGATTTAGCTCACAACTTATTCTTATTAATTATATCCATACTGCACTCATAATACAGAAAGCAACACTTACATGTACAGAAATGTATGTTCTTAACTCCATATTCATCCTCTGAGATAATGTACTTCAATATCCTTAATTATCCTTAATTCTGTTAACCATGAAGTCGAGATAGTTATTTGGAGTTGGGATCTCCTCCTTGATTTTCTTGTATTCAATACCCACTTTCACCAAGCAGCTGCCTTCACCCTTTGGATTAGCATGAAGAACAATCTTCATTGCTTTGTACTCCTGCAACACATCTCCTTCCAATCCAATCATAATTACCGACTGGTCTTTATCATTTAAAACCACCTTCTCTTTAACCACCTTAGGACTCCCATTTATTCGATCATCACAATCAAGTCAAATAATTAACTACCAAGAAAAATTCAAGAAATTAATCTATTCAATGACTGCCTCTTATGTAAGTTTCAGTATCTCCCTACCACGTCTAACACCTGACACCTGTACAAAGTTTCCTTTCTTAACTGTTACGTCCTTTGACCGATGTTGGATATGTCCAAACCTACGTAGGCGATTCTCCTCCATTTTTCTCCTTGATAGGTGCTACTTCTACCTTCTTACTGATCTCTTAACCGGTCATCCATCTCAATATTCTCATTTCGGCTACTCCTACCTCATGCAAGTGTTGCTTTTTAACTGTCAAATATTCAATACCATACTATATAGCAAGTCTTACTGCATTCTTATAAAAATTTTATTTCAATCTATTAGGAATTTTAGGATAACATAAAACTCCCGAAGCACTTTACCACTTCACCCACCCTGTTTTGATCTCATGGTTAAACATATCATTTGTAGGGATTGCCTGACTGTCCAAGGTTATTTCATTCGAGCCTCTTCTAGTTTCACTAAAATAATACTCCATACATTTGGTTTTTGTCTGGCTCAACCTAAGGCCATTAGATTCTAATTCTTTCCTCTACACTTCTAGTTTGGAATTTAAACATTCTCTAGTTTTGCCTACCAACACGATATCATCGCCAAATAGCATGCACCACGGAGACCTATCTTGAATATTATTCATCCATGACTAAAGCAAATAGGTAGGGGCTTAAGAATGAATGAAAAACCCATAAAATGGGCCAATTTCTCAAACTTATATTTACAATGGACCACTTTTTAAACTAATATTGGATATGTACCAAAATTGACTTTGACCTTACCACATCCTCAACACTTTGCCACATCCTCAGCAAAACAGAAATTAATTATAAAAATATTATGAAAAGTAATTTCGTGCCTTGAAGACACGAAGTTACTGTTTATAATTTTTTTTTCCTTGTCCAGAAAAGAAAAAGAGATATTTTTGAAAATATAATTAAAGCTTTCAAATAATATATTTTCACTGTTAAAACAATAATTTAATTATACAAACAAGAATTTCACTACTACTGAGACAATAATTAAAATATTTAAGTAATGATTTCAAAAAATCGTTTTACTATTTTACCATTACAGATAATAATTTTACTGTTAAAATAATCATTTTATTTATTATTTAAGAGAATAATGAATTGGGTTAAAAAAAAAAAAACTTTACAATTAATCAATTTAAATGCTTTAATTAATGTCCCAAAATTCTTGTTTGTATAATTAAATTATTATTTTAACAGTGAAAATATATTATTTGAATTCTTTAATATTTTTTGAAATATCTCTCCAAATTTTTTTATTTTTTTTCTGGACAAGAAAAGAAAAATTATAAACAGTAACTTTGTATCTTCAAGACATGAAGTTACTGTTTATCACTTATAATGAACAGGAATTTCATGTCTTCAAGACACGAAGTTACTGTTTTCTCTTCTTTTTTTTTTTTTTCTTTTTTTCATTTTTTTCATTCTGTTGAGTATGTGGCAAGGTCAAGGTCAATTTTGGTCCATATCCAATATTAGTTTTAAAAGTGGTCCATTCTAAATATAAGTTTGAGGAATTGGTCCATTTTATGGGTTTTTCCTAAGGATGTACCTTGGTGAACAACTATCATGACCGAAAACTTTTCAATCATACCATTTATGGTCCGCACTCTAGTTATTATTCCTTCATACCTAACTTTAATAACTTCTACATATTTAATTAGGACATTAATAGCTAGTATGTGTTCTACTCAACATTAAAATTCTATTGTTCTGGCTTTGAGATTTGGGTGTGGGGTTAAGCAATTACAGTCCTAGGTACAAGTCTTTTGAGGATGTCTCTCACAGGGTGGAAAATTATCCTTTTTCTATGGGCCACTAAACAGAAAAAAGAAACATTTGCTTTCAATAATTAATGAACACTAAGCTCTTTCGGTTTTATAATAGGATAAAAGGATTAACCCTATCTCCATGGCTTGGAGATGTGGGTCTCATATGCAAGAGAGAGGCTATGTGGAAATAGCTCTATGGCCATGGAAATAGCAATGCCCTTTATAATATTTAAATATGTGATTAGCATTTAATGGTGTCGTTCTAATATAGGGCTCTAAGAAAACACAGGGTCATGCAGAATGTAAGATTTCCAAGTTAAAAGAATCGAGGGAACACCTTTATGCATGGCCTAACAGTAGCTTGCCCTTTGAGAATTCTCTTTAGTTGAAATAGTTAGGGCTAGTTTGATACGCAGAAATGATTTTTGCAGAATTGGAATCAGAAAGAGAATGGAAATAGAATGCAAGTGGAATGGAATTAACATTTCATTCTATTATTTGGTAGCGTCGGTGAGGAATAATCATTCTATTCTATTTTATTTTTTACGTAGTTTTTAGACATTAAATAATATGAAAATTTTGTTAAAATGATAAAAATATTCCTCAATAGATAATGTAATAAAAGTGTAATATAATTTATGAAATATATATAATTATTAAATTTTCAATTAATTTTTTTTAAAAATTTATATTATTTATGTTATTTATTATTAATTAATTTATTATTATTACTTATATTTATTATATTATTAATTATATTTATCTTATTATTTCTTATTTTTATTTTTGCTATTTATTAATATTAATATTTTAGTTTAAATTACTTAACTAATTTATTTATTTAACATTAATTGTTTATTTATAATTATATTATTTACTATGATATGAAGGGTATTTTTGATATTTGACTAAAATAAATTGATTTATTATTATTTTTTTATATAAATTTTTTATTTTTACATTTTATATTATTCAAAGTGATATGAAGGGTATTTTTGTCATTATATTAAATAATAAATTTATTTATTTATAATATTATTATTTTATTAATATCTAATTTTTTATTTTATGTGATGAAATGGTTTTTATGTCATTTAACTGAACTAAACCAATTCCATAGAAATAGGATTAAGCAATCCCACCTCTAGGTAGATTTGAGGTATGGAATAAAATGGCCAGAATAGAATGAGTATTTTAGGGCTAAAAATATACCAAATTAAAGAATATTCATTCCATGGAATCGTGCATGGAATGAAATGGCTATTCTTGCATACCAAATGTACTATTAAAGAATTAATACTTCTGGAGTGGAAGTCTTAAATGTTAAGTACAAAACCCTCATATTAGTTACTACTCTTACAATTTACAGAAGTCTATCAATTCGTTGTAATGTTTTGAGGGCCAAATCAACTTTGAGAATAATGTATACAAAGAACATTATGTCACCTTCTTATCATTTCACGTTGGAGTTGGCTAGTTTTCTTCCTTGGGTATGATCATTGCATGGCTGTGTGTGCATGCATGTGCATGCTATAGGTCTTTTAAACAATTATAGATAATTTATTACATACTAATCCATTAAGGCTTGAATTTAGTAATGTTTTTCAAGAGGGTGCATTGGTTTTTAAAAAGCTACAACACCTAAATATTATTTTGTTAAATTGTTTTTAATGGTGCTTCTTCTACTACTTTTAAAAAGTCATGAGTGCTTTTAGAAGCACTCTAAGTGATAATTTTAAAAGCTAGCTTTGACTTTTCAAAATTAAAAGTATAAAATTAACCTTAATAATTTTAGAAAATTACTAAATATATCATCAATTAATTTATAAATCATTAAATTTCTCTTTCTTAATATATCTGTAGTTAATAATATCTATTTTTGTCATTTTATACATTCATAGCAACTTATGATTTGTTTTACTAAACAACTTGTTTATTTCTTTTACTACCCATGACAATTTTTATAAAAAATTTACCAAATAGGATTACTGTGAGTTTTTAACAACAACTTTATCACTACAACTTTTCAAAAACCACAACACTACCAAACCAAGCCTAAATCTTCATATTGTCTGAACAATATTTTTGGTGATAGTGAAGGAAGACAAAGTGATAGAAGAAATATATATATATATATATATATATCCAGAGTACCAAAGATTTTACCTAGCTCAAGAGCTGTGTTAAGGTTAATCTGCTGAATTAAGTCTTTTACAGTTGTAATCAGATTAGTTAAAATTAAGTTTGTTGTTAGGAGAAGTAATTAATGAGTTTGGGGAGTAGTTGGTTGTTTAAGTTAATGGGTTTTCGTTGAAGTCCATGATTCCAGATTTTTCTTTAAGTTAGTATATATGTGTAGGGGCTATTGGATTTTGTAACTAAGAAAACATTATGACAAAATCAATAAGTTGTCCTCAATTTTAGAAGCAAATTTTGTTTTCTCTCATCTACCTTTTGCTTCCAACCAACAAAATTGGTATCAGTGCTTCAAGTTCAGAGAAAAACTCATGGCCAACAGTAGTGTGGTGTTTAATAATGTGCAGTCACCATTATTTGAGGGACAGAACTAGGGGTTCAAGTGTGTCAAGATGGAGACCTTGTTCATGTATCTAAAAGTTCTTGATCTAGTGCAAAAAAGGTATGAAGAACCCAAGTCTACAGAAAATCTAAAAGTTGAAGCGTTGGAAAGATTGCAAGGCAAGAAAGCTATTGATGCTAAAGTTCTTGGAATGATATAGAGAGCAGTTTCAGCTTCTATCTTCCTAAGAATCAAGCAAGCTAAAAAGGCAAAAGATGAATAGGATATTCTTAAGCAAGAGTTTCAAGGAAATGCATAGGTGAGAACTATTAAACTTAAATCTCATAGAAGGGAGTTAGAAAATACACGAATGAAAGAAAATGAGAACTTGAATGAATACTTTATAAGATTTATGGAATTGATAAATCTTATGAAGAGTTATGGTGATTCTTTTGATATTCAAAGAATTGTTGAGAAAATTTTGATTAGTTTGCCCCAAAAGTTTAATCCTATTATTGTTGTTAATGAAGAAACTAAAGATATTTCTCAGTTAAGTGTACAATAGTTGATTGGCTCTTTAAAATCCTATGAGCAAAGGTTGAGAAGGCATTTAGAACCTTCCATTAAAAGTGCCTTTCAATCTAAACTGTCAATAAACTCCAATGGCAGTGACAAAAAAATCATTCCCAAAGCAAAGAAGGTTTGAATCCTTTAGAGAAGGAAGACAAGGAAGAGGAGGAGGCAAAGGTAGATGTGGCTTGAAACAAAGTTAGGTCATGGAGAAACCTTGAAGGTGTGCAACCACTACAAGAAACCTAGTCATGAAGAGAGACTGCTGGTTCAAGATAGACATAATGTTTCAAGTATAAGAAGTTTTGGCACATGCAAGAAGACTGCAATATGAAAGACAATCAGCAAGCAAGCTTTTTAGAGGAAAAAGAAGCTGAACGTAATCTGTTTTATGTGTGTCAAAAGGCTTAAGAAGAAAAGAAAGAAGTTTGGCATTTGGATAGCACATGCAGTAATCATATGACAAGTAAGAAACAAGCTTTTCTGAATGTTGATTCATCATGCAACTCTAAGGTAATCTTGGGGAATGGAGAGGCAATAGATATAAAAGGAAAAAGTAGTGTTGGAGTTGAAACAAAGGAAGGAAACTATGTCATTCAAGATGTTTATTATGTACCAGACTTGGAAGAAAATCTACTTAGTATTGGACAACTCTTGGAGCATAACTATGTACTTCATTTTGAAAATTCTGAGTGTGTATTTTATAACCAGCAGAGGCGTGTTATTGCAATTGTTAAGATGACTCAAAATAGGTGTTTTTTGCTCTCTCTAAACTATTTGAAAAACTCAGCTTGTATGGAAAAAAGGAGTGATGATTCATAGGATGTCTTAAACTTATTATTGTTGGTCAAAAAGAATATGGAATTCAAAATTTCATAAATTGATGAAATACATGATGTATATGAAGGTTGTACACTTGGAAAGCATCATCGTAAACCATTTCCTAAAGGAGTAGCATGGACAGTAAAAGAGAAACTTGAGTTAATTCATACCGACATGAGTGGACCAATGAGAACTCCTTTTCACTCAAAGAACAGGCATTTCATCCTTTTTCTTAATGATTACACGCACGTGACGTAAGTGTATTTCATGAGATAACATTCTGAAGTGTTTACTATCTTTGAGAAATTCAAAGTTCTTATTGAGAAACAAGGTGACAGGTTTATCAAAATTTTGAGAAGTGACATAGAAAGGAGTAAAGTTCCAATGCTTTTGGCCAATTCTGTGAAGATGAAGGATTAGAAAAATAACTCAAAGTTGGCTATACTCCACAGCAAAATGAAGTTTCTAAAAGAAAGAATTAGACTATAATGGAGATGGCAAAATCCATGTTATTTGAGAAGAATCTGCCTAAGAGTTTTTGGGCTAAAGCTGTAAATACAGCTTGATACTTGTGAAATAGATGTCTAAAAAAAAACAGTGTGGAACATGACTCCTTTTAAAGCATGGAGTGGAATAAAACCATATGTGAATCACTTGAAGGTGTTTGGTTGTGCATGCTATGCTCATGTGCCTAAAGAGCATCGAAGCAAACTAAACAAGACTAGTGAGAAATGTATCTTTGTTGGCTGTAGCTCTGTTTCTAAGGGTTATAGGTTGACAACTAAACAATCTGAAGATAATTATAAGTCGTGATGTGATATTTGATGAGAAAGTAACATGGAATTGAGAGAAGTATGAGCTTTATAAGGAATCAGCCTTGCCTACTGTTATGTAGAACATTCCAACTTAAGAAGTTGGAATTGAATGAAAATCAACAATTAGATGGTGATAGCTCAGCAACATATTCACTAAGCTCAACTCCAGTAAAATTGAGAATGTTAAGTTATATATATGCGAGGTGCAACTATACCATGGTGGCACCAAAAAGCTATGAAGAAGCAACAAAGGAGGAAGCATGGAAGAAGGCAATGCAAGAAGAAATTAATGTAATTGAAAAAAAAAAAATAAATAAAAAAAAAACCAAACATAGCAATTGGTTAACATGCCTAAAAATAAGGAAGCTAGTGATAGGTGCGAAATGGGTTTATAAGGTGAAGAATCCAGATGGTTCTGTGCAAAAGAATAAAGCAAGGCCTGTTGCTAAGGGTTATTCACAGCAACCAGGAATCAATTGCTCCAGTAGCAAGGATGGATACAGTGAGAATTCTTATTTCTCTTGCAGCTCGTAAATGTTAGAAATTGTACCAACTAGAAGTAAAGTCTGCATTCTTGAATGGAGAATTAAATGATGAGGTGTATGTAGAGCAGCCATAAGGTTTTGTGTTGAAAGGCAATGAAGATAAGGTGTACAACCTACAAAAGAAGTTATACAGACTAAAGTAAGCACCCAGGGATTGGTATAGCCAAATTGATGGCTATTTCTTAAAGAAAGGTTTTGTGAAAAACATGAGTAAGCCTACTTTGTATGTCAAGCATAAAGACAAGACTGATATTTTAATTGTTGCTTTATATGTTGATGATTTAGTTTTTACTGGTAGTAACTAGAAAGTTATTGAAGAATTTCAAAAGGACATGAGATGAATGATTTGGGGTTGTTACATCGTATTCTTGGCATAGAAATTTATCAAGAAGATGATGGAGTTTTATTTGTCAAAAGAAGTATGCATAAAATATCTTAACAAAGTTTGGTATGTTTGGGTGTAAACCCAAGGATGTTCCTCTTATTGTAAAAGAAAAATTAATGAAAGAAGATGGAGGAAAACTAGTGGATGCAAGCTACTACAGAAGCTTGATGGAAATTTATTTTATCTTACATATATCAAACTAGATATCATGTTTGCAACATGTTTGCTTTCAAGGTTCACGAACAATCTAAGTCGTATTCATTTGGGAGTTGCCAAGAGGGTGCTGAGATATATTCAAGGAACCTTGGACTACAAAATCAAGTATGGCAGCAAAATAGAATCAAAATTAATTGGCTTTTATGATAGTGATTGGGCTGGTTGTGCAGATAACAATTAGAGCACTTCTAATTGTGTATTCTCATTGGGATCAAGTATATTTTTTCGGTGTTCAAGGAAGTAACAAACAATGGCACTTTCTTCAATAGAAGTAGATGCATATCAATTGAACTAGAACTCAGTAAGCAATATTGTTGAAGAGAATTTTGAAAGACATTGGTGAAAAGAAAGATGGAGGTGTAAGATTTCATTGTGACAACAAATCAGCAATTGCTATGGCAAAGAATCCTGTATTTCACAAGACAAGGCATATTGCTATCAAGCATCATTTTATTCAGTATTGCAGATCAAATAAGCAACCAACTGATATTTTCATAAAGGCCTTGAGAAGGGAAAAGTTCAAGCAACTCAGAGAATTTTCGGGAATTCAAACTCAGTACTTTAAAGAAGTGAATTTTAAGGTTGATATGCTGAATTAAGTCTTTTACAACTGTAATCAAATTAGGTAAAGTTAAGTTTGTTATTAGGAGAAGTAATTAATGAGTTTGGGTAGTAGTTGGTTGTTTAAGTTATTGAATTTTGGTTGAAGTCCATGTTTCTAGATTTTTCTTTTAAGTTAATATAAATGGGTAGGGGACTGCTGTATTTTGTAAATAAGAAAACATTATAAAAAATCAATAAGTTATCCTTAGTTTTAGAAGAAAACTCAATTTTCTCTCATCTACCTTTTGCTTCTAGCCAACAAGCAGCAATGATCCAACCAGTGCCACCCCACCTTTCACCAAGAAGAAACCAAACAAAACTAGCATCTAAGCATCTAAATCTGGCTCCAACCCATAAATTAGGGCAGTTTCCGTGGCAAATACGTCACGCACTGCAACCATTTGTGGAAAAATATTTTGACCTCAGGAATAAAATTCTGCAACAAGGTCTAGAGCAGTAGCAAAAAAATCTTGGCAATGAGAACCCTGTCATGGATCATGAACACCTGAAATTGCAATGAGATGACAAAATCAATGTGCTTGACCTCTAGAAAATAGGTAGTCTCAACCTCCAAAAATAGGTAGGCTTGACAATCTACGACTCCATCGACATGAACAAAAATGTTAGATAGCTCATTAATCATGTATGATATTGTATTCTCATGATCTCATCATCCTGTTATGAATTGTCAACATGATCAATCATTTCCGGATCTAGAACCTTATCCATCTCAAGTGAGTTATGAACAATACCAACTTTATGATTATGATTCTCAACCTCTGATGGTGAAGTAGTAGGCTCAAAGTGTAGCTCCTGGATATGACATCAAGGTTTTGACAGGCATCTGGTACTATTTCAATGATTGGTCTCAGGTAAGTGTTCTCTTGTACATCAAAGTTTATTTTCTTGCTGAAAGTTTAAATTATGATAAATTTAAATTTTGAATTATTAATTTCCTTTTAAATTTATATGTAATTAGAAAATATTTTAAGTATACTACGATTTTTATTTTATTTTAACGTTAACAGTTTTCCTTTCGAATCAAAACTAAGCTGAATTTTTATTTTCTATTAGTATGTTTTTTTCTTATGTTACTAGCCTGATATAAGAGTTTATATGTTTAATAAAGACTTATTGTTTAAACTGTTTGGATTTGCTAGTTGAGTTAATTATAATGGTTATTTATTAGATTTATGAAAAATGATTATGGGGCTGCCTGTACTCAATTAAAATAAATTGAGAAATTTTTATTTTTGCGAATTACATATATCTTTTTGTTAATTAGTTAATTACTTCAAGTCTTTATGACTATTTTAAATATTTAAAATTTTGAGATTGTAGTTTATTTAAATATTATTTCTTCCAATATTTAAAATTTTGAGATTGTAGTTTATTTAAATCGTATATCTTCAAATATTTAAAATTTTGAGATTGTAGTTTAATTAAATCATATTTCTTAGTAGAATTTAAATTTCAAGATCTTTGTTGGTTTTCTAGTCTTTGCATATATATGTGTGGTTTGGGTTATATATTATTTTCGGTTTAAGTCATCGTTGTCATTAGTCTTCTTTTCTTTCTTCCCTTTGAATTTTTTTTATTACTATTTGTCTAGTTCTTACTAGATAAATGATTTGTGTTGGATGCAATTAAAAATATTAAGCTACCGACACTGATATGAAAATATTTTTTAAATAAAATCTATGTGTAAATTAAGTATTGATTGAGCTAGTTATGTGACAAAAACTCCTTTGCTCCATGTGTGACAAAACGTGACGTGGGCCATGTAATTATATAATTGAATAATTAATGGGCGTGACTTGTCGACATATAATTATATGTGCATAACTAATCGGTGTGACTTGTCGGCCATGTAATTACATATACGATAATTAATGGGTGTGCCTAGCATATGGTCTTTTTCATTCGTAAGGATTTTTCTTTTTCTTGTCTAATGGAACAGGCACAGCAAATTAATAAATTACACAACTAAGTTTATTTCGCCAGAAAAAAAAAAAATTATCGAAAATAAAAAAATAAGTAGAGTATTTCACACATTCTAACAATAAATATTTTATATTATCACTACCGCACCTATGTCAGAGTCGAAATTAAGAGTTTTTTTAAAAGTAATCACAATTATTTGTGAACATAGTTTTACCCTAATAAGAACTATCAAGAAGACTCAAACTCTCAATTTCATGAAAAGAGCAAGTGTCTCTTAACTACATTGATAATTATTATTTTTTTACAATATATAAAGACTCATCCCACTATTCAAATAAATTGATTAATTAATTAATTAAAAGCGAGAGAGAAAAATGAAATGTTGTATCAAATACTTAATCATCTCTGCTAATGAAGTTTACATATTTGGTTAAGAGGAAGAAACTTAGCAGAAGGTTACAGATTCGGTTAAGAGGAAGAAACCTATAATATTGTAGCTACTTATGATTGTTTTGGCAGATTGATTTTTCAATATGCTAGTTTCAACAACTCTCTTTCTTTACATTTCTTTCTCGCTACTTGGCGTGTAGTAGGTATCTGTTTCACCGCGTTAGGTATCAATATTATGACTTTCAATTTAAATGGTTACAAGCAATGTTATGAAAAGCACGCCTAGGTGCTTGGTGTAGGGGAGGCACACTTAAAGCACTTCACTTGGTCTAGGCAAGACACTAATAGATAAGGTGCATCTAGTCGTAGGTTTCAGCAGAAGCTCTAGGTGGTTGAAGCACATACCTGGGCTGTTGCAGCTTAATTTTTTTTTTTTTTTCAGGGCCTTCTTTGGTTGGATCTTAATAATATATATATATATATACCTTATCTTTTTCACACACAAAAATTATCTAGGGTTTGAAATGGCACATATGCTTTTCTATAAGTTTTAAATCTTTAATACAATATTTTTTGTGATATATAAATACATACATATATATATATATATATATTAAGTTTAATCACCAATTCTCACTATCATTATATTTATCTTCTCTTAAAAATATTATTATTATTTTTTTACGTAAGTGTCCCTAGGTGTGCATCTAGCACCTAGGCAATAGAAGCCCTTATTGTCTAGATGTGCCTAGAGCTTTTTAAAACATTGGTTGCAATTTCAACCAATTTGTAGTTGATAGTCAAGGTCATTAGAAAGTTAAAGTTTTCTTTGGACATTTTCCACAAATTCAACCAATCTAACTGATAACATTTCTGAGTTTTCTTTCTTTTCTTTTTTTTTTCTAATTTTTTAGACAACAATAATATTTACCTTGAATAATTAATTACATATACAATGAAAAAAATTAATTCAACTTTTAACTCTATTTTAATTTTAAATATTCACACTTAATATAGAATAAATAATTTACAAATATGTAAAAACAAATCACATATTTATCGATGGTGGAACTTAAAAAATTATTAATGTTGTTTTATATTGTTCACTTTTTAATAGAAATTATTATGCATTCAATATTTTATTTTTTTTCCTTTTCTTTAATCATCAAATCAATTAATCAAGCTTCAACTGCAATGGTAGTAATATTTTGATGAATTATTTTCTTTGATCAATAAGTTGGCATCACGTACGGCCTTTTGATAATTGCCTGTCACAACTTGCAATAAAGAGAAAACAATTTCAGCAATTGGATATTATAAAAGTAAACCATAATGAGAGATCAACTTGTGACTGATTGTTTGGCCGTTATCAATTTTCTTAGAAGATAATATAATATATAATGAATGAACGAAGTTTTTTTGGCGAGAAACACGCGTAAGTACCTACTACCTTGCCTCTGATATACATTCACTTATATTGAATTATACCAAAATTATTTAAAATGATTATGTGTCTAATTAATTTAATAATATTGATGAGGATATTACAAATTGATTAGTGATAGCTTATGTGGATAATACAAACTTTGTGATATAGTTCATCAATCAAGATAAATTGCAATTGATCTAAATAGTAATTATTCTAATTAGAAATTGTTAGTTTAATTGATTGAGGTTAGCTAGGTGATTGTTGATGATTTTATCCCCTCAACTAAAATATCGCATTGTTGAGCAGTTTAAGGACAGGTGATTATTAGATAATTGATTATTAGAAGACCCATTCACTTAGAATCGGAGATTTATGAGAATATAAAGAGTTACTTCCTATTATATAACCTATACCCAATAAGTCTCCCATAGTCTATAGAAAGATAAATCAAATTTATTTAATTTTATCAAATTGTCATTTATAAAGAATACTTCCATGTACTCTTAATTTCATTCTTCTGATAACACGGAATGCATCTATTGATGGATTTTCACTAATCCTATTTAAATATCATGATCCAATGATTCCAATATGAAATCATTAATTTTTAACTTGATTGGAGATGTGATTAGATAATTGAGATCAGCTTAAACTAATCAGAATACACTTAAACGCTAAACTAAAAAATATTTATTTTAAAATTTAGGTGAACATTTAATTTATAAACATATCATTTTTTTCATAATTCCAATCAACACATCATAACACTTAATTCACCACAACTGGATTTATCTGTTCTTACAAAAATAAGATTCATGCTCCCATAAGGAAGAGGGAGATTGGCACACAACTTATTCTTATTAATTATATCCGTACTGCACTCATAATACAGAAAGCAACACTTACATGTACAGAAATATATATCTTCTGAACTCCATATTCATCCTTTGAGATGATGTGCTTCAATATCCTTAATTACGTTAACCATGAAGTTGAGATAGTTATTTGGAGTTGGGATCTCCTCCTTGATTTTCTCATATTCAATACTCACTTTCACCAAGCTGCTACCTTCACCCTTTGGATTAGCATGAAAGACAACCTTCCATGTTTTGTATTCCTGCATCACATCTCCTTCCAATCCGATAAAAGTTACCGACTTGTCTTCATCTTTTAAAACCACCTTCTCTTTAAACACCCCAGGACTCCCATCTATTCGATCATCACAACCAAGTCAAATAATTAATACCACAAAAATGTCAAGAAATTAATCTGCAAATTAAGTTCCATTCTGTGTTAAATTGTGTGTGAGGAAATTAATGAAAAAATTTAACTGGGTTTCGCTTTGTACCTAAGTTATAATTCCAAACCTTGATAGAACCCTCTTGCTCCCAATCACCTTCATGAACATGAACAGTTTGTATGTTGTTTGGAGAGGCAGTTGAAGCATGGTGGGCTTGTTTGCTCCAGATGTTGTAAAACTTGTCAGCCGGTACCTTAATTTCCACTTCAGTCTCAACCTTCCCTTGTAAAGCCATTTCTTGATGGATTGATGCATGTGTGTATCTAACTATTTATATAGAAATGAAGTCTTGATTGGTGCCCTCACTACTCACTACTCACTATTCCTATTAAGTTTTAATTAACTTAGCTTATCCGTATTGATGGGGAATAAAATAGTTTGTCATTTGTATTTTATTTTATATTTTATTATTTAATATTAGAATTAATCGTTTACTTAGTAGTATTTATATTATGTTTCTATGCTTTTATGTTTTAATCCTAACACGTTTTATGTAACCCTTATATAAGGGTTAGTGTGCATTTGTTTAGAATCTTTTGATAAAACTGAATATTATAGTATAATTTCTCTAACCATTTTCTCTCTCTCTCTGCCTTGCTGTCTCGCAATTTCTTTATTTTCACCTACTATGCAGCATCACTTATATTCTTAATTATTTCGATTACTAGAATATTGAAACATTTGACCGAACATAGCTACCATTCAAACATGGAATGTTTGATGAGAATAATCCTCCTAATTGTTTAAATTGCTTTAGCACCACTAGAACTCAAGGTGAAGTCTCTTATAAAGAGATAGGTAACCAATTAAACTACACCTTACGTTCAGCTGGATTATAGGTTTATATTTGACAAAAATGTCAGTAATATCGAGAAGGAGCTCAATGCTGAAATTAGCTACTATATTTTGACAAGAGATTATTAATTTAGCATTTGAGTAAAATATTAGTTGCCTATGAGTCTATAAAATGAATGTGTACACCCAACTGAAATATATAATAATAATAATATGAATTTCTTTTTCATTGATCGATTTAGGGCTCTTTTAGTGTATTGTGTAAGATTGTATAGTATAGAATTATACAATATTGTATTAAACTATTTAGCTATACTATTGTCTTATCATTTTTTTTCTTACTATATAACTTTAAACTATAAGGTATAATATAAAAAGGGATCGATAGTATAAGTCTAAACTTTTATGTTGTTGCCAAATATTATATAAGCCAACTGGATAATCTTATGTTGTCATGTTATCTTTATACGATGCGTCAAACTAGTACTTAGCGCTCCAAATTGATGAGCAAAACATTCACATTACACACACATTATTCTCTTATTTACAAACAGTGTAAAAATTAAATAAACCACTTGAGAGTACATCACATATTAATTCCTTTGTAATTGTCTCTAATTTTAAAAACATATAAATGCTCTAAAAGAATCATATAGTAAAAGTTTAAATGATATATTTGATGATATTACTGTATTTGTTGATTGATTAAGACTCAATATAAATAAGAATCAATATTTAAATCTTGATGATTGATTTCTGCGAGGTCTAATCTCCTCTAAACCCTCTCATCTAATTTCTCCACTATCTCCAGAAAAATAATAATAATAATTCACAAAAGTTTTGAAAGTCATGACCAAATCTTTCCCCCAACTTAATTTATCATTTTATTATCTGATGTGGCAAAATCCTGACAAGTACGGTAGTAGATGAATTCTTGAGATTTCTCAAATGTAAATTTTTTATTAGAATATTCATATAAAAACAAAAGACCACCTTAAATTTCAGTATAAAAAAGTTGCCACAATAGGTACCCAGCCAATCAACGGTACATTGATCAAGGAAGACAGTGTAAGAACTCTGAACCTCATTAATGTGGCACCTTGTACATCATCAGTATTACCAAATGTAATTTTTACATACAGAAAGAGACCATTACCAGTTAAGAGTTAACATTTTCATTTCCTAAAGATTATATGTATCTATTCATATATATACATGAGAGGCTCATAGCATCCCTTCCTCCCGCAGCTGTTCAAAATTGGGAGTAATTTACAAATCATTTAGTTACAAGAATTCCTTATCAAACAGTGAAGATCTACTCAGGAATGGAGACAAGTGAAGGAAGCAAGAAAATGTTTCATGTAACGCTGCCTACTTCTTTGGTAAATTGGTGATGTCCTTTCTTGAACTAACAATGACGGGTGAGGCGGAAAAACTACTTTGTTTATCAGCAACTAGTAGGTTGCCATTTTCTTTACTTTCTTCTCTGTCTTTCAAGGACTTGCTAGGAGATGATGATCCAAATATCTGCACTGTTAAGCTTCCACCTACATGGACAATAAGAACAATTTAAGTTACTTTCTTTTTCTTTTTTCTTTTTTTTTTTCTTTTTTATACCCAAGCTGACAGTATTTGAACATTATGATTGAAACTAACTAGTATGTTTCTGCAGAGCATTAAAATTTTGTAGTTCTGGCTTTGAGATTTGGGTGTGGGGTTAAGCAATAACAGTCTTAGGTGCAAATCTTCTAAGGATGTCTCTCGCAGGGTGGAAAACAATCCCGGAGTATCTATTCTCGTTATTCTATGGACCACTAAACAGAAACGCGGTAAATTATCATTTGCTTTCAAGAGTTGATGAACACTAAACTCTGGTTTTATTATAGGATAAAAGGATTACCCTTATATTCACAGCTCAGAGATGTGGGTCTCATATGCAAGAGAGAGGCTGTATGGAAGCAGCCCTATCAGCCATGGAAATAACAATGCCCTTTATAATATTTAAATATGTGATTAGCATTTCAAGGCACTGTTCTAATAAAGTGCACAAAGCAAAATATAGGGCCATGCTGAAAGTAAGATTTCCAAGTAAACAGAACCAAACTCAAACCTCTAAACTTACGGCCTAACAATAGCATGCCCTTCGAGAATTCTCTTCAGTTGAAACAGTTAAAGTATTAATATTTTTCGGGTGGAATTCTCAAATATTCAGTACACAAGCCTCATATTAGTTAGTACTCCCACAATGCAAAATTGCAAGGTACCGAAGCCCATGAAATTGGTTATTATGTTTTGAGTGCAAATTAACTTTGAGAATAATGTATACAAAGAATATTATGTCACCTTCTTAACATTCTACATTGAAGTTGGCTAGCTTTCATCATTTTGTATGACCACTGCATGGCTGTGTGTGGACGCATGTGCATGCCATAGGTCTTATAAACAATTACAGATAGTTTATTGACGTACTAAAGATAAAAGAAAAATATATTCATTCAGAGTACCAAAGATTTACCTAGCACAAGAGCAGCACCGATCCAACCAATGACACCCCACCTTTCACCAAGAAGAAACCAAGCAAAACTAGCACCCCAAACTGGCTCCAACCCGTAAATTATGGCAGTTTCTGTGGCAGATACATCACGCATTGCAGCCATCTGTGGTAAAATAGTTCTGACTCAGAAAAATCTCAATAATGGAAATAATGCTTTCTTTCATGATAAGGAAAAAAACAAAAAGGGAGATATCGCACTGGAAACCAGATTTGTCCATTAGCTACACTAACTGGTTTTCTAGCCTTAGCTGTAACCTAGACTCCAATAGCCGTGCTAGCCACAATATGGGTTAGCGGACCCACAGACAACTGGTACTTTGTTAAAATTCAAATTCTGAACCGGGGCCCCACAACTAAGGGACAAAAAGGCAAAAAGAGAAACAGGGAAGGACAACAATTATAATTGAAGTATATTACCACAAACAACAGCATTCCACTACAACATCAACAGTGGCACAACCATTAACAATGATTAATAAAATATATTTTGGAATTTCTGTTTCACTCTACAATCTACACCAAAAGCTGCCATGTGGAACTGTTATTGTGCTGTTTGCTATGTATACAATATGATTATCATATCTAAACTCCATTTAATATGCCTATAGTAATTTCATCTACTAATTGATAATATATTAATTCAAGAATGTTAGTTCGCTAAATAAGAATGCATGTGAATGCACACAGAGGGTATATATTTCAAGAGGAGGAAACTCGTTAAAATTCTAGATCTAGTTTTTCCATTATCTCATATACCCTCCTTTGTGATGCCCATTTTCAAGGGCTGCTATAGGATGGAGAAAAGTTCGTGGGGTAGTTGCAGCAAATATCCTCCACTTATGTTGCAGAATATTTGATGGCAGTAGTGATATTTCAAGTAGAGCGTGTGGGAAAACCGACAAAACATTTAATTATGAAGGTATGAAGTCTAGAAGCTAATTAATCCTACGCCATGGTCATTCAACCTCAACTTTAATCTCTAGGTAAGAGCCAGTAAGTATAATGATGCGTGAAAATCCTCAGAATAACAATGAAAAATAAAATTATTTAATAACAAAACACCAAGATGGAAATATACAAATTATGTTACTCTATTTTTAAATTTAGATATCCCTAGCAAAAGCCAAAAGCCACATTATTACTGACAAACTTACCTCCCAATTTGGACAAGCCCAGAATCTTCTACCTGCATTGTGGTCCCAAGCCATGTACAACACTGAAAGCTCTCCACAATCCAGATTTTGACTGAGTCTTCTACCCATGAACTGCTAGCACTAGAAATTGTTGAAGATCCACCCATTTTCCTTCTCAAAATTTGGTCCTTACCCTAACGTACACTTATGTGCTTTGAACCCCTGCTAATGGATGATACAAGCAACGGGAAGATGATGACAAGTATCAAAAAGAAAACAGAGAAAACAACATAGTTTATTTTCTTTTTGGAGAAACTATATATGTCATTTTATGCTATGGCAATTAGCCCAAAGAAAAAGGTGTCCAGCTTGACGTAGGTGTCCAGCTTGGCGTCCATAGACCAAGTTAGTTCCGTTAGTGAGAGATAAGATGTGGCTATGGAAGGAACTCAATTGATGCAAAATTTTAATTATAAGGAATCACTTACATAAATTGAATAGTAGGGACTTGAGTGAAATCAAACCTAAACTAAAGGAACCATATGTGTAATTTAGTCATTAATTAATGGTTGAGCTAAACTTCCCCATGAGACAGTGCTTCTTTTCAAAAGGCAAATTCACTTTTTTTCCTTTTTTTTATTACAACGAAAAAGAAAAACAACAGCAACAAGAAAACTAAGAAGTCAAATTGGCAATCCGTCCTTGCCAAGCTACTTCAGCATAGTCTACATAAAAAATATGCGAAACTTCAAAAGAACATGAGCCCACTCAATCTCGTGATCATGAACATCCAAAGCTAAATTTGCTAGATAATAAACAACTTTATTTCTTTCACAATATATATGAGTTAGATTAATCTCCCAATCCAAGTTCAACAAACATCATATATTAAAGATAAAAGATTGAAAATCACTGTGACATCTTCAAAACAAGATGAATTATTACCTGAGAATTCGTTTTAGCCCAAACTCTCGTGAATTCTCTATTCCTAGTAACTCTAGTCTTAGGACTCATAATTCTACTTTAACGGAACAGTACCATCCTATTTCTAGTAAAAGACAAATTCACTTCTTGAATAATCGAATAAGTAACGTCACAGAAGCTTCTACTCCCCCCTTATGTGACAAAACGTGACGTGGGCCATGTAATTATATAATTGAATTATTAATGGGGGACACTTGTCCACATGTAATTATATATATTGATAATTAATGAGTGTGACTTCCTTTTGATAAGATGGGAGTGAGTTGTCAACATGTAATTGTATATATCCATAACTAATGGGTGTGATTTGTCAGCCATGTAATTACATATACGATAATTAATGGGTGTGGTTTTCTTTTTCATGTATATTGATAAGATGGGTGTGACTCGTCGACATGTAATTACATATATTCTTTTTCATTCATAGTGGTTTTCTTTTTCTTGTCCAGACACAGCAAATTTATAAATAAGATAAAATAGTTTATTGGAGAGACAAATTATTTTCTTTTATTGTAATATGAAAAGATATATAGGGTTATATATTTTGACCAGAATGTTGTATGGTACCGAATGTTGGGCAGTTAAGAAGCAACATTCGCCTAAGATAGGAGTAGCCGAAATGAGAATGTTAAGATGGATGACAGGACATACAAGAAATGATAGAATAAGAAATGAGGAGATTCGTAGGAAGGTGGAAGTAGCACCTATTGAGGAGAAAATGAGGGAGAATCGTCTACGTTGGTTTGGACACATCCAATGTCGGCCAATGGACGCAGTAGTTAAGCAAGGTGACATGGTCCAGGTGCCAGGTGTTAGACGGGGAAAGGGGAGACCGAAACTTACATGGGGGACAGTCATCGAGAAAGATATGGCTGTACTAGGAATTAATGAAAATCTTGTCTTGGATCGATGCGAATGGAGGAAAAGGATTCATATAGCCGACCCCAACTAGTTTGGGATTTTAAGGCTTAGTTGAGTTGAGTTGAGTTGAGATATATTTTAACCAGAAATATCATCCTCACATTACTATCATCATATATTTGAAAGAATTTCACCCCATTAATGTTAGGGCTAAAGCTATGAGCTTCTCTAAGAATAATCATGAGATTATGCGTGAACATAATTTTACCGACCAAGAACTGTCAAAATGACTCAAACTTTCAGCCTCATAAGGAGAGCAAGCGTCTCTTAACTACATTAGTAATTATACATATATATAAGTTTACATTTTATAAAGGCTCATCCCACAATTAAAAATAGATATATATATATATAAAGAAAGAAAGAAAAGGATAGTAAGAGAGAAATGAAATTTTTATGAAATACTCATCACCTTAGATAGTTACAGTTTTTTTTGACATTTCTAGCAAAATCAGTCAATCTAACGGATAACATTTCCATATTTTTTAATTTTTGGATAAAAATAATATTTACATCGATTAATTAGTTATATATACAATTAAAAAAAATTTAACTCAACATTCAACTATATTATAATTTTAAATATTCACACACAAGATAAAATAAATAATTTACAAATATGAAAAAAAAAATTCAGTTATACATCAATGGCAGAACTTAAAAAATTATTAATACTGTTTCATATTGATCACTATTAATAAAAATTATTATCCATTCAATATTTTGTTTTTTCCCATTTTTTTTAATCATAAATCAATTAATCAAGCTTCCACTGCAATGGCAGTAATATTTTGATGAATTATTTTCTTTGATCAATAAGTTGGCATCTCCTACGGCCTTTTGATAATTGCCTGTCACAACTGCAACAAAGAGAAAACAATTTCAGCAATTGGATATTATAAAATAAATAAGATTTAAATTATACCAAAATTATTTAAAATTATTATGTGTCTAATTAATTTAATACTATTTAGAGCATATTACAAATTGATTGGTGATAGTTTATGTGGACATTGAATGTCATTTATTAAATAGTGGGCTTATTATTTTAATCAAATTGTCATTTATGAACAATACTTCTATATACTCTTAATTTCATTTTTCTTCCACTAGATAACATGGAATGTAAGAATTGATGAAAATTTTCTAATCCCATTCAAATATCATGCTCCACTAATTCCAATTTAAAATCGTTAAATTTTTACCAGATCGAAAAGGTAATTAGCTAGTTGAGATGAGCATAAATTAATTTGAACACACCTAACCACTAAACAAAACAAAACCAAAAAAAAAAAAAAAATTCAAATTTCATTAAACACAAGAACTTTAAAAAAACATATAATTTTATTAATATTCCCATCAACACATCATAAAACTTAATCCACCACAACTAGATTTAGCTGTTCTTACAAAGATAAGATTTATGCTCCCATAAGGAAGAGGGAGATTTGGCTCACAACTTATTCTTATTAATTATATCCATACTGCACTCATAATACAGAAGGCAACACTTACATGTACAGAAATATATATGTTCTTAATTCCATATTCATCCTTTGAGATGATGTGCTTCAATATCCTTAATTATGTTAACCACTAAATTGAGATAGTTATTTGGAGTTGGGATCTCTTCCGGGATTTTCTCATATTCAATAGTCACTTTCACCAAGCTACTGCCTTCACCCTTTGGATTAGCATGAAGGATAATCTTCATTGCTTTGAATTCCTGCAACAAATCTCCTTCCAATCCAATCATAGTTACCGACTTGTCTTCATCATTTAAAACCACCTTCTATTTAAACACCTTAGGACTCCAATCTATTTGATCATCACAATCAAGTCAAATAATTAACTACCAAAAAAAAGTCAAGAAATTAATCTGCAAATTAAGTTTCAGTCTGTGTTAATTTGTGTGGAAATTAATGAAAAAAATGAACTGGGTTTCGACCATGTGCCTATGTTATATTTCCAAACCTTGATAGAACCCTCTGTCTCCCAATCAACATCATGAACGTGAACAGCTTCTATGTTGTTTGGAGAGGCAGTTGGAACATGGTGGGCTTGTTTCCACCAGATGTTGCAAAACTTGTCATCTGGTACCTTCATTTCCACTTCAGTCTCAACCTTCCCTTGTAAAGCCATTTCTTGATGGATTGATTTATGTGTGTATCTTAACTGTTTATATAGAAATGAAGTCTTGATCTGTACCCTCACTACTCACTATTCCTATTAAGTTTTAATTAATTTAGCTTTTCCGTCTTGATGGGGATTAAAATGGTGATAATTTGGAAGTTTGTTATTTGCATTTTATTTTATATTTTACTATGTAATATTAGAATTAACTGTTTATTTAGAAGTAGTTATATAATGTTTCTATACTTTTTACGTTTTTATCCTTGCACATTTAATGTAACACTTATATAAAGGGTTATCGTGCATTTGTTTAATATATTTTGATAAAATTGAATATTATAGTATAATTTTTCTAACCATTTTCTTTCTCTCAATTTCTTTATTTTCACCTACTATGCAGCATCACATATATTCTTAATTATTTTGATTACTAGAATATCAAAACATTTGACTGAACAGAGCTACTATTCAAACATGGAATGTTTGATGGCAAACATTGAATGTTTGATGAGAATAATTCTCCTAATTGTTTAAATTGCTTTAACACCACTAAAACTCATGGTGAAGTCTCTAATATCTAAAGAGTTAGGTAACCAATTGAACTACACCTTACACTCAACTGGATTATATGTTTATATTTGACAAAAATGGCAGTAATATTGAGATGGGGCTCAATGCTGAAATTTAGCTAATGTAGATTGACAAGAGAAGATTGATTTAGCGTTTAAGCTTTCATTAAAGATTCTCCAAATTCAAGTTAAATTGTTAATAAAGATTTTAGAAAAAGAGTAATAACTAGCTGAATTTCAAAGAAAAAATTAAAAAAATTACAGCCACCTCCCTTTAAATTTACAAAAACAACATTAATATGAGTTGCCTATGAGTATATAAAAGGAATGTGTACACCAAGATGGAAATATGCAGACAACAAATTCTGTATTTCTTGCTTGCTGCATAAAAAAAAAAAAATAATAATAATAATAATAATCTTTCATTTTAGAGCTTCCCATGCAAGGGACAAACTATTAGGATCAAGAATAGATGTTTTCTTATTTTTTTTAATAGATGTTCATATGAGTGATGAAGAATGCTATTAGGACCAAGAATATGGTGAGGAAGATTGTGATCAGGCAGATGGTGAGAATGATGGTGAGTAAAATAGAGAGGAAGAAAGGAGGGATGCCACTTATATGATAGTGAAGAGGACATAGACAATCATTATTTTGATGATAATGTAGACATGGAAGTTGAGATATTGGTAGACATGACATGAGTGAAACTCAGGAAAAGAAAAAAAATAAAATAAAAATAAGTAAGAAGACAAGAAGGAAAAAGAAAGACCATGGTGCTAAGAGCTCTGTACCAATTCCACCTACTGCTAATTGTCATCCTTTGGAAGAGGATTATGTGAGTGATGAGTTGGAGTCTCCTATAACTTCAGATGATGAAAGGAATAAAATACCAAGAGTTATGAGTTATAGACCTGAAGACATGTGTAGAGTCCATTTGGAGGGTTGGAACAAAGTTCACGAACTTGAAAGAGTTTAAAGAAGCAGTCATTGAATAGTCTTTGCTGAAGAGCAACAAAGTTTAGGAAAATGACTCTATTAGATGCAAGATTGAATGTAGCTAAGGGTGTAGCTGGTGGTTGCTTTGTAGCAAGGTTAGTTGTAAAAGAATTTGTGTATTGGAAACAATAGGACAGAACCACACATGTAATAAGGTTTTCAAAAATACCTTTGCTAACTCTACAAAGGTTGTAAACACAGTTATTGATAAGGTGAAAGTGAATTGTAAAATGAAGTTATCTAACATTCAAGATGATATAAAGGAAAAATACAATGTTGGGATATCAAGGACTATAGCATACAAGGCTAGGTTAAAAGCTATACAAAAAATTGATGGGATAGGTGAAAATGATTAATGGACATGCATATGACTAGCTCATAGAACATCTTACTAAGCACTAGTGCAGGCACAATTTCAGTTTCTACTCAAAGTGTTATATGCTGATGAACAATATAACAAAAGTTTTCCACTATCTTGCCTGCAAGGAATAAGCTAATAGTCCACATTGCTGAATTTATAAAGGAGTATTGTTCCTACGGTGGAGCCTATTAATGGAAATAGGATGTGGCCATCAGTAGAATGTGATGACATTTAGCCACCAATGCAGTTAAAAGCACCATGGAGGCCTAAAAAGAAAAGAACTATAGGTCAAAATAAGCTAAAAACACCTAGGAAAAAGAGCAACATATGGAAGAGAGGAAACACCTCTCTCAAGTACAATAGGTGTAGCTAGTATAGGTGCAACAAGAGGGCCTAAAAAAATCCAATCGCAACACATGCTGCAGGATCTAGTCAAGCAACACATGTTGCAAGAACCAACCAAGCAGCTTATGGAGCATAAAGCAGTCAAGCAACACCTGCAGGATCTAGTCAAGCAACACCTATAGGATCTAGTCAAGCAACACAGGGAGTTAGATTTCCACATGTGATTATTGAAACAAGAGGTGGAAAAGGAAGTGGTAGGCAAGGTAGCAGAGGCAGCGGAAGAGCAAGGAACTCTAACACAACAAAAAACAACTAAGCAGTGCAAGCTAGCCAAACATCAATCAACAACATTGCAAGCAGTTTAGCTCTAACTCCTCATCCATGAAGTCTTTTAATTTGTGGTTTTTTGTTTTCGGTTTTTGAAAAAAAAAGGATTTGAATTTGTAAAATACTTTATGATAGTTTGTTTTGGTAATGAATTGATGAATGCTTTTGAAAAAGAATATAAGATAATATCATGATTATAATGTATGCTTTTGATCAAGATTCATGTATGTTTGAATTTAATAATGTATGCACATTGTTGTCTGTATTATTTGAATTCAATAATGTGCATACATTATTGTCTTTAATGTTCGGATACATTAAGCAGAAAGCATACAATATACAAAAAGCATCATAGGTCAGAATGCATTGAAAACATTAGCCATTTTTCCTAAAATAATAACTGATGCAAGTATATGGTATATAGAAGCATACAAATATTAACCATAAACCATTTTTCATTAAAATTTCAAATGGTGAACTACATAGTAATGATTTTACATCAATCATGATCATTTGTACAACATAAACTAGCCTAGCCTAAATACTAATAGAGTTTACATAAAATAAATACCTAACTACTTAGAAGTGCACACTGAATCCATGCACATAAAGCTAGAAAACCATATAATATTGTCAATCTCTTCCACCAATCAAACTTGCCTTCCAACATGAAAATGATCTTCCTCTACTGTCTTATAAGGTATCTCCCACGACTAGAAATTTCTTCATCCTTCCAATTATAAAAGCTGCAGCAAAACTCACTCTAAAAATACACAAATTATGTTAGTCTATTTTCAACTTTAGATAACCCTAGCTAAAGCCAAAAGCCACATTATTACCAACAAACTTACCTCCATATTTGGACAAGCCCAAAATCTTCTATCTACATTGTGGTCCCAAGCTGTGTACAACACTGTAAGCTCTCCACAATCACTAATTTTGAATAAGCCTTCTACCCATGAACTGCTAGCACTAGAAATTGTTGAAGATCCACCCATTTTGCTTCTCTAAATTTGGTCCTTACCCTAAAGTACAATTATGTGCTTTGAACCACTGCTAATGGATGATACAAGCAATGGGAAGATGATGACAAGTATCAAAAAGAAAACAGAGAAAACGACATAGTTTATTATCTTTTTGGAGAAACTATATACATTTTTTTATGCTATACCCACAGAAAAAACAAAATTAGCCACATATGATACACATAAGTGTCCAGTGTAGCATCCGTATGCCATGTTAGTTATGTCAGTGAGAGATAAGACGTCAGGTTATGATAGGAACTCAATTGGTGCAAAATTTTAATTATAAAGAATCAATTATAATAAATTAATGGTAGGGACTTAAGTGAAATCAAACCTAAGCTACAGGAACTATATGTGTAATTTAGTCATTAATTAATGGTTGAGCTAAACTTCCTATGAGATAGTGCTTCTTTTCAAAAGGCAAATTCACTTCTTTTTTTTTTTTTTGGTTACAACAGGAAAAGAAAAACAACAGCAACAAGAAAACTAAGAAGTCAAATTGGCAATTCGTCTTTGCCAAGATACCTTGGCATAGTCTACATAAAAAATGAGGCGAAGCTTTGACAGAACATGAGCCCAATCAATCTTGTGATCATGAACATACAAAGCTAAATTTGCTAGATAATGAATAACTCTATTTCCTTCACAATATATATGAGTTAGATTAATCTCCCAATCCAAGTTTAATATTTACATCGATTAATTAATAATATATACAATTAAAAAAATTTAACTCAACATTTTATAATTTTAAATATTCACACATAAGATAAAATAAATAATTTACAAATATGAAAAAAAAAATTTCACTTATTCATCAATCAAGCACTAAAAAATTATTAGTGTTGTTTCATATTGATCGCTATTTAATAAAAATTATTATGCATTCAATATTTTGTTTTTTCCCTTTTTTTTTAATCATAAATCAATTAATCAAGCTTCAACTGCAATGGAAGTAAAATTTTGATGAATTATTTTCTTTGATCAATAAGTTGCATCGCGTACGGCCTTTTGATAATTGCCTGTCACAACTGCAACAAATATAAAATAGAAAACAATTTCAGCAATTAGATATTATAAAATAAACAAGATTTAAATTAAATTATTTAAAATTATTACGTGTCTAATTAATTTAATAATATTCATGAGGATATTACAAATTTATTGGTGACAGTTTATACGGATATTACAAACTTTATCATATAGTTGATCAAGATAAATAGCAATTGATTCAAATATTAATTATTTTAATAAGAAATTGTTAGTTTAATTAATTAAGGTAAGTCATCTAGATTTCTAAAGTGATTGTAGATCGATGGTTTTATCTCCTTACATAAAATATCATGATGTTAATGAGTTTGAGGACATATGATTATTAGATGTTGTATTCACTTGAAATTTGAGATTTATGAGAATAGAAATAGTTATATTCTTTCATACAGCCTATATCCAATAAGGCTCCTGTGGTCTAAAAAAAGGCAAATTAAATTTATTTACTTTTATCAAATTTTCATTTATGAAGAATACTTCTATATACTTTTAATTTCATTTTTCCAACACTAGCTAACACAGAATGTAAGCATTAATGAAAAGTTTCCAATCCCATTCAAATATCATGCTCCAATGATTCCAATCTAAATCATTAAATTTTTACCGGCTTGAAAAGGTAATTAGCTTGTTGACATGGGCATATAAATTAAATTGAACACACCTAGTCACTAAACAAAAGGAAAAAATTTAAAATTTCGTTAAAAACATGAACTTTAAAACATATAATTTTATAAAAATTCCCTTCAACACATCATAAAACTTAATCCACCACAACTAGATTTAGCTGTTCTTACAAAGATAAGATTCATGCTCCCATAAGGAAGAGAGAGATTGGCTCACAACTTATTCTTATTAATTATATCCATACTGCACTCATAATACAGAAAGCAACACTTACATGTACATAAATGTATGTTCTTAACTCCATATTCATCCTTTGAGATAATGTGCTTCAATATCCTTAATTATGTTAACCATGAAGTCAAGATAGTTATTTGGAGTTGGGATCTCCTCCTTGATTTTCTTATAAGTACTCACTTTCACCAAGGTACTGCCTTCACCCTTTGGATTAGCATGAAAGACAATCTTCATTGCTTTGTAATCCTGCAAAACATCTTCTTCCAATCTAATCATAATCACTAACTTGTCTTCATCATTTAAAACAACCTTCTCTTTACCAACCTTAGGACTCCCATTTATTCAATCATCATAATCAAGTCAAATAATTAACTACCAAGAAAAAGTCAAGAAATTAATCTATTCGATGACTGCCTCCCATGTAAGTTTCAGTCTCTTCCTACCACATCTAACACCTGACTCCTGTACCAAGTCTCTTTTCTTAACTGCTACATCCTCTGGCTGACGTTGGATATGTCCAAACCTACATAGGTGATTCTCCTCCATTTTTCTCTTCAATAGGTGCTACTTATACCTTCTTACTAATCTCCTGATCAATTATCCATCTCAACATTCTCATTTTGGTTACTCCTATCTCATGCGAATGTTGCCTTTTAACTGTCCAATATTCAGTACCATACAATATAGCCGGTCTCACTATAGTCTTATAAAATTTTTATTTCAATCTATTCGAAATTTTAGGATCACATAAAACTCTCGAAGCACTTCACCACTTTGACTTGATCCTATGGTTTACATCATGCTCAATTGCGCATTCTTTTTATATAAATGAACCTAAATACATAAACACATCCTTTGTAGAGATTGCCTGACCATCCAAGGTTATTTCATTCGGGCCTACTCTAGTTTCACTAAAATAGCACTCCATATACCTGGTTTTTGTCTAACTCAACCTAAGGTATTTAGATTCTAACTCTTTCCTCTACACTTCTAGTTTGGAATTTAAACCTTCTCTAGTTTCATCTACCAACACGATATCATCAGCAAATAGCATGCACCACGGAGCCCTATCTTGAATGTTATTCATCCATGACTAAATAGGTAGGGGCTTAAGGATGAATCTTAGTGAACACCTATCATGATCAAGAACTCTGTAGTCATACCATTTGTGGTCTACAATCTAGTCATTACTCCCTCATACATATATTTAATAACTTTTAGAAATTTAATTGGGACCTTAATAGCTAGTATGTTTCTACAGAGCATTAAAATTCTATTGTTCTGGCTTTGAGATTTGGGTGTGGGGTGAAGCAATAACAGTCCTAGGTACAAGTCTTTTGAGGATGTCTCTCACAGGGTGGAAAATTATCTTTTTTCTATGGGCCACTAAACAGAAAAAAAGAAACATTTGCTTTCAATAATTAATGAACACTAACCTCTTTTGGTTTTATAATAGGATAAAAGGATTAACCTTATCTCCATGGGTTAGAGATGTGGGTCTCATATGCAAGAGAGAGGCTGTGTGGAAATAGCAATGCCCTTTATAATATTTAAATATGTGAGTAGCATTTAATGGCGTCGTTCTAATATAAGGCTCTAACAAAACACAGGGCCATGTAGAATTTAAGATTTCCAAGCCAAAAGAACCAAGGAACACCTTTATGTATAGCCTAACAGTAGCATGCCCTTTGAGAATTCTCTTCAGTTGAAATAGTTAAGTCTAGTTTGATATACAAGAATAGCTTTTGCAAAATTGCAATCAGAAAGAGAATGGGAATGGAATGCAAGTGGAATGGAAATAACATTCCATTTTATTATTTGGTAGTGTCTGTGAGGAATAATCATTTTATTTATTTATTTATTTTTATGTAGTTTTTAGACATGAAATAATATGAAAATGATAAAAATATCCCTCAATAAATAATGTAATAAAAATGTAATATAATTTATAAAATATATATATTTCTTAAATTTTTAATTAATGTTTTAAAAAAATTATACTATTTATGTTATTTATTATTAGTTAATTAATTATTAATATTACTTATATTATTAATTATATTTCTTATTTTTATTTTATTTTATTATTTATTAATATTAATATTTTAGATTAAATTACTTAACTAATTTATTTATTTAACATTAATTGTTTATTTATAATTATATTATTTACTATGATATGAAGGGTATTTTTGATATTTAATTAAAATGAATTGATTTATTATTATTTTTATATACAATTTTTTTTTATATATTTTATATGATTTTATATTATTCAATGTGATATGAAGGGTATTTTTGGCATTATATTAAATAGTAAATATATTGAATTTATTTATTTATAATATTATTATTTTATTAATATCTAATTTTTTATTTTATGTGATGGAATGGTTTTTATGTCATTGAACTGAACTAAACCAATTCCATAGAAATAGAAATGAGCAATCTCATCCTATAGGTGGATTTAAGGTATGGAATTAAATAGCCGTAATGGAATGAGTATTCTGGAACTAAAAACGTACCAAATTAAAGAATTTTCATTCCACGGAATGAAATGGTCATTCTTGCATACCAAATGTACTATTAAAGAATTAATATTTCTAGAGTGGAAGTCTTAAATGTTCAGTACACAGGCCTCGTATTAGTTACTACTCCGACAATGCAAAATTGTAAGGTACTGAAGACTATCAATTCGTTGTAATGTTTTGAAGGCCAAATCAACTTTGAGAATAATGTATACAAAGAATATTATGTCACCTTCTTATCATTCCACGTTGAAGTTGGCTAGTTTTCTTCCTTGTGTATGATCATTGCATAGTTGTGTGTGGATGCATGTGCATGCTATAGGTCTTTTAAACAATTATAGATAATTTATTACATACTAATCCATTAAGGCTTTAATTTAGTAATGTTTTTCAAGAATGTGCATTGATTTTTAAAAAGCTACAACACCTAAATATTATTTTGTTAAATTGTTTTTAGTGGTGCTTCTTCTTCTACACTTTTAAAAAGTCATGGGTGATTTTAAAAGCACCCTAAGTGATGCTTTTAAAAACTAGATTTGACTTTTCAAAATTAAAAGTACAAAAATCACCTTATTAATTTTACAAAATTACTAAATATATCCTCAATTAATTTATAAATCATTAAATTTCTCTTTCTAAATATATCTTCAGTTAATGATATCTATTTTTATCATTTTATACATTTACAACATATTATGATTTGTTTTGCTAAACACCTTGTTTATTACTTTTACTACCCATGACAACTTTTATAAAAAATTTACCAAATAGGATTGCTATGAATTTTTAACAATAACTTTATCACTGCAGCTTTTTAAAAATCACAACACTACAAAACCAAGCCTAAATTTTCGCATTGGCTGAACAACATTTTTGGTGATAATGAAGAAAGACAAAAAGACAGAAGAAATATATATATCCAGAGTACCAAAGATTTTACCTAACACAAAAGTAGTGTTAAGGTTAATCTACTGAATTAATTCTTTTACAGCTGTAATCCGATTAGTTAAAATTAAGTTTGTTGTTAGGAGAAGTAATTAATGAGTTTGGATTGTCATTGGTTGTTTAAGTTAATGAGTTTTCGTTGAAGTCCACGATTCCAGATTTTTCTTTAAGTTAGTATATATGTGTAGGTTTTGTAACTAAGAAAACATTATGAAAAATCAATAAGTTGTCCTCAATTTTAGAAGAAAATTTTGTTTTCTCTCATCTACCTTTTGATTCCAACCAACAAAATTGGTATCAGAGCCTCAAGTTCAAAGAAAAACTCATGGCCAACAATAGTGTGATGTTTGATAATGTGCCGTCACCATTATTTAAGGGACGGAACTGGGGGTTCTGGTGTGTCAAGATGGAGACTTTGTTCATGTATCTAAAAGTTCTTGATCTAGTACAAAAAAGGTATGAAGAACCTAAGTCTACAAAAAATCTAAAAGTTGAAGCATTGGAAAGATTGCAAGGCAAGAGAGCTATTGATGCTAGAGTTCTTTGAATGATATAGAGAGCAGTTTTAGCTTCTATCTTCCTAAGAATCATGCAAACTAAAAAGGCAAAGGATGCATAGGATATTCTTAAGCAAGAGTTTCAAGGAAATGCATAAGTGAGAACTATTAAACTTCAATCTCATAGAAAGGAGTTAGAAAATACAAGAATGAAAGAAAATGATAACTTGAATGAATACTTTATAAGATTTATGGAATTGATAAATCTTATGAAGAGTTATGGTGATTCTTTTGATATTCAAAGAATTGTTGAGAAAATTTTGATTAGTTTGCCTCAAAAGTTTGATCCGATTATTGTTGTTATTGAAGAAACTAAAGATATTTCTTAGTTAAGTGTACAAGAGTTAATTGGCTCTTTAAAATCCTATGACCAAAGGTTGAGAAGGCGTTTAGAACCTTCCATTGAAAGTGCCTTTCAATCTAAGCTGTCAATAAACTCTAATAGCAGTGACAAAAAAAAAAAAAAAAAATCATTCCCAGAGTAAAGAAGGTTTGACTCCTTTAGAGGAGGAAGACAAGGAAGATGAGGTGGCAGATGTAAAGGTAGCTTTGAAACAAAGTTAGGTCATGGAGAAGCCTTGAAGGTGTGCAACCACTGCAAGAAACCTGATCATGAAGAGAGACTGTTGGTTCAAGACAGACATAATGTTTCAAGTGTAAGAAGTTCGGGCACATGCAAGAAGACTGCAATATGAAAGACAATCAGCAAGCAAGCTTTTCAGAGGAGAAAGAAGCTGAAGGTAATCTATTTTATGTGTGTCAAAAGGCTTAAGAAGAAAAGAAAGAAGTTTGGCATTTGGATAGTACATGCCGTAATCATATGACAAGTAAGAAACAAGCTTTTCTGAATGTTGATTCATCATACAACTCCAAGGTAATCTTGGGGAATAGAGAGGCAATAGATATAAAAGGAAAAAGTAGTGTTGGAGTTGTAACAAAGGAAGGAAACTATGTCATTCAGGATGTTTATTATGTACCAGACTTGGCAAAAAATCTGCTTAGTATTGGACAACTCTTAGAGCATAACTATGTACTTCATTTTGAAAATTCTAAGTGTGTAGTTTATGACCAGTAGAGGCGTGTTATTGCAATTGTCAAGATGACTCAAAATAGGTGTTTTTCGCTCTCTCTAAACTATTTGAATAACTCAGCTTGTATGGTAAAAAGGAGTGATGATTCATGGCTATGGCACAAAAGGTTAGGTCATCTGAATTTTGGATGTCTTAAACTTCTATTCAAAAAGAATATGATATTCAGAATACCATAAATTGATGAAAGACATAATGTACATGAATGTTGTACACTTGGAAAGCATCATCGTAAACCATTTCCTAAAGGAGTAGCATGGAGAGCAAAAGGAAACTTGAGTTAATTCATACCGACATGAATGGACCAATGAGAACTCCTTTTCACATAAAGAACAGGCATTTCATTCTTTTTTATTAATGATTGCACTCACATGATATTGGTGTATTTCATAAGATAACGTTATGAAGTGTTTACTATCTTTAAGAAATTCAAAGTTCTTATTGAGAAACAAAGTGACAAGTTAATCAAAATTTTGAGAATTGACATAGAAAGGAGTCAAGTTCTAATGCTTTTGGCCAATTTTGTGAAGATGAAGGATTAGAAAAATAACTCAAAGTTTGCTATACTCCATAGCAAAATGAAGTTTCTAAAAGAAAGAATTAGATAGTAATGGATATGGCAAAATCCATGTTATTTGAGAAGAATCTGCCTAAGAGTTTTTGGGTTGAAGCTGTAAACACCGCTTGATACTTGAGAAATAGACGTCCCAATAAAACAGTATTTAACATGACTTCTTTTGAAGCATGAAGTGGAAGAAAACCATATGTGAATCACTTGAAGGTGTTTGGTTGTGTATGCTATGCTCATGTTCCTAAAGAGCATCGAAGCACACTAAATGAGACTAGTTAGAAATGTATCTTTGTTGGCTATAGCTCTGTTTCTAAGGGTTATAGGTTGACAACTAAACAATCAAAAGATAATTATAAGTCGTGATGTGATATTTGATGAGAAAGTAACATGAAATTGGCAGAAGTATGAGCTTTATAAGGAATCAGCCCTACCTACTGTTATGTAGAACATTCCAGCTCAAGAAGTTGGATTGAAGCTAAAAATCAACAATCATATAGTGATAGCTCAGCAACATCTTCACCAAGCTCAACTCCAGTAAAATTGGGAATGTTAAGTTATATATATGCAAGGTGCAACTATACTATGAAGAAGCAGTAAGGGACAAAGCACGGAAGAAGGCAATGCAGGAAGTAATTAATGTAATTGAAAAAAAAAAAATACCAAACATAGCAGTTGGTTGACAGGCCAAAAAATAAGGAAGCTAGTGATAGGTGTGAAATGGGTTTATAAGGTGAAGAATAATCCAGATGGTTCTGTGCAAAAGAATAAAGCAAGGCTAGTTGCTAAGGGTTATTCATAGCAACCAGGAATCAATTTTGAAGAAACATTTGCTGCAGTAGCAAGGATGGATACAGTGAGAATTCTTATTTCTCTTGCAACTCGTTAATGTTAGAAGTTGTACCAACTAGAAGTAAAGTTTGCATTCTTGAATGGAGAATTAAATGATGAGGTGTATGTAGAGCAGCTATAAGGTTTTATGTTGAAAGGCAATGAAGATAAGGTGTACAAGCTGCAAAAGGTGTTATACAGACTAAAGCAATAACCCAGGGCTTGGTATAGCCAAATTGATGGCTATTTCTTAAAGAAAGGCTTTATGAAAAACATGAGTAAGCCTACTTTGTATGTCAAGCATCAAGGTAAGACTGATATTTTAATTGCTGCATTATATGTTGATGATTTAGTTTTTACTGGTTGTAACTAGAAAGTTATTAAAAAATTTCAAAAGGACATGATGAAGGACATGAGATGAATGATTTGGGGTTGTTACATCATACTCTTGGCATAGAAATTTATCAAGAAGATGATGGAGTTTTATTTGTCAAAAGAAGTATGCATAAAATATCTTAACGAAGTTTTGTATGTTTGGGTGTAAACCTAAGGATGTTCCTCTAATTATAAAAGAAAAATTAATGAAAGAAGATTGAGGAAAACTAGTGGATGCAAGCTACTACAGAAGCTTGATTGGAAATTTATTTTATCTTACATATATCAAACCAAATATCATGTTTGCAGCATGTTTACTTTCAAGGTTTATGAAAAATCTAAGTCATATTCATTTGGGAGTTGCCAAGAAGGTGCTGAGATATATTCAAGGAAATTGGACTACAAAATAAAGTATGGCAACAAAATAGAATCAAAATTAATTGGCTTTTATGATAGTGATTGGGTTGGTTATGCAGATAACATGCAGAGCACTTCTAGTTATGTATTCTCATTGGGATCAAGTGTATTTTTTTGGTGTTCAAGGAAGTAACAAATGGTGGCACTTTCTTCAATAGAAGCAGATGCATATCAGTTGAACTAGCAACTCAGCAAGCAATATGGTTGAAGAGAATTTTGGAAGACATTGATGAAAAGAAAGATGGAGGTGTAATGATTCATTGTGACAACAAATCAGCAATTGCTATGGCAAAGAATCCTATATTCCACAAGAAGACAAGCCATATTACTATCAAGCATCATTTTATTCGAGATGCTATTGAAGAAAGAAAAGTGATGCTGAAGTATTGCAGATCAAATGATCAACTAGCTGATATTTTCATGAAGACCTTGAGAAGGGAAAAGTGCAAGCAACTCAGAATTTTCGAGAATTCAAACTCAGCACTTTAAAGAAGAGAATGTTAAGGTTAATGTGCTGAATTAAGCCTTTTACAACTGTAATCAAATTAGTTAAAGTTAAGTTTGTTATTAGGAGAAGTAATTAATGAGTTGAGGTAGTAGTTGGTTGTTTAAGTTAATGAGTTTGGGTATTAGTTGGTTGTTTAAGTTATTGAGTTTTGGTTCAAGTCCATGTCTATAGATTTTTCTCGTAAGTTAGTATAAATGTGTAAGAGACTGTTGTATTTTGTAACTAAGAAAACATTATGAAAAATCAATAAGTTATCCTCGTTGTAGAAGAAAACTCATTTTCTCTCATCTACCTTTTGCTTCTAGCCAACAAGCAGCATCGATCCAACCAGTGACACCTTACCTTCCGCCAAGAAGAAACCAAACAAAACTAGCATCTTAAACTAGCTCCAACCCATAAATTAGGGCAGTTTCTATGGCAAATACATCACGCATTGCAACCATTTGTGGAAAAAAATTTCGACCTCAGGAATAAAATCCTGCAACAAGGTATGGAGTAGTAGCAAAAAAATATTGGCAATGAGAACCCTATCATGGATCATGAATACTTGAAATTGCAATGGGATGACAAAATCAATGTGCTTGACCTCCAGAAAATAGGTAGACTCAACCTCCAAAAAATAGGTAGGCTCGACAATCTGCAACTCCATCGACATGAACAAAAACGTTAGATAGCTCATTAATCATATATGATATTGTATTCTCATCATCCTGTTATGAATTGTCAACATGATCAATCATATCCGGAACTAGAGCCTTATCCATCTCAAATGAGTATGAACAATACCAACTTTATGATTATGATTCTCAGCCTCTAATGGTGAAGTAGTAGGCTCAAAGTGTAGCTCCTGGATATTATCATCAAGGTTTTGACAGTCATCCAATACTATTTCAATGATTGGTCTCACGTAAGTGATTCTCATGTACATCAGAGTTTATTTTCTTGCTGAAGGTTTAAATTATGATAAATTTAAATTGTGAATTATTAATTTCCTTTTAAATTTATATGTAATTAGAAAATCTTTTGAGTATACTACGGTTTTTTTTTTATTCAACGTTAACAGTTTTCCTTTTGAATCAAAACTAAGCTGAATTTTTATTTTCTATTAGGATGTTTTTTCTTATGTTAGTAGCCTGATATAAGAGTTTATATGTTTAATGAAGACTTATTGTTTAAACTGTCTGGATTTGCTAGTTGAGTTAATTATAATGGTTATACATTAGATTTATGAAAAATTATTCTGGGGCTGCCTCTACTCAAAAATAAAATAAAATAGAGAAATTTTTATTTTTGCGAATTACTTATATCTTTTTGTTAATTAGTTAATTACTTCACGTCTTTATATCTATTTAAAATATTTAAAATTGTGAGATTGTAGTTTATTTAAATCGTATTTCTTCAAATATTTAAAATTTTGAGATTGTAGTTTATTTAAATCATATTTCTTCGTAGAATTTAAATTTCAAGATCTTTGTTGGTTTTCTAGTCTTTACATATATATGTGTGGTTTGGATTATATATTATTTTCGGTTTAAGTCATCGTTGTCATTAGTCTTCTTTTCTTGCTTCCTTTTGAATTTTTTTATTACTATTTGTCTAGTCCTTACTAGATAAATGATTTGTGTTGGATGCAATTAAAAATATTAAGCTGCCGACACTGATATGAAAATATATTTTAAATAAAATCTAATTGTAAATTAATTGACGATTGAGATAGTGTTTCTTTTCAAAACGAAAATTCACTTCAATTCTTTAATAATCGAATAATTAACGGCAGACAAGCTTCTAATTCCCCCTTGTGTGAAAAAAACTCCATTACTCCATATGTGACAAAACGTGACGTGGGTCTTGTAATTATATAATTGAATAATTAATGGGTGTGACTTGTCGACATTGCCCATTGACAAAGACTAGCTGGAAAGCTATACCAGATAACATGAAAGCATCATTATAAAGATAACATGAAAGCATCATTATAAAGATAACATGAAAGCATCATTATAAAGATAACATGAAAGCATCATTATGGGATTATGTCAATGTAAGAATAGTATATTTTTATTTATGTACATGGCATTATGTGAACGTGATTAATATATTAGAGACTTTATTGCAGATAAGTTCATTCTCCCACCAGAAGCTATTAATTGAATGCTTTCATTAATTAGAGAGAGTTGGAGAATTTACAAGAGCAAAATAAAGAAGACTTGTTTCAAATAGTTTCAAACTACTATAGAGAGGTAGAAAAATTGTCCAGAAAGAATACCAGAAAACCACTTTAAGATATTGCTTGCTTATTGGAATCAACCCAAAGTGTAGGTATAAACTTAAACTCTAATAATTTGAAGTTGCATATATTATAGTATATAAAACTTATCTTTTCTTAATATTGTTGAATGTAACAAATCAGTGAAACAAACTCACAAAATCGGGCTAAGCTAGTAGAAATGCATCAAGTTTGTCCAAGAAGCTTTGCAAGAATACGAAAAGAGTTGGTATATAGACCTCTTTTCTATACTTATGATTTGTAATTATTTAAAAGCTACTAGATTGTTATCTTTTATTTTTCTAAGTAGTAGTATATATTTTTGTTTTCTAGATACAATTAGAGGTTGTACACCCTGTACAACTTGTGAATCAAAAGTTAAGATCGTCCTAATCGCTTCAAGAGGTAATATTCTATTTATAAGATTAATAGAAAAACATTGATTCATAAACAATAGAGACTATCCAAGAGATTTGGTAAAGAAGGAAAATCATCAAGATCCAACATAAGAATTTTTTTTTTTAAACTCATGAAAGCAAAAAGAGAAAACATATAGATTCTCATACAAGTAATAAAATTGTAAGCATTGACTTTGTACATTGACTGGCTTTCCATTTTTATGATTTCTTTGATTGGTGCAACTAGAACATTCTTATTTTCGTGATAAGAATCATACTTTCTTTATGTGTTTTTGTTTTTATATTTGTAGTCCCTGCTTAAGGAATTAACTCAAATCCTAATGAAAGTTAAGTAAAAGTATTTGCTACTATGTTTGGAAAAGAGAAACCTAGGAGAATGTGTTGCTTGGGAAGGAATATCACACCATCATCATTGAAAAGAAAATATAATTTTTAGTCACTAAAAAAGGCCAATAAATAAAAGCTGCAATCTATACAACAAGACATGTAAAAGAAGATGGTGGTGGATGCTTTTCAAATTGTTTTACTTGCTCTTTAACAAAGCAATCCCAATCTAGTCATAAATCTAGATATAATTGCACCATTGTTAGCCTCTTTTCCACGTGATGCTGCCAATGCACATATGAGATCATCTGCCTCTACACATTTACCAATACTACAAAAGGTATGTCATTACCAACATAAGTGATCTTTACATATGCTAAGGTTCTTTTAGATACTATTTGATTTGTATTGATTTAAATAGTCTGTAGTGTTTGCACAAATGTGTGATGTGTTTTTAGGATTCTAATATAACCTTCTTCTTACTATATTTTTATGCGAATGGATTTGGAATAAGTTTTAGAGATCTTTGCACATGACCAACATAGCTGATCTTTACATAGCCTTGTTACAATATTTTCAGGCTAACAATTGAATTTCAAGTGATTTGTTTCTTTTATTTAATGAGCCATATATCTTCAACAATTGTTGCAGTAGTAACATTGATCAGTTTAGTGCATATAATACATCATAGCTAAAGACTTAAGACTTGTTTTGCTCTCTATGAACATATGTTAGTAGTTTTAGTTTAACTAAAAATTCCTAATTTTGATAGTTATTAATGTTGGATTAGTCTTTGCATGGAGGTGATAGCTTTTTGGATGATGAAAATGATGCTAGACTTAATGGAAACGATGCAATAAGAGTGGATGGAGATGAAGGTGATATAAATGGTGATGATGTTCAAATGGATGAAGATGATGATATAGATATTTTTGAATCAAAAGCTGTGTTTTGGTGGATTCTTACTTTTGTGATGTTTTTGAATGAATAAATGTTATTATTTAACAAGTTTCAATATAATTTTGACTAGGTGTAGAATTTGTATATTGAAAAATCAATTTTAATTACAAAATAATTGACAAAGTGCAACAAAATCTAAGTTTTGCAAAATACACAAAATAATGTTGCCTTTGTAATAATAAAATGTTGCATATTAAAAATGTTAACATAGGAAAATACCCATCCAATAATAATATGTCACGTGACACAAATGACATATATGCATAACTGACGAAACACGTAAATTACAACATAATTACCTTATCAATTTTATAACATACGTCATTATCGCCCATTATTATATAACGGACTAATCTGAATTATAACTTTCACTATTAATAACAAACGCATTATCGCACATTATTATATAACGGACGTCATTATCGCCCATTATTATTGTAACAGACATCATTATTATATGAAACGAACGTCATTATTATTGTAACGAAAGTCATAACTATTGTGATAAACACAACTCCTATATAAAGAGACTCAAAACCTCAAAAGAAAACAGGTTGTTCTCTACAACTCATACTCTTTATTGCTTTTCACTTATTTACTCTGATTATACTAACTTTGGCTTCGGAGTTTTCCCAGGTCTAGAGGACCATCCTCTCCACATATTGCAAGTCAGAATACTACTTGGAGGACACCTCAACCTGGTCAAATTCAAACTTAACAAAAAAAAAGAAAAAGAAAAAAGTGTTGCATATTTTCAGGAAAGGTGTTGCGTGTAAAAAGAAAAATTGTTATCTAATATATTCACAAACGTTACAGTTCTTTCAAATAAAACTATTGTTGTAGTAAAAAATAATTATTGAATTTTCTATTACTAAAACCGTTGCCTAATATATCCAAACCATTGCTCATATTATACATAAAACTATTGTTGTATCTTAAAATAACCACTGCCTTTTCAATTAAAGAAAACGTTGCCTAATATATTTAAAATTGTTGCCTCTATATTAGGTACAACTATTACCATAGATAGAAAAACCATTGTTGTTTTAGTTAATAAAATCATTACAAAATAGGTTATACGCAATAGTTTATTGGCGTTATAGTAAAATTTGAATAACTGTTGTCATATGCAAAAAAACTATTGCTAGGCAACAGGGTTAATGTCATTGGCCAAAAACCATTTCCGTATCTTTTGGCAACGCATTTTTGACCAGTAGCAACGTTTTTTTGTCCATTGTGCAGATCACTACAAGAAACCAACTAGCATACCTAAAATGGCTAGGTATGCTAAAGAGGATAATTTTGTTGCAACAAAAGTGACTAGAAAAAGAGGTCAAGTCACATATGCAAGATGCAATAAATTGGAAATAATCAAAGGTCTTGCAAGGCACCAGTCCACAAAGATTCTGGCCTTATTAAACAGTGCAAGTAACATAATAGTAAGTACATGGCTAAATCAATGAAGATCTTGGAGTAATTAGTGAATCATCAATTTTTCTTTTTATTTACATGTATTAATGTACTTATTTTTAATCACAAGGGAGCAGACAAGTATGTGGTGAAGGATGTAGTAGCCAAGGAAAAAATTTAGAGACCCAACAAAGTCAAACAAAATCAACTCAGGCAAGATGACAAAGTAGAAAACCAAAAAGAAATTTGAAGAATTTTTCAATCAGCGAAAAGGTACAAATCAGAGGAGGAATATTTAACAAGAAAAAAAATGAAGATAATGATGTTGCAAATTTATTTTCTTTTTGTGTGTTTGTGTTAAGAATGTTAGCTCAGTTTTGTATTAAGATGATGATGGTGATGTTTTAAGTTAGGATATGTTTTAAAGGATAATTTTTCAATGTTCATTCTATTTCATTATGTTTTAATGGTCATTATGTTAAGCAAATTTAAGCGTTAATGATCAATTTGTTTGAAGTTTTGATATGTTTTAATGGATAACTCTTCAACGCTGATTCTATTTTCATTAAAGAAAATGACAAACAAAGAAAATGACAAGAAAGAGAGGTTTGTTGCTCTAATTTCATTAGAAAAGAAATAAGATACAAAATCACTACACTAAGCTAATTCTATCTAGCCATTCTATTTTGACTCATAACCTAACCTTGTCAAGGGAGACAAACTATTATAGCCTGCAATGCAATTTCAGTACCTTAAGATGCATTACAAAACTATCAACAATTCTAACATTCTTATTTCTTGAATTCACATCCAATTCAACACTTTTAACAAAACATAACTTGTAATTAACAACCATGTTCAACATAGCAACTTATATAAGTTCTTTACCATAAGTTTAGCCTCTTTGAGTGCCTTCAAGACTCTTGCAGTTTCTTCATTCTTCAATCTCATAAGCTATTTCATTCCATGTCCTCCATCATTTCTCATAGTTTTCACAAATTTCATCAAACTCTATTTGTAATGCAGCAGTTTTTTAAAGCAACTCCTTTATAACTTCAATCCTACAAGCAAAAATTTTAGCATTAGACCAAACAAAAAAGTTACAGCTATTTGATCTCTAATATAGAACAAATATCATCAACAAAATTTTTTATAAACATCATAAATTAATAAACTAAATCATTACTTTTATTCACCTAAAAATACAACCAAAAATTCAAAATTTATGAAAGCAACGCTCTTGTCCCAAATCTCCCACATCCATAAAACCTTCTTCCTATATTATTTTTTGTCCAAGCAATCTTCAATGGAGATATTTCAACACAAAAGCAGTTTTTCAATTTCTTGAATTCCTAAAACTCTTTGAAGCACAGGGTGTACTGAAAGATTCTGAAAACCTAGACCAATTGGCTTATTAGCCATGGAGGAGACGAAAAAGTTTCAAAATGAAATGAGGTGATGAAGAATTGATGAAAGAAGTAGTGGATTGAGAATGATTTGAGTAAGGATTTGGGGAAGAAATTGGGGATTTCATAGTTTGGATAGAAAAAAAAGCAGGTTTAGGCAACAGTTTACATTGCACGTAGGTGCTTTATTGGTTAAATGTAACAGATTCCATCACCGGACAGTTTTATCCAAAGCACAAGGAGTAGTTTTAAACATGTATGATTTTAGGAATAAGTATAACATAAGGGGTTATGTGTACTTTACTCTATATTTTATTATGTAATATTTGAATTATCATTTATTAAGTAGTATTTATATTATGTTTTTATCCTAGGACGTTTATGTAATGCTTATATAAAAGGTTTGTATGTATTTATTTAATATTTTTTTTTGATAAAATTGAATATTATAGTATAATTTTTCAAAACATTTTCTTTCTCTCTCCTTTTCTGTCTCTCAATTTCATTATTTTCACCTACGCATCATCACTTATATTCTTAATTAATAAGGTTACTAGAATATTGGAACATTTGACCGGACATTGCTACTACTTCTTTTTTTATTTTTGCTAACATAATAATGCTACTACTTAAGCATATATGACTATATAGTATATGATTATATAATGTATTAGGTTGTATAGTTTTACACTTATTATATTGTTATCTTATCCTTTTCTTCCTTATTGTATAGCTTTATACTGTCATGTATATTATAAGAGGGAGTCAACAATATAAATAACAACCAACTAGATAGTCTTATACTATCATATAATTCTAATACAATGAGATAAACGAATATAAATGTTTGATGAGATAAATCCTCCTAACAATTTAAATTGCTTTAACACTACTATAACTCAAGGTGACGTCTCTTATAAAGAGTTAGACAAGGAATTGAACTACACCTTACGGGATGGAGCTCAATGTTGAAATTTAGCAACTATAGATTGACTAGAGAAGATATAATTAAGGTAGGAGAATTATGAGACTTATGAATAAGGATTTTGTACCTCAATGTTGAAATTTAGTTACTTTATGATTATCAGATGACACATTTACTTAGGATTAGAGATTTATGAGAATAGAAAGAGTTACTTCCTATTATATAGCCTATACTCAATAAGTCTCTTATAGTCTATAAAAAAGGCAAATTAAACTTATTTATATTTATTAGATTGTCAATTATGAAGAATACTTTCATGTCCCTTAATTTCATTTTTCCTACACTGGATAACGCGGAATACATATATTGATGGAATTTCTCTAACCTCTTTTAAATATCATGATCCAATGATTCCAATATGAAATCATTAATTTTTTTACCTGATCAAAAAGGTGATTAGTTAATCGAGATGAGTGTGAACTAATCTAGACACACCTTACCGTTAAATAAAAAAAATATTTAAATTTTTTGCTATACTTGAACTTCAAAAACATATCATTTTGTCATAATTCCCATCAACACATCATCAAACTTAATTCACCACAACTGGATCCCACTATTAAAAAGAAAAGAAAAGGAAAGACAGAAATAAAAAGATAGTGACAGAAATGAAATTTTTTATGAAGTACTTATCACCTTAAAAAGTCACAGTTTTTTTTGAGATTTCTAACAAAGTCAGCCAATCTAAATGATAACATTTCCATGTTTTTTTATTTTTGGACAAAAATAATATTTACATTGATTGATTAATTAATTATATAAATAAATAAATAAATTTAATTCAACATTCAAATGTACTATAATTTTAATTGTATATAGTTTAATAATATAATATATTATTAGATTTCGCATTCACTTGAGATTGGAGATTTCTAAAAATAGAAAGAGTTACTTTCTTTTGTATAGGCTATACCCAACAAGCCTCCTGTAGTCTAAAAGAAGGCAATACTTCTATATACTCTTAATTTCATTTTTCCTACACTGGATAAACGGAAGGTAAGTATTGATGAAAATTTTCTAATCCCATTTAAATATCATGCTCCAATGATTCCAATCTAAAATCATTAATTTATTACCAGATCAACAAGGTAATTAGCTAGTTGAGATTACCATATAAATTAATTTGATCACACCTAGTCGCTAAACAAAAGAAAAAAACTTAAAATTTTGTTAAACACGTGAACTTTGAAAAGCATATAATTTTATTAAAATTCCCTTCAACCCATCATAAAACTTAATACACCACAACTGGATTTAGCTGTTCTTACAAAGATAAGATTCATCCTCCCATAAGGAAGAGGGAGATTTGGGTCACAACTTATTCTTATTAATTATATCCGTACTGCACTCATAATACAGAAAGCAACAATTACAAGTACAGAAATATATATGTTCTTAACTCCATATTCATCCTTTGAGAAGATGTGCTTCAATATCCTTAAATACGTTAACCATTAAGTCGAGATAGTTATTTGGAGTTGGGATCTCCTCCTTGATTTTCTCATATTCAATACTCACTTTCACCAAGCTGCTATCTTCTTCCTTTGGATTAGCATGAAAGACAATCTTCATTGCTTTGTATTCCTGCATCACATCTCCTTCCAATCCAATCATAGTTACCGACTTGTCTTCATCATTTAAAACCACCTTCTCTTTAACCACCTTAGGACTCCCACCTATTTGATCATCACAATCAAGTCAAATAATTAACTACCAAAAAAGTCAAGAATTTAGTCTGCAAATTAAGTTTCAGTCTGTGTTAATTTGTGTGTGGAAATTAATGAAAAAATTGAACTGGGTTTCGACCATGTACCTATGTTATATTTCCAAACCTTGATAGAACCGTCTGTCTCCCAATCACCTTCATGAACATGAACAGCTTCTACGTGGTTTGGAGAGGCAGTTGGAACATGGTGGGCTTGTTTCGACCAGATGTTGTAAAACTTGTCAGCCGGTACCTTAATTTCCACTGCAGTCTCAACCTTCCCTTGCAGAGCCATTTCTTGATGGATTGATGTATGTGTATCTTAACTGTTTATATAGAAATGAAGTCTTAATCTGTACCCTCACTACTCACTATTCCTATTAAGTTTTAATTAATTTCGCTTATCCGTCTTGATGGGGAATAAAATGGTGATAATTTGGAAGTTTGTTATTTGCATTTTATTTTATATTTTACTATGTAATATTAAAATTAACTGTTTATTTAGAAGTAGTTATATTATGTTTCTATGCTTTTTACGTTTTTATCCTTGCACATTTAATGTAACACTTACATAAAGAGTTAGCGTGCATATGTTTAATATATTTTAATAAAATTGAATATTATAGTATAATTTTTCTAACCATTTTCTTTCTCCCAATTTCTTTATTTTCACCTACTATGCAGCATCACATATATTCTTAATTATTTTGATTACTACAAAAACAACATTAATATGAGTTGCCTATGAGTATATAAAATGAATGTGTACACCTAACTAAAATATATAATAATAATAATAATAATAATATGAATTTCTTTTTCATTGATCGACTTAGGGCTCTTTTGATTTATCGTATAGGATTGTATAATATACAATTATATAATATTGTATTAGACTGTTAGTTATACTCTATTGGCATAAAATACGAGAGGGTCAATAATATGAATTCACAATATCACGTTGTTGTTAAATGTTGTATATAAGCTAACTAGATAATTTTATACTATTTTGTTATCTTTATACGATATGTCAAATAATTTCTTAGTATTCTAAATTAATGAGCAAAACAGAGTGATTATTTGATTCACTATTGTTGTATAAATCTATAAAAGGATATTATAACACATCAATTCAGTTGTCTAACGCAACAATACCATCCTATTTTCTAGCCATAGACAAATTCACTTCCTTAGTGACAAAAGGTGACGTGGGCCAAGTAATTATATAATTGAATTATTAATGCGGGTGACTTGTCCACATGCAATTATTTATATTGATAATTAATGGGTGTCACTTCCTTTTGATAAGATGGGAGTGAGTTGTCAACATGAAATTTTATATATCCATAACTAATGGCTGTGACTTGTCAGCCATGTAATTACATATACGATAGCTAATGGGTGTGGTTTTCTTTTTCATGTATATTGATAATATGGGTGTGACTTGTCGACATGTAATTATATATAGTCTTTTTCATTCATAGTGATTTTCTTTTCCTTGTCCAGCAAATTTATAAATATTTTTCATTCATAGTGATTTTCTTTTCCTTGTCCAGCAAATTTATAAATAACACGAGAGAGTTTATTGTAGAGACAAATTATTTTTTATTAAAATATAAAATGATATGTAGGATATCTTATATATTTTGATAAAAAAAAATATTACCTTTATATTACTATCGTCTTATATCTAAACATATTTTCACCCCACTAACGTCAGGAAAGAAGTTATAGGTTTCTTTAAGAATAATCGTCATATCATGCATGAACATAATTTTACCTACAAAGAATTGTTAAAATGACCCAAACTCTCAATCTCATAAAGAGAGCAAGTGCCTCTTAACTATATTTACAATTGTATATATATATTTTTATATTTTATAAAGACTCATCCCACTATTAAAAAAGCCAAAGAAAAACAAAGAAAGAAAAGGATAGTAAGATAGAAATGAAATTTTAATGAAATACTTATCACCTTAGACAGGAACAATTTTTTTTTGACATTTCTAGCAAAATCGTCCAACTAACTGATAACATTTCCTTGTTTTTATATTTTTGGATAAAAATAATATTTACATCAATTAATTAATTATATATGCAATTAAAAAAATTTAACTCAACATTCAACTGTATTGTAATTTTAAATATTCACACATAAGATAAAATAAATAATTTACAAATATGAAAAAAAAAAAAAAAAAAAATTCACTTATACATCAATCAGGAACTTAAAAAATTATTAGTGTTGTTTCATATTGATCGCTATTTAATAAAAATTATTATGCATTCAATATTTTGTTTTTTCCATCTTTTTTTAATCATAAATCAATTAATCAAGCTTCAACTGCAATGGAAGTAAAATTTTGATGAATTATTTTCTTTGATCAATAAGTTGGCATCGCGTACGGCCTTTTGATAATTGCCTGTCACAACTGCAACAAATAGAAAACAATTTCAGCAATTGGATATTATAAAATAAATAAGATTTAAATTATACCAAAATTATTTAAAATTATTATGTGTCTAATTAATTTAACAATATTCATGAGGATATTACAAATTGATTGGTGACAGTTTATGCGGATATTACAAACTTTATCATATAGTTGATCAAGATAAATAGCAATTGATTCAGATATTAATTATTTTAATAAGAAATTGTTAGTTTAATTAATTAAGGTAAGTCATCTAGATTTCTAAGGTGATTGTGGATCGATGGTTTTATCTCCTTACATAAAATATCATGTTGTTAATGAGTTTAAGGACATACGATTATCAGATGTTGTATTCACTTGGAATTTGAGATTTATGAGGATAGAAGGAGTTACTTTCTTTTGTATAGCCTATACCCAATAAGCCTCCTGCAGTCTTAAAAAAGAAAAAAAAAAAAAAAAAAAAAGGTAAATTTAATTTAATTATTTTAATCAAATTGTCATTTATGAAGAATAATTCTATATACTCTTAATTTCATTTTTCCTACACTGGATAACACGGAATGTAAGCATTGATGAAAAGTGTCTAATCCCATTCAAATATCGTGCTCCAATGATTCCAATCTAAAATCATTAAATTTTTACCGGATTGAAAAGGTAATTAACTAGTTGAGATGAGCATATAAATTAATTTGAACACACCTAGTCGCTAAACAAAAGAAAACACTTCAAATTTCGTTAAACAAATGAACTTTAAAAAACATATAATTTTATTAAAATTCCCTTCAAATCATTGTAAAACTTAATCCACCACAACTGGATTTAGCTGTTCTTACAAAGATAAGATTCATGCTCCCATAAGGAAGAGGGAGATTTGGCTCACAACTTATTCTTATTAATTATATCCATAGTGCACTCATAATACAGAAAGCAACACTTACATGTACAGAAATGTATGTTCTTAACTCCATATTCATCCTCTAAGATAATGTACTTCAATATCCTTAATTATCCTTAATTCCGTTAACCATGAAGTCGAGATAGTTATTTGGAGTTGGGATCTCCTCCTTGATTTTCTTGTATTCAATACCCACTTTCACCAAGCAGCTGCTTTACCCTTTGGATTAGCATGAAGGACAATCTTCATTGCTTTGTACTCCTGGAACACATCTCCTTCCAGTCCAATCATAATTACCGACTTGTCTTTATCATTTAAAACCATCTTCTCTTTAACCACCTTAGGACTCCCATTTATTCGATCATCACAATCAAGTCAAATAATTAACTACCAAAAAAAAGTCAAGAAATTAATCTATTCAATGACTACCTCTTATGTAAGTTTCGGTATCTCCCTACCACGTCTAACACCTAACACCTGTACAAAGTCTCCTTTCTTAATTGCTACGTCCTTTGGCCGATGTTGGATATGTCCAAACATACGTAGGTGATTCTCCTCCATTTTTCTTCTCAATAAGTGCTTCTTCTACCTTCTTACTGATCTCCTAACTGGTCATCCATCACAACATTCTCATTTTGGCTACTCCTATCTCATGCAAGTGTTGCTTTTTAACTGTCAAATATTCAATACCATACTATATAGCAGGTCTTACTGCATTCTTATAAAATTTTCATTTCAATCTATTAGGAATTTTAGGATAACATAAAACTTCCAAAGCACTTTACCACTTCACCTACCCTGTTTTGATCTTGTGGTTAAACACATCCTTTATAGGGATTGCTTGATTGTCCAAGGTTATTTCATTCGAGCCTTCTCTAGTTTCACTGAAATAGCACTCCATACATTTGGTTTTTGTTTGGCTCAACCTAAGGCCATTAGATTCTAACTCTTTCCTCTACACTTCTAGTTTGGAATTTAAACATTCTCTAGTTTCGTCTACCAACACGATATCATCGCCAAACAGCATGCACCACGGAGACCTATCTTGAATATTATTCATCCATGACTAAAACAAATAAGTAGGGGCTTAAGGATGAATGAAAACCCATAAAATGGGCCAATTTCTCAAACTTATATTTACAATGGACCACTTTAAAACTAATGTTGGATATGGACCAAAATTGACTTTGACCTTACCACATCCTCAACACTTTGCCACATCCTCAGCAAAACAGAAACTAATTAAAAAATAATAATGAAAAGTAATTTCGTGCCTTGAAGACACGAAGTTATTGTGTATAATTTTTTTTTTCCTTGTCCAGAAAATAAAAAGAGATATTTTTGAAAATATAATTAAAGCTTTCAACTAATACATTTTCACTGTTAAAACAATAATTTAATTATACAAACAAGAATTTCACTACTATTGAGATAATAATTAAAATATTTAAGTAATAATTTCAAAAAATTGTTTTACTATTTTACCATTACAGATAATAATTTCACTGTTAAAATAATCATTTTATTTATTATTTAAGAGAATAATGAATTGGGTTAAAAAAAAAAAACTTTACAATTAATCAATTTAAATACTTTAATTATTGTCCCAAAATTCTTGTTTGTATAATTAAATTATTATTTTAACAGTGAAAATATATTATTTGAATTCTTTAATTATATTTTTTGAAATATCTCTCCAAATTTTTTTACTTTTTTCTGGACAAGAAAAGAAAAATTATAAATAGTAACTTCGTATCTTCAAGACATGAAGCTACTGTTCATCACTTGTAATGAACAGGAATTTCATGTCTTCAAGACACGAAGTTACTATTCTCTTCTTTTTTTTTTTTTTTTCCATTCTGTTGAGTATGTGGCAAGGTCAAGGTCAATTTTTGTTCATATCCAATATTAGTTTTAAAGTGGTCCATTCTAAATATAAGTTTGAGGAATTGGTCCATTTTATGGGTTTTTCCTAAGGATTTACCTTGGTGAACACCTATCATGATCGAAAACTTTTTAATCATACCATTTACGGTCCGCACTCTAGTCATTACTCTCTCATACATATCTTTAATAACTTCTACATATTTAATTATGACATTAATAGCTAGTATGTGTTCTACTCAACATTAAAATTCTATTGTCCTGGCTTTGAGATTTGGGTGTGGGGTTAAGCAATTACAGTCCTAGGTACAATTCTTCTGAGGATGTCTCTCACAGGGTGGAAAATTATCCTTTTTCTATGTGCCACTAAATAGAAAAAGAAACATTTGCTTTCAATAATTAATGAACACTAAGCTCTTTTGGTTTTATAATAGGATAAAAGGATTAACCCTATCTCCATGGCTTGGAGATGTGGGTCTCATATGCAAGAGAGAGGCTATGTGGAAATAGCTCTATGGCCATGGAAATAGCAATGCCCTTTATAATATTTAAATATGTGATTAGCATTTAATGGTGTCGTTCTAATATAGGGCTCTAACAAAACACAGGGCCATGTAGAATGTAAGATTTCCTAGTTAAAAGAATCATGGGAACACCTTTATGTATGGCCTAATAGAATTCTCTTCAGTTGAAATAGTAAGAGCTAGTTTGATACGCATAAATAATTTTTGCAGAATTGGAATCAGAAAGAGAATGGAAATAGAATGCAAGTGGAATGGAATTAACATTTCATTCTATTATTTGGTAGCATCAATGAGGAATAATCATTCCAATCTATTTTATTTTTTTATGTAGTTTTTAGACATGAAATAATATGGAAAATATGTTAAAATGATAAAAAAAAAAAAATCTCTTAATAGATAATGTAATAAAAATGTAATATAATTTATGAAATATATATATTTCTCAAATTTTTAATTATTTTAAAAAAAATTATATTATTTATGTTATTTATTATTAATTAATTATTATTACTTATATTTATTACATTATTAATTATATTTATTTTATTATTTCTTTTATTTATTTTTTATTTATTAATATTAATATTTTAGTTTAAATTACTTAACTAATTTATTTATTTAACATTAATTTTTTATTTATAATTATATTATTTACTATGATATGAAGGGTATTTTTGACATTTGACTAAAATAAATTGATTTATTAATTTTTTTTATATAATTTTTTTTATATTTTATATAATTTTATATTATTCAAAGTGATATGAAGGGTATTTTTGTCATTATATTAAATAATAAATTTATTTATTTATAATATTATTATTTTATTAATATCTAATTTTTTATTTTATGTGATGGAATGGTTTTTATGTCATTTAACTGAACTAAACTAATTCCATAGAAATAGGATTGAGCAACCCCACCCCTAGGTAGATTTGAGGTATGGAATAAAATGGCCATAATAGAATGAGTATTCTGGGGCTAAAAATATACCAAATTAAAGAATATTCATTCCATAGAATCATGCATGGAATGAAATGGCTATTCTTGCATACCAAATGTACTATTAAAGAATTAATACTTCTGGAGTGGAAGTCATAAATGTTAAGTACAAAAGCCTCATATTAGTTACTACTCTTACAATTTACACAAGTCTATCAATTCGTTGTAATGTTTTGAGGGCTAAGTCAACTTTGAGAGTAATGTATACAAAGAATATTATGTCACCTTCTTATCATTTCACGTTGGAGTTGGCTAGTTTTCTTCCTTGAGTATGATCATTGCATGGCTGTGTGTGCATGCATGTGCATGCTATAGGTCTTTTAAACAATTATAGATAATTTATTACATACTAATCCATTAAGGCTTGAATTTAGTAATGTTTTTCAAGAGGGTGCATTGGTTTTTAAAAAGCTACAACACCTAAATATTATTTTGTTAAATTGTTTTTAATGGTACTTCTTCTACTACTTTTAAAAAGTCATGAGTGCTTTTAGTAGCACTCTAAGTGATACTTTTAAAAGCTAGCTTTGACTTTTTAAAATTAAAAGTATAAAAATAACCTTAATAATTTTAGAAAATTACTAAATACATCCTCAATTAATTTATAAATCATTAAATTTCTTTTTCTAAATATATCTTCAGTTAATGATATCTATTTTTATCATTTTATACATTCATAGCAGCTTATGATTTGTTTTACTAAACAATTTGTTTATTAATTTTACTACCCATGACAATTTTTATAAAAAATTTACCAAAGAGGATTGCTGGGAGTTTTTAACAATAACTTTATCACTACAACTTTTCAAAAACCATAACATTACCAAACCAAGCCTATATCTTCACATTGTCTGAACAATATTTTTGGTGATAATGAAGGAAGACAAAAAGATAGAAGAAATATATATATATCCAGAGTACCAAAGATTTTACCTAGCTCAAGAGCAGTGTTAAGGTTAATCTGCTGAATTAAGTCTTTTACAGCTGTAATCAGATTAGTTAAAATTAAGTTTGTTATTAGGAGAAGTAATTAAGGAGTTTGGGGAGTAATTAAGTTTGTCCAAAAGTCCTTTTGGACTTTTGGACAGAAGGGTCCAAGTCCTAAAATTTTTGTACAAAATGGTAAATTTATTATTTTCATAGCCAAAATGGAGTAAATACTGAAACCGCATTTTCAAAACACGGTTTCTGGGTCCGACCTTGCATGCCATGTCATCCACGGACCCCACAGCTCACACCTCACGGGGGGCGCGTGAAAAAAAGAAGAAGTTGAAACCGGCTTTTCAAAAGCCGGTTTCAACATCAGATTAGTTAAAATTAAGTTTGTTGTTAGGAGAAGTAATTAAGGAGTTTGGGGAGTAGTTGGTTGTTTAAGTTAATGGGTTTTCGTTGAAGTCCATGATTCCAGATTTTTCTTTAAGTTAGTATACATGTGTAGGGGCTATTGGATTTTGTAACTAAGAAAACATTATGAAAAAATCAATAAGTTGTGCTCAATTTTAGAAGCAAATTTTGTTTTCTCTCATCTACCTTTTGCTTCCAACCAACAAAATTGGTATCAGTGCTTCAAGTTCAGAGAAAAACTCATGGCCAACAGTAGTGTGGTGTTTAATAATGTGCAGTCACCATTATTTGAGGGACAGAACTAGGGGTTCTGGTGTGTCAAGATGGAGACCTTGTTCATGTATCTAAAAGTTCTTGATCTAGTACAAAAAAGGTATGAAGAGTCTGAGTCTACAGAAAATCTAAAAGTTGAAGTATTGGAAAGATTGCAAGGCAAGAAAGCTATTGATGCTAAAGTTCTTGGAATGATATAGAGAGCAGTTTCAGCTAGCCAATATTCTAGACAATGATGGAATCAATGATATGTTAGTTAAACTTAGGAAAAGGTTACGTAGAGAGACTGTTGACATATTTAAAACTAGTGAAGTAGCAATGTAAGAGGTGAAGTAATGCAGGGTTGTTAAGGAGAAACAATGCAGAGTTGTGAAGGAGAAACAATGTTAAGTTATGAAGGTGAAGTAATGCTTGATATGAAGAAGGTGGAGTAATGCAGGGAATGGTAGTGTTGACAATGATGAACTAGAATGGGAGGAGGAAAACAGTGAGAATATGCTGATGTTGAAATAGTAGATATGGTCAACATTCTAGACAATGATGGAATTAGTGATATGTCAGTTAAACTTAGGAAATGATTACATAGAGAGACTACTGACATATTTGAAATTAGTGAAGTAGCGATGCAAGGTAATAAAGGTGAAGCAATGTAGGGTTGTGAAGGGGAAACATTACAGAGTTGTGAAGGTAAAGTAATGCTTAATAGTGAAGAAGGTGAAGCAATGCAGGATAGTGCAATTGAAGTAATGTAAGATAGTTTAACTGATATAGTGCGAAGAAGTGAAACAATGAAGAGGAGTGAGGCTGTGAAAGGGGAGGGTAAGAAACAAATTATGAAAGGAAAGGGCAAGAAACAAGTTGTGAGAGGGAAGGGTAAGAAGGAAGCTATGAAAGGGAAAGGTAAGGTTCCTACTATTAGGACGAAGGTAAGGTTCCTACTACAAGGACAAAGAACAACACCATTAAAAAGAGAAGAGCAGCAGTAAGAATAAAGGAAAAAGACCAATTATTGAGTTAGAATGTGACAATAAGTTTGATTTTAAAACTAAATCTAATACAATGAGGACAAAAAAAAGTTGGTAAGGGTTCTAGTAATGTTTAAAAAAAAAAAGACTTCTTATCAGATCTTGAAGATGACTATGATTGTCTCAGTAATCCCCCCACTGATGTTGAGATTACCAAGAGGCTACCGGAGTTTAATTAAGTTACTAACATGGAAAATCTTAATTTGAAAGTAGGAATGAAATTCAAAAATGCTTAAGTGTTTAGGAAAGATGTAGTTGAATGGAATATAAAGTATGGTCAAGTGTTCAGGAAAGCTGTAGTTGAATGGAATATAAAGTATGGTTATGAGATTGAATAGGTTGGGAACTAAATAAAAGAATGACAATTGTAAGTAAGAAGAGGTGTAGCTGGATCATGCTTCACCTATGCAGGGGAAATCCACAATTCAAATTAAGACATTCAATCCATATCATCAATGCCCAAAAACTTTTGATAATAAACTTGTGACCAATAGATACATTAATAAGAAATATGAAAATATGCTTATGGACACTCAAACTTGGAAGATATAAGATATGTAGAAGATTGTTAGAAGGCATTTGAAGTGTCAATGGTCTAGGTCTCATTTGATCCCAGATATCAAATGTGATTGCTTGGTAAATCAAATTTGTAAATCTTGGAATAAACTAATTCTAGAAGCAAGGGAGCTGCTACATTTAAATATGTCTAACTGGATAAGAAAAAGGATGATGACTAGGATTCAAGTGAAAATGATAGAACAGAGAAGTACAACCACTACATTGTGCTTGAAGCTCAATTTGATTTAGAGAATTCTAAGAATGACTTAAGGAATTGCTTTGCATTATATATATGTTGGAAATAATAAATTTGAAGTTGAAAGATACAATACATCATAGCAAGTTGATTTAGATAGTCAAAGTTGTGGATGTAGAGCATGGCCGTTAAGTAGAATACCATCTATACTTCTTGTTGCAGCAATTCAGATGAAGGGTGACCAAACAGAAAATATGATCATCAGTATTTTAGCAAAGATACATACTTGGTAGCATATTCATATGGCATGGTTCCTATTCCTAACTAACATGATTTGGAATAGACTGACTTTCAAACTATAATGCCTCCTCAAGACACTATACCAAAAGTGATTTACGGCATCAAAAAATTGCACCACTTGACAAACCATTGCCAAAAATATAGTATTGCAATGAAAAGAAACTGTTGTCTAAAAAATTAAATTTCAGCAATGCATATATTACAACACTAAATAACTATTGTAATAGTTAGTAGTTATAACAAAAATAAACTATTGCTTTAATTTTGTAACTATTGTAGCACTTATACTACAACATTCAAGAATTATTGCCATAGATAATAATTGGCAATATTTAAATAAGCGTTGCCTTTGTTTTTGTAATGAAAATAAACCATTGCTTTAGTTTTGAAACTACCACAACAGTTGTACTATAACATTCAGGAAACTGTTGCCATATAATAATTGGCAACATTTAAATAAGCGTTGTCTTTGTTTTTAGGTTTTATTTTGGAATTATTGTAATAGTTATAATACAACATTCAGAAAACTGTTGCCATATATAATAATTGACAATGATTAATTAGGAGTTGCCTTTATTTCTGTATATTCTAACACCAATAATTTTTAATTTTGTGTTATCACAAATTAATAACCTTAAAAATAAATATTGCCTACTCTAAATATTTTAACTCCTGTATGCATATCTAATATTTTCCCTCCTTATTACTTTTTTTTTTTCCTCCTAATTTTCTTTCCATTTTGTTTTCTTTTTTTCTTGATTTTAACTCGTGTACATATCTAATATTTTCCCTCCTATTACTTTCTTTTTTATTTATTTTTATTTCCTCCTAATTAATTTTCTTTCCCATTTGTTTTCTTCCATTTTAATTTCATTTTCCATTTCATGCATATATTCCATTTCCTTTTCCTTTTTACCGCAACCTTAAGGCTCAAACCCTAGAAGAAGCAAAGATGGTATCCTTCTGGTAGGTATTTGTCTTCTTTGGGAGCAATTCATTCTCTGAATCAAACACAACCTTTCAACCAATTGGTGGGTTCTTCTAATTTGAGTGTTTCACCAAGATTCAATTCCCCTCTATAAGCTTCAACTATCACTGCAACTGGCTGCTCCCCCATTTCCTTTTCCAGCTGACAGAGTTCGAAGATTGAAATGGCTTAGAAGCTGAAGCACCCAGAGAGCAACGTGCCGGTGATATTGCCGCTCTTCAGAGACGATAAGCTTTCCTGGCCACCTGAATTTTTAGTAATTGCATAAGCTTGAGCACCAAGCTCTTATTTTTCTCTTGCTTCCTCTATATTTGGTTGGTTGTCTCTTTCATAACCCTAACTCAGCCGTTAGTTACTTTTGCTGTTAGTCTGTAATGAGATACGGAAAAATTCAGGTACGCACAAATCCAATCCTCATCACCTTCTATATTCGCTTGGTCACTGCCTCTCATGTTTAGATTCTAATACTCTGAACCTAACTTTGACTATTTTCTGCTACTTCACCTTCACTTCCTTGTATCTCTTAGGCCAATGTTGTCAGTGCCCTTTCTTCAATGGCTTATCCTGTTAATATTGAGGAAATGTACCCTCAAGTTTTTATGCTTTCACTGTTTACATTTATCTGTATATGATTAGTATGCTATGGGTGAAACGTCTTGATTAGTATGTTTTTTTTTTTTTTTTTTTTTAAGTAGGTATTAAACATTAATTGTCAGTTTAGTTTCTTGGACTACTCCAGTTCTAAATTGTTGTATTGCTGTTGGAATTATGGAATCGCTAAAATGAATTTGTTTCACATATTAACCTTAGCTAGATTAGGACACTTTTTATTTGGCTTGGGTTCTGCGGTTGGGTGTCTTAATCTGAGTTGCAAATCAAGCAATTAGATGATTGGTGACTTTTCTTGAGGGATGGGCTTCCTATTACCCAGTCTTTTCTCGAGAAGAATGAGAACCAAGTGATTCTGCTTTGCACTATCATGTCTTTCTTTTCATTTTATTTCAGGAGAACATAGCAAATCATTGTCATAGGAACAATGTTAAATACGTTGTTTATATTTTTAATAATGTTAAAAGGCTAATGTGACAGATTACCTCTATTTAGGAATTCTATGTTTCTATGTACAAAACTCAAGCATATAGTTGCATTACTTCAAGCATATAATTAGCATACGAATTTGAGGGTCAAGATCCATTTCTGGTTGTAACTTTCCAAAAGCTACTGGGGTAGGGTTGAAATAATAAAGATATATAATGGTTACGAACTTATTGGGTTTTGAATGTTTAGTAAATATAATATGCAAGATTGGCCTATTGCAAAAGGTTTTTGATATTTTTACTTAAAAAGAGTTAGTAAAATTTGCACTTTACCTATATGTTATTGTGAAATTATTTTGTGACTTTTCACTATGAGCTAAATCAAAAGCCGAATCACATAAATTCTTTATGTTCTAATTTGTTTCTCGATATGTATTATTGGCCTATTAATATAGTTGTAATAATATTAAATAGCTAAGAAGTGATTCCTTTAAACGTTATATTGTACTCTCAAGTCTCAAACCAACTCCTTAGTACCAAATTGTTAATGTCAAAGTTAATCTGCACAGGTTACGAGAATGGATGGTCTTGAAGTAGCCTTTAAGTAGTCTTTGTGGTCAAAGTATTTCAACGGTGTTCTGGTGACCTGGCAACCTATTGCTGTCATGTCCTGCAAAATAGAGGACGGGAGCCGAGTCTGGGGTGAACTCCTTAAATCCTCCGATGAGTAAGTCAAAAGGAGAAGAGCTAAATAATAGGTAGGGGGGGGAGTAAACTTAAAGACTTTTTCACCTTTGGTTTTTCTTACCCTTCTCTGAGAAACATGACATGTATATATAGAGTGGAAGAGCACTAGCACGGGCCACCTGAACTGTTCAAGCTACTAAGTAGAAAGGCAACTGCCACGTGGCATGCTCTCAATAGATGTTATTATATTATATTAACACTAGTCTCCCAAAAAAAAGGGCTTGATCAAAACAACGTGGAACGACGACCAAGGTCACCCACAAGAATTGAACTTTATCTGGTACGTACGGCAGCAAGAAACGAAGGCGATCAAGTCATCGACAGCCAAATGTAAACTCGAGGTTAATCACACGCGGGTTTCGGTCAAACTTTCCATCGCTATTGGTTGTATTATGACTCTTCAAATTCCGGGTCGGGTTTTACACTGTTATTGGATGAAATTGTCGGTGAGCATTGGGACAGTGCCATGTGTTCTATAAATGTTTGATGAGATAATTCCTCCTAACAATTTAAATTGCCTTAACACTACTAAAACTCAAATCTCTTACACAGAGTTAGACAAGGAACTGAACTACACCTTACGGGATGGAGCTCAATGTTGAAATTTAGCTACTATAGATTCACTAGAGAATATATAATCATTGTAGGAGAATTATGAGATTTATGAATAAAGATTTTGTACCACAATGTTGAAATTTAGCTACTTTATGATTAGCAGATATGTAATGTACTAAGATTAGAGATTTATGAGAATAGAAAGAGTTACTTCCTATAGTATAGCTTATACTAAAAAAGTCTCCTATAGGCTAAAAAAAAGGCAAATTAAACTTACTTATATTTATCAAATTGTCGTTTATGAAGAATACTTCCATGTCCCTTAATTTCATTTTTCCTACACTAGATAACGCGAAATACATGTATTGATAGAATTTCTCTAACCTCATTCAAATATCATGATCCAATGATTCCAATATGAAATCATTAATTTTTTTACCTGATCAAAATGGTGATTAGTTAATCGAGATGAGTGTGAACTAATCTAGACACACTTTGCCTTTAAAAAATATATATATCTAAAAATTTCAATATACTTAAACATCAAAAACATATCATTTTGGCATAATTCCCATCAATGCATCATAAAACTTAATTCACCACAATTGGATCCCACTAATAAATAAAAAATAAAAAATAAAAAATAAAAAATAAAAAATAAAAGATAGTGAGAGAAATGAAATTTTTTATGAAATATTTATCACCTTAAAAATTCAGTTTTTTTCTACACTTCTAACAAAGTCAGCCAATCTAACTAATAACATTTCCATGTTTTTTAATTTTTAGACAAAAATAATATTTACATTGGTTAATTAATTATATATATAAATAAATTTTTAATTCAACATTCAAGTGTACTATAATTTTAATTGTATATAATTTAATAATATAATATATTATCAGATGTTGCATTCATTTGAAATTGGAGATTTCTAAAAATAGAAAGAGTTACTTTCTTTTGTATAGGCTATACCCAACAAGCCTCTGGAGTCTAAAAAAGGCAAATTATATTTAATTATTTGTGTCAAATTTTTATTTATGAATAATACTTCTATATACTCTTAATTTCATTTTTCCTACACTGGATAACACTGAAGGTAAGTATTGATGAAAATTTTCTAATCCCATTTAAATATCATGCTCCAATGATTCCAATCTAAAATCATTAATTTATTACCAAAAGGTAATTAGCTAGTTGAGGTAAGCACATAAATTAATTTGAACACACTTAATAGTTAAACAAAAGAAAAAAACTTAAAATTTTGTTAAACACATGAACTTTAAAAAACAAATAATTTTATTGAAATTCCCTTCAACTCATTATAAAACTTAAATCCACCACAACTGGATTTAGCTGTTCTTACAAAGATAAGATTCATGCTCCCATAAGGAAGTGGGCTCACAACTTATTCCTATTAATTATATCCATACTGCACTCATAATACAGAAAGCAACACTTACATGTACAGAAATATATATGTTCTTAACTCCATATTCATCCTTTGAGATGATGTGCTTCAATATCCTTAATGACGTTAACCATGAAGTCGAGGTAGTTATTGCAGAGATAAGATGGGTGTGACTTGTCGACATGTAATTACATATTGTCCTTTTCATTCATAGTGGTTTTCCTTTTCTTGTCCAATAGGACACAGCAAATTTATAAATAACACAAGAGAGTTTATTGTAGAGATCAATTATTTTTATTTTATTGAAATATAAAAATTATATAGGAAACTTTATATATTTTGACAGGAAATATTGTTCTCACGTTAGTATCATTTTAAATCTGAAATAATTTCTACCCCACCAATGTCAAGGGCAAAGCTATGAGTTTCTCTAAGAGTAGTCATGAGATCATGCGGGAATATAGTTTTACCTACCAAGGACCATCAAAATGACAAACTCTCAACCTCATAAAGAGAGCAAGCGACTCTTAACTACATTGATAATTTTATATATATATTTTACATTTTATAAAGACTCATCCCACTATTAAAAAAAGAAAGAAAAGGATAGCAAGAGAGAAATGAAAATTTTATGAAATACTTATCACCTTAGACAATCATAGTTTTTTTTCGACATTTCTAGCAAAATCAGCCAATCTAACTGATAATATTTCTATATATATTTTTTTTTTTGGACAAAAATAATATTTACATCAATTAATTAATTATATACACAATTAAAAATTTTACTCAGCATTCAACTGTATTATAATTTTAAATATTCAAACATATGATAAAATAAATAATTTACAGATATGAAAAAAAAAATTCACTTATCCATCAATGGCGGAACTTTAAAAATTATTAGTGTTGTTTCATATTGATCACTATTTAATAAAAATTATTACACATTCAATATTTTTTTTTCCTTTTTCTTTTAATCTTAAATCAATTAATCAAGCTTCAACTGCAATGGCAGTAATATTTTGATAAATTATTTTCTTTGATTAAGAAGTTGGCATCGCGTACGGCCTTTTGATAATTGCCTGTCACAACTGCAACAAGGAGAAAACAATTTCAGCAATTGGATATTATAAAATAAATAAGATTTAAATTATGCCAAAATTATTTAAAATTATTATGTGTCTAATTTATTTAATACTATTTAGAGCATATTACAAATTGATTGGTGATAGTTTATATGGATATTTCAAACTTTATCATATAGGTCATCATGATAAATCGCAATTGATTCAAATATTAATTATTTTAATAAGAAATTGTTAGTTTTATTAATTAAGGTGAGCCACCTAGATTTCTGAGGTAAATTTCGATGGTTTATCTCCTTACATAAAATATCATGTTGTTAATGAGTTTAAGGACATATGATTATCACATTTTGTATTCACTTGGAATTTGAGATTTATGAGAATAGAAAAGTTATTTTCTTTCGTATAGCCTATACCCAATAAGCCTCCTCTAGTCTAAAAAAAGCAAACTAAATTTAATTATTTTTATCAAATTGTCATTTATGAAGAATACTTTTATATTTCATTTTTCCTACACTGGATAACACAAAATGTAAGCATTGATGAAAATTTTCTAATCTCATTCAAATATCATGCTCCAATGATTCCAATTTAAATTTTTTAAATTGTCACCAGATCAAAATAGTAGTTAGCTAGTTGAGATGAGCATATAAATTAATATGAACACACCTAATCGCTAAACAAAAGAAAAAATATTTAAAATTTTGTTAAACATATGAACTTTAAAAAACATATAATTTTAGTAAAGTTCCCTTTAACTCATTGTAAAAATTAATCCACCACAACTGGATTTAGTTGTTCTTACAAAGATAAGATTCATGCTCCCATAAGGAAGAGGGAGATTTGGCTCACAACTTATTCTTAATAATTATATCCATACTGCACTCATAATACAGAAAGCAACACTTACATGTACAGAAATATATATGTTCTTAACTCCATATTCATCCTTTGAGATGATGTGTTTCAATATCCATAATTACGTTAACCATGAAGTTGAGATAGTTATTTGGAGTTGGGATCTCCTCCTTGATTTCCTCATATTCAATACTCACTTTCACCAACCTACTGCCTTCACCCTTTGGATTAGCATGAAGGACAATCTTCATTGCTTTGAATTCCTGCAACACATTTCCTTCCAATCCAGTCATAGTTACTGACTTGTCTTCATCATTTAAAACCACCTTCTCTTTAACCACCTTAGGACTCCCATCTATTTGATCATCACAATCAAGTCAAATAATTAACTACCAAAAAAAAGTCAAGAAATAAATCTGCAAATTAAGGTCCAGTCCGAGTTAACTTGCGTGTGGAAATTAATGAAAAAATTGAACTGGGTTTCGACCATGTACCTATGTTATATTTCCAAACCTTGATAGAACCGTCTGTCTCCCAATCACCTTCATGAACATGAACAGCTTCTACGTGGTTTGGAGAGGCAGTTGGAACATGGTGGGCTTGTTTCGACCTGCTGTTGTAAAACTTGTCATCTGATACCTTAATTTCCACTTCAGTCTCAACCTTCCCTAGTAAAGCCATTTCTTGAACCTTAATTTCCACTTCAGTCTCAACCTTCCCTTATAAAGCCATTTCTTGATGGATTGATGTATGTGTGTATCTTAACTGTTTATATAGAAATGAAGTCTTGATCTGTACCCTCACTACTCACTATTCCTATTAAGTTTTAATTAATTTCGCTTATCCGTCTTGATGGGGAATAAAATGGTGATAATTTGGAAGTTTGCTATTTGCATCTTACTGTATATTTTATTTTGTACTATTAGAATTAACCATTTACTTAGTAGTATTTGTTTCTATACTTTTTATATTTTTATCTTAGTATGTTTTATGTAACTCTTATATAACGGGTTAGCGTGCATTTGTTTAATATCTTTCGATAAAACTGAATATTACAGTATAATTTTTCTAACCATTTTCTTTCTCTCAATTTCTTTATTTTCACCTACTGCAGCATCACTCTTAAATATTTTGATTACAAGAATATTGAAACATTTGATCGAACATAGCGCCATTCAAACATGGAATGTTTTATGGCAAACATGGAATGTTTGATGAGAATAATTCTCCTAATTGTTTAAATTGCTTAACACCAATAAATCTCAAGGGTGAAGTCTCTTTTAAAGAGTTAGGTAACCAATTGAACCACACCTTACGGTCAACTGGATTATAGGTTTATCTTTGACAAAAATGGCAGTAATATTGAGATGGAGCCCAATGTTGAAATTTAGCAACTATAGATTGACAAGAGAAGATTGATTTAGCATTTGAGCTTTCATAAGAGATTTTTCAAATTCAAGTTAAACTGTTAATAGAGATTTTAGAAGATAAGCAATAACTTACTGAAGTTTCTAAGAAAAAAAAAATTAAATAAAATTACAGTCACCTCCCTTTAAATCAACAAAAGCAACATCAATATTAGTTGCCTGTGAGTATATAAAATGGATGTTTACACCCAACAAAAATATATAATAATAATAGTATAATTTTCTTTTTCATTTTGTATGCTCACTACATGACTGTGTGTGCGCATGTGCATGCCATAGGTCTTACAAACAATGATAGATAGTTTATTGACGTGCTAATCCATTAAATCTTGACATAGTCTGTGCAACGTTTTTGGTGCTATTCAAGGAAGGCAGAAAGATAAAAGAAAAATATATTTATTCAAGGTACCAAAGATTTTACCTTGCACAAGAGCAGCACCGATCCAACCAGTGACACCCCACCTTTCACCAAGAAGAAATCAAGCAAAACTAGCACCCCAAACTGGCTCCAACCCGTAAATTATGGCAGTTTCTGTGTTAGATGCATCACGCATTGCAGCCATCTGTGGTAAAATATTTTGACTCAGAAAAATCTCAAAAATGGAAATAATGCTTTCTATCATGATAAGGGAAAAAACAAAATGGGAGACATGTCACTGGAAACCAAATTTCTTCATTTGCTACACTAACTGGTTTACAAGCCTTAGCTGTAACCTAGACTCTAATAGCCGTGCAAAGTGCAAACCAAAATATGGGTTAGGGAACCCAGAGACAACTGGTACTTCGTTAAAATTCAAATTCTGACGCCCACCCCCCCCACCCAACATCATATCTTGACTCCATTTAATATGCCTATATTAATTTCATGAGCGACTAACTGATAATATATTAATTCAGGAATGTTAGTTCACTATATAAGAATGCATGTGCTTGCACGCAAACGGTATATATTTCAAGCGGACAAAACTCGTAAAAATTCTAGATCTAGTTTTCCGATTATCTCATATATCCTTCTTTGTGATGCATACTTCCACGGGCTGTTATAGGATCGAGAAAAGTACTTGGGGTAGTTGCAGCAAATATCCTCCACTTACGTTGCAGAATATTTGCTGGCAGTAGTGATATTTCAGGTAGAGTATGTGTGGGTAAACCAACACAAACATTTAATTATGAAAGTATGAAGTCTAGAAGCTAATTAATCCTACACCAAGGTCATTCAACCTCAACTTTAATCAAGGTAAGAGCCATCAAGTATAATGCTGCATGGAAATCCACGTAATAACAATGAAAATTAAAATTATCTATTATCTATTACATTTTTAAAAGAGCAAATTTTAGTTCTGTAAGGGAGCCCATCACCGTACATTCTACAGTGGGATTCCCTCACTGTAGTCACTATTCCTTTGAGAATACTGTTTGAAATTATTCGCTGTGTACGGCATGGAGCAGATGACGATGAGAAAGGTATCGGCTTGATGGCGTTAACAGTATGGGAGGAGTGATTTCCCTTGATTTGGGGAATACCCAATCTTTTTTCTAATGCAACTTCATCTTTTAAGTCTTCCCCTTGAATTTACTCAAAATTTAAGCTTCCCATTCTCTCATCTCTGCATTGCCAAAATTAAAGGGATTTTAGTGAAAGACTTTGACTAAATCTGTACTATTTTGCTTTAATTTAGCCCAGATTCTCTTCTGTGTTTTCCGAAATCCATTTTGTTCAATCTATACACTTTTCCTTTAACCAAGAAAAAACTGAACATATCATTAGTTTTTCCCTTTTCCCCTCTTCAGTGCCCCTTCTCTGATGAAATCAGCTTTTAGGATTTTGCATCTCCCTCTTCATCAGCAATTGTTGCTGCCATCAAGGACTGATGGGTTTAATTTCAGAAGGTGGCTTCAAGATTGGCTTCACTTTGAAGACGGTTGCCTGAATAGAGTGGTAATGACTGGCCTTTAAATAATGAAATATTTTGTTGTGATTTTTTCTGTTGACTTTTTTTTTGGCTTCACACGTAATTTCTTTTTGATGATTTTGTTTATGGCTGACATGAACTGATTTCGTGGTTTTCTTGTATTTTTTTGAATTTATGGGCTAGCAGAAGATATAACTAGACTGAAAAGGCTTCTCACCTTTTGACCCAATTACACTTGCATGTGTATGAATTGTGGGTCATTATACTCAATTACACTTGTATGTGTATGAATTATGGGTACTTTCTATTATGTGAGATTTAAAAAAAATATAAATTAATAAATCATTTTAAGCCCCAATTTGTCATTTGTCTCTTATTGTATGATATTTTGAATTTAAAAATAAAATAAAATTCTTCACATGTCTGTATACTTATCCTTCTGTATCTTCTTTGCGTGTATATTCTCTTTTACTTTGAGAAAATGCAACTATTGATTTATTTTAGAGTTATTGATCTTAAAAAGTATGTATGCTTATGATGGTGTTGCATGTTTTTGAAGGTGAATAATTTGGGGTAGCAATATGATAAATTCATGCATTACCACGATGGAAAAGTAGCACTAAAGTATATATATTTGATTTGAAATTTAGTCAGTATATTGTATATTTTCTTTGGAAGCTATTAAAATGTATAGCACTTGATATTAACAGGATATGGACTAACCTAAGCATAATTATCTTCTCCACCAACATAGAAGCACGTGTGTATACAAAGCAATTTGAAATTCTGGGTTACTCCAACTGAAGATCTTGATATATATTTGAGAATACTGGTCAAATTAAATTGTAAGCAATTACGTTTCATAGTCTGAATGACATTTTTTTATTTCATATTTAAGAAAGTTTCCAGTTAATTTAAAATTGCAATTCCTTTTTCTGCAATAATTAGAACGGAATTTGGATAACTTTTGAATTATTGTAACAAAGTTTATTTATTTTTCTTTTTGAGTAGCTTGCAAAGAAGAAATTGGGTAAATGTTTTATGAAACAACTATAATTTGGGACCTAACATAAAGATTGGTGATGAGCCCGAGATAAGCATTACTAGGTCAATATATAAGGCATTGTTAACTTTATTGCAAACTTATATTTTGGTATGCTTTATCTATAGTTGTTATGAATCAGAGTTTCAGTTTGCCATAAGACATATTATAAGGAATTGTATGCTTTCTTTTGTTTAGGGAGGTTCATTACTGTTGATGCTACATTATTGCAGGTACCTTTGATTTACTGGGGAGGATTATGGTCAAATACACATTTTAAGGAATTTTATGTTTTCTTCCGTTTAGGTATTTGTGGTTTAAAATGTGAAAGATTTTATACACATTTTTTGTTGACTTTCAATACACATTTTTTAGAAATTTCTTTTTCTCAACCCCTTCTTTAGTTGAAGGTTCTATATATTTCCAGTTGTTATAATTTTTTAATGTAATCATCTTTGTTTATTTTGTGTATTGACAGATGAACAAACCACCATCGTTCACATTGAAAGTTTATGATGGAAATAATGTGACCTGTGAATATCTACTTCTACCCTGCTGATGCAATTGTCGTGACTGTATCGAACAGGTAAATACACAATTATTCTGTCAATCTATGTTTAAATATCATCTACAAATGCTGATTGTTTACGAATCCTTCTGATGTTGAATTAATGTAGTTAATCTGAATTGCACAGCAACTAATTTTGAAAACAATTCCTCTTTTGGTTTATCCTGCCAGTGGTAATTCTTGCACTTTTTATTCCTAAAAGGAAGATGTTTATGTTATATTTATTAAGCTTTCTGGATTTGGCAGTACGAGGTCCAAAGCTCTTGGAGACAAGTAAGAATAGGATGGTTGGTGGTGGAATTGGAGAAATATCAAAGATAGCAGAAAGGGAAATGTTTTGTGGCATGACTACTGAATGTCCGGACAATGGAATTAGTTCGGTACCCCTTTTTGCATACATCAGATTTTTCTTGATCTCTAGAAAATAAAAATGTTGGTGGTAAGTATCAATTAATTGAACGGAACAAGAACATTTGATGTATCCTTAACTTAATTTGTGGCCTATTAAAGGAATGTGTACTTTTTGAAATTGTGAATCAGATTGAATACTGAATTGTAAGATTCAGTGACAATTTACTATATTCATGTGAATTATGTCCCCTACAAATTTTCAATTAGTGGAAAGAGAAATAAAGAGGAAGAGATATTCTTTCAGGTAAGAAAGTATAAATTATAGTTTCTTTTACTATACCAAGGAGAGAATGAAATAGATTTATAAAATTGGATTTAATTACACTTCTATTGTTCTATAAATACATGCCTTAAATCAGTATTTTAATAAAGACAATTGCTGAAATCAAAATACTATGTTCAACATAATTGTTCAAGTATTTCTACTTCTTTCTTGCTGATGAGTTAGCATGTTAACTTGTATACCTGTTTTTCAGGTGAGGAGTAGAGTCTCATTTGTTAAAATTAAAAGGTGAGGACCTAAATTGGTATATAAGAAATAAGTTGCTATCTCAGATTGTGTTTAACTTAATAGTTATATCTCAAAACATATCAAATTTCATTTGATTTATGCTAGAGCTATTGTTTGCGTTTCCGCATCCTCAACTCTATTTGTACTGCATCTGATCTTAATATCATTTATAATGCTTAAATTGGAATTGCCATTCGAAACAGCAGGCTAAATGAGATTCATTTTATACAAAATTGATTGACTTAGTTTATATAAAATTTTAATTGATTTAAAATGCTACTAATCTACCAGAATAAGAAAGTAGTGCAGATTTTTCAGTTTGTGTGAGATTCTCAAGATTGCATAATCATCATATTTCTTCACATTATTACTTCATGTTTTATATATTTTTAACTTACAAGTTATATCTATTATACATATGTGAGGTCTAAATTTTGATGCTTATAAGTTTCTGAATTCAATCACTTATCACTATCGCAATACTCATGTTTTGCAGGGAGCAGATATCAGAGATTCACAACATTAATTGAATCCTAAGAGTGAAATCAGAGGTTCCGGTATGTTGTTTTGCCTGCCACTTTGCTGTTAAATCTCATTGTTTGTTGATGATACAAGAAAATAAAATGCTAAAAATTGCATTGCAGTATTTTTGCTTTTAGAGATTTAAAACTACATTATGGATAGTAATTTATATTGGTTGGAAAATTGTTCTAACTGTTTTAGAATTGGAATTTTCTGTTTATAAAGATACAAGTTATAGCTTCTTATTTAGCTTTCCACCTGTATTACAATACTAAATTATTCATATTGTTGCCTAAAAATGCTGGTGCTTTTCAAGCTGAAAAACAATGTCACATTTATGACCACTGTATGTCAACAATTCAAATGAGCATGTGTAAATAAAATAGAGAAGTAAATACTTTATAGAAGATTTCCAAGCATTTGTATATGTTCCATGCAACTGCAGCCAAATGGAGTCTTAAAAATTCATTCTTGATAGTTAGGTGTATGAACTTTTTGTTCTTATCATTAGAAGATTCAGTTTATTTGTGCAGTGCAACATTTTAATAAAATTTCTTCTTTTCTTTTTCCTATTGTTCTCCTGGGTAGTTTTTAATCTTTCAATAATACAATTAGTCAAAGTTTACCTATGCTTGCTTTGATTGTTTGACTTAGTTTTATACTTGAGCATTTTGATAGGGTTTGTAGTTATTGTGTAACTGTTAGGAAAAGTTTGTGCTGTTTATTGGTTGGATTCTGAATTATCTGGAATACAGGTGGACATGAAAAAATAAAAATGCTGCTAGGAGGAGGCATGACACGTCAAGATTTTGGGAGGCATACATACTATAAGAACTAGCCATGTTCAGGTAATAAGTTAAATGGTACTATATTCTTGACACTTATGTCCATAAAGCTCTATTCTTCACATATCAATTGCTATCAGTTTCTCTCGACTTATTTTCTGCCTTAGTTTGATTTTGTAGTGCTGCCTTTCCTGCCTCAAATTCTGATACACTTCCATTTTATGTTCCTTTTCTTACTGCCTCCTTTTCAAGAAAGATGACGTTATATAGTCCCTCTCCATATTAGATACGAATAACAGTCTTCTATCTACCACAATGAGAAAACAAAAAAAAAAAAATATCTTCATAAACATGAACTTCCACCAAAATGGAATTCTACCAATGCTAGGATTACACTGAAACATATTGGTTGATACATTGCAGTAATGATGTTTTCTATAATAAAATTTATAGTTCATCACAAGTATTTCTTACTTAGGTAGCTATTGTTGTTTTTGAGTTTTACAAGTAAGTCATTACCAAGCCAAATATGTTATCAGTTTGCTTTATTGGGTGCCATTGTTGTCCTTACAGTCTTTATGCTTTGCATAAACTCTGACCTGATACCAAATCAGAAAATTAGCATCAGTACTTCCGCAAGTTTTACATACAATGATACAATAAATATTAATTTTTCTTCTATTTGTAAATTTAATATATGACTGGTTTAGCTAGACATTGTCTATTTCCCTATATTGCTTAACTGCTTTAAATATGACTTTTTAAAGTTTTGATGCACATGTATGTCATACATAAGTGAAAGTTCCATATATATAAAGAATAACAAGGATCTTGCCCCAAAAATCACTCTTATAAGCTTTGTAGTTATATTTCAAATGTGCCAATTCTGTTATTTTTTTGCCATTTATAATATGCGTTTCAAGAGACTTCTTAGATGTATTTATTCTTAAAATATTGATGTAATATCCAATTTAGCTATGAATTTTTCTAGCAACTTTGCAACTGAAGATGCTAATATATGATTCATTTTGCATGTCCTGCTATTCCAATGGAGAAAGTTTGTGTTGTATTATATAATGTTAATTAGCTAAGTAATACCTAGGCAGTCAAATGACAACAGTGTTTTAGAAAGAATAGTTAAATGACCACTAGAGATTTATTGGTACTTTGCAGGTCGTCAAGAGAAAGGTCATCCAACTATAAATAAGCAACTCTTAACGAACGGATGCAAGGTTACAAATGACAGGTTTATCAAGAGAGAAAATGGTCTTCCAATGATTCTACTGGAAAGGTCATATGCAATCTGATGCAAAGGGAAAAGTTAAAAAAGGTTATAATTATCGGTTAAACTCTGCAACTCCCCCTCTTGGCAGTGGATGTTTTTCATCCTCCATTTGGTTCTACTTTCACATGATTTCAGATTGAAATTATCTAACAAGGTAATATAGTTCTCCATGCCAATATAGATTCAAATTCTTCCATCTCTAAACAAATTGTAATGCTTCCAATTTCTTTTTCTTTTTTTCGTTATCTCACTGGTTTAAGAAATGTGCCTGCTGTATTGCAACTTAAGAACATGTATATGGCCTCTTCTTTCTAATACTTATTTTGAATGATTTAAAATTTAACTCTAGGAAGGAACGAAAGGATGCTTAATTTGATAATGAGATGTATATATGCACTTTCTATAGCCAAAGTAGTTATTCAATTTTTTTTAATATATATGCTTCATGATCACTTTATGCATGCACAATGGAAATGAAACCGTCTAAGATCAAGATTAATATTTTTTTTTTATCTTATTTTCATAAATTTGACTTAGCACTTGACAACTTATTTAAAATTTTCTCTCCACTTTCTTTCCATCTTTGTGTACAATTTTCATTCTCTTTGTAAGCGCTTCTTTTATTCCATTTTCTTTTCCTCTTTCATTTTCTCAAAATGAGTATTGTGCATGAGGAATAAATTATGGTTTGATAGAGTTTCCAAGACTCAATTACATATATATATATATATATATATATGAATTTTAGTTTTTTTTTTTTTGTCAGTATGGTGTCAATCAGATAATGGTGACAATTCAATTTGGATATGTTTGTTTCTTATGTGTCATATTTATTCAACTTTTTTTCCTTTTCATATCATAGCAGAGTTAACTACTATTCCACATTTTATCTTCACGACTCTCGTCCTATGGGTCGTCGAAGCCAAAAAAATATTCATGGTTATTGTGATAGCAATTCTTCCATGCCGATTAATTCTACCGCTCGAGTCATAGAAGATGGTGATGTGCATGGTGTTTCATTCCCTGATGCAGATGGCTCTTAAGGAGTTTGTCATTTATATAGCGAGGATCATCGTAAAAAGAAAAAGGGGCTGGAGTGCAGAACCTTCTATTCTTATGGAATCTGTACCTGCTGAGAGAAATGCTAGCAGCATTGTAACAGAAAAGCCCAAAAGGATACTACCTATTTATCTTTCTGATTACGTTGATAGTAACTATTGTAACTTCACAGATGATGTTGCCAATGTTAACATTTTCAAGAATTTGAGGATAGATGATTGCGGTAGGCATCAAATATTAAGTAATATGTATGTTTGTAATGTTGACAAATGGGATGAAGGTTGTGTCAAGAAAAGGGAACTATCAACTACTGTGGAGCTTAACTGCACATCAAATGATAAAGGAAAATAACAAGTTTCATTTATCAGCATATGTGTGATACTGGTTAGTGTATTTTTTAAGCTAATTAGTTCAACTGCATATTTTTCCTTTACCTCATTGTTATTGATGTGCAAATTTGATTCTATACGTTTCAATGCTATATCTTTATTTGCTTATGTCATGTATTGCTCTTGAAACAGTACCTTCACAGCAACTTGTGGAACCAAGAAGAAAATATGGGCAGCGTTGTCAATTTCCTCAACATTCGACCATGGAAATATCCCATTTGAGGCTTCTACATTAATTGACATTTTTCCATGTACTTATTGCCATGTAAAATGATTTCCCAAGGAGCCTTTATCCTTCTATTGCTCAAATGAAGAGGTTTCATTGGCTTGTTCTCCTATTTCTCCTATCTTGCATGAGCTTTACTTCTCTATTGGTGATGATGCTATTGAGTTTCATAAGTTTGTTAGGACTTACAATAACACATTTGTTTTCACATCCTTTGGTGTTAAGTATGATAAAGACTTATGTAAAAAGAATAAGGGAATTTACACTTTTAAGGTTTTAGGCCAGGTTCATCATTTTATTAATTAGTTTATCCCCAACGAATCAGTGCCATCTAATTTGCAGCTTTATTTCTATGATACTGAGCATAAACTCAAAAATCATTTATTTGCATCTTTCAAGTTTAGATCATTAATTCATTGTAAATTGATGGATCGTATGGCTATAAATCCTTACAGTTGTTTCTTTAGAAGCCTCCATAAATGTGGACAATCTTCATAGTTATGAAATCATTCTTAGAAGTCACGTACAGATAGATCAAAAGGTTTCTAACTTATCCACAATGTCTCAAGTTGCTGCTATTTGGGCTGAGGATGATTCGCTTACTCAGCATTATGATAGAGATATTAGAGTTTTTACTCACTCAGAAAAAAGCATACCACTGAAATACTTTTTTGGATGCTATGATCCTCTTCAATGTCCACTGCTCTTTCTTTTTAGTTGCTTTCGTCAATGCTGTTATCTATATAGCGAATTCTTAGAATAATTTTTTTAAACAAGGAAAGTTTTGGAGTCAACGAAAGCATGGCAAGGTTATTGGCAGAATAGTCATGGTAAGCCTTACTGAAGGCGAGTGGTATTAGCTTCGATTGTTACTAAATCATATCAAGGGTCCTACCTATTTTGAGAATTTAAGAACCATAAATGATTTTATTGCGTCCTCCTTTCAAGAGGCAGCTGTAATATATGGCCTGTTACAAATTGACAGCAATATTGATGATTGTTTAGAAGAAGCTTCACACTATCAAATGCTATTTTCTCTTTGGCGGCTATTTGCTACTCTATTGGTATATTGTTCTCCAAGTAACTCCAGAGTTTTATGGGAAAAATAAAGTGATTCAATGAATAAAGACTTTGTTAGACCATCGACTTATTCAACCACCACATGTTACAAACAAGCTCTTAAAAGTTTAAATAATGTTCTTGAATCAATGGGAAAAACTATCAATTTATATGGTTTAGTTGATTTCAATGTCAACAGTACTGATGAAAACTTAGGTGAAACAGAAATTAAGAAGGAATTGAAGTTACCTATTCTAGAAGAAGATTTCTTATGTATTGAAAAATTGAATTCGAGACAGAAAATGGCATTTGACAATATTACTAATAGAATTTTTTACTCACAGCATGGATTATACTTTGTTAATGGTCCAGGGAGAACGGAAAAAATATTTTTATATCCAGCATTATGGGCTTCTGTTAGATCTCAGGGTATGGTTACTCTTGCAACAGCTACATCTGGTATTGCAGCTTCTATTTTCCCAGGCGGTCGAAATACACACTCTCGCTTCAAAATACCAACCAACATTGAGGAGTTCAAGACATGTAATGTTGGCAAGCAAACAAGAATAGCACATTTAATGCGAGCAACAAAACTTATTTTATAGGATGAAGCAACAATGTCATATACAGCTACTATTGAAGTTGTTGATAGTATGCTACAAGATGTGTGTAATACAAAGCAGCCATTTGGTGGAAAAGTTGTTTTTAGCGGAGATTTTTGCCAAGTGCTTCGAGTTGTGCCAAAAGCTGCAAAGGAAGAATATATCAAAGCAAGCTTAGTTTAATCAAAGTTATGGCCTTTATTTGAAAAGATTAGATAAAATGAGAATATGCAGGCCTTAGAAGATCCTTCTTTTAGCCTATATATGGTTCGGATTGGTAATGGAATAGATCCTGATCATGCAGATCATAAAGTTAAAATACTTGCTCCCATGATTAGTCCTTGGAAGCAGTAATAAATCGAGGTATCTTGACCCCAAAAAATGATTATGTTGACAAAATAAATAATATCATAATTGACAAGTTCCCGGGATCACCAACAGTCTACTATAGTTTTGATGAGACTTTGGACCAATCTCAACAAGCTCAATATGAAGACTTTTTGCATAGCTTAACCTACAATTGTATACCTCAACACGAGTTAATTTTGAAACAAAATTGTCCTATCATTCTGCTTCAAAACATTGATCCTGGTCAAGGACTTTGCAATAGAATGCGCTTAATATGCAAATCGTTTCAACGAAATATTATTGATATATAGATAGCTACTAGTCATCACATTGGGGAACATGTTTTTATTCTAAGAATTCCTTTCCTACCCCTTGAAAATGAACGAATTCCGTTTCCATTTAAGAGAACATAATTTCCAATCAGGTTGTGTTTTGCTATGACTATTAACAAAGCTTAAGGTCAAACATTAAATCATGTTGGCATATATCTCCCATAACCAGTTTTCTCACATGGCCAACTTTATGTTGCCCTCTCAAGAGCTAGGAACGTATCTTCTGTAAGGCTGTTAATTGTTCCTTCTACTAAAGAGTCATATCGTGATCAGCTAACTACTAATGTGGTTTACAAAGAATTTCTCCACGTAGCATCCTTGGCGTGAATGTCATCTGTAAATAAGATTCCACCATTAGACAACCACTGCCAATGGCATTTTTTTAAGACATTTTTCTATTGTTGTCTTTATAAGTAAATCATTTACTTTACATGTCACCTTTTATTAATTTGTTTTCAAAAGATTGCTTACTTTTTTATTAAACTATTCTTATACAGTAATTGTTCATTACAACAATATGAAGTGGATGGGTTGCAACTGTCAAAATCTTTTGCCATTTCATTCCTGGTAAGTAACATATACTCTTTTTTTTTATGAAGTAACCCATATTTTTATCCAAATACATTGATGAGACTGAGCTAATATAGTTACTTAATCATATTTTGAGATCTAAATTTTATATTTTTTGTTTCTTTTAGGAAATTTTTTTTATTAAGAGACACTAATGCAAAGATGAGAATGAGTTCTCCTAAGTACAATTAAAAATGAAAGAAAGAAATATACGAACTTAGTATAAGATGCCTCACTGATCATATTGCATATAACATTCACTTAATCTTTCTTAAATATACAACACGTAAACAATAGATTTTAAAAAAAAAATATATATATATATATATATACAATCATCATGCCATAATATGTTCACTTTTCTTCAATTAGACAAATATATTTCTGTTTGTCTTTTATGCTCTATTATTCAACTGATTGTCATGTGAATGTTTTTTTTTTTGGCAAAAGGGAGCAAGGACAATACAGTGATACTGTCAATAGAGATCCACAACATCCGCAGGTATATTTTATTTTGATGGTTAGCATAACAATTGTGGCATTATAATTAGTAATCTTACAAAAGTGAAAAAAAGAATTTGGTTTTAAGAAATAACTACACTTTTTTTTTTTTTTGACAATATTACTTATTTTTTTCAAGCTGCATGCTTTTAAAATTCTGAAAAGAATTGCTATGTGTAATGCGACATGGTGTTTTAGTGACCAGTGCTTGGTTTTGAAATTGAAATACTGAGAAAAAAATAATGGTGGTAATATTAATTATGTATTTGATGACTATATAAGTGAGATTGATAGGATGAGTATAAGGGTAAAGGTATGGTTGGAGATTAATAGATTAGTGGTTAGATATTATGTTGTGTTGTATAGTTAATATTCATATTAAGGTTGCTATGCACTTTTTATTTTTTTTTCCTTGAAGTTCTGCTTGGTTTATGAGAGAAGAGTAAAAAAAGAGAAAAAAAGAAGAAAAGAAATTTTTTTTATGGAGTTACTTTTCTTAAAAAAAAAATGGATACTCTAAAACAAAATTTTCATTTAAGGCAAACCATAGATACAAAACTTGAGAAAAATACAAGTGTAGTGTTTATGTCATTTAGGATTGTGGCCTAAACAAATATAAATATTATTTGCTTCGCAAGGAATAGCTTGAGAAAGATACAAAGCATAAAACTATTGTCTTCGTTAAGCATGTCCTTTTTTTTTTTTTTTTTAAGTCATTGTTTGCTAATAACATCTCTTACCCTTTTCATCTACAACTTGCTAATTTGTTGTGCTGTATGGTTAACCCAATTCAATTTAGGAACCTTAATTAGAATTTCAGATGGGTTTACTAGCGATAATCTCATTAAAACATCATAGCTGTTGCTACTTAAGATAAAAATTTACAAAAAATCATTAATAAATTTCAACTTTGGTTTCATACTAAACATCTTGAATAATATAATTCATAAAAAAAATATCCACTTCTAATTTTATTTTATTTTTTCATAAAAACAATTTAGAAATTTGAAAATGGTAATTGTTAACCTTAGAAATCAGGTACATACAACTTTTAGTTTTAACCATTTATGAACAATTTCAGTATTGATACTAAACAATGAGCATAACTTCTAACTACAATATTTTGAACATCTATAAGTAAGCATTTACTCAATGCATTTTCATTATTCTAAGTTAAGATTAACAAGAATGAGTTTCATTGACTACTTTTTGAAACTCTTTACATTAATACTTTTTAGATATTTCACTAGAAACTTATGAACAATTCTGCGATTACAAGATGGCTAAAAATCTTATTTTCATATCAGATGATGATCATAGATCAACTATGTCCAATGCTAAGTATGCTAGCAACGATGGTAACATGGAATATGATATAGAACCTTTATCAATGGAAAGCGATGAGGATGGTTATGAAACTGATTATGAGCATGAATTTGATGATCAACATAAGCCTGATAATGAAAGCATGTAAAACAACATCTATCAGCACACTAAGGCATATGATGAATATTCATTCACTGCACCTGAGTTACAATATCAAACAATCATAAAAAAGTAGAAGATGAAGAGTCCCACATTACTGGGTTTCTACACATAACTATCTAAACCTTAGAGAAGTTATAATCAACACTAGAATTCCTACTTTAAAATTCAGCTACAAAGATTTTTTTTTTTAAATTGAAAATGTGAGTTAAATGATTTGAATGAAGTCTTTTTCAAGGTTATTAAACTGTGTATCCTAACACATGTTGAACCTTTTACTTTCAGTAGTTTCAATTCTGTACATCTTATTAGAGGACATGTTACAATGCTTACTTCATATATTAATTATGTAGGATTGTTCACGAAATAGCTATGTGTAAAACAATTTGATCAATAGAACTGTTATGCATGTCCTCTTACTGACTAAATTATATCTTAATTTTCTAATTATGATTTTTAACTTTTAGACAAAGGGAACAACTTGATAATGATATGTGAAACTTACATAACCCATTAATGTCCTCAATTGCTTAGATAGTAGAAATTACATTCAAATAAAGCATCTAAACCTAAATAATGCTTAAAGATATATTTTATTCTAATTTTCATAGTGTTTTTTTTGGTTTGTTCTTTAAGTGATAAATATGAAAGTATACCTTTAGTCAAAACATAGGGTGTTAATAGTACTTTACAATGTGACTCATGATTAGTCATATTAGTGTCATATTAGTATGCAAAGCTGCAATTGAAGTTTTACCTATTAAGATTTGGTTTCTACTAAAAAAATTAATAATAACAAAATCAAATGTAAGAAATCAGTGCAAATCTGTTAGTTGCATACTAAATTTAGATCTACCTTCTTCGACATCTTTGATTTTGCAACTATGCCTACTGCATACTAAATTAAGAGACATCAATACAAGGTGAATATACATGCTGCATTGAGTGCAGCCTGATAAAACCTATATATATATATATATTCTTATAGCCATGTCTACCATTATCAAGAAATACTCCAAAATCTTCTATCACATCCTTTTTTGTACTTGAACTCTATTATTTTTACCCACCAAATACTCTAAAAGATTCTGTCACATCCTTTATTGTCCTTCAACATTATTGTAGTTGACCAACACAATAATTACATAGTTTCTCCAATAACTTTACCTCACTCTATCATTCTTTTTATTTCTAGCATTAAACACTTACTCATCAAATAAGGCTCAATAATTTTGTCAGTGACAGTATTTCCACAACAGTTCTATGACTGTTGGCTCTCTTCAACATCACATGACTAGCCACTTAAAAGAAGCTCTAAGATCAATCATAACTCTTAAAATAATTTTCAACTTCAAAGTCCATGGTACACCCTCAACCTGAATGGTCATATATCCTTAACTTTAGAGCTACAAGTATAAAAAAAATATATCACTTGCATTCTTTCAGTGAGCAACTCTACACTTTAAAGTCAATAGCAAACCAATGCTTTCTAAGGTTATCTCTCTTCTTCTTAGTTTTATGTTTTTTACCTGTTGCTGATCATATTCTACATATACTTGATGCAAAAAATGACTAGACAAACACTCTTCATCAGTGAAATCACACCACAAACAAAAAACTAGACAACTAAAATTAGAATTATTGAGAAGCTGTTGCCTCACACCTCCATGAGTAGCCCCATAAAATATCAAAGGATTGTTTTAATGGATAAAAAGGTATAACTTGTACTGTCTCAATCAAAATACAAGTGTTTTCACACACTACCTAGAAATATACCATGTATTATTCTAACTATTCCTTTCTTCTTCTTTTTTTCTCTTTTTTTCTAACTAACTAGGGAACCAAACTACAAGCATTTATTTTTATAGCAGAAATTGATTTGTTTGGCACCACATTGTCCTACATTAACTACTACAACATTGCGGGAGCCATAGTCAGTACAATTGGGCCTTAATATTGTCTTGTGTCAAGCCAATTCCAATGGAAACTCTCTTCTCGCACCTATATAGAACAACTTCCAAGTGATGAGGAATTCCCAACACCAAATCTTCACACTTTCACTCCTTTTGATCAATTTGGAAAGCATGTTGACTCATCATCTCAAATAGGTAAAAATACCAAACTAAACTAACAAAATCAGATTTTACATGGTTGCCTATACATAAATGTTTTCATATATTATAGATATGGTAATAATTGTTATTAAAGCTATGCTTTCAAGGATGCAACAAACAAGGATTGGTGCATTTGATGTCCAAGATTTTATTGTTACTGATAAAAGGTGTGTTGCTTTCTAACTACATGTATAAGTTCTTTGACAAAACCAAATTCAACAGCTTTATTACTTTAACCTACAATTTTCCTATTAAATTTATAAATCAACAGCTTAACACCAATAGTTCTGACTATGTGGGATCAATTTATGAACAACAAAGCATTATTAATAATGGACAAAATAAATTCTATTCCAATCATTCTTGGTACCCATCTGAAAGTGTTTCGTACAAGGGTAAATATGAAAAATTCCATACAAATTCCTCTACTAACATAGTTATTATTTACATCCACACTAATACATGGTCTTATAAATGTGATATAGGAATTTCATTGACAACTAAAACCTTATCATTCTTTGCTTTGAATCCTGACATTCTTGAAGCTGTGGATTTAGCATATTGGTGAGCTTTTTATCTTTAGCTTTTTAAAATCATTTTGGACTGCAAGACTATGTATGGTAGACATTAAAATGTATTTTCTTTCTACAGGTTGATTGAACACAAAGAAGAATTGCTGAATTTGTTGGTCACTAATGATCCTGATTTATCCTTGGCTTCCTCATCCATTGAGCCATCTCCACAGACAACTTCAACAATTGCTATTATCAGCCAACCTACTGAAAAGGTTCACCCTCTAATTCTCCCACAAGATATCACCACATTAATGCCCAAACAAATAAAAATTAACCCATTCAAGTTGTAACATGCAGCTTCCAAGATATTGGACAAAAGCTAGGGTACAAATAACAAAACTAAACCAACATTTCTAGTACATGGCGTGTTCTAGCTGCCACAAGAACATAGGGGCAGAATTCAACTAACCATTCCTATGCCTATTCTGCAAAAAAGATGTATCAGCGAAACCAAGGTAAAAATTCTAGCAATTATTATATATACCTATTTCAATTGGCAGCCACAAATATACTTACAGAATTTCGTATAAAAATAAAACGTAGATTACAAATTGAAGTGAACCTTCATGATAATTCTGGATCATTAAAAGCAATAACCTTTGGTGAGCATGCTGAAAAACTCATTAATTCCACAAACCCTTATGGAAAACACCAATGAGGTGAATCTCAAACTTTCAAACTTATACATATTGAGGAAAGTTCATAGATTTCATTCGTAACATAAATAAATCTAACATGTTTATATTGTGATTTAACTATAGGAAGGAATATGCAATTTGGCCAATGTTGGCCATCTTCAAACAGAGAAATATTTTCTCATTTGATTGAAGAAATACCCTACAAGTGCAGAATGAAGATGACAATCGTTTCAATATCATGTCTGTGCATGATGTTCATGTTAAAATGGAGAAATAGTTATCTTATTACTATTAAAGTTGTATGTTTTTTGAACTTGGCAAGTGTAGACCAGTTATCCTATTATAGCTTCTATTTTTTGTGTCTATGGTTAGAGGCCAAAAAACAATGTTAAACATGGCTCTGTGCAAGATTATTTTTCCCTACTAACAACTTGCTTCATGAAGCATTAGTAGATAATGAAAAAAATCTTCCTTTAGGAGCATGGTTGGCATTTTGTTATGTAATATGTATCTTTATTAATGCAAGATGAAAGTATCTCTATCTATCACTGTATTGCTTTATAACAGTTATTTCTATTCTAATGTTTATCTAGCCATATTTTCTATAAATTTATTCTCCTATGCAGTTTGGATGTAATATGGCCATTGATATATATGTGATTTATGTCTTGATGTCTTGTACAATTACTTAGACATTCTTTTTCATACATGAAACCAAGATACTTTAATGCGTTAGCGATAATCTAAATGTAGTAATATTGCTTATGCAAAGAACAAATATTTTTCAATATCTAGCCAAAATTGAAGGATCTAAGGAAGCAAAATATAGTACTCCAACAAAGATGGTTCAACTTGCTAAAAAAATTTAGATTGTGTTTAATGAAAAATAGCATTTATGAATACAAGATTCATTAAATACACATTTTATAAAATAAGAATTCACTAAAGTCAAAATAAGAAGTTTCTATTTTTTGGTGTTCTTAAGAAAGTATACTAAAAACTACATTTACTATATGTACTTAATGAGAATGATAGTGAATTTTATATTGACAATTGGTGGTGCATTAAGAAATCCATGAACATAAATATCTAACTATTGCAATTCCATGTAATTGAATTTTTTGTACAAAAAAATTCTTATTAATTATTACTTCTCAATAGTACATATTTATTGCTTAAAAAAAGTGTCATATTCTTGCACTAAATTGAAAACTTCCTTATTTTCTTGATAACCAAATATTAAATTTAAAGAACAATAAAAGTACAACAACAATAAAATAAAATAAAATAGTTGAGAAATGAAAGAAAAAAAAAATCTTGAAGAATGAACTGATCATTTAAATATTTGCTCTTTATGTATTCAAATTCTTAAACTTTAAATCAATTACACAAAACAAATTGAGCTCCTAAACTAACATTTACACTATTATTATTAAATGAAATCATAAGATATTCATTCATTAAAATGTGTCATCTACAAAACAATTCTAAAACTCAACAAATTCATATCTTAACAATATCTCAAAAAAAAAATTATTATTATTACCATATTCATTAGTAATTAGCATCCTGTGCCATTGGCACGAGTATCTCCCTAATTTAATAATAAAACACAAAGATGGAAATATGCGGACAACAAAGTCAGTATTTCTTTCTTGTTGCATCAAAAAAGAAAAAAAAAAATCATTCATTTTATAGCTTCGCCATGCAAGGGACAAGAACTCTGAGGATCAAGAATAGATGTTCATATGAGTAATGAAGAATGCTATTAGGACCAAGAATATGGTGAGGAAGATGGTGATCAAGTAGTTAGTGAGAATGATGGTAAGGAAAACAGTAAGGAAGATAGTGAGGCTAGTTTGGAGGGAAGCCACTTATATGATAGTGATTAGGACATGGACAATCATTGTTTTGATGATAATGTAGACATGGAAGTTGAGGTATTAGTAAACCTAACATGAGTGAAGCTCAAGAAAAAAAAAAAAAAAGTAAGTAAGAAGAGAAGTAGGAAAAAGAAAGACCATGGTGGTGAGAACTCTGTACCAATTCCACCCACTACTAATTCTCATCATTTTGAAGAGGATTATACAAGTGATGAGTTGGAGTCTCCTATAGCTTCAGATGATGAAAGGAATAAAAGACCAAGAGTTATAAGTTATAGACTTGAAAACTTGTAGAGTACATTTGGAGGGTTGGAACAAAGTTCATAAACTTGAAGGAGTTTAAAGATGCAGTCATTAAATGATATTTGCTGAATGGAAGATCAACAAAGTTTAGAAAAATGACTCTATTAGTGCAGGATTGAATGCAGTCAAGGCTATAGCTGGTGGTTGCTTTACAACAAGGTTAGAGGTAAAGGGATTTGTGTATTGAAAACCATAGTAACAAGGTTCTATAAAACGAAGTTGTCTAACATTCAAGATGATATGAGGGAGAAGTACAATATTGGGATATCAAGGATTGTCACATACAGGGCTAGGTTAAAGACTGTACAGAAAATTGAAAGGACCCACAGAAAGTAATATTTAAAATTGTAGGGCTATTATGTTGAACTGAAAAGGACATGTCTTAGTGCCACTTGTCAAATAAAGTTATGGAAACCACAGCTTGAAGTCAGACCAATATTTGAGAGACTATATATATGCTTCGAGGCTTGTAAGAAGGGTTTCTTAGCAGCTTGTAAGCCAATAATTGGCATTGAAGGATGTCACCTCAAAAGGGAATATGGTAAATAGTTATTGGTGGCAGTTTAGGTAGACCTTAATGATCAATAATTCCTTTATGCATTTGCAGCAGTTAAGCAAGAAACTATGGATAGTTGGACTTGGTTTTGGGAGAAGCTACTTAATGACATAGGTGATATCAGGAGCAATAAATGGGTTTTCATCTCCTATCAACAAAAGGTAAACATCACTCACTTTGTTTTTAAGTAATTGTATGCATGAAAGGCACTTTACTAATACATCTATTCATTTTGCAGGGTCTGGTACCTTCATTGGATTAGCTTTTAGAAAGGGGTGAGCATAAGTTCTGCCTTAAGCATTTGCATTGTAACTTTAAAGCAAGATATGATGGCAACACAGAACTTAAACATTTTGTCCATGCTACAGCAAAGGCACCCTACTACCAACTTTGGGAAAGACTAATGGGAGAGGTCAAAATGATTAATGGACATGCATATGACTGGCTCATGGAACATCTTACTAAGCACTAGTGCAGGCACAGTTTCAGTTTTTACCCAAAATGTGATACGCTGATGAACAATATAACAAAAGCTTTTAACTATCTTGTCTGCAAGAAACAAGCCAATCATCTACATGGTTAAATTTACAAGGAAGTATTTGATGAATGGATTCACTGAATTAAGGGGAAAGGCTACAAGGTACAAAGATGATATCATGCCTAAGGTAAAAAGAAGACTAGATAAGGAAATTATTCACTTAAACATGCGGAAAGCTAAGTGGGCCGGAAATGGAACGTTTGTGACTACTTTTCTGATTGATAAGTTTGCAGTGGACTTATATTTATAGACATGCAGCTACAGAAAAAGGTTTTATTTTCTTAATGTACAATTCAATTTGGTTTCCCAAACTAAATTGTTTAAATCCTTTGTCATGTAGGTTTTGGGAACTTATAAGCTTGCCTTGTAGGCATGCAATCAGCTGCATCTACTTCAGAGGGTAAGAACCAGAACAATTTGTAAGTACATACTACAAGAAGCATGCTTATGTTGATTCCTATGGTCCTATAGTGGAGCCTATCAGTAAAATGTGATGACATTCGGCCACCAATGCAATTAAGAGCTACAGGGAAGCGCAAAAAGAAAAGAACTATAGGTCAAGATGAGTTAGAAACACCTAGGGAAGAGAGCAGCATATGGAAGACAGGGAAAATCTCTTTCAAATGCAATAGGTGCAACCAGTATACATGAAACAAGAGGACTTACAAGAATCCAGTTGCAACACATGCTTCAACAACCAATTAAGCAGCTCAAGGAGTAGAAAGCAGTCAGGCAACACCTATAGGATCTAGTCAAGCAACACCTATAAGATCTAGTCAAGCCACATAGGGAGTTAGATTTTTACATGTGGTTATTGAAACAAGAGGTGGAAAGGGAAATGGTAGGCAAGGTAACAGAGGTAAAAGAAGAGCAAGGAACTCTAACATAACAAGAAGTAACCAAGTAGTGCAAGCTAGCCATGCATCAATCAACAACACTGCAAGTAGTTCAGCTATAAGTCCTCATCCATCAAGTCTTTTAATTTGTGGTTTTTTGTTTTTGGTTTTTTTTTTTAAAAATGGATTAGGATTTGTGAAATACTTAATGATAATTTTTTATTTTTTTTAATGAATTGATGAATGTTTTTGGAACAAAATACAAGATTATATCATGATTAGAATGTATGCTTTTGATCAAGATTTAGGTAATTTGGTTTCAATAATGTATGCACATTATTATTTGTACTATTTGGATTCAATAATGTGCATAATTATTGTTTTTATTGTTTGGATACATTATTACAAAAAGCATGATAAGTCAAAACGCATTGAAAGCATAAACCATTTTTCCCAAAACAACAACTGATTCAAGCATACAGTATATTAAAACATACACAAATTGACCATAAACCCTTTTTCATTGAAATCTCAAATGGTGAACTACATAGCAGTTTGTTTATATCAATCATGATCATTTGTACAACACAAACTAACCTAGCCTAAACACTAACAGACATTTCATAAAATAAACACCTAACTACTTAGAAGTGCACACTGAATCCATGCACACAAAGCCAAAAAACCACATATCATTGTCATTCTCTTCCACCAATCAAGCTTTCCTTCCCACATGAAAATGATCTTCCTCTGCTATCTTATGAGGTATCTCCCATGATTGGAAATTTCTTCATCCTTCCAATTATAAAAACTACAGCAAAACTCACTCTCAAAATACATAAATTATGTTAGTCTACTTTCAAATCTAGACAAACCTAGCAAAATCCAAAAGCCACATTAGTACCAACAAACTTATCTCTAAATTTGGATAAGTCCAAAATCTTCTACCTACATTATGGTCCCAAGCTGTGTACAACACTGCAAGCTCTCCATAATCACATATTTTGACTGAGACTTCCAACCGTGAATTGTTAACTAGCACTAGAAATTGTTGAAGATGAACCCATTTTCCTTCTCAAAATTCGATCCTTATCCTAACATACACTTCTGTGCTTTGAAACCTTGCTAATGGAAGGTACAAGTAGCGGGAAGATGATGGCAAGTATCAAAAAGAGAGTAGGAAAAACAACGTAGTTTTCTCTTCCTTGTAAAAAAACTATATACATCATTTTATGCTATGACAGCTAGTCTAAAGAAAAAAAAAAATTAGCCATGTATGATACACGTAAAGTCTAGTGTGGCATTCATTAGGCCACGTTGATTCTGTTAGTGAGAGATAAGATGCCAAGTTATGACAGGGACTTAATTGGTGCACAATTTTAATTATAAGGACCCAATTGCAACAAATTGAATGGTACAAATCAAAGTGAAATCCGACCTAAGCTACAGGGACAATATGTAGAATTTAGCCTTTAATTAATGATTAAGCTAAACTTCCCCATGAGATAGTGCTTCTTTCCAAAAGGTAAACTAACTTTTTTTTTTTTTTTTTTTTTTTTTTTTTTTGGCAACGAAGAAAGAAAAACCAACAGCAACAAGAAAACTAAGAAGTTAAATTAGTAATCCTTCTTTGCCAAGCTACTCTCGCATAGTCTACATAAAAAATGAGGCGAAGCTTTGAAGGAACATGAGCCCAATTAATCTTGTGGTCACAAGCATCCAAAGGTAAATTTGCTAGATAATCAACAACTCTATTTCCTTCACGATGTATGAGTCAAATTAATCTCCCAATCCAAGTTCAACAAACTACATAAATCACAAATGAGAGGCTTAAAATCATTGTGGTGACAGTCTTTCTTTTTAACAAGATGGATTATAACCTGAGAATCCACTTACCCAAATTTTCCAAAATCCTCTATTCCAAGTAGCTAGTAACTCTACCCTTAGAGCTTATAATTTGACCCTAACATAACAACACTATCCTATTTTCTTATCAAATACAAATTCACTTCAATTCTTGAATAATCAAATAAGTAACATCACGCAAGCTTCTAATACTCCTTATGTGACAAAACGTGAAGTGGGATAGGTAATTATTTAATTGAATAATTAATGGTTGTGACTTGTCAACATTTAATTTTATATATCCATAACAAACAGGTGTGACTTGTCAGCCATGTAATTACATATACGATAACTAATGGGTGTGGTTTTCTTTTTCATATAAATTGATAAGATGGGTGTGACTTATCGACATGTAATTTTATATATAGTGTGTTTGGGACAAGATAAAAATAAAATTTATTTTATTTTAAATGAATTCTACAAATTAATTCATTTTAAATGAATTCTCTTTAGTTAGAATGAAAACTACACTTATGAAATTCAGTATAATTCTTTTATTTGAAATAAATGAAGAATGCATATAGTTTAAGTATTTTTCCCATCTACCCTTAAATTTTAATTAAAACTAGCATAATTAGTTAAAAATAAAAAGATGGGAAAATTAATTGTTGTTCAATGAACAAAAAAGAAGTTGAGAGTAAAAAACTTGTAGTTCATTAAATGAACATTTGAGATGAAGTGGTGGTGACTCTTTATCGATTTATCTAAATGAAAAGCAAGTATAATGTTAAGAATAAAAATATCATTTGAGGTGGACAAAATAATAACAAATCTCAAATAAATTCTACGAAATGAAATCCAACCTATTTGGTATGGAATTCATAATTGAATAAAATGTAAATTTCAAATGAATTTCATTTAAAATCTACACAATTTCATTTGTTTCAAACGTAAAAAAAAATGTAGAATTCATTGGAAATAAACTGAATTCTACTTTTGTTTAAGTATTCAAACATACTGATAGTCTTTTTCATTCATAGTGGCTTTCTTTTTCTTGTCCAATGGGACACAACAAATTTATAAATTACACAATAGAGTTTATTGTAGAGATAAATTATTTTTCTTTTTATTGAAAAATAAAAAGATATATAAGATACTCTACATATTTTGATAGGAAATATTGTACTCACATTACTATCATCTTATATATGAAAGAATTTCCATGGCACCTATGTCAAGGCCAAAGCTAAGAGTTTCTCTAAGAGTAATCATGAGATCATGGGTGACATAGTTTTACCTAATAAAGACTGTTAAGATGACTCAAACCCTCAATCTCATAAAGAGAGCAAGTGCCTCTTAACTACATTGATAATTTTATACATATTTTTTTTACATTTTACAAAGATTCATCCCATTATTTTAAAAAAAAAAAAAAAAAAAAAAAAAAAAGTGAGATAGAAATGAAATTTTTTATTCAATACTTATCACCTTAGACAGTTACAATTTTTTTTTGATATTTCTAACAATGTCAGCCAATCTAATAACATTTCCATTTTTTGTATTTTTTGATAAAAATAATATTTACATCCATTAATTAATTATATATACATTTAAAATTTTTAACTCAACATTCAACTGTATTATAATTTTAAATATTCACACATAAGATAAAATAAATAATTTACAAATATTAAAAAAATCACTTATATATCAATGGCGGAGCTTAAAAAATGATTAGTGTTGTTTCATATTGATCACTATTTAATGAAAATTATTATGCATTCAATATTTTGTTTTCCCTTTTCTTTAATCATCAAATTAATTAATCAAGCTTCAACTGCAACGGCAGTAATATTTTGATGAATTATTTTCCTTGATCAACAAGTTGGCATCACGTACGGCCTTTTGATAATTGCCTGTCATGACTGCAACAAAGAAAAAAACAATTTCAGCAATTGGATATTATAAAATAAAATGAGTGATCAACTTGTGAATGATTGTTAGGTCATTATCAATTTTTTTAGAAGATTATAATTTATATAATGAATGGATGAAGTTTTTTGGGTGAGAAAGACGTGACATACATGCACGTATACATATGATAAATGAATGAGATTTGAATTATAACCAATTTATTTTAAACTATTATGTGTCTAATTAATTTAATAGTATTCATGGGGATATTATAAATTGATTGGTGATAGTTTATGTGGATATTACAAACTTTATCATATAATTATAAGTCCACATTATCATGTTGTTGCTAAATGTTGTATATGAGCTAACTAGATAGTCTTATACTATCCTGTTATTTTTATGCAATATGTCAAACGAGCTCTTAGTGTTCCAAATTGATGAGCAAAACAATCACATTACAATGAGTAATTATTTGATTCACTATCGTTGTATAAATCTATAAAAGAATATTATAACACATCAATTTAGTTATCTAAAATCACAAGTGGTAGTTGGTGTTAGTTACACATAGCATTCTCTTATGTACAGATGATGTAAAAATTAAATAAATAAATTGAGAATACATCAAATTTTAATTCCATTGCAATTGTCATTAATTTGAAATACATATAAATGCTCTAAAAGAATCATATAGTAAAAGTTTAAAAGATATATTTGATGATATTATTGTATTTGCTGATTGATTAAGACTCAATATAAAAGCATGATAAGCCAGAACACATTGAACGTATAAATCATTTTTTTCAAAACAACAACTGATGCAAGCATTCATTGAAATCTCAAATGGTGAATTACATAGTAGTTAGTTTACATCAATCATGATCATTTGTACAACACAGACTAACCTAGCCTAAACACTAACAGACATTACATAAAACAAAAACTACAAAAGCTGCATCAAAACTCACTCTGAAAATACACAAATTATGTTACTCTATTTTTAAATTTAGATAACCCTAGAAAAAGCCAAAAGCCACATTACTACTGACAAACTTACCTCCCAATTTTGACAAGCCCAGAATTTTCTGCCTGCATTGTGGTCCCAAGCCGTGTACAACACTGCAAGCTCTCCACAATCACAAATTTTGATTAAGTCTTCTACCCATGAACTGCTAGCACTAGAAATTGTTGAAGATCCACCCATTTTCCTTCTCGAAATTTGGTCCTTACCCTAACATACACTTATGTGCTTTGAACCCCTGCTAATGGATGATACAAGTATCAAAAAGAAAACAGAGAAAACAACATAGTTTATTTTCTTTTTGGAGAAACTATATATGTCATTTTATGCTATGGCAATTAGGCCAAAGAAAAAAAAAATTAGCCACATATGATACACGTAGGTGTCTAGCGTGACGTAGGTGTCCAACGTGGCATCCGTAGACCAAGTTAGTTCCGTTAGTGAGAGATAAGACGTTAGGTTACGGCAGGAACTCAATTGGTGCAAAATTTTAATTATAAGGAATCAATTACATAAATTGAATAGTAGGGACTTAAGTGAAATCAAACCTAGACTACAGGAACCATATGTGTAATTTAGCCATTTATTAATGGTTGAGCTAAACTTCCCCATGAGATAGTGCTTCTTTTCAAAAGGCAAATTCACTTCTTTTTTTGTTACAACGGAAAAAGAAAAACAACAGCAACAAGAAAACTAAGAAGTCAAATTGGCAATCCTTCTTTGCCAAGCTACTTCGGCATACTCTACATAAAAAATGAGGCAAAGCTTTGAAAGAACATAAGCGCAGTCAATCTCGTGATCATGAACATCCAAAGCTAAATTTGCTAAATAATGAATAACTCTATTTCCTTCACAATTTATATTAGTTAGATTAATCTCCTAATCCAAGTTCAATAAACATCGTATATCCAGATAAGAGACTTAAACTCATTGTGGCGTCTTCAGAACAAGATGAATTATAACATGGGAATTAACTTCAGTCCAAACTCTCTTGAATTCTCTATTCCTAATAACTCTAATCTTAATTCAACTTTAACGTAACAGCACCATCTTATTTTCTTTCCAAATTCAAATTCACTTCCTGAATAATCAATTAAGTAACTGTCACAGAAGCTTCTACTCCCTCCTTATATGACAAAACGTGATGTGGGCCAAGTAATTATATAATTGAATTATTGATGGGGGTGACTTGTCCACATGTAATTATATATATTGATAATTAATGAGCGTGACTTCCTTTTGATAAGATGGGAGTGAGTTGTCAACATGAAATTTTATATATCCATAACTAATGGGTGTGACTTGTCAGCCATGCAATTACATATACGATAACTAATGGGTGTGTGGTTTTCTTTTTCATGTATATTGATAAGATGGGTGTGAGTTGTCGACATGTAATTACATATATTCTTTTTCATTCATAGTGGTTTGCTTTTTCTTTGTCCAATGGGACACAGCAAATTTATAAATAACACCAGAGTTTATTGTAGAGACAAATTATTTTCTTTTTATTGAAATATAAAAATAAATATAAAATATTTTATATATTTTGACAAGAAATATTATCCTCACATTACTATCATCATTTTTGAAAGAATTTTACCCCACCAATGTTAGGGCTGAAGCTATGAGTTTATCTAAGAATAATCATAAGATCATGCGAGAACATAATTTTACCAACCAAGAACTGTAAAAATAACTCAAACTCTCAATCTCATAAAGAGAGCAAGCGCCTCTTAACTACATTAGTAATTATATATATATATATTTTTACATTTTATAAAGACTCATCCCATTATTAAAAAAAAAAAAAAAGGATAGTAAGAGAGAAATGAAATGTTTATGAAATACTTATCACCTTAGACAGTCACAGTTTTTTTCGACATTTCTAGCAAAATCAGCCAATCTAACAGATAACATTTTCAGGTTTTTAATTTTTGGATAAAAATAATATTTACATAGATTAATTAATTATATATACAATTGAAAAAATTTAACTCAACATTCAACTGTATTATAATTTTAAATATTCATACACAAGATAAAATATATAATTTACAAATATGAAAAAAAAAAAATTCACTTATACATCAATGGCGGAACTTAAAAAATTATTAATGCCGTTTCATATTGATCACTATGTAATAAAAATTATTATGAATTCAATATATTTTTCCCTTTTTTTTAATCATAAATCAAATAATCAAGCTTCAACTGCAATGGCAGTAATATTTTGATGAATTATTTTCTTTGATCAATAAGTTGGCATCGCTTACGGCCTTTTGATAATTGCCTGTCCCAACTGCAACAAAGAGAAAACAATTTCAGCAATTGGATATTATAAAATAAATAAGATTTAAATTATACCAAAATTATTTAAAATTATTATGTGCCTAATTAATTCAATAATATTCATGAGGATATTACAAATTGATCGGTGACAATTTATGCGGATATTACAAACTTTATCATATAGTTGATCAGATAAATCGCAATTGATTCAGATATTAATTATTTTAATAAGAAATTGTTAGTTTAATTAATTAAGGTAAGCCATCTAGATTTCTAAGGTGATTGTCAATCGATTATTTTATCTCCTAACATAAAATATCATGTTGTTAATGAGTTTAAGGAAATATGATTATCAGATGTTGTATTCACTTGGAATTTGAGATTTATGAGGATAGAAGGTGTTACTTTCTTTTGTATATCCTATACCCAATAAGCCTCCTGCAGTCTAAAAAAAAGGCAAATTAAATTTAATTCTTTTAATCAAATTGTCATTTATGAAGAATACTTCTATATGTTATTAATTTAATTTTTCCTCCACTAGATAACACAGAATGTAAGCATTGATGAAAATTTTCTAATCCCATTCAAACATCATGCTCCACTAATTCTAATCTAATATCGTTAAATTTTTACCGGATCGAAAAGATAATTAGCTAGTTGAGATGAACATAAATTAATTTGAACACACTGAACCGCTAAACAAAAGAAAAAAAAAATTTTAATTTCATTAAACACAAGAACTTTAAAAAAACACATAATTTTATTAAAATTCCCATCAACACATCATAAAACTTAATCCACCACAACTGGATTTAGCTGTTCTTACAAAGATAAGATTCATGCTCCCATAAGGAAGAGGGAGATTTGGCTCACAACTTATTCTTATTAATTATATCCATACTGCACTCATAATACAGAAAGCAACACTTACAAGTACAGAAATATATATGTTCTTAATTCCATTTCATCCTTTGAGATGATGTGCTTCAATATCCTTAGTTAGGTTAACGAAGAAGTTGAGATAGTTATTTGGAGTTGGGATATCCTCCTTGATTTTCTCATATTCAATTCTCACTTTCACCAAGCTGCTACCTTCACCCTTTGGGTTAGCATGAAGGACAACATTAATTGTTTTGTATTCCTGCATCGCATGTCCTTCCAATCCAATCATAGTTACCGACTTGTCTTCATCATTTAAAACCACCTTCTCTTTAACCTCCTCAGGTCTCCCATCTATTCGATCATCACAATCAAGTCAAATAATTAATTACCAAAAAAAAAAGTCAAGAAATTAATCTGCAAATTAAGTTTTAGACTGAGTTAATTTGTGTGTGTGGAAATTAATGAAAAAATTGAACTGGGTTTCGACCATGTACCTATGTTATATTTCCAAACCTTGATAGAACCCTCTGTCTCCCAATCACCTTCATGAACGTGAACAGCTTCTACGTTGTTTGGAGAGGCAGTTGGAACATGATGGGCTTGTTTCGACCAGATGTTGTAAAACTTGTCAGCCGGTACCTTAATTTCCACTTCAGTCTCAACCTTCCCTTGTAAAGCCATTTCTTGATGGATTGATGTATGTGTATCTTAACTGTTTATATAGAAATGAAGTCTTGATCTGTACCCTCACTACTCACTATTCCTATTAAGTTTTAATTAATTTAGCTTTTCCGTCTTGATGGGGAATAAAATTGTGATAATTTGGAAGTTTGTTATTTGCATTTTATTTTATATTTTACTATGTAATATTAAAATTAACTGTTTATTTAGAAGTAGTTATATTATGTTTCTATGCTTTTTACGTTTTTATCCTTGCACATTTATTGTAACGCTTATATAAAGAGTTAGCGTGCATATGTTTAATATATTTTAATAAAACTGAATATTATAGTATAATTTTTCTAACCATTTTCTTTCTCTCGATTTCTTTATTTTCACCTACTATGCAGCATCACATATATTCTTAATTATTTTGATAACTAGAATATCGAAATATTTGACCAAACAGAGCCACTATTCAAACATGGAATGTTTGATGAGAATAATGCTCCTAATTGTTTAAATTGCTTTAACACCACAAAAACTCATGGTGAAGTCTCTAATATATAAAGAGTTAGGTAACCAATTGAACTACACGTTACGGTCAACTGGATTATATGTTTATATTTGACAAAAATGGCAGTAATATTGAGATGGGGCTCAATGCTGAAATTTAGCTAATGTAGATTGACAAGAGAAGATTGATTTAGCATTTAAGCTTTCATTAAAGATTCTCCAAATTCAAGTTAAACTGTTAATAAATATTTTAGAAAAAAAGTAATAACTAGCTGAATTTCAAAGAAAAAAATAAAATAAATTACAGCCACCTCCCTTTAAATTTACAAAAACAACATTAATATGAGTTGCCTATGAGTATATAAAATGAATGTGGACACCCAACTAAAATATATAATAATAATAATATGAATTTCCTTTTCATTGATCGACTTAGGGCTCTTTTGATTTATCGTATAGGATTGTATAATATATGATTATACAATATTATATTAGGCAGTTAGTTATATTATTGTCTTATCATTCCCTTCTCCATTGGCATAATATACGAGGGGGTCAATAGTATGAATCCACAATATCACGTTATTGCCAAATGTTGTATATGAGCCAACTAGATAGTCTTATACTATCATGTTATCTTTATACGATACATCAAACGAGCTCTTAGTATTCCAAATTGATGAGCAAAACACTCACATTACAATGAGTAATTATTTGATTCACCATTGTTGTATAAATCTATAAAAGAATATTATAACACATCAATTCATTTGCCTAAAATCAGAAGTGGTGGTTGGTGTTAGTTACACACAACATTCTCTTATTTACAGGTGATGTAAAAATTAAATAAATAAATTGAGAATACATCAAATATTAATTCCATTGCAATTGTCGTTAATTTGAAAAAAATATAAATGCTCTAAAAGAATCATATAGTAAAAGTTTAAATGAAATATTTGATGATATTACTGTATTTGCTGATTGATTAAAACTCAATATAAATGAGAATTAATATTCAAATCTCGATGTTTGATTTCTGCAAGGTCTAATCTCCTCTAAACCCTCTTTTATAATTTCTCCACTATCTCCAGAAAAATAATAATAATAATTCACAAAAGTTTTGAAAGTCATGACCAAATCTTTTCCCGAACTTAATTTATCATTTTATTATCTGATGTGGATAAATCCTGACAAGTATGGTAGTAGCTGAATTCTTGACTACTTTGTTTATTAACAACTGGTAGGTTGCCATTTCCTTTATTACCTTCTCTGTCTTTCAAGGACTTGCTAGGAGATGATGATCCAAATATTTTCACTGTAAGCTTCCACCTACATGGAGTATAAGAACAATTTAAGTTACTTTTTTTTCTACCAAAATTGACAGCATTTGAACATTATGATTGAAAATAACTCAACTAAGCCTTAAATCTCAAACTAGTTGGGGTCGGCTACATGAATCCTTTTTCTTCACTCGCAGCGATCCAAGGTAGAATTCTAATATAGTGCACTAAGCAAAATACAAGGCCATGCAGCAAGTAAGATTTCTAAGTAAATAGAATCAAATAGTTAAAATTAATATACCTTCTCCCCTAGAATGTTCTAGAAAGTTTCAAAATATTCCAGAAGATTCTAGAAGACTCTAGAAAGTTCTAGAAGGTTTGGGAAAAGTATGGAATACTCTAGAATCTTGTACGTAGTTTTATTAGGTCTAGACTTTTTCAGGGATTATATAAATATCTAGATATTTCCTAGGAAAATTCTAGAAGGTTAGTATTAATTGTTGGATGTAATAAATCCCTATCGTTGGTTAAGGATGTGGAATATTATAAATAAGGGCTTAAGGCTCATTTGTAGGTAACTAACTCCATAAATGATAGTCTCTAACTAAGCTGTGAGGTTAAATATCTCCTCCCATGAATGAGTGAGTGTGAGTGTGTGTATGTGAGATCATATACCTCTCATACTTATATGCAAAATAATATTGTATAACTCTTTTGTTACTAAAAATATAATTCTATTTTTGTCCTCATTATTACACTCCTATTCAAGAATCAGTGCCATCATCAGAGCCATTAATTTTTAACATGGTATCAGAGCAGGTATAATCTAATAGGACGTAAAGCTTCTGCTATTCAAGATTCAAGCAAGGGCGTGACAGTTCATTGGGGGTGAAGTTCAAGAACTTAAGGAGGAGAAAAAAAAACTAGTGAAACCACAAAAGATCGTCAAACTAAACTATTACTATGAGAAATAGTCAAAGCAAGGATTGGAGGCACACATTGCCTATTAAATAGAATAGTGCCTCTAAGAGAGTAGCACCATTAAGTGACTCTACAAGCACTACCACCAAAATAGAATAGTGCCTCTGATTGAGTAGTATCATATGGTAGCATCATATGGTGACTCTACGAGCACTATCACCAAGACTACTAGTGTCTCTGAGAGAGTAGCATCATATGGTAACTCTACAAGGACACTGTCAACAATACTATTTAGTAGTGCCTCTGAGAGAATAGCATCATATGATGACTCTACAAGCACACTATCGAAAGACAAAAGTAAATATAGTAATGCCTCTGAGAAAGTAATCTTATTAATATAGTAATGCCTCTTAGAGAGTAATACTATAAGTTTACTCTACAAGCACTATCATCAAAAAATATCTAGCAAGTACAAGATGCAAGAACTAATGCCAACTTCATTAAAAGACAAAGAAAGGGATTTGGGAATCAAAAACTGTAAAAGGGAGGAGCAAGTTGCATATATTTTTACTAAATCACTTCCAAGAGCAAAGTTTGTATGGCTACGAGAAATGCTCAGAGTGTTGGAAAAAGTATATTAAGGAGTAGTATTAAAATTAGTATACCTTCTCCTCATAGAATTTCTAGATGGTTTCAGAATGTTGACTCTAGAAGGTTCAACAAGGTTCTAAGACATTCTAGAAGGTTCTAGAAGGTTTGGAAAAATACTCTAGAACCTTGTACATAGTTCTAATGCCTCCAGATGTGTCTAGAGATTATATAATATATAGATATTTCCTTGGAGAATTCTAGATGGTTAGTATTAATTGTTGGATGTAATAAATCGGTTAAAGAGATGGAGTGGTATAAATAAGGGTTTAGGGCTCATTTGTAAGTAACTAACTCTATAACGAAAACCTCCAACTAAGAGTTGTGAGGTTCAATATCTTCTCCCAAGAATGAGTTTAAGTGTATGTGAGGTCTTTTACCTCATACCAATATCCAAAAATATATTGTATCACTCCCTTGTTACTAAAAATAAAATTTTATTTTTGTCTCCAACATTACACTCTTATTGAAGACCTATCATTTTTTCAACATGGTATCAGAGCCATCAATTTTTCAACATGAATTCAAACCTCTAAACTTACGGCCTAACAATAGCATGCCCTTCAAGAATTCTCTTCAGTTGAATCAGTTAAAGTATTAATATTTCTGGAGTGGAATTCTCAAATATTCAGTACACAAGTCTCATATTAGTTAGCACTCCTACAATGCAAAATTGCAAGGTACCGAAGCCCATAAAGTTAGCTGCTATGTTTTGAGTACAAATCAATTAACTTTGAGATAAATGTAAACAATGAATATTATGTCACCTTCTTATCATTCTACATTGAATTTGGCTAGCTTTCTTCATTGTGTATGACCACTGTATGACTGTGTATGCGCGCATGTACATGCCATAGGTCTTATAAACAATGATAGATAGTTTATTGACGTACTAATCCATTAAATCTTGACATTGTCTGAACAACGTTTTTGGTGATATTGAAGGAAGGCAGAAAGATAAAAGAAAAATATATTTATTCAAAGTACCAAAGATTTTACCTAGCACAAGAGCAGCACCAATCCAGCCAGTGACACCCCACCTTTCACCAAGAAGAAACCAAGCAAAACTAGCACCCCAAACTGGCTCCAACCAATAAATTATGGCAGTTTTTGTGACAGATACATAACGCATTGCAGCCATCCGTGGTAAAATATTTCGACTCAGAAAAATCTCAAAAATGGAAATAATGCTTTCTATCATGATAAGGAAAAAAACAAAATGGGAGATATTTCACTGGAAACCAAATTTGTTCATTTGCTACACTAACTGGTTTACAAGCCTTAGCCGTAACCAAGACTCCAATAGCCGTGCAAACCAAGCGGACCCACAGTAAAAAAAAACCAAGGGACACAATGGCAAAAGACAAACAGGGAAGGACAACAATTATGATTGAAGTGTATTACCACAAACAACAGCCTTCCACTGTAACATCCACAATGGCACAACCATTAACAATGATGAAATATTTTGGAATTTCTGTTTCACTCCATAATCTACACCAAAAGCCGCCATGTGGATTTGTTATTGTGCTATTTGCTATGTATTCGATATGATTATCATATCTTAACTCCATTTAATATGCCTATATTAATTTCATCAACGACTAATTGATACTATATTAATTCAAGAATGTTAGTTCACTAAATAAGAATGCATGTGCATGCACACAAACGGTATATATTTCAAGAGGGAAAAAATTGTTAAGATTCAAGATCTAGTTTTTCCAATATCTCATATATCCTACTTTGTGATGCCAACTTCCACGGGCTGCTATAGGATGGAGAAAGTACGTGGGATAGTTACAGCAAATATCCTCCACTTATGTTGCGGAATATTTGCTGGCAGTAGTAATATTTCAGGTAGAGTATGTTTGGGTAAACCGACACAAACATTTAATTATGAAAGTATGAAGTCTAGAAGCTAATTAATCCTATGCCAAAGTCATTCAACCTCAACTTTAAGTATAATGTGGAAATCCTCATAATAACAATGAAAATTAAAATTATTTAATAATAAAACACCAAGATGGAAATATGCAGACAACAAATTCTGTATTTCTTGCTTGCTGCATCAAAAATAATAATAATAATAATCATTCATTTTAGAGCTTCGCCATGCAAGGGATAAGAACTATCAAGATCAAGAATAGATGTTTTCATATTTTTTTAATAGATGTTCATATGAGCGATGAAGAATGCTATCAGGACCAAGAATATGGTGAGGAATATGGTGAGGAAGATGGTGATTAGGCAAATGGTGAGAATGATGGTGAGAAAAACAATGAAGAAGAAAGTGAGGATAGTTTGGAGGGATGCCAGTTATATGATAGTGATGGGACATAGACAATCATTATTTTGATGATAATGTAAACATGGAAAAAAAAAATAAGTAAGAAGACAAGTAGGAAAAAGAAAGACCATGGTGGTAAGAGCTCTGTACCAGTTCCACCTACTACTTATTGTCATCCTTTGGAAGAGGATTATGTGAGTCATAAGTTGGAGTCTCCTATAGCTTTAGATGATGAAAGGAATAAAAGACCAAGAATTATGAGTTATAGACCTGAAGACATGTGTAGAGTACATTTGGAGGGTTGGAACAAAGTTCACGAACTTGAAAGAGTTTAAAGATGCAGTCATTGAATAGTCTTTGCTGAAGAGCAACAAAGTTTAGGAAAATGACTCTATTAGATGCAAGATTGAATGCAGCTAAGGGTGTAGTTGGTGGTTGCTTTGCAGCAAGGTTGGATGTAAAGGAATTTGCGTATTAGAAACCATGGGACAGAATCGCACATGTAACAAGGTTTTCAAAAAAACCTCTGCTAACTCTATAACAGTTGCAAACACAGTTATTGATAAGGTGAAAGTGAATTGTAAAATGAAGTTGTCTAACATTCAAGATGATATGAGGGAAAAATACAATGTTGGGATATCAAGGACTATAACATACAAGGCTAGGTTAAAGGCTATACAAATAATTGATGGAAAAGACTGATGGGAGAGGTGAAAATGATTAATGGACATGCATATGACTAGCGCACGGAACATCTTACTAAGCACTGGTGCAGGCACAGTTTTAGTTTCTACTCAAAGTGTTATATGTTGATGAACAATATAACATAAGTCTTCCACTATCTTGTCTGCAAGGAATAAGCCAATAGTCCACATGGTTGAATTTATAAGGGAGTATTTAATGAATAGATTCATTAAATTTAGGGGAAAGGTTGCAAGGTACAAAGATGATTTCATGCCTAAGGTAAAGAAAGGTCTGGACAAGGAAATTACTCATTCAAACATATGAAAAGCTAAATGGGCCAGAAATAGGAAGTTTGAGACTACTTTTCTAATGGATAAGTTTGCAGTGGACTTAGATTTGCAAACATGCAGCTGCAACTAAAGGTTTTATTTTCTTAATGTACAAATCAATTTGGTTTCTCAAACTAAACTATTTAAATCCTTTATCATGTAGGTTTTGGGAACTTACAAGCTTGCCTTGTAGGCAAGCTTGTAGGCTTGCAATCAGCTGCATCTACTTCAGAGGGCAAGAACCAGAGCAATTTGTAAATGTATACTACAAGCATGCTTATGTTGATTGTTATGTTCCTACAGTGGAGCCTATCAATGGAAATAGCATGTGGCCATCAATAGAATGTGATAACATTTAGCCACCAATGCAGTTAAAAGCACCATGGAGGCCCAAAAAGAAAAGAACAATAGGTGAAAATGACCTAAAAGCACCTAGGAAAAAGAGCAACATATGGAAGAGAGGAAACATCTATCTCAAGTATAGTAGGTGCAGCCAATATAGGTAACAAGAGGGCCTAAAAAAGTCCACTCGTAACACATGTTGCAGGAACCATTCAAGCAATACATGTTGCAAGAACCATCCAAGCAGCTCATGGAGCATAAAGCAGTCAAGCAACACCTGCAGGATCTAGTCAAGCAACACCTATAAGATCTAGTCAAGTAACACAGGGAGTTAAATTTCCACATGTGATTATCGAAACAAGAGGTGGAAGGGGAAGTGGTAGGCAAGGTAGTAGAGGTAGCGGAAAAGCAAGGAACTCTAACACAATAAGAAACAACAAAGCAGTGCAAGCTAGCCAAACATCAGTCAACAACATTGTAGGTAGTTCAGCTCTAAGTCCTCATCCATGAAGTCTTTTAATTTGTGGTTTTTTGTTTTCAGTTTTTGAAAAAAAAGGATTTGGATTTGTAAAATACTTGATGATAGTTTGTTTTTTTAATGAATTGATGAATATGATGAATGCTTTTGGAAAAGAATATCAGATAATATCATGATTACAATGTATGATTTTGATCAAGATTTAGGTATGTTTGAATTTAATAATGTATGCACATTTTTGTCTGTATTGTTTGGATTCAATAATTGGCATACATTATTGTCTTTAATGTTTGGATACATTATATAGAAAGCATACAGTATACAAAAAGCATCATAAGCCAGAATGCATTGAAAGCATAAACCATTTTTCCTAAAATAATAACTAATGCAAGTATATAGTATATAGAAGCATACAAATATTAACCATAAACCATTTTTCATTAAAATCTCAAATGATGAAGTACATAGTAATGAGTTTACATCAATCATGATCATTTGTACAACACAAATTAGCCTAGCCTAAACACTAACAGAGTTTACATAAAACAAACACCTACCTACTTAGAATTGCACACTCAATCCATGCACATAAAGCCGAAAAACCACATAATATTGTCAATCTCTTCCACCGATCAAGCTTGCCTTCCAACATGAAAATGATCTTCCTCTAATGTCTTATAAGGTATCTCCCACGACTAGAAATTTCTTCATCCTTCCAATTATAAAAGCTGCAACAAAACTCACTCTAAAAATACACAAATTATGTTAGTCTATTTTCAACTTTGGATAACCCTAGCAAAAGCCAAAAGCCACATTATTACCAACAAACTTACCTCCATATTTGGATAAGCCCAGAATCTTCTACCTACATTGTGGTCCCAAGCTGTGTACAACATTGCAAGCTCTCCACAATCACTAATATTGACTAAGCCTTCTACCCATGATATGCTAGCACTAGAAATTGTTGAAGATCCACCCATTTTCCTTCTCAAAATTTGGTCTGTACCCTAAAATATACTTATATGCTTTGAACCCCTACTAATGGATTGACAAGCAATGGGAAGATGATGACAAGTATCAAAATGCAAACAGAGAAAACGACATAGTTTATTTTCTTTTTGGAGAAACTATATACATCATTTTATGCTACAGCCAAAGAAAAAAAAAATTAGCCACATATGATACACGTAGGTGTCCAGTGTAGCATTCGTATACCATGTTAGTTCTGTTAGTGAGAGATAAGACGTCAAGTTACGACAGGAACTCAATTGGTGCAAAATTTTAATTATAAAGAATCAATTATAATAAATTGAATGGTAGGGACTTAAATGAAATCAAACCTAAACTACATGAACCAAATGTGTAATTTAGTCATTAATTAATGGTTGAGCTAAACTTCCCATGAGATAGTGCTTCTTTTCAAAAGGCAAATTCACTTTTTATTTTGGTTACAACGGAAAAAGAAAAACAACAGCAACAAGAAAACTAAGTAGTCAAATTGGCAATTCTTCTTTGCCAAGCTACATCAGCATAGTCTACATAAAAAATAAGGTGAAACTTCGACAGAACATGAGCCCAATCAATCTCGTGATCATGAATATCTAAAGCTAAATTTGCTAGATAATGAATAACTCTATTTCCTTCACAATATATGAGTTAGATTAATCTCCCAATCCAAGTTCAATAAACATCATATATCACAAACAAGAGTCTTAAAATCATTGTGGCGTCTTCAGAACAAGATGAATTATAAAATTAAAATTCACTTCAGCCCAAACTCTCTTGAATACTCTATTCCTAGTAACTCTACTCTTAATTCAACTTTAACGAAACAGCACCATCTTATTTTCTTGCCAAAGACAAATTCATTTCCGTAACTGTCGCAGAAGTTTCCACTCGCGCCTCCCCCCCCCCCCCCCCCCCCCCCCCCCCCCCCCCATGTGACAAAACGTGACGTGGGCCATGTAATTATATAATTGAATTATTAATGGCAGTGACTTGTCCACATGTAATTATATATATTGATAATTAATGGGCGTGACTTCCTTTTGATAAGATGGGAGTGAGTTGTCAACATGAAATTTTATATATCCATCACTAATGGGTGTGGCTTGTCAGCCATGTAATTACATATAGTCGTTTTCATTCATAGTGATTTTCTTTTCCTTGTCCAATGGGATACAGCAAATTTATAAATAACACAAGAGACGTTCATAGTGATTTTCTTTTCCTTGTCCAATGTGACACAGCAAATTTATAAATAACACGAGAGTTTATTGTAGAGACAATTTTTTATTATTGAAATATAAAAAAATTTATAGGATATTTTATATATTTTGACAAAAAATATTATTTTTATATTATTATTATCTTATATTAAAAAAAATTTCACCTCACCAATGTCGGGCTTGAAGCTATGAGTTTCTTTAAGAATAATCAAGAGATCATATATAAACATAATTTTACCTTCCAAGGACCGTCAAAATCACTCAAACTCTTAATCTCATAAATTGAGCAAGTGGCTCTTAACTAAATTGACAATTTCATATATATATTTTTACATTTTACAAAGACTCATCCCAGTATTAAAAAAACCAAAAAAAAAAAAAAAAAAGGGATAGTAAGATAGAAATGAAATTTTTATGAAATACTTGTCACCTTAGACAGTTACAGTTTTTATTGACATTTCTAGCAAAATCGGCCAATCTAATTGATAACATTTCCATGTTTTATATTTTTGGATAAAAATAATATTTACATCGATTAATTAATTATATATACAATTAAAAAATATTAACTCAACATTCAACTGTATTATAATTTTAAATATTCACACATAAGATAAAATAAATAATTTACAAATATGAAAAAAAAAATTCACTTTATACATCAATTAGGAACCTAAAAAAATATTAGTGTTGTTTCATATTGATCGCTATTTAATAAAAGTTATTATGCATTCAATATTTTGTGTTTTCCTTTTTTTTTTTTTTTTTTTTTTTTTTTTTTTTTGAATCATAAATCAATGAATCAAACTTCAACTGCAATGGAAGTAAAATTTTGATTAAATTTTTTCTTTGATCAATATGTTGGCATAGCGTACGGCCTTTTGATAATTGCCTGTCACAATTGCAACAAATAGAATAAATTGATAATATCTTCACCAAGATTTAAATTATACCAAAATTATTTAAAATTGTTATGTGTCTAATTAATTTAATAATATTGGTGAAGATATTATAAATTGATTGGTGACAGTTTATGCGGATATTACAAACTTTATCATATAGATGATCAAGATAAATCGCAATTGATTCAAATATTAATCATTTTAATAAGAAATTGTAGTTTAATTAATTAAGATAAGTCATCTAGATTTCAAACGTGATTGTAGATCGATGGTTTTATCTCCTTACAAAAAATATCATGATGTTAATGAGTTTAAGGACATATGATTATTAGATGTCGTATTCACTTGGAATTTGAGATTTATGAGAATAGAAATAGTTATATTCTTTCATACAGCCTACATCCAATAAGCCTCCTGTGGTCTAAAAAAAGGCAAATTTAATTTAATTATTTTTATCAAATTGTCATTTATGAAGAATACTTCTATATACTCTTAATTTCATTTTTTCCTACACTAGATAACACGGAATGTAAGCATTGATGATAAGTTTCTAATCCCATTCAAATATCATTCTCCAATGATTCCAATCTAAAATCATTAAATTTTTACCAGATCGAAAGGATAATTAGCTACTTGAGATGGGCATATAAATTAATTTGAACACACCTAGTCGCTAAACAAAAGCAAACACTTAAAATTTCCTCAAACATATGAACTTTAAAAAACATATAATTTTATTAAAATTCCCTTCAACTCATCGTAAAACTTAATCCACCACAACTAGATTTAGTTGTTCTTACAAAGATAAGATTCATGCTCCCATAAGTAAGAGGGAGATTTGGCTCACAACTTATTCTCATTAATTATATCCATACTGCACTCAGAATGCAAAAAGCAACACTTACATGTACAGAAATGTATGTTCTTAACTCCATATTCATCCTCTGAGATAATGTACTTCAATATCCTTAATTATCCTTAATTCTGTTAACCATGAAGTCGAGATAGTTATTTGGAGTTAGGATCTCCTCCTTGATTTTCTTATATTCAATACTCACTTTCACCAAGCAGCTACCTTCACCCTTCGTATTAGCATGAAGGACAATCTTCCTTTCTTTGTACTTCTGCAACACATCTCCTTCCAATCCAATCATAATTACCAACTTGTCTTCATCATTTAAAACCACCTTCTCTTTAACCACCTTAGGACTCCCATTTATTCGATCATCACAATCAAATCAAATAATTAACTACCAAGAAAAAGTCAAGAAATTAATCTATTCAATGACTACCTCCTATGTAAGTTTCGGTCTCTCCCTACCACATCTAATACCTGACACATATACAAAGTCTCATTTCTTAACTGCTGTGTCCTTTGACCAACGTTAGATATGTCCGAACCTACGTAGGCGATTCTTCTCTATTTTTCTCCTTGATAGGTGCTACTTCTACCTTCTTACTAATCTCCTAACCGGTCGTCCATCTTAACATTCTCATTTCGACTACTCCTATCTCATGTGAGTGTTGCTTTTTAACTATCAAATATTCAGTATCATACTATGTAGCAGGTCTTACTACAGTCTTATAAAAATTTCATTTCAATCTATTTGAAATTTTAAGATCACATAAAATTCCTGAAGCACTTACCACTTCACCCACCCTGTCTTAATCTTATAGTTAAACACATCCTTTATAAGGATTGTCTGACCGTCCAAGTTTATTTCATTTGGGCCTCCCCTAGTTTCACTAAAATAGCACTCCATATATTTGGTTTTTGTCTGACTCAACCTAAGGTCATTAGATTCTAACTCTTTCCACTACACTTCTAGTTTGGAATTTAAACCTTCTCTAGTTTTGTCTACCAACGCGATATCATTGGCAAACAACATGCATCACGGAGCCCTATCTTGAATATTATTCATCCATGACTAAAGCAAATAAGTAGGGGCTTAAGGATGAAGGAAAAACCCATAAAATAGGCCAATTTCTCAAACTTATATTTACAATGGACCACTTGTAAAACTAATATTGGATATGGACCAAAATTGACTGTAACCTTACCACATCCTCAACACTTTGCCACATCCTCAGTAAAACGGAAATTAATTAAAAATATATATATGAACAGTAATTTCGTGCCTTGAAGAAAAAAAGTTACTACTCATAAATTTTTTTTTCCTTGTCCAGAAACGAAGAAGAGATATTTTTGAAAATATTATTAAAGCTTTCAAATAATATATTTTCACTGTTAAAACAATAATTTAATTGTACAAACCAGAATTTCACTACTACTGAGACAATAATTAAAATATTTAAGTAATATTTTCAAAAAATAGTTTTACTGTTTTACCATTACAAATAATAATTTCACTGTTAAAATAATCATTTTATCATTTAAGAGAATAATGAATTGGGTTAAAAAAAAAAAACTTTTCAATTAATCAATCTAAATACTTTAATTATTGTCCCAAAATTCTTGTTTGTATAATTAAATTATTATTTTAACAGTGAAAATATATTATTTGAATTCTTTAATTATTTTTTTTTTTGAAATATCTCTCCAAATTTTTTTTTTTTTTTTTTTCTAGACAAGAAAAGAAAAATTATAACCAGTAACTTCATATCTTCAAGACATGAAGTTACTGTTCATCACTTGTAATGAACAGGAACTTCATGTCTTCAAGACACGATGTTACTATTCTCTCTCTTCTTCTTTTTTCTTTTTTCTTTTTTCTATTTTTTCATTCTGTTGAGGATGTGGCAAGGTCAAGGTCAATTTTGATCCATATCCAATATTAGTTTTAAAAGTAGTCCATTCTAAATATAAGTTTGAGGAATTGGTCCATTTTATCGGTTTTTCCTAAGGATGAACCTTAGTGAACACCTATCATGATCAGAAACTTTTCAATCATACCATTTACGATCTGCATTCTAGTTATTACTCTCTCATACATATCTTTAATGACTTCTCTCTCATACATATCTTTAATAACTTCTACGTATTTAATTAGGACTTTAATAGCTAGTATGTTTTTACAGAGCATTAAAATTTTGTTGTTCTGGCTTTGAGATTTGGGTGTGGGGTTAAGCAATTATAGTCCTAGGTACAAGTCTTCTGAGGATGTCTCTCACAGGGTGGAAAATTATCGTTTTTCTATGGGCCATTAAACAGAATAAAGAAACATTTGCTTTCAATAATTAATGAACACTAAGCTCTTTCGGTTTTATAATTGGATAAAAGGATTAACCCTATCTCCATGGCTTGGAGATGTAGGTCTCATATGCAAGAGAAAGGCTATGTGGAAATAGCTCTATGTCCATGGAAATAGCAATGCCCTTTATAATATTTAAATATATGACTAGCATTTAATGGCGTTGGTCTAATATAGGGCTCTAAGAAAACACAGGGCCATACAAAATGTAAGATTTCCAAGTCAAAAGAACTGAGGGAACACCTTTATGTATGGCCTAATAGTAGCTTGCCCTTTGAGAATTCTCTTTAGTTGAAATAGTTAGGGCTAGTTTGATACGCATAAATGATTTTTGCTGAAATGGAATTAGAAAAGGAATGGAAATGGAATGCAAGTGGAATGGAATTAACATTTTATTATATTATTTGGTAGTGTCGGTGAGGAATAATCATTCCATTCTATTTTATTTTTTTTATGCAGTTTTTAGACATGAAATAATATGAAAATTATGTTAAAATGATAAAAATATTCCTCAATAGATAATGTAATATAATTTATGAAATAAATATATTTCTGAAATTTTTAATTAATTTTTAAAAAAAATTATAAATTAATTAATTATTATTACTTATATTTATTATATTATTAATTATATTTATTTTATTATTTCTTATTTTTTTTTGTTATTTATTAATATTAATATTTTATTTTAAATTACTTAACCAATTTATTTAATTAACATTAATTTTTTATTTATAATTATGTTATTTACTATGATATGAAAGGTATTTTTGACATTTGACTAAAATAAATTGATTTATTATTATTTTTATATACAAATTTTTAATTTTTTATATTTTATATGATTTTATATTATTCAATGTGATATGAAGGGTATTTTTGTCATTATATTAAATAATAAATTTATTTATTTATAATATTATTATTTTATTAATATCTAATTTTTTATTTTATGTGATGGAATGGTTTTTGTGTCATTTAACTGAACTAAACCAATTCCATAAAAATAGGATTGAGTAATCCCACCCCTAGGTAGATTTGAGGTATGAAATAAAATAGCCAGAATGGAATGAGTATTGTGGGACTAAAAACATACCAAATTAAAGAATATTCATTCCATGGAATCGTGCATGAAATGCAATGGCTATTCTTGCGTACCAAATGCAAAAGCCTCAAATTAGTTACTACTCCTACAATGCAAAATTGTAAGGTACCAAAGTCTATCAATTCGTTGTAATGTTTTGAGGGCCAAATCAACTTTGAGAATAATGTATACAAAGAATATTATGTCACCTTATTATTCCACGTTGAAGTTGGCTAGTTTTCTTCCATGGGTATGATCATTGCATGGCTGTGTGTGCATGCTATAGGTCTTTTAAACAATTATAGGTAATTTATGGCATACTAAACCATTAAGGCTTGAATTTAGTAATGCTTTTCAAGATGGTATATTGGTTTTTAAAAAGCTACAACACCTAAATATTATTTTATTAAATTGTTTTTAGTGGTGCTTCTTTTACTACTTTTAAAAAGTCATGAGTACTTTTAGAAGCACTCTAAGTGATGCTTTTGAAAGCTAGCTTTGACTTTTCAAAATTAAAAGTACAAAAATAACCTTATTAATTTTAGAAAATTACTAAATATATCATCAATTAATTTATAAATCATTAAATTTCTCTTTCTAAATATATCTTCAGTTAATGATATCTATTTTTGTCATTTTATACATTCATAACAGCTTATGATTTTTTTTTTACTAAATACCTTGTTTATTACTTTTATTATCCATAATAACTTTTATAAAAAATTTACCAAATAGATTGATGTGACTTTTTAACAACTTTATCACTATAGAATTTCAAAAACCACAACATTACCAAACCAAGCATAAATCTTCACATTGTCTAAACAATATTTTTGGTGATAATGAAGGAAGACAAAAAGACAGAAGAAATATATATATATATATATATATATATATATAAATACAGAGTACCAAAGATTTTACTTAGCACAAGAATAGTGTTAAGGTTAATCTGCTGAATTAAGTCTTTTACAACTGTAATCAGATTAGTTAAAATTAAGTTTGTTGTTAGGAGAAGTAATTAATGACTTTGGGTAGTAGTTGGTTGTTTAAGTTAACGAGTTTTCATTGAAGTCCATGATTCTAGATTTTTCTTTAAGTTAGTATATATGTGTAGGGGCTGTTGGATTTTGTAACTAAGAAAACGTTATGAAAAATCAATAAGTTGTCCTCAATTTTAGAAGAAAATTTTGTTTTCTCTCATCTACCTTTTGCTTCAAACCAACAAAATTGGTATTAGTGCTTTAAGTTTAGAGAAAAACTCATGGCCAATAGTAGTGCGGTGCTTAATAATGTGCAGTCACCATTATTTTCACCTACTATGCAGCATCACATATATTCTTAATTATTTTGATTACTAGAATATCGAAACATTTGACCGAACAGATATACTATTCAAACATGGAATGTTTGATGGCAAACATTGAATATTTGATGAGAATAATTCTCCTAATTGTTTGAATTGCTTTAACACCACTAAAACTCATGGTGAAGTCTCTAATATATAAAGAGTTAGGTAACCAATTGAACTACACCTTACGGTCAACTGGATTATATGTTTATATTTGACAAAAATGGCAGTAATATTGAGATGGGGCTCAATGCTGAAATTTAGCTAATGTAGATTGACAAGAGAAGATTGATTTAGCATTTAAGCTTTCATTAAAGATTCTCCAAATTCAAGTTAAACTGTTAATAGAGATTTTAGAAAAAAAGGTAATAACTACCTGAATTTCAAAGAAAAAAAAATAAAAATAAATTACAGCAACCTCCCTTTAAATTTACAAAAACAACATTAATATGAGTTGCCTATGAGTATATAAAATGAATGTGTACACCCAACTAAAATATATAATAATAATAATATGAATTTCTTTTTCATTGATCGACTTAAGGCTCTTTTGATTTATCGTATATAATTGTATAATATACGATTATACAATATTGTATTACGCTGTTAGTTATACTATTGTCTTATCATTCCTTTCTCCATTGGCATAATATACGAGGGGGTAAATAGTATGAATCCACAATATCACGTTGTTGCCAAATGTTGTATATGAGTCAACTAGATAGTCTTATACTATCCTGCTATCTTTATACGATATGTCAAACGAGCTCTTAGTATTCCAAATTGATGAGCAAAACACTCACATTACATGAGTAATTATTTGATTCACTATTGTTGTATAAATCTATAAAAGAATATTATAACACATCAATTCAGTTGTCTAAAATCAGAAGTGGTGGTTGGTGTTAGTTACATAGTAGTGAGTTTACATCAATCATGATCATTTGTACAACATAGACTAACCTAGCCTAAACATTAACAGACATTACATAAAACAAAAACCTAACTACTTAGAAGTGCACATTGAATCCATGCACACAAAGCCAGAAAACCACATAATATTTTCATTTTCTTCCACCAATCAAGCTTGCCTTCCAATATGAAAATGATCTTCCTCTACTTACGAGGTATCTCCTATGGCTGGAAATTTCTTCCTCTTTCCAATTATAAAAACTTTGGCAAAACTCACTCTGAAAATACACAAATTATATTGGTCTATTTTTAAATTTAGATAACCCTAGGAAAAGCCAAAAGCCACATTATTACTAACAAACTCCCAATTTGGACAAGCCCATAATCTTCTACCTGCATTGTGGTCCCAAACTGTGTACAACATTGCAAGCTCTCCACAATCACAGATTTTGACCGAGTCTGCTACCCATGAACTGTTAGCACTGGAAATTGTTGAACATCTACCCATTTTCCTTCTCGAAATTTGGTCCTTACCCTAACGTACACTATGTGCTTTGAACCCTTGCTAATTGATGATACAAGCAACGAGAAGATGATGACAAGTATCAAAAAGAAAACAGACAAAATGACAGTTTATTTTCTTTTTGGAGAAACTATATACATCATTTTATGCTACACCCAAAGAAAAAAATAATTAGCCACATATGATACATGTGGGTATCCAGCGTAGTGTTCGTATGCCATGTTAGTTACATCAGTGAGAGATAAGACGTGAGGTTACAGTAGGACCTCAATCGGTGCACAATTTTAATTATAAAGAATCAATTATAATAAATTGAATGGTAGGGACTTAAGTGAAATCAAACCTAAATTACTGACCATATGTGTAATTTAGTCATTAATTAATGGTTGAGCTAAACTTCCCATGAGATAATGCTTCTTTTCAAAACGCAAATCCACATTTTTTTTTTTTTGCTTACAACAGAAAAAGAAAAACAACAACAACAAGAAAACTAAGAAGTCAAATTGGCAATTCATCTTTGCCAAGCTACTTTGGCATAGTCTACATTAAAAATGAGGCGAAGTTTCGAAAGAACATGGGCCCAATCAATCTCGTGATTATGAACATCCAAAGCTAAATTTGCTAGATAATGAATAATTCTATTTCCTTCACAATATATATGAGGTAGGTTAATCTCCTAATCCAAGTTCAATAAACATCTTATATCACAGATAAGAGACTTAAAATCATTGTGGCATTTTCAGAACAAGATGAATTATAACATGAGAATTCACTTCAGCCCAAACTCTCTTGAATTCTCTATTCCTAGTAACTCTAATCTTAATTCAACTTTAACGAAACAGCACCATCTTATTTTCTTGTCAAAGACAAATTTACTTCCTGGATAATCGAATAAGTAACTGTCACATAAGCTTCTACTTCCCCCTTATGTGACAAAACGTGATGTGGCCAAGTAATTATATAATTGAATTATTAATGGGGGTGACTTGTCCACATGCAATTATTTATTTTGATAATTAATGGGTGTGACTTCCTTTTGATAAGATGGGAGTGAGTTGTCAACATGAAATTTTATATATCCACAACTAATGGCTGTGACTTGTCAGCCATGTAATTACATTTACGATAACTAATAGGTGTGGTTTTCTTTTTCATGTATATTGATAAGATGAGTGTGACTTGTCGACATGTAATTACATATAGTCTTTTTCATTCATAGTGGTTTTCTTTTCCTTGTCCAATGGGACACAGTAAATTTATAAATAACACGAGAGTTTATTGTAGAGACAAATTATTTTTCTTTTATTGAAATATAAAAAGATATGTAGGATATTTTATATATTTTGAAAGAAAATATTACCTTCATATTACTATCGTCTTATATCTGAAAAAAATTTCACACTACCAATGTCAGGCTAGAAGTTATGAGTTTTTTTAAGAATAATCATGCGATCATGCATGAACACAATTTTACCTACCAAGGACTGTCAAAATGACTCAAACTCTCAATCTTATAAAGAGAGCAAGTGCCCCTTAACTACATTGACAATTATATATATATATATATATATATTTACAATTTATAAAGACTCATCCCACTATTAAAAAAACCAACCAAAAAAAAAAAAAAAGAGAAAGAAAGAAAGAAAAGGATAGTAAGATAGAAATGAAATTTTTATAAATACTTTTCACCTTAGACAGTAACAGTTTTTTTCAACATTTCTAGCAAAATTGGCCAATCTAACTGATAACATTTCCTTGTTTTTATATTTTTGGATAAAAATAATATTTACATCAATTAATTAATTATATATGAAATTAAAAAAATTTAACTCAACATTCAACTGTATTATAATTTTAAATATTCACACATAAGATAAAATTAATAATTTACAAATATGAAAAAAAAAAAATTCACTTATACATCAATCAGGAACTTAAAAAATTGTTAGTGTTGTTTCATATTGATCGCTATTTAATAAAAATTATTATGCATTCAATATTTTGTTTTTTCCTTCTTTTTTTTAATCATAAATCTATTAATGAAGCTTCAACTGCAATGGAAGTAAAATTTTGATGAATTATTTTCTTTGATCAATAAGTTGGCATCGCATACGGCCTTTTGATAATTGCCTGTCACAACTGCAACAAATAGAAAACAATTTCAGCAATTGGATATTATAAAATAAATAAGATTTAAATTATACCAAAATTATTTAAAATTATTATGTGTCTAATTAATTTAATAATATTCATGAGGATATTACAAATTGATCGGTGACAGTTTATGCGGATATTACAAACTTTATCATATAGTTGATCAAGATAAATCGCAATTGATTCAGATATTAATTATTTTAATAAGAAATTGTTAGTTTAATTAATTAAGGTAAGTCATCTAGATTTCAAACGTGATTGTAGATCGATCGTTTTATCTCCTTACATAAAATAGTTGTTAATGAGTTTAAGAACATATGATTATTAGATGTCGTATTCACTTGGAATTTGAGATTTATGAGAATAGAAGTAGTTATATTCTTTCATAGAGCCTATATCCAATAAGCCTCCTATAGTCTTAAAAAGGCAAATTAAATTTAATTATTTTTATCAAAATATAATTTATGAAGAATATTTCTATATACTCTTATTTCATTTTTCCTACACTAGATAACACGAAATGTAAGCATTGATGAAAAGTTTCTATCCCATTCAAATATGATGCTCTAATGATTCCAATCTAAAATCGTTAAATTTTTACCGGATCGAAAAGGTAATTAGCTAGTTGAGATGAGCATATAAATTAATTTGAACACACCTAGTTACTAAACAAAAGAAAAACACTTAAAATTTCGTTAAACAGATGACCTTTAAAAAACATAATTTTATTAAAATTCCCTCCAACTCATCATAAAACTTAATCCACCACAACTGGATTTAGTTGTTCTTACAAAGATAAGATTCATGCTCCCATAAGGAAGAAGGAGATTAGGCTCACAACTTATTCTTATTAATTATATCCATACTGCACTCATAATACAGAAAGCAACACTTACATGTACAGAAATGTATGTTCTTAACTCCATATTCATCCTTTGAGATAATGTGTTTCAATATCCTTAATTATCCTTAATTACGTTAACCATGAAGTCGAGATAGTTATTTGGATTTGGGATCTCCTCATTGATTTTCTTATATTCAATACTCACTTTCACCAAGCTGCTACCTTCACCCTTTGGATTAGTATGAAGGACAATCTTCATTGCTTTGTACTCTTGCAACACATCTCCTTCCAATCCAATCATAATTACCGACTTAGTCGATCATCATTTAAAACCACCTTCTCTTTAACCACCTTAGGACTCCCATTTTTTCGATCATCACAATCAAGTCAAATAATTATCTACCAAGAAAAAGTCAAGAAATTAATCTATTCATGATTGTCTCCCATGTAAGTTTCAGTCTCTCCCTACCATATCTAACACCTGACACCTGTACCAAGTCTCCTTTCTTAATTGCCGCGTCCTTTGGCCGACATTGGATATGTCCAAACCTACGTAGGTAATTCTCCATTTTTCTCCTCGATTGGTGCTACTTCTACCTTCTTATTGATCTCCTCATTCCTTATTCTATCCTTTCTTGTATGACCGATCATCCATCTTAACATTCTCATTTCGGCTACTCCTATCTCATGCGAGTGTTACTTTTTAACTGTCCAATATTCAGTACCATACAATATAGCCAGTCTCACTGCAGTCTTATAAAATTTTCATTTCAATCTATTTGGAATTTTAGGATCACATAAAACTCCCGAAGCACTTCACCACTTCACCCACCTGCCTTGATCCTATAGTTTACATCATGCTCAATTGCGCCTTCTTTTTTTATATATGAACCTAAATACGTAAACACATCTTTTGTAGGGATTGCTTAACCATTGAAGGTTATTTCATTCGAGCTTCCTCTAGTTTCACTGAAATAGCACTTCATATACTTGGTTTTTGTCCTACTCAACCTAAGGCATTTAGATTCTAACGTTTTCCTCTACACTTCTTGTTTGGAATTTAAACATTCTCCAGTTTCGTCTACCAACACGATATCATCGGCAAACAACATGCACCACGGAACCCTATCTTGAATATTATTCATCCATGACTAAAGCAAATAGGTAGGGGCTTAAGGATGAACCTTGGTGAACACCTATCATGATTGGGAACTCTTCAGTCATACCATTTACGGTTTGCGCTCTAGTCATTACTCCCTCATACATATCTTTAATAACTTCTACATATTTAATTGAGACCTTAATAGCTAGCATGTTTCTATAGAGCATTAAAATTCTGTTGTTCTGGCTTTGAGATTTGGGTGTGGGGTTAAGCAATAACAATCCTAGGTACAAGTCTTCTGAGGATGTCTCTCATAGGGTGGAAAATTATCCTTTTTCTATGGGCCACTAAACATAAAAGAAAAACATTTGATTTCAATAATTAATAAACACTAAGCTCTTTCGGTTTTATAATAGGATAAAAGGATTAACCTTATCTCCATGGCTTGGAGATATGGGTCTCATATGCAAGAGAGAGGCTATGTGGAAATAGCTCTATAGCCATGGAAATAGTAATGCGGCGTTGTTCTAATATAGGGCTCTAACAAAACACAGGGCCATGCAGAATGTAAGATTTCCAAGTCAAAAGAACCGAAGGAACACCTTTATGTATGGCCTAACAGTAGCATGCCCTTTGAGAATTCTCTTCAGTTGGAATAGTTAGGGCTAGTTTGATAAGCAGGAATGATTTTATGAAATTGAAATCAGAAAGGGAATGGGAATGAAATGCAAGTGGAATGGAATTAACATTCCATTCTATTATTTGATAAGGTTGGTGAGGAATAATCATTCCATTCTATTTATTTATTTTTATATAGTTTTTAGACATGAAATAATATGAAAATTATGTTAAAATGATTAAAAAAAATATTCCTCAACAGATAATGTAATAAAAATGTAATATAACTTATGAAATATATATATATATTAACTAATTTATTTATTTAACATTAATTGTTTATTTATAATTATATTATTTCCTATTATATGAAGGGTATTTTTGACATTTGACTAAAATGAATTGATTTATTATTATTTTTATATACAAATTTTTTATTTTTATATTTCATATGATTTTATATTATTCAATGTGATATGAAAGGTATTTTTTTGATTGTATTAAATAATAAATATATTTAATTTATTTATTTATAATATTATTATTTTATTAATATCTAATTTTTTTATTTTAGGTGATGGAATGATTTTTATGTCATTTAACTGAACTAAACCAATTCCATAGAAATAGGAATGAGCAATCCCACCCCCTAGGTGGATTTGAGGTATGGAATAAAATGGCAGGAATGGAATGAGTATTCTGGTGCTAAAAACGTACCAAATTAAAGAATATTCATTCCGTGGAATCATGCATGTAATGGAATAGCCATTCTTGCGTACCAAATGTACCATTAAAGAATCAATATTTTTGGAGTGGAATTCTTAAATGTTCAGTACACAAGCCTCATATTAGTTACTACTCCTATAATGCAAAATTGTAAGGTACCGAAGTCTATCAATTCGTTGTAATGTTTTGAGGGCCAAATCAACTTTGAGAATAATTTATACAAAGAATATTATGTCACCTTCTTGTGTATGATCATTGCATGGCTGTGTGTGCGTGAATGTGCATGCTATAGGTCTTTTAAACAATTATAGATAATTTATTACATATTAATCCATTAAGGCTTGAATTTAGTAATGCTTTTCAAGAGGACTCATTGGTTATTAAACAGCTACAACACCTAAATATTATTTTTTTTAAATTGTTTTAAGTAGTGCTTCTTCTACTACTTTTAAAAAGTCATGGTGCTTTTAGAAACACCTTAAGTGATGCTTTTAAAAGCTAGCTTTGACTTTTCAAAATTAAAAGTACAAAAATCACCTTATTAATTTTAGAAAATTACTAAAAATATCCTCAATTAATTTATAAATCATTAAATTTCTCTTTCTAAATATATCTTCAGTTAATGATATCTATTTTTGTTATTTTATATATTCACAGCAGTTTATGATTTGTTTTACTAAACACATTGTTTATTACTTTTGCAACCCATAACAACTTTTATAAAAAATTTACCAAATACGATTGCTGTGACTTTTTAACAACAGCTTTATCACAGTAGCTTTTCAAAAACCACAATACTACCAAACCAAGCCTAAATCTTCACATTGTTTGAACAACATTTTTGGTGATAATGAAGGAAGACAAAAAGATAGAAGAAATATATATATATCCAGAGTACCAAAGATTTTACCTAGCACAAGAGCAATGTTAAGGTTAATCTATTTAATTAAGTCTTTTACAGCTATAAGCAGATTAGTTAAAATTAAGTTTGTTGTTAGGAGAAGTAATTAATGAGTTTGGGTAGTAGTTGGTTGTTTAAGTTAATGAGTTTTCATTGAAGTCCATGATTCCATATTTTTCTTTAAGTTAGTATATATGTGTAAGGGCTGTTTGATTTTGTAACTAAGAAAACATTATGAAAAATTAATAAGTTGTCCTTAATTTTAGAAGAAAATTTTGTTTTCTCTCATCTACCTTTTGCTTCCAACCAACAAAATTGGTATCAAAGCTTCAAGTTCAAAGAATAACTCATGGCCAACAGTAGTGTGGTGTTTAATAATGTGCAGTCACCATTTTTTAAGGGACAAAACTCGGGGTTCTGGTGTGTCAAGATGGAGACCTTGTTCATGTATCTAAAAGTTCTTGATCTAGTACAAAAAAGGTATGAAGAACCCCAGTCTACAAAAAATCTAAAAGTTGAAGCATTGGAAAGATTGCAAGGCAAGAGAGCTATTGATGCTAGAGTTGTTGGAATGATACAGAGAGTAGTTTCAGCTTCTATCTTCCTAAGAATCATGCAAGCTAAAAAGGCAAAGGATGCATAGGATATTCTTAAGCAAGAGTTTCAAAGAAATGCATAGGTGAGAACTATTAAACTTCAATCTCATAGAATGGAGTTAGAAAATACAAGAATGAAAGAAAATGAGAACTTCAATGAATACTTTATAAGATTTATGGAATTGATAAATCTTATGAAGAGTTATGGTGATTCTTTTGATATTCAAAGAATTGTTGAGAAAATTTTGATTAGTTTGCCTCAAAAGTTTGATCCTATTATTGCTGTTTTTGAAGAAACTAAAGATATTTCTCAGTTAAGTGTACAAGAGTTGATTGACTCTTTAAAATCCTATGAGCAAAGGTTGAGAAGGCATTTAGAACCTTCCATTGTAAGTGCCATTCAATCTAAGCTGTCAATAAACTCCAATAGAAGTGACAAAAAAATCATTCCCAGAGAAAAGAAGGTTTGACTTCTTTAGAGGACGAAGGCAAGGAAGAGGAGGAGGTAGAGGTAAAGGTAGCTTTGAAACAAAGTTAGGTCATGGGGAAGCCTTGAAGGTGTGCAACCACTGCAAGAAACCTGGTCATGAAGAGATACTATTGGTTCAGGACAGACATAATGTTTCAAGTGTAAGAAGTTCGGGCACATGCAAGAAGACTGCAATATGAAAGACAATCAGCAAGCAAGCTTTTCAGAGGAGAAAGAAGCTGAAGGTAATCTGTTTTATGTGTGTCAAAAGGCTTAAGAATAAAAGAAAGAAGTTTGGCATTTGGATAGCACATGCAGCAATCATATGACAAGTAAGAAAAAAGTTTTTTAGAATGTTGATTCATCCTACAACTCGAAGGTAATCTTGGGGAATGGATAGGCAATAGATATAAAAAGAAAAAGCAGTGTTGGAGTTGAAACAAAAGAAGGAAACTAAGTCATTCAAGATGTTTATTATGTACCAGACTTGGCAGAAAATCTACTTAGTATTGGACAACTCTTGGAGCATAACTATGTACTTCATTTTGAAAATTCTGAGTGTGTAGTTTATAACTAGTAGAGGTGTGTTATTACAATTGTCAAGATGACTCAAAATAGGTGTTTTTCACTCTCTCTAAACTATTTGAAAAACTTAGCTTGTATGGCAAAAAGGAGTGATGATTCATGGCTATGGCACAAGAGGTTTGGTCATCTGAATTTTGGATGTCTTAAACTTCTATTCAAAAAGAGTATGGTATTCAGAATACCATAAATTGATGAAAGATATGATGTATATGTAGGTTGCACACTTGGAAAGCATCATCGTAAACCATTTCCTAAAGAAGTAGCATGGAGAGCAAAAGAGAAACTTAAGTTAATTCATACCGACATGAGTGGACCAATGAGAACTCCTTTTCACTCAAAGTATAGGCATTCATTCTTTTTATTAATGATTACACTCACATGAAATTGGTGTATTTCATGAGACAACGTTCTGAAGTGTTTACTATCTTTAAGAAATTCAAAGTTCTTGTTGAGAAACAAAGTGACAGGTTTATCAAAATTTTGAGAAGTGACATAGAAAGAAGTAAAGTTCCAATGCTTTTGGCCAATTTTGTGAAGATGAAGGATTAGAAAAATAACTCAAAGTTGGCTATACTCCACAGCAAAATGAAGTTTCTAAAAGAAAGAATTAGACCATAATGGAGATGGCAAAATCCATGTTATTTGGGAAGAATCTACCGAAGAGTTTTTGGGCTGAAGCTGTAAACACAGCTTGATACTTTTGAAATAGATGTCTCAAAAAAACAGTGTGGAACATGACTCCTTTTGAAGCATAGAATGGAAGAAAACCATTTGTGAATCACTTGAAGGTGTTTGTTTGTGTATGTTATGCTCATGTTCCTAAAGAGCATCAAAGCAAACTAAATGAGACAAGTGAGAAATGTATCTTTGTTGGCTATAGCTCTATTTCTAAAGGTTATAGGTTGACAACTAAACAATCAGAAGATAATTATGAGTCGTGATATAATATTTGATGAGAAAGTAACATGGAATTTGGAGAAGTATGATCTTTGTAAGGAATCAGCCTTGCCTACTGTTATGTTGAACATTCCAGCTCAAGAAGTTGGAATTGAAGCTGAAAATCAACAATCAAATGGTGATAGCTCAGCAACATTTTCACCAAGCTCAACTCTAGTAAAATTGAGAATGTTAAGTCATATATATGCGAGGTGCAACTATACTATAATAGGATAAGCTATGTTGCTAATGTCACTCTTAAAAAGAAACGGCATGTATCACTATACTATGAACAACCGATTATGAGATGATCTGGTATAGAGTCTATGTATAGTCAATGAGGTTACTTAAAATAAAGACGACTAATTATTAATAGAATCCATGGTCAGCTTTTTGTGACTACTCGTGTAGGTACGAAGTTTCAGATATATTGTAGATAAGTCTATATTGATAAATAATTAACCTACGGTAAATAAGGAAAGTACAATAATTTATAAATGAATCAGTATAGCATATCAGTAAGAGGAGCAATAAGAGTTATCTAGCATAAAAATTTCATGTTATGTATATCAATACTATGTGGATGACTGCATTGTAAATATATCAGATAAGTTCTGGATATTCTGAGTCTTTTGATCAATTAATTTAATCTTTAGAACATGTATATTTTTCGAGGGAATATGAAAAGTTAGAAATCCATAGTAAAAATTTCATGTGTTAAAATTTAAGAAGCAAAAAGATGTATCAAGAATCAAATATTTGAAAAATAATCAGTGGTGAATATATGTAGACAAGGCCAAAAATTTCGATTAATCCCTTATTAACAATTTTCAATAATATTAAAATAAACAACAACATCTACATCTAATTTAGGAAAATAATTATTCCTATTCTTTGTTATTGAAATTCGGGACAAATTTCCTTTAAGGGGGAGAGATTAACCTGGAACTTTAACTTGTGTTTTAGAATGTTGCACGAAAATTGTTGTGAATTGGTGACTAATAAATAAATACAAATAAAGCAAGAATTAATTTTCATTTTGGTTAACGTGGAACTTAAAATTTATTCAGGTGTATACTAAGTGTACCAATAATTATATTTATAGATATAATAAAATTAATTGTGTACCATGCATATTCTTTAAGCTAGAAAGTAATCATATATCTATACTCCAGGAATATGATTTAATTTACATCACACATTTATATATATATATATATAGAATTGATATCCACAACATATTTATAAGGTAAGAAGTATTTATAATATATATATATATATAGACATGACAAGGTTTAATGTGTACCACATATTTAATATCTTGACCATAGATTTTTTTTATTATTTTGGAATTAATTTTTTCTTTTCTTTTGTTTTATTCTCTTTGTCCAACCTCTGCCAACTGACATTGCTTGCTTTCCTTTTTCTTGATCCAGAATTTTCTGCACTGTGATGGCTGGCCGAGACCTTCACTCCTTCCTTTCTCTTGTTTTTGTTTGCTTGGGTTAGAAATTGTTAGGTTGGAGAACTCAACGTGCAGGGGTAGTAGTTTGGCGCCCTGCCTCTTGCACGAATGTCTGCTCTCCTGTCAAAACAGAGGGCTGACCGAGATGGCTGTCATCATCAACCGTGGCTTCTTAGTCTTCATGAGGTTGATTTTGGGTGTGGGGAAATCTATATAATAGAAGCTACAAGGGTATGAATCTTCAACCAAGAAATTTTTTTGTTAAAGTTTTAATTATGGAGGTCAAGTGAGGATTTGAGAATTTTGTTAGTTTGCTTGTGGTTATGCATAAAAACTTAGGTGATTGGTGAGTTAATTTAGAGCTCCTTGTAGAGTATTAGTTGGTAATGATTAAAGGTTAAGATAAACAAGAAATTTAGTAGTGATTATGTGAATTAGAAGAAGAAAAGATGTGAACACCAACTGTATCCATAACGAAATTATATATAATCCAAGCATTTGCCTAATTATAAGTAATTAAGTTGAATTTAGTGTATGGAAGTTGAGCGTAGTTATACAAGTTTTACTGGATAAGTAGTTATCTAGACAACATGAAATTTAATAAATGAAGCATAGGTGAATTTAAATTAGTAAGCTAGATAAGATTTCTTAGTACGTATATAAGTATACTAGTCTATGCATTTAAGGAAACTAAATATACTTCTAGGATGTTCGGTAAATGCCTTAACAAGAGATTAGTTATCTACGAGCATGTTAAGTGAATATATATACATATATATATATATATATATATATATATATATATTAAATTAAGAATCATGAAATTTGAATGTCTTGATGTTGGGAATATGTATAAATAAAGCTTTTAGGTTAAAGTTTAAATTAGAATTCAAAAACTTGGTAATGTGAAGGTTGATGGAATTATGAATTTGGTCGGAATTAAGTACACACACCAATGGAAGTAAATCATGCTTTTAAGATGTTTGATAAAAGGTCTACAAGGAAACTAGTTATAACTTTTTGAGTAAAAACTTGTTAGATTTAATTCTTGGTTATTAGTTGTTATTGAAATTGAATAAAAAGTGTATAAACAAGAGTAAATTTTAAATAAATACGTGAAACTTAAGAATTCTAAATTTTTGTAATTAGAAGGTTATAACTTATAAAAATAATAAATTAAGTAATATTTGGAAATGTGATTGCAGTTTCGGAAAGTGTGGTTAAGTCAATGAAGCGTGTGAATGCAAGTATAAGTGACGAAGGAAATCGATGAAAGTTGAATGGTTAATTGCTACCTTTAAGGGCTAGTAGAGTACTTCAGTAATTTATTTAAATTATGTTTGTTTGATATTGATTACTGTGTTTGACATTGGTTGTGGTTGATAAGGACCAACAAAGTGAGATTTTTATGACAAGCGATTTTATCTTCAAAAAAAAAAAAAAAAATCTAGGTGCACCTAGGATAGTTTGATTTAAAATCATAAGAAAATTCTGATTCTGATAAATGTTTTTTTTGTTAATTGAGTGCTCAACCCCGGTGGGATGGATTATGTACGGAGATCAATTTGTTGTGCGGGAGTGTAAATGCCCGGTAAGGGGTGATAATATTGTGCGGGGCTGGGTCACTCGTTGGCCGTATGATTGCTTTGTGTGATATTGTTACTCTAATTTAAATTGTGACCCAGTGTGTCATACAAATGGTGAATTGGTGAAATTTACAGCATATATGTGTAATGTGAAGTGTTATTTGAACACTATTACATGATATTATTATCTATGTGTTATTACTTTTGTTGTGTGATGCTAATACCCTTTAGGTACGATTTTTGACTCACGGAATCCTTAGGACTCACCCCTTTCTCGTGTACATTTTTTTTTAGTGACAAGAGTTCGGTACATGGCATTCCTTGAGATTATGACTGGCCGATTGAATATGGCATGGTATTTTCAGGATCTTAGACTTGCAGTAAATGATGAGAGTTTGCAGTCACATTAAAACTGTGAGGTGTCTAATTTTAATATCATGTAAAAGTCTAGTTATTTGTTTTGATTACAATGTGTACGGAGCAGCGATCCTTGCCATCATGGTGTTTGTGTCGTGTGAAATCATGAACATAGGTGGTTGTATTTTAAGGCATGTTCTTTATTGTAAAGAACCTCAGCCAAAATTTTTAGTAGGTTGTGATTTATTTCTATAAATAAACTTTCGATGTTGATTTTTTTGTGTTTATAAATTTTTGGTTTAATTCATAAGTTGATCAAGAGTCATGACCGTTTCTTATTTGAGTCAAGGTTACGAAGGTTTGAATTTCATTCCTCCGGCCAGTCACACCTTCATGAAGGGTATGACAACTTGGTCTAGGCAAGGCCCTTAGTAGGTGAGGTGCACCTAGGTGTAGGCTTCAACTGAAGCTCTAGGCGATTGAAGCACACACGCCTGGGTTGTTACAGCTTATTTTTTTTTTTTTTTTTTTTTCAGGGCCTTCTTTGGTTGGATCTTAATAACATATATATATATAATATATATGTTATTAATAGGTGTACAATTTACATTCATACAAACTTTAACATCCTACTTATAAAAACCATAAACCTTATCTTTTCCACACAAAAAAATTATCTAGGGTTTGAAATGGCTCATGTCTTTTTCTATAAACTTTAAATCTTTAATACAATATATTTTGTGATATATATATATATTAAGTTTAATCACACATTCTCACTATCATTATATATATCTTCTCTTAAAAATATATATATATATATATATATATTTTTTTTTTTACTTAAGTGCCCCTAGCTGTGCGTCTAGTACCTAGGCAATAGAAGCCCTTATTGTCTAGATGCACCTAGAGCTTTTTAAAACATTGGTTGCAATTTCAACCAACTTGTGGTTGATAGTCAAGGTCATTAGAAAGTTACCGTTTTCTTTGGACATTTTTCATAGTCAATCTAACTGATAACATTTCTAAGGTTTTTTTTCTAATTTTTTAGACCAAAATAATATTTACATCGAATAATTAATTACATATACAATAAAAAAATTTAATTTAACTTTTAACTCTATTTTAATTTCAAATATTCACACATAAGATAGAATAAATAATTTACAAATATATAAAAACAAATCAAGTATTTATCGGTGGTGGAGCTTAAAAAGTTATTAGTGTTGTTTTATATTGATCACTATTTAATAAAAATTAATATGTATTCAATATTTTATTTTATTTTTTCCTTTTCTTTGATGATCAAATTAATTAAACAAGCTTCAACTCCAATGGCAATAATATTTTGATGAATTATTTTCTTTAATCAATAAGTTGGACGGCCTTTTGATAATTGCTTGTCACAACTTGCAACAAAGAGAAAACAATTTCAGCAATTGGATATTATAAAAGTAAACCACAATGAGAGATCAACTTGTGACTGATTGTTTGGCCGTTATCAATTTTCTTAGAAGATAATATAATATATAATGAATGAACGAAGTTTTTTTGGCGAGAAACACGTGTAAGTACCTACTACCTTGCCTCTGACATACATGCACGTATATTGAATTATACCAAAATTATTTAAAATGATTATGAGTCTAATTAATTTAATAATATTCATGAGGATATTACAAATTGATTAGTGATAGCTTATGTGGATAATACAAACTTTGTGATATAGTTCATCAATCAAGATAAATTGCAATTGATCTAAATAGTAATTATTCTAATTAGAAATTGTTAGTTTAATTGATTGAGGTTAGCCATCTAGATTTTTTAGGTGATTGTTGATGATTTTATCCCTCAACTAAAATATCGCGTTGTTGATCAGTTTAAGGACATGTGATTATTAGATAATTGATTATCAGATGACGCATTCACCTGGAATTGGAGATTTATGAGAATATAAAGAGTTACTTCCTATTATATAATCTATACTCAATAAGTCTCCTATAGTCTATAGAAAGGTAAATTATTTTTTTTTATTTTTTATCAAATTGTCATTTATGAAGAATACTTCCATGTACTCTTAATTTCATTTTTCCCACACGGGATAACATGGAATGCATGTATTGATGGATTTTCCCTAATCTCATTTAAATATCATGATCCAATGATTTCAATATGAAATCATTAATTTTTAACTTGATCGGAGATGTGATTAGCTAATTGAGATCAGAGTAAGCTAAAAAATAATAATTTTAAAATTTTGTTAAACATGTAATTAATAAATATATCATTTTGTCATAATTCCCATCAACACATCATAAAACTTAATTCACGACAACTGGATTTAGCTGTTCTTACAAAGATAAGATTCATGCTCCCAGAAGGAAGAGGAAGATTGGCTCACAACTTATTCTTACTAATTATATCCATACTGCACTCATAATACAGAAAGCAACACTTACATGTACAGAAATATATATGTTCTTAATTCCGTATTCATCCTTTGAGATGATGTGCTTCAATATCCTTCATTAGGTTAACGGAGAAGTTCAGATAGTTATTTGGAGTTGGGATCTCCTCCTTGATTTTCTCATATTCAATACTCACCTTCACCAAGCTGCTACCTTCACCCTTTGGGTTAGCATGAATGACAACCTTCCATGTTTTGAATTCCTGCATCACATCTCCTTCCAATCCAATTAAAGTTACCGTCTTGTCTTCATCATTTAAAAACACCTTCTCTTTAATAAACCCTGGACTCCCATCTATTCGATCATTACAATCAAGTCAAATAATTAATTACCAAAAAAAAAAAAATTAAGAAATAATCTGCAAATTAAGTTTCAGTCTGTGTTAATTTGTGTGTACGGAAATTAATGAAAAAATGCAACTGGATTTCGCCATGTACCTAAGTTATATTTCCAAACCTTGATAGAACCCTCTGTCTCCCAATCACCTTCATGAACATGAACAGCTTGTATGTTGTTTGGAGAGGCAGTTGAAACATGGTGGGCTTGTTTCGACCAGATGTTGTAAAACTTGTCAGCCGGTACCTTAATTTCCACTTCAGTCTCAACCTTCCCTTGTAAAGCCATTTCTTGATGGATTGATGCATGTGTATATCTAACTATTTATATAGAAATGAAGTCTTGATCGGTGCCCTCACTACTCACTACTCACTATTCCTATTAAGTTTTAATTAACTTAGCTTATCCGTATTGATGGGGAATAAAATAGTTTGTTATTTGTATTTTATTTTATATTTTATTATGTAATATTAGAATTAATCGTTTACTTCGTAGTATTTATAATATCTTTCTATACTTTTATGTTTTAATCCTAACACGTTTTATGTAACCCTTATATAAGGGTTAGTGTGCATTTGTTTAATATCTTTTGATAAAACTGAATATTATAGTATAATTTTTCTAACCATTTTCTCTCTCTCTCTCCCTTGCTGTCTCTCAATTTCTTTATTTTCACCTACTATGCAGCATCACTTATATTCTTAATTATTTCGATAACTAGAATATTGAAATATTTGACCGAACATAGCTACCATTCAAACATGGAATGTTTGATGAGAATAATCCTCCTAATTGTTTAAATTGCTTTAGCACCACTAGAACTCAAGGTGAAGTCTCTTACAAAGAGATAGGTAACCAATTAAACTACACCTTACGTTCAGCTGGATTATAGGTTTATATTTGACAAAAATGTCAGTAATATCGAGAAGGAGCTCAATACTGAAATTAGCTACTATATTTTGACAAGAGATTATTGATTTAGCATTTGAGTAAAATATTAGTTGCCTATGAGTCTATAAAATGAATGTGTACACCCAACTGAAATATATAATAATAATAATATGAATTTATTTTTCGTTGATCGATTTAGGACTCTTTTGGTGTATTATAAAAGATTGTATAGTATAGAATTATGCAATATTGTATTAAGCTATTTAGTTATACTATTGTCTTATCATTTTTTTTTTCTATTGTATAACTTTATACTATAAGGTATAATATAAGAAGGGATCAACATTATAAATCTACACTTCTATGTTATTGCCAAATATTGTATAAGCCAATAATCTTATATTATTATGTTATCTTTATACAATATAGCAACCTAGCACTTAAAGCTCCAAATTGATGAGCAAAACACTCACATTACACACATCATTCTCTTATTTACAAACGATGTAAAAATTAGATAAACCACTTGAGTACGTCACATATTAATTCCATTGCAATTGTCACTAATTTTAAAAGCCTATAAGGGCTCTAAATGATATAGTTGTTGATATTACTGTATTTGTTAATTGATTAAGACTCAGTATAATAAGAATCAATATTTAAATCTTGATGATTGATTTCTGCAAGCTCTAATCTCCTGTAAACCCTCTCCTAATTTCTCTACTATCTCTTGAAAAATAATAATAATAATTCACAAAAGTTTTGAAAGTCATGACCAAATATTTCCCCCAACTTGATTTATCATTTTATTATCTGATGTGGCAAAATCCTGACAAGTACGGTAGTAGCTGAATTCTTGAGATTTGTCAAATGTAAATTTTTTATTAGAATATTCTTATAAAAACAAAAGACCACCTTAAATTTCAGCATAAAAAAGTTGCCAGAATAGGTACCCAGCCAAGCAACGGTACATTGATCAAGGAAGACAGTGTAAGAACTCTGAACCTCATTAATGTGGCACCTTGTACATCATCAGTATTACCAAATGTAATTGTTACATACAGAAAGAGACCATTACCAGTTAGAGTTAACATTTTCATTTCCTAAAGATTACATATGTATCTATTCATATATATACATGAAAGGCTCATAGCCTCCCCTCCTCCCGCAGCTGTTCAAAATTGGGAGTGATTTACAAATCATTTAGTTACAAGAATTCCTATTAAACTGTGAAGATCTATTCAGGAATGGAGACAAGTGAAGGAAGCAAGAAAATGTTTCATGTAACGCTGCTTACTTCTTTGGTAAATTGGTTATGTCCTTTCTGGAACTAACAATAACGGGTGAGGCGGAGAAACTACTTTGTTTATCAGCAACTAGTAGGTTGCCATTTTCTTTACGTTCTTCTGTGTCTTTCAAGGACTTTCTAGGAGATGATGATCCAAATATCTGCACTGTTAAGCTTCCACCTGCATGGACAACAAGAACAATTAAAGTTACTTTTATTTTTATTTTTATTTTTTATACCCAAACTGACAGTATTTGAACATTATGATTGAAACTAACTAGTATGTTTCTGCAGAGCATTAAAATTTTGTAGTTCTGGCTTTGAGATTTGGGTGTGGGATTAAGCAATAACAGTCTTGGGTGCAAATCTTCTGAGGATGTCTCTCGCAGAGTGGAAAACATTCCCGGAGTATCTATTCTCGTTATTCTATGGACCACTAAACAGAAAAGCGGTAAATTACCATTTGCTTTCAAGAATTAATGAACACTAAGCTCTGGTTTTATACTAGGATAAAAGGATTACCCTCATATCCACAGCTTGGAGATGTGGGTCTCATATGCAAGAGAGAGGCTGTGTGGAAGCAGCCCTATCAGCCATGGAAATAACAATGCCCTTTATAATATTTAAATATGCGATTAGCATTTCAAGGCACCATTCTAATAAAGTGCACTAAGCAAAATATAGGGCCATGCTGAAAGTAAGATTTCCAAGTAAACAGAACCAAACTCAAACCTCGAAACTTACGGCCTAACAATAGCATGCCCTTCGAGAATTCTCCAGTTGAAACAGTTAAAGTATTAAAATTTCTGGGGTGGAATTCTCAAATATCCAGTACACAAGCCTCATATTAGTTAGTACTCCCACAATGCAAAATTGCAAGTTACCGAAGCCCATCAAATTAGTTATTATGTTTTAAATGCAAATCACCTTTGAGAATAATGTATACAAAGAATATTATGTCACCTTCTTAACATTCTACATTGAAGTTGGCTAGCTTTCTTCATTGTGTATGACCACTGCATGGCTGTGTGTGGACGCCATAGGTCTTATAACCAATTACAGATAGTTTGCACATGCCATAGGTCTTATAAACAATTACAGATAGTTTATTGACGTACTAATCCATTAAATCTTGACATTGTCTGAACAATGTTTTTGGTGATATTGAAGGAAGGCAAAAAGATAAAAAAAAATATATTTATTCAGAGTACCAAAGATTTACCTAGCACAAGAGCAGCACCGATCCAACCATTGACACCCCCACCTTTCACCAAGAAGAAACCAAGCAAAACTAGCACCCCAAACTGGCTCCAACCCATAAATTATGGCAGTTTCTGTGGCAGATACATCACACATTGCAGCCATCTGTGGTAAAATAGTTCGACTCAGAAAAATCTCCATAATGGAAATAATGCTTTCTTTCATGATAAGGAAAAAAACAACAAGGGAGATATCGCACTGGAAACCAAATTTGTTCATTTGCTACACTAACTGGTTTACAAGCCTTAGCTGTAACCTAGACTCCAATAGCCGTGCAAACCACAATATGGGTTAGCGGACCCACAGACAACTGGTACTTTGTTAATATTCAAATTCTGAACCGGGGCCCCACAACTAAGGGACGAAAAAGCAAAAAGAGAAACAGGGAAGGACAACAATTATAATTGAAGTATATTACCACAAACAACAGCATTCCACTACAACATCGACAGTGGCACAACCATTAACAATGATTGATAAAATATATTTTGGAATTTGTTTCACTCTACAATCTAACCAAAAGCCGCCATGTGGATCTGTTATTGTGCTGTTTGCTATGTATACAATATGATTATCACATCTAAACTCCATTTAATATGCCTATAGTAATTTCATCTACAAATTGATAATATATTAATTCAAGAATGTTAGTTCACTAAATAAGAATGCATGTGAATGCACACAGAGGGTATATATTTAGAGAGGAGGAAAATCGTTAAAATTGTAGATCTAGTTTTTCCATTATCTCATATACCCTCCTTTGTGATGCCCATTTCCAAGGGCTGCTATAGGATGGAGAAAAATACGTGGGGTAGTTGCAGCAAATATCCTCCACTTATGTTGCAGAATATTTGATGGCAGTAGTGATATTTCAGGTAGAGTACGTGTGGGAAAACCGACACAAACATTTAATTATGAAGGTATGAAGTCTAGAAGCTAATTAATCCTATGCCATGGTCATTCAACCATGACTTTAATCTAGGTAAGAGCAAGTATAATGATGCGTGAAAATCCTCAGAATAACAATGAAAAATAAAATTGTTTAATAATAAAACACCAAGATGGAAATATGCAGATAACAAAGTCACTATTTCTTGCTTCCTGCATCAAAAAAGAAAAAAAATAATCATTCATTTTAGAGCTTCGCCATGCAAAGGACAAGAACTATCTTTACCTCTACCCATAAGCATAACCCCATTGAGAATACACCTATATAGAGGGCAGGTATCCATGGGAAAGCAACCATCCAATCCCAAACCATGGTCCATGTCCAAGATGATGGCCAGGATTGGGGAACGTCATCAAGGCAACCACCAAGAAAATACCATAATGTTGATGACAAAGGAACAACACACACCTGCAACCAAGAATTTAGATATGATCAAACTGCAGAATGATATTAACAGGATGAAACTTTTTCCTAAATTTACACAACACATGGACAATAAACTAATCTCATATCCAAGGAGAGGTAGGAAGTTCTCTTTCTTTGTGCTTCTTGAAATATATTCAGTTCTTAACACATGAGCACCAAAAAACACTGCACTAAAGAAGTTCAAAATATCTCCAACCTGTTGGTACAAAATTCAACGATTTAGAAAGAGAAAATCTTAGCCATCTATCAAGCTCAATATTCAGCATGCAAATAGTATTTTCTCTTATAACATCATTATCAAATATATCAAGTTCCAGTGAGATGTAAGTTTGAAGATAACTAATTTACAGTTACACTTGGGGGTGATCCACTGGATTCCAGCATTGCAACTCCTACAATGGACATGAGAGCTCCAAACCAGATTCAAGCAGGAACTACTGCTCCTATATACCATCAAGTAAGGGAACAACAATCACCAGTTAAATTCACCCAAAACATGCCAAAATTGTACCTTCAAGTACATTATAAGAAAGAAGCAATTCCGTCAATAATCATAAAATAAAAACTTATCATACAGTCAACGTTGATATAAATGATGCACGCCCAGCATCAGATGTTAGCAGTCCAAGTGCCTGCATAAGGTATCCCAGACTGACCCAGATGCCCAACTCAATTCCTGTGTTGCGGGTGTGAACATCACCTCATGCGCGCAACACAAATGGGATGAATGGAATTGTGGAACTTACAAACCGCACAACCGTAAAGATTGCTGGGTCCATAATTGCTTCAACCTCTTTCACAACTGGAATATTACTAGCTAAGACATAAAAATTTCACCAGAATGGAGATCAGACCAAGTACCATCAATGCTAAGAGTGGTGGATAATTGTTATGAATTATGACTCAAAGCATCTAATAAAAACCTGCATAACGAGGAATGGAAATTTTAACCCCAAAATCATACCGGGATAAGAAATTAGCAATACATTGTCTATGAAGGAAAAGAAAAAGATGGCAGAGGGTAATCCTTTCTCAAGGGAAATTAAATTATGTTTGATTCACCAAAACCTTAATGATTGATTAACAGAATATTGATATGTTGTATCATGCTGGTGTGTGTATGAGTTATGTGCTAAAGAAATGCAAGAGAAGTATATGATAATAAAGGCGCTAAGTTGTCAAGTTAGGTGTATAATCAATTTGGATTCTGGATCAAACATGGATTTGAGTGAGGACAATTTATGTAAAATTTGTCTTCAGCTCATCAGAACAGCACCCCTCCTAACCAAAGTTCAATTTTTCTTCTGATAATATCCTATACTGAGGAAAGCCTGATGACCAAGTCATTACGCCATTCATGAGCATGCTGACCTCCAGAGGACGTGTATACAGCGGGCTATAAATTTTTAATACTCATCTCGTAATAAAATCTATTTCTTATGTAGTAATTGTGTTAAAATCTTCCTAAATCAAACACCGATTTTATGAGCATGTGAGGCATAAAGAGGAAAGAAATCTTAGCATGATGAAAACTTACAAGTGCAGGAGTTACTTTTTCTTTGTCGTTCAGAAACAGCTTCTCCAACTACCCTAAATTCCTACTATGTATTTGCACCATCATCCATTTTCACTTCCCTTCAGTCATCTGCATGAACATTTGACCATTCTCAAGCCCACCAAGGCACCAACTCAAACAAAGGCATCCTAGCTTTTCACCAGAGTAATAAGTTTTCTTATTTACAATATTTAAATTAGCACAAAATTGACTACTTTCCATCTAAATAATGCCAATGCCAGTTTCTAAACCCAATTCCATAAGTACAACCTACACTAAGGACTGGAATAGAGAACATAGAGGAGATCAGAAACCATGCTATCATCTAAAATTATCCCTCCATCTTTCAAACATATAACATCTTTAGATACAGTCAATTTCTGTCACATCTCCCCAGTAAAAAATCCCATTCAGCAAGTAAGATACCTCATGGATAGTAACTAGAAAAGCAAAGATAAATAATTCTTCAACTACCAGTGCGACCAGATCCTGCACCTTTCTAATCACCATCCTACAGATGACAAGACACTCACTCTAAAACTAACCTTTAATCCAAAGTCCAAACCAACTGGCTAAATATTAGCTAATAAGCAATCAAGCATAAATATATTTTAAACTAACTTCGGAAGAGCAAACAAATCTAATTCTCCACTCAGAAACTATCTACCCTTCTATAAGACATCTAAACAGAACAATCATCCTACTGAGATGCTCCTCATACAATATTTTTCACATGAACCATGTGACTCCTATCAATCCATATCATAAGAACCACTGCATCCAAGAAAGCATCACAAGCATAGCTAGGAAAGAGTTGATGCGCTGATAATTAAGCAGCCACTGAATTTCGATTTACCAAGAGCAAATAGTTACATTAGTGCCAGCGCCAAAGAGGATCTTTTCCTTATATATCTTCAAGTGAAACTGCACTCAGAATGTAAAATGGTCTCTGACTTCCAAGGTTTGATGACAGAAGACACAGCTTACGCAGCTGAATAGGTTGAAGTTTGATAGTGGAGCTTAATTATTTAGTTTCTAGTCCTTCCAAGTACATTTCAGTTCCTAGCATCGCAATACTCTTCTGATTTCCTAAGACATATGGATGAAATTGCACTCAGACAATAAACGGTCCCTGTTTTGCATGTGTTGGTGACAGATGATACAGTCTACACAAGCCAAGAAGTTTGGTTTGACACTTTGACTGTTGAGATTAATTACTTAGTTTCAGCGTTTTCTACATACATTCTAATCCTAGCACCATAATAATCTCCTGAAATGAGCAATGGAGCTAAAGAGATCAGTGTTTTTGTAAACTCTTGCCAGTCCAAATTTAGTTCAAATCAAGTATATCAGCCAGTCTTCTAATTTGAGTTAGAATTGCATACATATTACATAAAAAATCCTAACTTTATCATGCATTCCAGAAGTCCAATAAAATAAAATGGTATACTAAGAGATGGCAAGTTATGACTACAGGTCTACCACACAGCGTATATAAATTGTCCTGTATATTTCTCAACGTAAAAACAGCCTAGACTACATAATCTCTAGTATCGAAACACAGGAATGAAACGTACAATTGTACAGACATGCAACGCAGATTATTTCGAAATTGTATGCAGAGAAAAGCAAAAAGAATTTTAAAATCCAATGCAAGAAATTGAGTAAACATTGATCTAACCATCATTATCCTTCAGAGCAAGCAATTGAGTAAACATTAATCTCACCAGTATTCTTCTTGAGAGCAACCAATGAAGAATGGAAACAAAATTTTGATACCTAACATTTGAATTTCTTTTATTTCTACAATTCATTTGTCTTAATTTGTTCAGATTCCAAACAAAAAGCAACTGAGTGAAATCACATGCTTTCTTACCATAAACAACAGCGATGACATTGAGCAAAATGATGCTTCTAACTTTTTTAGATGCAAAAAATATCCTCCGCCATAGAGACCGTTTCCCGAACAAGGATTTGAAACTAAGAGCACCTCTTTTATGGGTCTGGATTTGAGTCGAGGAGGCCAAAGGGACCTCCTTTTTTCATCTTCTCCAAGTTGCTCACTTTTCAAGCCCTCTAATTTGATGGATTTCCTCCTTCTCGATCCGGAACCAGGAGTAGTGGGATTATTACTAGAAAAAGAATTGTGCAAAGAGAAAGTTGTGAAACGATGCCGCTTTGTGTATGCTATATGAAATGAATATAGAAAAGAAGCATTATATGCAGAAAAACAAGATGGAGGAGAAAGTTTAATTGTGTCATAGTAGCTTGTTCTGCGCCATGACCATCTACAATGAGATTGGGTAGCCATGGCTGGGCCCAGTAGGAGCTCTCTGTTAAGCTTGAAGAAGTAGGTGCGGTTGATTTGTGTGCCTCGTACTCGTGAAGACTAAACAGAGACAAAGGGGAAAAATCGGTGGGCAGTGGTATTGGTAGTCCCATGACACGGTTTGTTGTGGCCATTCACATGTCAGCACTACAAATTCAATTTGTGACAGCGTCGACAAAAGGCGACTCATGTAAAATGTGACAAAAGAAAGATATTTTCTTCACAATTTTGTTGTCTTTTGACCCGATGGAGAAATATTTTTTTATTTGGTTTCCAATTTCTAATGTGCATTCCATGATTCTACTTAGACAAATCTTTCATCATTTCCTCTTTTCCTTTTTCTTGTTTGCTAATGATTTTCTCTATTTTTATATTTATATCACATAAAAGAAAGAAGATATTTTTCCTCTCCAAATATATATATATATATATATCTACTAGTATTACAAGTTTTATATTATTTTTTCTTTTTAATTAATTACTTAAACATAACTCGGATTTTATTGAAATTATATAAATCTACTTCCATTTTTTTGTTTTTGTTGTATAAAAAAATAAAAAGATAGGTAACATACCCTATATATTCCAACAAGAAATATTGTGCCCACATCACTATCATCTTATATCTAGAAGAAATCCCACCATACCTAGGTCAAATTAAAGGTTTCCTTAGATTTTATTGAAATTATATAAATCTACTTCTGCTTTTTTTTTTTTTTGATAAAAAAAATGAAAAGGTAGGTAGAGTACCCTCACATTCTGGCAGGGAACATTGCGCCCACATAACTACCACCCTATATCTGGAAAAACTCCCACCGCACCTATGTCAAGGTAAAGGTTTCGAGCATATCACTACCACCCTATATCTGGAAGAAGCCCTACAACACCTATGTTAAGCTAAAAATTTCGAGCACATCACTACCATCTTATATCTAAAAGAATTCCTACCGTACCTATGTCAACCTATTATTGGTTACTTCTATTTCTAAAACCTACAAACAATTGCTTTCTTGATAGTAACTAAATTTCATTATAGAATAACTAAATTATACACTAAATGTGTCCATAGTTAATTACATTTTAAGTTCTTTTTCAAGTTTTATATCATATAGATACAAATATAATTTACCTTTTTAGGAATACTACTAGATTAATCATTAAGTATGTTCTTGTTGTCGAGGCGTAGCATCCCTCATCATATATGGCGAGTAACTAATTTCCTCATCTTTTGGAATGCTGTGTTTCATTAATTCAAATTTCAAAATACGAGAAAAAGGCATATGTAGGCTGGGACAAGGACTATGTCCCTTGTCTTTTTTCAAAAAAAATCAAATTGCAACGCGATCTATTTCTCTTTCTGATCTCCTCTCACCTTCTTTATTTCTCTCTCTATCTCCTCTTAGCTTGGTTGTACCCAACAGTCATGACATTGTCTGCCACCACTATTGCTCAGGCCGCAACACCGATTGTTGTCCTCACAAACACATTCACTTCCTTCGATTATAATTAATTATCAACCAAAAATCTCAAAACACCTAAATCTTCTAAAATCAACCTAAACATTTATACTAATCCCTATACTATTCTAAAAGCTAGAAGACCCTTATGGTCTACTACTTTAAAATAGTATAAATTAATTATTTTTAAACTAAATTAAATTAACTAAAACTAATTAAAAAATTATTTTTTTTCTCTCATAATAACTACCCATTACTTCATTCACTCACAAAACAACTACAACTTCTTCATCTTTTATCTCTTAATAACTAACCACTTTCACTCACACACTAACTCAAGAATGAATGAGAATGATAATCAGTATGTTGGTAATGTTGATGGTGATGAAGTTGGTAATGATGAAGGGAATGGTAATGTTGACAGTGATGAACTAGAATGGGAGAGGAAAACAGAGATAATATACTGATGTTGAAATAGTTGGTATAGCCAATATTCCAGACAATGATGGAATCAGTGATATGTCGGTTAAACTTAGGAAATGGTTACGTAGAGAGACTGTTGACATATTTGAAATTAGTGAAGCAGCAATGCAAGGTAGTGAAGGTGAAGTAATGCAGGGTTGTTAAGGAGAAACAATGCAGAGTTATGAAGGAGAAACAACGTAGAGTTGTGAAGGTGAAGTAATGCTTGATAATGAAGAAGGTGGAGCAATGCAGGGGAATGGTAATGTTGACAATGATGAACTAGAATGGGAGGAGGAAAACAATGAGAATATGCTGATGTTGAAATAGTAGATATGGTCAACATTCTAGACAATGATGGAATCAGTGACATGTCAGTTAAACTTAGGAAATGGTTACATAGAGAGACTACTGACATATTTGAAATTAGTGAAGTAGTAATGCAAGGTAATGAAGGTGAAGCAATGTAGGGTTGTGAAGGGGAAACATTGCAGAGTTGTGAAGGTGAAGTAATGATTGATAGTGAAGAAGGTGAAGCAATGCAGGACAGTGCAATTGAAGTAATGTAGGACAGTTTAACTGATATAGTGCAAAGAAGTGAAACAATGAAGATGAGTGAAGCTGTGAAAGGGGAGGGTAAGAAACAAATTATGAAAAGGAAGGGCAAGAAACAAGTTATGAGAGGGAAGGGTAAGAAGGAAGCTATGAAAGGGAAAGGGAAGGTTCCTACTATAAGGATGAAGAACAACACCATTAAAAAGAGAAGAGCAGTAGTAAGAATAAAGGAAAAAGACCAGTTATTGACGTAGAATGTGACAATAAGTCTGATTCTAAAACTAAATCTGATACAATAAGGACAAAAAAAAGTTGGTAAAGGTTCTAGTAATGTCGAAAAAAAAAAAAAAAAAGACTTCTTATCAGATCTTGAAGATGACTATGATTGCCTCAATAATCCTCCGACTGATGTTATGATTACCAAGAGGCTACCAGAGTTTAATGAAGTTACTGACATGGAAAATCTTAATTCGAAAGTAGGAATGAAATTCAAAAATGCTCAAGTGTTCATGAAAGCTGTAGTTGAATGGAATATAAAGTATGGTTATGAGATTGTATGGGTTAGGAACTAAATAAAAGAATGACAATTGTATGTAAGAAGAGGTGTAGCTAGATCATGCTTCACATATGCAGGGGAAATCCACAATTCAAATTAAGACATTCAATCCATATCATCAATTCCCAAAAACTTTTGATAATAAACTTGTGACCAATAGATACATTAATAAGAAATATGAAAATATGCTTATGGACACTGCAACTTGGAAGCTGTAAGATATGCAGAAGATTGTTAGAAGGCAATTGAAATGTGATGTGCATTTTAAAGCATTCTATATAGCAAAGAGAAATGATGCATCAATGCATGAGGGGGATTACAAGAAAAAATATGGAAGAATGTGGGATTATGCAGCTATAATTATGAAATAAAATCTTGGTAGTTCAGTGAGAATATTGACTTGTATGTCATAACCTAGTGAATAACCACATTTTCAAAGAATGTATGTTTGTTATAAGGCTTGGAAGGATGGTTTTAAAGCAGGTTGTAGGAAGTTGATTGGTTTGGATGGTTGCTTTTTGAAAGGCATATTTGGTGACCAACTATTAAGTGTTATTGCTAGAGATGGGAATGATATTTTATTTCCCATTGCAATAGGAGTGGTTGAGATTGAAAAAAAAGATTCTTGGAGTTGGTTTATGTATGAACTATTGAGAGACTTTGGTTCTATTGAATAGCATGGATGGACTTTCATCTCTAATAGACAAAAGGTATGGCACTTAATAACTTTTGTTATTTGTGACGAATTTTCAAATGCATGATTGTGGTTGACATCCTTTTTTTGTGTGTGTTTAACAGGTTTTAGTTGAGACCTTTGAGCAATACTATCCTAAAGTTGACCAAAGATACTGCTTAAAACATTTTTAACAAAATTTTACAGCCAAGTATAAAGGAAAATAATTGAAGGATGCAATGTGGGAAGCAATATATACAGGAACTGTGAGGCAGTTTGAGTACTGGATGAAGCAGATAAAGAAAATGGATATTAAAGCATATGATTAATTAAGAAATATAAATCCTAGTCAATGGTCTAGGTCTTACTTCATCCTAGATGTCAAATACAATTGTTTGGTGAATTAAATTTGTGAATCTTAGAATAAATTAATTCTGGAAGCAAGAGAGCTGTCCTATTTAAATATATTTGAATGGATAAGAAAGAGGATGATGACCAAGATTCAAGTGACAAGGGTGGGAATGGAGAAGTACAACCACTACATTGTTCTTAAAGCTCAATTTGATTTGGACAATTCCAAGAAGGACTCAAGCAATTGCTTTGCTTCATATGCTGGAAAAAACAAGTTTAAAATTGAATGCTACAATACATCATATGTTATTGATTTAAATGGTCAAAGTTATGGATGCAGAGCATGGAAGTTTAGTGGAATACCATGCAAACATGTTGTTGTACTTATTCAGATGAAGGATGACCAACTAGAAAATATGTTCGTTAGTATTTTAGCAAGGATATATACTTGGCAGCATATTATATAACATGGTTCCCATTCTTGGTCAACATGATTAGGAAGAGACTAACTTTTAAATTATGATGCCTCCTTAACACAAGATACCAAGTAGCATACCTAAAAAGCCTAGGATGAAGGGACAAGATGAGAAGAATTAAGCTAAAGTGGATAATGTTGTTGCAACAAAAGTGGCTAGAAAAGGAGGTCAAGTCACATGTGCAAAGATGCAAGATTGAAAACTAGAACAAAAGGTCTTGCAAGGGACCAGTGCACAAAGATTCCAGTCTTTTGAATAGTGCAAGCAACATAATATTAAGTGCATGGCTAAATCAGTTCTTAAAGTAATTAATGAATCATCAATTTTTTTTACATGTATTAATGTACTGATTTTTAATCACATCAGAGCAAACAAGTAAGTGGTGAAGGATGTAGTAACCAAGGAAAAAATTTAGAGACCCACAAAGTTAAACAAAATCAAGTCAAGCAAGTCTAGGCAGAAAACTAAAAAGAACAATGAAGAATTTTCCAATTGTCAAGGAAAAGCTACAAATCAAAGGAGGATTAGTTAGCAAGAATAAATGAAAATGATGATGTTGAAAATCTATTTTATTTTTATTTTTTATGTGTTTGTGTTAAGAGTGTTTGATTAGTTATGTATTAAGATGATGTTTATGTTTTGAAATTAATTTCTTAGTTTGGATGTTTATGTTAGCTCAGTTATGTATTAAGATGATGATGATGATGATGATGATGTCTCAAGTTTGGATACGTTTTAAAGGATAATTCTTCAATGTTGATTCTATTTCATTATGTATTAATTATGTTAAGAAAATTTAAGTGTTAATAATCAATATGTTTCAAGTTAGGATATGTTTTAATGGATAAAATTTCAATGCTGATTCTATTTTCATTATAAAGAAATGACAAACAAAGAAAATAACAAGAAAGAGAGCTTTGTTGCTCTATTTTCATTACAAAAGAAATGAGATACAAATCATTACACTAAGCTGATTCTATCTAGCCATTCTATTTCAACTCATAACCTAACCTAGACAGAGGAGACAAACTATTATAGTCTGTAACACAATTTCAGTAGCTTAAGTTGCAATACAAAACTATCAATAGTTCTAACATTATGAATTCTTGAATTCTCATCCAATTAAGCATTTTTAACAAAACATAACTTGTAATTAACAACCATGTCCAACATAGCAACTTATATAAGTTTTTTCCCCAAAGTTCAGCCTCTTAGAGTGCCTTCAAGACTTCTACAGTTTCTTTATTCTTCAACTCAGCTTCAATCTCATAAGCTACTACAATTCCTTCCATGTTTTCTTATAGTTTTCATGAATGTCATCAAATTCTATTTGTAATGCAGCATTTTTTTGAAGCAACTCCTTTATAACTTTAGTCTCACGAGCACAAATTTCAGCATTAAACCAAACAAAAAATGTTGCAGGTGTTTGATTTCTGATATAGAACAAATATCTTCAAAAAAAAAAAAAAAAATTATAAACATCATAAATTAATAAACTGAATCATACTTCATTCACCTAAAAATACAACCAAAAATTCAAAATTTATGAAAGCAATGCTCTTACCCCAAACCTCCTACATCCATAAATCCTTCTTCCTATATTATGTTTTGTCCAAGTAGTCTTCAATGGAGATATTTCACCACAATAATAATTTTTCGTCATATTCTTTGCACTTGAATTTCTTGAATTCCTTGAATTCCTGGAACTCCTTGAAGCACACAGTGGACTGGAAGATTCTGAAACCTAGACCCAGTTGGCTTATTAGCCGTGGAGGAGATGAAATGTTTCAAAATGAAATGAGGTGATGAAGAATTGAAAAAAGAAGTAGTGGATTGAGAATGATTTGAGGAAGTCCGGATTTAGGGAAGAAATTAGGGTTTTCAAAGTATGGGTAAAAAAAATGCAGGTTGAGATAACAGTCTACTCACACGTGCATGGCACATGAGTGCTTTATTGGTTAAATGTAATAGATTCTATCAAGGAATAATTTTATTCAAAACACAAAGAGTTGGCTTTGGACAAAATAAAACACATGTATGATTTTTGGAACAAGTTATACCACAAGAGGTTATGTGTACTTTACTTTATATTTTATTATGTAATATTAAAATTAATCATTTACTTAATAGTATTTATATTATGTTTTTATTTTAGGACGCTTTATGTAATGCTTATATAAAAGGTTAGTATGTATTTATTTAATATTTTTTGATAAAATTGAATATTATAGTATAATTTTTCAAACCATTTTCTTCCTCTCTTTCCTTTTCTGTCTCTCAATTTCTTTATTTTCACATAGGCAGCATCACTTATATTCTTAATTAATTAGATTACTAGAATATTGGAACATTTGACCGAACATTGCTACTATTTTTTTTACTTTTTATTTTTGCTAACAGAACATTGCTACCACTTAAACATTGAATGTTTGTTGAGATAAATCCTCCTAACTTTAACACTACTAAAACTCAAGGTGACGTCTCTTATAAAGAGTTAGGTAATGAATTGAACCACACCTTACGGGATGGAGCTCAACGTTGAAATTTAGCTACTATAGACTGACTAGAGAAGATATAATCAAGGTAGGAGATTTATGAATAATAATTTTGTACCACAATGTTGAAATTTAACTATTATATGTGGTGATTTATGAGAATAGAAAGAGCTACTTCCTATTGTATAGCCTATACTCAATAAGTCTCCTATAGTCTAAGAAAAGGCAATTTAAATTTATTTATTTTTATCAAATTGTCATATATGAAGAATGCTTCCATGTCTCTTAATTTTATTTTTCCTACATTAGATAACAAGGAATACATGTATTGATGGAATTTCTCTATTCCCACTTAAATATCATGATCCAATAATTCCAATATAAAATCATTAATTTTCTACTAGACCGGAGAGGTGATTAGTTAATCAAGATGAGCATAAACTAATCCAGACACACCTTACCGTTCAATAAAAAACTAGTAATTTTAAAATTTCACTATACATTAACTTCAAAAATTTATCAATTTGTCATAATTCCTAGCAACACATCATAAAACTTAATTCACCACAGCTGGATTTAGATGTTCTTTCAAAGATAAGATTAGAGGGAGATTGGCTCACTACTTATTCTTATTAATTATATCCGTACTGCACTTATAATACAGAAAGCAACACTTACATGTACAGAAATATATATGTTCTTAACTCCATATTCATCCTTTGAGATGATGTGCTTCAATATCCTTAATTACGTTAACCATGAAGTTGAGATAGTTATTTGGAGCTGGGATCTCCTCCTTGATTTTCTCACATTCAATACTCACTTTCACCAAGCTGCTACCTTCACCCTTTGGATTAGCATGAAAGACAACCTTCCATGTTTTATATTCCTGCATCACATCTCCTTCAAATCCAATTAAAGTTACAGACTTGTCTTCATCATTTAAAAACGCCTTCTCTTTAATCACTTCTGGACTCCCATCTATTCGATCATCACAATCAAGTCAAATAATTAATTACCAAAAAATATATCAAGAAATTAATCTGCAAATTAAGTTTCAGTCTGTGTTAATTTGTGTGTGTGGAAATTAATGAAAAAATTGAACTGGGTTTCGACCATGTACCTAAGTTATATTTTCAAACCTTGATAGATTTATATAGAATTGAAGTCTTGATCTATGCCCTCACTACTCACTATTCCTATTAATTAATATCATAATTATCATTTCTTAATTTATATTAGATATTAGACTTAATTGCACTTTTGATTTCTATAGTTTAAATTTGAGTTCATATTTTTCCTAACAGTTTCAATTACTATAATTGGACCCGTCCATAGTTTTATTTGATGCAATTGGATCTCTACCGTCAAGTGTCATTTAGATTAATGCTGATGATAGTGATGTGGTGTCCATGTGATATAGTTGACCAATAAAAAACAATCACAGAGTATAAACATTTAATTAAAAAGCATTTTTTAAAAAAGAAAAAGAAAAATAATATTACATTTATAAAACAAAATAACTTTTTTCTTTCTCTCTCTTCCTCACCACACCCACTACTCAGATTTCTCCATAACCACCAGATTCATAAACCCCAAATCATTTTTGAAACCAATCCTTTTCTCTCTTTAGCTCCCGCTCTCCCTCTGGCACTCTCTAATCCAAATCAAAATTAAAAATTTCAAGTTTTGACTTATTTGGACACCATGTGAGAATTTGATATTTCAATTTCAAAAATCAAATTCCTAACCTCATACTAGCTTTAGATCTGAAATTTTTAGATCCAAGTGTTGGCAGAAATGAAAAAAATTGTGCATTTTACTAGCTCACTTCGACATGGGTACTCTAGCTTTGGCCAACGAGATCAAAGAAGTCATTGGCAATGATATAGATGCCAAGATCGAAGCCATGAAAAGCCGTTATGCTTTTTCTCAATGGCGAGAATATACCTCAACTTTGCATCACCATCATTCGCTATCTGCTTCCTTCCAAGGACCATACGGTTCAAAAGTTTTTCCTTTGCTTCTCCTTCTCTATTTGAAGATTATTGATAAGACTGATTTTAAAGGAAGGTTCTGCTGGAAATGTCCTCATTTTCCAAAACAAAGCCCTCCAACCATTAGCCATCAATCAACCCAAACAAATTTGTTGTTTTTTTGTTAGTACCTGTGATGGTGGGTAAAGACAGAAGAGAAGACTTTTATTTATTTTTTGTTTCATAATTTTTAATTCTTATTATCATTTTCTGTTTTTTATAAAATGTTTATTTTTAAATTTTAATTAAATTTTATACAAGATAAGTTGCTTTTTTTGATTTTAAATATGCCATTTGGGTTGTCCACCTCAATTTCTGTTGGACACGTCACCCACGTAGTGTTAGTTTAGACAATAGATGGACCAAACTGCATGTAATTACATATGGAAGGGATTCAACTACAACAATAGAAACTATAAGGACTAAATTGAATTGCAAATTAAATTATAGGCACCAAAACTACAATTAAGCCTAGATATTATAAGCCTTCGGTCCCTAACATATAAAAACTCTGTAGGCTTCTTTGTTTAAATTAATTTAGCTTTTCTAATAGGGGAATGAAATGGTGATAATTTGGAAGTTTGTTCTTTGTATTTTATTTTATTTTATATTTTAGAGTAAAGTACACATAACCCCCTTGTGGCATAGCTTATTCCCAAAATCATACAAGTGTTTCATTTTGTCCAAAATTACTGCTCTGTACTTTGGATAAAACTGTCCCTTGATGAAATCTGATACATTTAACTAATAAAACACTCACATGTCATGCAAGTGATTAGACCGTTGCATTTAACATGCGTGTTCTCTTCTCAAATTTTAAAATCCCTAATTTCTTCTCCCAATACCTCAAATCCTAACTTCCCAAATCCCTACTTTTCCAAATTTAAAATTGGTGATCTTGTTTTATCATTCTCAAACAAAGAATTTTTTGGTTTTGGGTTGGATTCATCTACATTGAAAATAAGAAATTGTTGCTTCGAAAGGTATGTTTGTGCATTCTTTATTTTTGATTTTGCTTATGCATGTGTTATTTGAGATTAGCATTTTGGGTTACTTCATTAGTGGTTGAATATAGTGAGTAACATGTTGAATATAATGGGTAACATGTGCTTCTTTGGTGTTATTATGTTGACTGTGATTGTTGTTTGATGCCATATGTATATTTGTTTATTATATAGGTTATGGCTAACATTACCTTTGAGATTCACAATAGGGTAACTTTCTCTAATTTCTATGGTCTAAAGACTTAGGTAGTGGTGTAGAGATAATAAACTATGATTCTGACTTTCTTAGTTATTGGAAGCTGCAAAAGGTAGCCACTGACTTAGGATATCCCATAACTTCAGCCATTTAATACTTAAAACCTGGAAAGACTATATCTAATAGGCTAGTATATATCAAGCCAGATAAAGAAATCATAGAAATGCTAAAAGATCACAAGTTAAGGGAGATTTTTTGTTAAATATAACAACCAAGGTATTTGTCCTATAATCAGTATGCTGGTAATGTTGATAGTTATGAACTAGAATGGGGAGAGAAAAATAGTAAGAATGTAGATGTTGATTTTAAAATAGTAGATTGGGTCAACATTCCAGACAATCTTAGAATCAGTGACATGTTAGTTAAACTTAGGAAATGGTTACATAAAGAGAATGCTGACATATTTGAAATCAGTGAAGCAGCAATGCAAGGTAATTAAGGTGAAGCAATGTAGGGTTGTGAAGGAGAAACAATGCAGAGTTGTGAAGGTGAAGTAATGCAGGACAGTGCAACTGAAGTAATACAATACAGTACAACTGATATAGTGCAAAGAAGTAAAACAATGAAGAGGAATGAAGTTGTGAAAGGGAAGGGCAAGAAACAAGCTATGAAAGGGAAGGACAACAAATAAGCTACAAAAGGGAAGGTTAAGGTTCCTATACAAGAAAGAAGAATGGTACCATTAAAGAGAAGAGTAATAGTAAGAACAAAGAAAAAAGACCAGTTACTGAGTTAGAACGTGACAATGAGTCTACTTATGAGACTTAATATAATACAATGAGCACGAAAAAAGTGGTGAGGGTTTTGGTAATGTCAAAAAAAGAAACATGACTTCTTATCAGATGTTAAAGATGACTATGATCCTCTCATTGATGATGAGATTACCAAACCAAAGTTTAATGAAGTCACTGACATGGACAATCCTTATTTGAAAGTAAGAATGAAATTCAAAAATGTTCAAGTGTTTAGGAAAGCTGGGATTGAATGGAATATACATGATGGTTATGACATTCTACGGGTTAGGAATGAAAATAAAAGAATGACAGCTATATGTAGGAAAAGGTGTGGCTGGAGGATTTATGCTTCACCTATGTAGGGGAAATCCACGATTCAAAGTAAGACCTTCAATCCATATCATTGATGCCTAAAAACTTTTGATAATAAACTTATGATCAGTACATACATTAGTAAGAAATATGAATATATGCTTATAGACATTCCAACGTAGAAGTTGAAAGGCTTGCAGAAGACTGTTTGAAGGCAGTTGAAGTGTGATGTGCATTTAAAAGCATTCTATAGGGCAAAGAGAAAAAATGTAACAATGCATGAAGGGGATTACAAAAAAACAGTATGGAAGGATGTGGGATTATGCAGCTACAATTGTGAAATATAATCTTCACAGTTCAATGAGAATATTGACTTGTATACCATAACCTGGTGAACAACTAGATTTTCAAAGAATGTATGTTTGTTATAAGGCTTGGAAGGATGATTTTAAAGCAGGTTCTAGGAAGTTGATTGGTTTGGCGGTTGTTTTTTGAAGGGTATATTTGGTGGCCAACTGTTAAGTGTTATTGTTAGAGATAAGAAAGATAATATATTTTCTATTGCAATAGCAGTAGTTGAGATTGAAAACAAAGATTCTTGGAGTTGGTTTATACATAAACTGTTGAGAGACTTTGGTTCTATTGAAGAACTTGGATGGACTTTCATCTAGACAAAAAATATGGCACTTACTAACTTTTGTTATTTGTGTCCAATTTTGAAATGCATGATTATGGTTGACATCCTCTTTTGTTTGTGTTTAACTGGGTTTAGAGACCTTTGAGCAATACTACCTTGAAACTTACCACAAATATTGCTTGAAGCATCTTTACCAAAATTTACAGCCAATAGGGGTGAGCAGGAACCGCCTAAACCCGACAACCCAAACCGGAACCGAACCGATTGACCCGATATCCGAAAACCCGAGCCCGTGGTCAGTTTTTGTCAAGTTGTCATGCCTATGTTATGTCGGTTTGGTTGATTGTTTTGGTCATGGAATTTTCCAGGGTTCGGATAACCGACCCGAACCGAAATACATATATTTTTTTTTTTAGTATTTGAAAATTCAAAAATTACCTAATACCTAATACCCTATCTCAAACTCACCTTTGTGCGACTGTGCCTCCTTGCTCTGGTTCACTCGTTCTTTCCAGTTTCCACTGCTTGAGCATCGTTCCCAAACCCCAGTCCCAACCCACGGCAGGAGGCAGCCATCGTTCTCAGTCCCAGCCGGCAGCAGCCATACTCCATCGTTCCCAGTCCCAGAAGTCTGCGACTGTGACTTCTTGCTCTGGACCTCTAGTTCACTCGTTCTTTCCCACTGCCGGAGCATCGTTCCTAGACTCCAGTCCCAGCCTACAGTAGGCGACGACCATCGTTCTCAGTCCCAGCCGGCAGCCGCCATACTCCATCGTTCCCAGTCCCAGAAGTCTGAAGCGCAGCAGTCAACTAGATCCAGTCCTCTCGATCTCTAACCCATTTCTCTACCAGACCCAGTCAACCATCGTTCGCAGTCCTAACCAGACCCATCGTTCCCAGCCGCCATCGCCCTATTCTTCTTCCTCTTGATCCATTTGAAGCTGAAGACGTGAAGATCTGCTCTATCAATCCATCCCTTCGGGAAGTTTGAATCTGAAGCTTAGCAGTCAGCCAGTCCTCGATCTCTTCTCGATCAAGTCCGAAGTTGAAGATCTTCTCCTCTCGTGCTCACTGCTCAACCAGTAAGTACTCTAATTTATCACTTTTCAATTTTGTTGTTTTGTGTTTGTTGGATTTAGTTACTTGTTATTCATGGATTTTGAATTGGGAATAAAGTATCTGGAGCTTTAGGAAGGCAATTAGACTTGGTAAGGCAGAGAATAAAACTTGAGTGCGAGATATCATTGTTCCTTTTGGACTTTGGTTGTAAGGGAGTTCAATAATCAAGTGGCTTCGGTCAATGACTCAATGTTAGTGATCCAAGCCATGTAAGTATAGAACCTAAATTATAAATCAAAAATGCATATAATTGATAGTTTTTTGAATTTCTAGAATTTATTATATCAAAGTGACCCTATAAGCTGTAACATGGTATATTTACAACAACTCAACTAATTATATATTCATTAGTTAATTAGTATTTTACATTTTACCAAGATTCTTATTGTTGTATTCTTATGGTATGTTTTAATTTTGATTCATAGATGGATGATACTAGAGGGATACCATTGGATCCAGATGAAGTTGAGATGTTGTCTGATTCTAAAAATGATTTAGAAGCATCAAATTCAGACTAAGTGGGCAACAAATCCAAGAGAAAATCATTTCAAAGCCTCATTTGGCAGGTAAGAAAAGGGCCAAATCATCTTGGGTTTGGGGACACTTCACACATGTTGAGGGTACTTCTGGACTTAATCGTAGATCTGCATGTAATTGGTGTGGAATTACTTATGCTTCTCATTCTAAGAAAAATGGAAACTCTAATTTGGGGACACACTTGAAGTATCAATGCAAGAAATTTCCTAAACATTTAGTGCCTGGCTGGGATAAAGTTCAAACTGTTTTAACTGGTTATGCTACAAAAAAGATGAGGGGGGAAATGAAGTAAGTAGCAGGGGGGGAAGTACATTTGGAAGTGTTTCTGACAAGTATAATGAGAGGGCATGTAGGGAAGCTGTGGCTAGGTATATCATAATGAATGAACTACCTTTTAGTCGTGTTGAAACGGAGGGATTTCGTATGCTTGTAAGTCAATTGTGCCCTAAAATGCATGTAACCTCTAGGTGGACAATGGCTAGAGACATTTACAAGTTTTTTTCGACTGAAAAGCATAAATTAAAAAGGTGGCTGGTTAATAACAAGCAAAGGGTTTCACTCATAACCGATTGTTGGACTTCGGTTCAAAACATGAACTATTTGTGTTTGACTAGTCATTTTATTGACAATGAATGGAAGTTGCATAAGAGAATCTTAAACTTTTGTGTAGTTGTTGATCACAGGGGTGAGACTATTGGAAAGACTATTGAGGGGTGCTTGTTGGATTGGGGTATAGACAAGGTCTTTTGTGTTACAGTAGACAATGCTTCTTCAAATGATGGGGCAGTTAGTTACTTAGCTGATAAAGTTACTAATTGGGGAGGGTCTGTTTTGAATGGAGACTTGATGCATGTTAGGTGTTGTGCACACATACTTAATCTAATTGTCCATGATGGTTTGAAAGAATTGGACATGTCTGTGCTTAGAATTCGGACAGCTATTAAGTATGTTAAGTCTTCATCTTCAAGGATGATGAGATTTAAAAAATGTGTAGAAGCAGAGAAGATTTGTACCAAGGCATTTGTGAGTTTGGATGTACCTACAAGGTGGAACTCCACATTCTTAATGTTGGATTCAGCTGTGAAGCATGAAAAAACCTTTAATAGGTTAAAGATAAAGGATGGTCAATATAGAAGTGAGTTTGAGAATAATGCTAAGTTAGGAAAGTCCACTCCTACTAGTGAAGATTGGGAAAAAGCTAAGGTGTTTGTAGAATTTTTAAAGCTTTTTTATGATATAACAAATAGAATATCTGGTTCATTGTATGTTACATCACATGTATACTTTCATGATTTCTGTGACATATTAGCTTGTATTCAGAAATGATAGGAAGTGGTAATAAATCACTTGAGAAGATGACAGTGAGTATGAAAGAAAAACATGACAAGTATTAAGGTGATATTAATAAAATCAATCACATTTTCTTTGTTTCTTTAGTACTTGACCCTCGATACAAGTTAAGGTTTATTACTTATGGGTTCAAGAAGTTGTTTGGAGAGGAAGAAGCTGAGTTCATGACATGGAAAGTGAAGGGCACATTGGAAAGATTATTTGACTATTATAAGATTTATGAACAAACCAATGAGGAAATGGATGCCTTCTCAAATGATATAACTGCATCTTCTTCTTCACGACATGCAAGTTCAAGTAATGATGTTTCTGGTATCTTTGCCAAGGATTTTATGAATGAAATTACTCAAGAGGAGTCTCTAGCTGGAAAATCTGAGTTGGATAGGTATTATTTGGAGTCACATGAGGCCATAACTGAAAAGTTTGACATTTTGGAGTGGTGGAAATTAAATTCGGGGAAGTACAAAGTGTTAAACAAATTGGCTAAAGATGTTTTGGGGGTTCCTATTACTACTGTTGCTTCTGAATCAGCTTTTTCTACCAGAGGTAGAGTACTTGATATATATCGAAGCTCTTTAGAACCAAAGATGGTTGAGGCACTTATTTGCACTCAAAATTAGCTTAAGTCTAATCCTTTATCAATAAGCTGCGAAGAATCACCTGAAGAGCAAAAGAAAATAATTTCAGGTAATAAAAATTTATATAAGATGATTTTCAGTGTGTTTAACTTTATATATCCTTACAAGATGTATATTAATTATTTTTTAAAATTTGTATTAGAGTTGTCTGGTTTTGTTCCTGAAGAAAGCTGCATTCTAGATTGAATGTCATTTGGGAATTGATAACAGTGTTGTTTTTGAGGTGAGATTTAATTTATCTAATACTCTTTTGTGTTGTAATACTATTTTATTTGTCTTTCTTATTAAATTCTATTTTTTTTTATTTGAAGATTGAAGAAGTCGATGCTTGTTGAAGTGCTAGAGGATGGAAGCTTGGAGCTACTACAACATGCCAACTAATGCTGACTATGTTTCTTATTTTATTTTTCTCATTTTTGGATGTTTTGCTATGTTGAATTTAAATTTTTATGTTGTTTTTTGAAGTTTGAACTTTGATTAGGGATATGTGTATTGTGATATGTGATGACTATTTTGTTTTCGATGTGTTGGGACTAGGTTTTTATAGTTTGGATGTTTTTCTTGGTAATGAACCATTTCTAATGATGTTTTGCTTATTTTGGATGAATTTTATCACTTTGGACAGGTTATGTTTTTTAATTTCTAGTTATAATGTATTATTTCATGATTTATTGAGTTTAACTGTTTAAGTAGGTGAATGGATTTTAAAATTATATAATTTAGATTTTTTATGGATTTTTCTTTCAAATTTAGTTGATTTTTGGTTTCCAATAGGTTAAAATTGATTAAAAAACGAATTTGGGCTTTTATATTTGGGCTTTAGCTTTTAGTTTTGGTGGGAAAAAAAACCACATCATAACCGACCCGAACCGACTTAGGTCGGTTTTGGAATCGGTTTGGACAACTATACAACCGACATTGTCGGTTAGGAAGGTCCGTTGGAGGATTGTAATAACCGACTAGGTTGATTCGGTTAGTGGATATCTCAGAACTGACCGAACCGACCCGATGCTCACCCCTAACAGCCAAGTATAAAGGAAAAGAATAGAAGGATGCAATGTAGGGAGTAGCATATGCAGGAACTATGAGACAGTTTGAGTATTGGATGAAGTAGATAGAGAAAATGGATGTCAAAACATATGATTACTTAAGGAGTATCAAGCCTAGTCAATGGTCTAGGTCTCATTTGATCCCATATATCAAATTGTGATTGCTTGGTAAATCAAATTTGTAAATCTTGGAATAAACTAATTCTAGAAGCAAGGGAGATGCTACATTGAAATATGTTTGATTGGATAAGAAAGAGGATGATGACTAGGATTTATGTGAAAATGATAGAACAGAGAAGTACAGCCACTATATTGTGCTTGAAGCTCAATTTGATTTAGAGAATTCTAAGAACGACTTAAGGAATTGCTTTGCATTATATATATGTTGGAAATAACAAATTTGAAGTTGAAAGATACAATACATCATATCAAGTTGATTTAGATAGTCAAAGTTGTGGATACAGAGCATGGCAGTTAAGTAGAATATCGTTTATACTTGTTGTTGCAGCAATTCAAGTGAAGGGTGACCAACCAGAAAATATGCTCATCAGTATTTCAGGAAAGATACATGCTAGGTAGCATATTCATATGGCATGGCTCCTATTCCTGACTAACATGATTCGGAATAGACTAACTTTCAAACTATAATGCCTCCTCAACACACTATACCAAAAGTGATTTACAGCAACAAAAAAATTGCAACACTTGACAAACCATGGCCAAAAAATATAGTATTGCAATGAAAAAAAAAATGTTGTCTAAAAAATTAAATTTCAGCAATGCATATAATGCAACATCTAAATAACTATTGTAATAGTTAGTAGTTATAACGAAAATAAACTATTGCTTTAATTTTAGAACTATTGTAACAATTATACTACAACACTCAAGAAATTATTGCCATATATAATTATTGGCAATATTTAAATAAGCGTTGCCTTTGTTTTTGTAATGAAAATAAACCATTGCTTTAATTTTGAAACTACCACAATATTTATACTATAACATTCAGGAAACCGTTGCCATATATAATAATTGGCAACATTTAAATAAGCATTGTCTCTGTTTTTAGCTTTTATTTTGGAATTGTTGTAATAGTTATAATACAACATTCAAAAAACCGTTGCCATATATAATAATTGGCAATGATTAATTAAGAGTTACCTTTATTTATGTATATTCTAACACCAATAATTTTTAATTTTGTGTTGTCACATTAATAACTTTAAAAATAAATATTGCCTAGTCTAAATATTGTAACTCCTGTATACATATCTAATATTTTCCCTCCTTATTACTTTTTTTTTCCTCCTAATTTTCTTTCCATTTTGTTTTCTTTTTTTCTTAATTTTAACTCGTGTACATATCTAATATTTTCCCTTCTATTACTTTTCTTTTTTATTTATTTTTATTTCGGCTTAAACCCTAGAAGAAGCAAAGATGGTATCCTTCTGGTAGGTATTTGTCTTCTTTGGGAGCAATTCATTCTCTGAATCAATCACAACCTTTCAACCTTTGGTGGGTTCTTCTAATTTGAGTGTTTCACCAAGATTCAATTTCCCTCTATAAGCTTCAACTACACTGCAACTGGCTGCTCCCCCATTTCCATTTCCAGCTGACTGAGTTCGAAGATTGAAATGGCTTAGAAGCTGAAGCACCCAGAGAGCAACGTGCCGCTGATAGTGCCGTTCTTCAGAGACGATAAGCTTTCCTGGGCATCTGAATTTTTAGTAATTGCGTAAGCTTGAGCACCAAGCTCTTATTTTTCTCTTGCTTCCTCTATATTTGGTTGGTTGTCTCTTTCATAACCCTAAACTCAGCCGTTAGTTACTTTTGCTGTTAGTCTGTAATGAAATACGGAAAAATTCAGGTACGCACAAATCCAATCCTCATCACCTTCTATATTCGCTTGGTCACTGCCTCTCATGTTTAGATTCTAATACTCTGAACCTAACTTTGACTATTTTCTGCTACTTCACCTTCACTTCCTTGTATCTCTTAGGCCAATGTTGTCAGTGCCCTTTCTTCAATGGCATTATCCTATTAATATTGAGGTAATGTACCCTCAAGTTTTTATGCTTTCACTGTTTACATTGATCTGTGTATGATTAGTATGCTATGGGTGAACGTATTGATTAGTATTTTTTTTTTTTTTTTAATTAGGTATTAAACATAAATTGTCAGTTTAGTTTCTTGGGCTACTCCAGTTCTAAATTGTTGTGTTGCTGGAGGAATTATGGAATGGCTAAAATGAATTTGTTTCACATAATAACCTTCGCTAGATTAGGACTCTTTTTATTTGGCTTGGGTTCTGAGGTTGGGTGTATTAATCTGAGATGCAAATCAAGGAATTAGATGATTGGTGACTGCTAATAGGGCTGGGCTTCCTATTACCCTGTCTTTTCTTGAGAAGAATGAGAATCAAGTGATTATGCTTTGCTCTATCATGTCGTTCTTTTCATTTTATTTCAGGAGAACCTAGCAAATCATTGTCATAGGAACAATGTTAAATACGTAGTTTATATTTTTAATTATGTTAGAAGGCTAATGTGGCAGATTATTAAGTATGTTAGAAGGCTAATGTGACAGATTACCTCTATTTAGGAATTCTATGTTTCTATGTACAAAACTCAAGCATATAATTAGCATGCGAATTTGAGGGTCAAGATCCATTTCTGGTTGTAACTTTCCAAAAGCTACTGGGGTAGGGTTGAAATAATAAAGATATATAATGGTTATGAACTTATTGGGTTTTGAATGTTTAGTAAATATAATAGACAAGATTGGCCTATTGCAAAAGGTTTTTGATATTTTTACTTAAAAAGAGTTAGTAAAATTTGCACTTTACCTATATGTTATTGTGAAATTATTTTGTGACTTTTCACTATGAACTAAATCAAAAGCCGAATCACATAAATTCTTTATGTTTTAATTTGTTTCTCGATATGTATTGTTGGCCTATTAATATAGTTGTAATAATATTAAATAGCTAAGAAGTGATTCATTTAAACGTTATATTGTACTCTCAAGTCTCAAACCAACTCCTTAGTACCACATGATGGTGCCAATTAGTCTTTGAGGAAAGATTGTCTCCCTTGAAGTTGAGATCTTATTTGGGTTTCATGGGAAATAGTGAATGGTTAAAGGTAAGCTAATGTAGTTGCTAATAACATCAATTACATCAATGACATGATAGTATTTGATGATGGCCCTTTCTTTGTTTATTTACTTGGGTTCGTAAGAGAAGGAAATCCCAATAATAAGACTGACAAAAAGTTTCTATTCTGGATAGGCCCAATTATAAAGAAACATCATATGGGCAGAAAATTGCAGAACCTTCATTTTATTTTTTTTTTCTCTTAATTCTTGTTCTGAAAAGGACAAAGTTGTTAATAAAAAATACATATTAAAAAAAAATAAATATATATATATATATATATATATATTTATATATATATATATTAGTAGTTGTATGACACTACTATATAACTTCTAAAATATTACTTTTATCTACCAAAAAAAAATAAAAAAAATATTACTTTTAAAGACAAGGTAACAAAACACACTACCATGGTTTTAATGTGTAGATTTTTTAAAATATCACTACCAAGTTAGAAGTCCAATGGCAACACACAACTATGAATACTGTGTAATCAATTAATTACTTTAAATCATGCATTAATTAATTGCCAAATCACAAAGTCACAAAGAGAAGAACATGATCTTATAGGTTTAGGTTACTAGGTTAAATAGATCTTTGTGAAAGAAACATCTTGTATTTTAATAACGTCTATAATTAGAGAGGAAATATATATATATATATTTTTTTTTTTGGTTCTTCAGAAAGTAAAGCAACAAGAAACGAAAACTAACGAGGGAACGTTACACCAGCTACATCCGCAATCAAGTAAACCTCCAAAGAAGTAAGAGGATGATCCCAAACATGAAGACCCCTATCTGCACTAAAGTTTGCCACCTTAGCAACGTGATCTGCACAAAAGTTTGCCTCCCTGTAGCAATAAGTAAGGGTGCGGATCTTTCCCTAGTCATCAAGCTTCGACAGTCCAAAATTAAACTACCAAGGGGTGAGTGCCAGTGTCAACATGAGAGATTAAAGAGACAGCTTTCTTCGAATCTGATTCAATGTGCAGCAGCCTATAACCCCTATCGCATGCTAAAGCTAACCACAGCCTTATTGCCTGCAGTTCTGGCAACATAATATTTCCATATCCTAGGCTCAAAGAAGCCAGCCAGCCTAACTCCATTTCCATTCCAGATCAGACCACCACCAGCTGAAAGACCCAGATTTCCAAAGTTACTACCATCCGTGCTCAACTTTAGCCAGTTATCACTCGGTGGTGACCAAGCCACCATGTTGGTTTCCCGTCCTCCTACTTTAACATCTTTCTGATCCAGCATGTGTAGTTCGAAAGTCAAACTCATAATTCGTCCACATATAGTAGCACTTGAATCCCTCGTATGGTAAAAAACATGCAGATTTCTCTGCTTCCAAAAGACCCAAATAGTAGCCAAAAAATAAGTGGTTCAAGGTATTCCTCGAGGTTTATAAGCATTAAGGAACCGTAGGTTGTCCTCCATCCAAGGAATCAAATCTAAAGAGTAAAAGGAAAACACTTAATTAGGAATGAGTAGATTGTTCCAAACCTCCCTCGGAAAAGAGCAATCCCGTAAGACATGAAGAATTGTTTCAGGGTGGGTTTACATTGTTCGCAGTAGTCATTTTCTGCCATATTCCTCTTCATTCTTTCACAATTTGTTAGAAGTTTATTATGCCTTACTAGCCACATGCAGAATTTTATTCGAGGGAGGCCTTTAAGTTCCCAAAGCCACTTCCACTGTCCATTATCCGAGAATATAGGATTGTCTACCACCAGAAAATCCTAGCCCAATTTTGCAATGTAAATACCACTTGAGGCAGTACCCCAAAAGTTTGTCCGGTACAGTAGTCACCCGAGACGGGGGTTTTCACAATTTCCTGCTTGATGACATCTTGTAAAGAAACTGATAGAGCTCCCAAATCCAAGGTTCTAATCCAAACTAATGAGGTCAGCCACAATAAGATGAGAATCATCACCAATATCTCCTTGAAAACAATCCGCAAGAGGAGTTTTATTACACCAACGGTCAAACCACAACCAAATATTTTGACCATCACCTACCCTCCAAGAAAAACCACTTTATATTTTCTTATAACTTCATACAATACATTTCCACAGCGGCGAGTCCAACAGTTTTGAAACGAAGACGCTATCCTGGGATTGATATATACGACGCAAAACTTGATAATAAGGTTTATCATTCATATTAAGGATGTTCCAGACCAGTTTGCCCAACAGGGCAATATTTTATTGTTCTTGCATCTCTAATTCTCAGACCCTCTCCCCCACTTCCCTCGAAGCGATAACCTGCTGCCAATAAACAAGATGAGGTTTTCTTACAGTATCATTGGAACCCCAGAGAAAGTCTCTGTTAACCTTGTCAATGGTGTTACATATAGAACCAAGGAGCAATACCGTCTGCATAGTATAAAGTGGAAGGGAAGACAAAGTTAACTTGATGAGAGTATGCCGACCTGCCAGACTTAGGCAATTACTCTTCCAAGTAGCTAACTTCCCCCTCATTTTGTCAATCAATCCACTGTATGTCGCCTTGGTCACCGGCCCATGAATTAGGGGGACCCCTAGATTTTATATTTGCTGCTCATCTTTCTTTTACGGTATAAAGGGGATGACTCATTACTTTAGCCCATTTTGTTCTCCTCTTGTTCTATGAAGTTATTGTTGGCTTCCAATTTAGTGTTGGTGCAGCAAAGAAAGGAAAAAGGGAACCGAATGAATAAATATAAAAAACAAAAAAAAATGATATATTTATATAATTTGAAATAAGATGGATTTAGATGTAGTATGAATAGAACTAGCTAAGGCTAAAAGCTAGACAACATCATAACAGCACTGCCTTGACCCAAATTGAAAACTCAATAAACCTAAATGCTTTTGAATCCTAAAAAAAATATGTATAATCCTAATGAACTAATCCATATTTGTTGAAACAAGCTGAAACCACTGGCTTTGAGGATTGTCCATCCATTTAGATTTTTTTTTTTTTTTTAATGTGTAGATTTTCCAATGATAGCATTTATGTCTAAACATTTTAACTGTTTTCTAGTTTTATCTGTTCTTGTGATTCATTCTAAGTTGTAGAGATAGATACTTAAATTAGATATAAATAATTCTTGTTACATGTTATTTAAGATAAATGGAATATATATGATGATATAGATGGACTATTGCATGAGACCTTTAGAGATGTAGCTGGGGGGTTTAACTCTGTAGGAGGGGATGTGAATAGAGAAAGGCCAAATGCAGATGCTAAAAAGTTTTACGATCTGATTGAGGAAGCTAAGCAAGAATTATATCTAGGTTGTAAGACTTACTTAACACTTTCTGTTATAATTAGATTGTATCTTACAAAGTGTCATTATTGATGGAGTAATGTCTCATTTACTGTTCTCTTGGAGCTAGTAAAAGAGGCAATGCCTCATCCTAACATTCCTAGCTCCTTAAACAAAGCTAAGAGTATGGTAACCTATTTGGGTTTGGATTATAAAAAGATTGATGTGTGCCCTAATGACTTCATTCTCTATTGGAAGTTGAACAAGGACAAAACTAAATGCCCTGTTTATGGAACTTCAAGGTGGAAAATGAATAATGGCTTGCAAGAAAATACAAAGGAGGAAGAATCTATGAAAGCCAAGGAAATTCCAACTAAGGTGCTTAGGCATTTTCCTCTCATACCAAGGCTTCAGAGATTGTATTTGTCTTCATAAACATCAGCTTCAATGCAATGGAATGAAGAGGAATGTTTCAAATATGGGAAATTAAGACATCCCGCAAATGCACAAGCTTGGAAGAACTTTGACTCTTTATACCCTGATTTTGCAATGAACTTTCGTAACATAAGGCGTGGATTAGCTAATAATGGGTTCAACCCTTTTAGGACCATGAGCGTTGCACACAATACATGGCCAATTGTTCGAATGTCATACAATTTACCACACGGTATAACTATGAAACTAGAGTATTTTATGCTTTCATTGCTTATTCCAGGACCTTCTTCTCCTAGAAAAGATATTGACATTTATCTACAACCTTTTAATTAAGGAGCTTAAGGAATTATGGGATAATGGTGTGGACACTTATGATGCCTCAACCAATCAGACCTTTTCTATGTGTACAACTTTATTACGGACTATTAGTGATTTTCTTGGATATGATATGCTGTCTGGATGGAGCACTAAAGGAAAGTTGGCATATCCTTATTGCAATTATGAAATGCATGCACTTAAAGCATAGTCATAAGATGTGTTATCTAGATCATCATGTGTTTTTAGATATTGAGCATCCATAGAGAAATGATATGAAGTCTTTCAATGGAGATACTTAATTTTGGCATCCACCTAGTTTGCTATCAGGTTAAATGATTTTGGAATATTTAAAGTATTTTGAGTATGTCTTTGGAAATAAAGATAAAAAGAAGAGAATGAAGAAAAATGACAACAACCCTTGGAGAAAGAAATCTATCTTCTTTGAGTTCTCGTATTAGGATCATAACACATGTCGTCATAAGCTTGATGTAATGCACATTTTGAAAACATATGTGATAATGTGATCGCGACATTGTTTGACATTCTAGGGAAAACAAAAAACCATGCAAATGCTCGTTTTGATATACTAGACATAGGCATAAGAGAAGATCTTCATCCAATTGTCTACTGATGGTCAAAATATAGTTTTTGCCAAAGCATGCTACTCATTGACACATATGGAGAAAGTGACATAAGCAAAACTGTTAGACAATAGTGTTTCAAATATTTCATGGTGCGTGCATCTTGATGATAAAATAAAATTGGCTATAAAAATCATGATGCTCATTGCATGCTCCAATACTTATTACAAGTTGCAGTTAAAGACATGTTGCCTACACATGTTGCTATTGCATTGATCATATTAGGTGACTTCTTTCGAGGCTTATGTAGCAAAATTATTCAAATGAAGGATTTAGAGCGTTTACAATATGAAATCTTAGAAACTTTATACCACCTTGAGATAATCTTCTTATCTAGTTTCTTTGACGTAATGATGCACTTGCCTATTCATCTAGTGAACAAGGTTAGATTAAGTGGACCTATACAGTTATGGTGGATGTATCTGGTAGAAAGATATTCATGTAAGTTGAAGTTATATGTTTGCAATAGGAGTTGCCCAGAAGGATGTATAGCTGAAAGATACTTAGTTGAAGAATGCATGACTTTGTGTTCGAGATACTTGCATGATGATGTAGAGACAAGATTTATTAATCCATCTTGGAATTGTGATGATGAAAGTGCACACGATGGAACACCTTCATTATTTTTAAATCTTGGTCATCCTATTGGGGGGAAGAATAAGAAGAAAAAAAAATTAATGGACTCAGGTGCATCGATATATCTTATTCAACTATGATGAAGTCCAAGAGTACATAAGGTAATTAAATTAATTAATATTAATTAAATTCTCACGCTTGTAAATGTAATAAGCATGAGGATTTAATTAATAATCAGCAAGGAAGAAGAAAGTGGAATAAAGCTCAATATTATAGTCAAGATTTTATTGATTGATTTGACAGTCGGGTCTCCCAACAATAAGTACTTGAATGAATTGAATATTTAGCCATTGGTCTTAACTTTATTGGAAGAAAATTTAATGGCTATTTCATTAATGGTTACATGTTTCACACTATTAGTCGAGATAGTAGATGTAAGACATAAAATATTGGTGTCACCTTGACAGCATTAACACAGTTTTGCAAGCTCAAAGAATGGTAATTCAATACTTGGAAATATTACTTATTATGAAGCTATACAACAAATAATTGAGTTAAGTTACTATAGTCACTTCAAGACTGTAGTATATAGATGCCAATGATATCAAGTGAAAGATGATAATTTTGGTGCTACAAGCGAGGGTTAACTTTAAAAAACCATGCTATTCTAATGACTTATTTGTGCTGGCTTTTCAAGTGCATCAGTGGTTCTATATCCAAGACCCTCTTAATCTAGATTGGCATTATTGTGATGAAGACAATTTAGAGAGACTTATCTGATATGAAAGAGTATCTTGATTTAGCTATTGAAGATCCTTTTTTGAATGAACAAACGAATCTCGTACCAGAGCATATGATAGTAATTAACAATATAGAGAATATATTCCTGCAACCATCATTGACAAACCACTATGTGTGCTTGATGCAATTTTGACCAAAGATGATACTAAAGAATATAGTGATATTGATAATACTAATTGGGATTTTATGGATTAGATTAGATTACCCTTTCATGTTTAGTAATTTCTCTTTACAATGTTAACATGTATTCTAAACATGTTTTGCAGTTGATTATGTTCTGAATATTACTATAGATTATAATTGTAGCTGATTATATTTTGATTATTACTATTGATTATAGTTGTAGCTGATTATGTTCTAAATAGTGCTATTGATTATAACTGTAGTTGATTAAGTTCTGAATATTGCTATTGATTATAGTTGCAGTTGATTGTGTTTAGAATATTGATATTGATTATAGTTGCAACTGATTATATGTTCTGAATATTACTATTGTAAGTTTTGATGGTGACTATAGTCAAATAAATTTTTAAATTTTTTGTTTATGTACAGGAGATTAGTATTTTTAAATATACAAAAAGATAGATGAAGAAGAAAACAGTTTCTCCAAAAGCCAAGAGAAAACTTGTATACATGCTTCCTTATAAAAGAAGGTGACTACAAGTTATCTTAAGGCTTTGCACCAGAGGCAAAACTTATGCCAAGCTAGTAATCAAGTTGGAAATAATGTTAAGTTAGGTCCAACACAGCATAAACTAAATGACACAAGAAACAAGGTTCATACTAGAGGAAACACAAGTAAGTCTAAAAGAAATGATCGTATGCAGCTTCAAGAAAACATAACTCAGCCTGCGCAATTGTCAAGTCAGCTACAAAATGCCTCATGTTAGTCTAAAGGAGTATAAATAAGCTTCAAGAATACATTTCTCAACCCCCAGAATTTTCAAAGAATCAACAAAAGTTCTCAAGTCAGCTTAAAGGTAACCCAAGGTAGCATCAAGAAAATATCATGTAACCTGCTCAATTGTCAAGGTAGCAACAGAGCAATGCGTCAAGTCAACTAGATAAAGAGAACAATCAAGGCAAAGATATTCTTATAAAAAAGAAAAAATATAAACCAATAGGTCTAGTTATGTCAATGGCCAATTTCCTTGGTAAGCGTGAGCATGATCAGCATGTAGAAGATTATCAAGATGTTGGTCTACATGCTAAGTCTATAAAAATTCAGCGAGCACGCTCTTTTGGTGGCCAAAATGCATTTCAAAATTTGGATAAGCCAACGAAGCAAGTGAATCAGAGAACATCTTTCTTAGATATTCATGCTCAACTATACACATCAAAAAGTCAACAAAATGAAGTACAAGAGGTAGGGCAGAAATTTGAATCGAATAGCTTCGAATATTCTGTTAGTTGTATTTGCATTTGAATTCAACAATCAAATTCAAATTCAAAAACCTCTTCAAATTTAAAATGATATTTGAATTTTCATTGCATAAAATAATATATGTTTACAATTTATGTTTAAACTTTGAAATTATAAATATATAAAATAAAATAGTAATATAAAATCTGGGTGTAAATATTCAAAATATTCAAATTCATCTTAATATTGTATAGTACACATAAATTAGAATAATTTTCTATCAAATCCAATACCCCCAATTTCAAAGTATAAACCATAACCATATGAGTTGATGAAAATAAAAACAAATTGATGAGTCTTACCTTGAAGCAGAGTTTCAAATTTCCAAGCCAAGGTCAATAGAGAAATATAAGAACACAAGTCACAACCCGTAAAGAATGACTGAGCCTGCCACCAAGAAGCGATGTATGAAAAGAGTGGGGAGTGAGGACTGAAGAATAAAGCTAGCATGAAATTATGGAGAATTTGGCTCCTATAAAATTCCTTAGGTTTTCTACCAAGTAGTAATTTTTTACTCTTAACCATTCAAATTATTTTTTTAAATCTCAATTATCTAAATAATTAATTTTTAATTAATAAATTGAATATAATATTAAAATATACCATATTTTTATTCTAAATTCTAATTTTAAGCCTAAACCTAATCCTAATCCTATCTTTAAGTATAAGCCTAAATCTAACCTTAAACCTAACTGTCACACCTTTCGTGGAGACGTGACTGGCTAGAGGAATGGTAACCAAACCTCCGTAACCCTGACTCAAATAAAGAAATGACAATGACTCCTGACCAACTAATGAATAAAACTTAGAATTTATAAACGCAAAAGTTAACATAAAAATAAAATAAAAATTGTTGACTAAAATCAATCACAACTTATTGAAAATTTTGGCAGAGGTTCCTTGCAATATGGAACATGCCTTAAAATACAAACCTATAAAACTCATGTTCTTACACAACAACATCACAAAGACAATAAGGAGCTCTGCTCCATTCACATCATCAACAAGACAAATACTAGAATATTACATCATACAAAATTTGACACTCACAGTTTTAATGTGACTGCAAACTTTCATCATTGACTTCAATTATGAGATTTTGGAAAATACCTTGCCGTACTCTGAAGGCAGGTCATGAGCTCGACAATGCCCTATACTGCACCCATGTCATTAAAAAAAAATTTAATGAGAGGGATGAGTCCTAGGGACTCCGTGAGTGGAAAATCGTACCCAAATGGTACTAGCATCACTCAATACAAGCATATAACATATATAATCAGTTAGCATCACATGACAATGTTCATGTCTGCATTCAAAATTATACGTACACGTTAGTATTCACCATAAGTTCACAACTTACATGATTCATAGATTCACAAATTAATCGAAGCAATCTTAACATACAAGCACACAAAGGGCCAATGAGTAACTCAGCCCCGCACAACAATATCACCTCCTACCGGGCAATTACGCGCCTGCACAACAAATTAATCTCCGTACATAATCCATCCTACCGAGGCTGAGCACTCAATTTAAAAAATATTTTTCAGAATCAGAATTTCTCATAATTTTAAATCAGGGTATCCTAGGTGCACCTAGATTTTAAATTTTGGAGATAAAAATCATTTTTCATAAAAATCTCACTTTGTTGGCCCTTATCAACCACAACTAATGTCAAACAAAGCAATCAATATCAACCAAGCATAATTTAAATAAGTTACTAAAATACTCTATTTGCTTCTTCTTCTTTTTTTCCATATATCACGTATATTCAAATAAACATATAATTACACGTACTAATCTAGCCTCTAAAGGCAACAATTAACCACTCACCCACTCACCTTAACTGATTTCATTCGTCACTTACACTGACGTTCACGCACCTTATCAGGTTCACATTAAGATCCGGAACTGAAATGCATATACCCAAATAATATTTAGTTCATAAACATTATTGTTATAATCTGTTAGTTACTAAGCTTATATCTCAACTTCTATAGGTTCCTTTATGTAAATTTTCCATTAAGCTATTACATGCCAATTAACATGAATTGGACTTTGTGTAATAGGGTTAATAATGGAGGGATATTTTAAATGTCTTGACAATGCATAGGGTAAAAGAAATCATTAGAAAGGATAAAAAGCACTTAGTGAGTTAGAGATGTTGAAACTGTCCAAACTTGGGGTTTGGATCAGTGTCCACTTTAATAGTCATATCTTTCTCTAGGAAACTCTGAATCCAGTTTGGTAAAATTTATAAAATACTAGACACATGCAGCTTTCTAATGGTATATCATTTGTAATTTTTAGATTTGTTTATCAATACAGTTTATTATTTGATGTTGCATCAAATTCTGCAGCATGCAGGATTTTTGACAACTTTGACCTTACCTTAGTTAATTGAACATCTCTAGGAAAAATGAAATCTGATTCTGTTTGTTGGGTTTATTAATAGACAAGTATATCTATCTTTATTATTTAGTAACTTTTCCTATAATCTACCATGAACCCACTCAATTTCTTACATGAACCAAAAACAGGGCATTACAAATCCTGCTTGACCTAGCTGGAGTCTAACAGCTATAACTAACAACATACTTGGAACCAAGCTACGAAATTTTGTAAACAACATGTCAAGACTATAAGATACATTTTATCTTTTGAACTCTTAATTTAATTCAGCCCTGAAGACTCGAAATACTGAATTCCTTTCACCCACGAATCTGCCTTGTAACCCTTTCAAAACCATTCACTTAAATAAGAAATTACCATTCTTAATCTAACATATAACTTACCTAAACTATGGTTCAAAGGCAATAAAATTCCTGCACTAATTCCTTTTTGTTATATTACACCCTAATTTAGTTCTTAAGATGATTTTTTTTTTTTTTTTCTAATATTTAGATTAAGGAGTAATTTGAATTCTTTCAACTTCCTAATAAACATGGCAGCATATTTGCTGCCTTGCTTCATGCTTCCCACTATTAATTCACTACTACCTATTATAACACATTTATCACTCACGGACAAAGAAAATCCTCCACCTAATCGGATAGACATATATGGTTTATAACTCACACACCCTGTTTCATACACACAGCTCACTAGGAGCTTTGAAGCTCACGATGGTTCAGTCAAAGAAGAAAGCAAGGTTGAATTATTATGCATAGCTTGGAGTATGGAAGGATTCAAGAAGCTTAGAAAATGGATCCTAGGTAGTGATGATATGTAAGCCATACCTTGTATTTAAAATTTAAATATCATTTCATTTCTCCAATTTAAAGTGACTTTTGTATCATGCCCTCCTATGGCCTGAAATTTTTGCACTGAACAGCAGCCCCATGGCCGACAACACAAGCTGGAACAGGGCAAATTCAGCTGCCAAAATTTCCTCTATAACCCTCCTACAAGGCTAAACAACTGAGGTACAACTACCGTAACGAAGGAGAAAAGGGTGGTAACTCTTGAGTACTTGAATTCTTGGCTGAGCAAGGAAAAAGTGCAGAGAATTCTAGGGTCTTCTATTGCAGTGAAAGAAGAGGATGAAGGAAAGAAAGTCGGCCTCCAGTCAAAAAGAAGAAAGAGAAATAGAAAGTTTAAGAAAGCAATAAGATATAATTAAAAATTCAGCTTGTGGGTGGATTGTGAATCCAAGTAATATATATTGACTGTAAACTTCATCAAATTGAAAAAGAGAGTTGACACTAATGAACAATTTGTTTCCTTCCAATTCTAGGTTCGTGCTATCCATTTATTCAGCATTCTCACTTTCCAACACCCATATTATTCCTTGTCTACTTGCAATTTGACACTACCAGCCTTGGATATATTGCAGCAGAGGGTAATAAATTAAAATTTGTGGTTATAAATTACTCTTAGTTGCAAATGTTATATATATATATACCAATATTTATTTATTTATTTTAATTCACTTTAAAAAAAATTGTTGTTCACTTGGTTGCAATCGTTCACATACAACATCCACGCACGTTAAACTCTAAAGTTATAACACTAACCCTAACTCTAACCTTAACCCTAGCCTTAACCTCAATCCTAATCTTAACCCTAGCCTTAACCCTAATCCTAATCCTAACCCTAATCCTACTCCTAACTTTAATCCTAATTCTAATTCTAATTTTAATCATAATTTTGAAAAAATATAGTTTAAAAGAGTTCTTGTTAACAAAAATTAAGAGAATTATATTTGGTATTCCTAAAAAATTTTATAGGATCTAAATCCAATGTAAAAATGGTAAAAGTAATATATTTTTTAAATAGTAAATACCAATTAGTTAATCGAATACTTAAACAAATAATTTGATCGAATATTAAATTGAATACTACATCATTTGAATTTAATTTGAATTTAAATTCAAATTCTAAAAAGTACTTCAATTTGATTTGAATTCATATTCAAATCTACTTCAAATTTGAATAATTAAATCGAATTAGAATTCGAATTCAAATATCGAATTGTGTGATTTGAATTCCAGTCTTGACAAGAGGTGTATCAAGAAATGAACAATTCAAATGGTGCAGAAATTGAGTCAGAAGGTATATTGTCTATCATAATAAAATTGTTTCAATTTTCAATTTCTTTAAGTTAAAATTTGTCATCTTTTGAGCAATAGGGAAGAAAAGTGCTAAAGGAGTAACAAGGTGTGAAACTGTCCATGTACGAGAAATTGAATATAGGAAAGCTATATGCTTTAATGAATATGAGCAACCAACTGGACCAGATGACAAAACACTAAATGAACTTAGTTGTTTGTTGGATACTTTGGCTAGGAATTTTCGATATTGCCCATTGACATACACTAGCTAGAAAGCTATACCAGATAATATGAAGGCATTATTATGAGATTATGTCAATGTAAGAATAGTATATTTTATTTATTTATGTACATGTCATTATTTAAATGTGATTAACATATTAGAGACTTTATTGAAGATAAATTCATTATCCTACCGGAACCTATGAATTGGATGCTTTCATCAATTAGCGAGAGTTGGAGAATTTACAAGTGCAAATAAAGAAGACACATTTCAAATAGTTTCAAACTATTGCAGAGAGGTGGAAAAATTGTCCAGAAAGAATACCAGATAACCACTTTAAGATATTGCTTACTTATTGGAATTAACCCAAAGTGTAGGTATAAACTTAAACTCTAAGAATTTGAAGTTGTATAGATTATAGTATATAAAACTTATCTTTTCTTAATATTATTGAATGTAACAAATCAGTGAAACAAACTCACAAAATTGGGCTAAGCTAGTAGACATGCATCAAGTTGGTCCAAGAAGCTTTACAAGAATACAAGAGTTGGTATACAGACCTCTTTTCTATACTTACGATTTCTAATTAGCTAAAAGCTACTAGATTGTTATCTTTTATTTTTCTAAGTAGTAGTATATATTTTTGTTTTTGGAAAAAAAAAAAAATTACAGCGATCAAAGAAGGAAAAACATCAAGATCCAACACAAGAATTTTTTATTTTTATTTTTAATTGAAACTCATGAAAGCAAAAAGGGAAAACAAATAGATTCTCATTCAACTAATAAATTGTAAGCATTGACTTTGTACATTGACTGGCTTTTCATTTTTATGATTTCTTTGATTGGTGAAGCTAGAACAATCTTGTTTCCATGATAAGAATCATACTTTCTTTATGCGTTTTTGTTTATTTATTTGTAGTCCCTACTTAAGGAATTAACCTCAAATTATAATGAAAATCAAGTAAAAGTATTTGCTACTATGTTTGGAGGAGAGAAACCTGGGAGAGTGCATTGCTTGGGAAGGAATATCACACCATCATCATTGAAAAGAAAATATGATTTTGAGTCACTAAAAAAGGCCAATGAATAAAAGTTGCAATCTATACAACAAGACATAGAAAAGAAGATGGTGGATCCTTTTCAAACTGTTTTACTTGCTTTTTAACAAAGAAATCCCAATCTAGTCATAAATCCATATATAATTGCACCATTGTTAGCCTCTTTTCCACGTGACGTTGCCAGTGCACATGAGATCATTTGCCTCTACACATTTACCAATACTACAAAAGGTATGTCATTGCCAACATAAGTGATCTTTACATATGCTCAAGTTCTTTCTGATACTATTTGATTTGTATTGACTTGAATAGTCTGTAGTGTCTGTACAGATGTGTGATATGTTTTTAGGATTCTAATATAACCTTTTTCTTATTATATTTTTATGCTAATGGATTTGGAATAAGTTTTAGTGATCTCTGCACATTACCAACATAACTGATCTTTACATAGCCTTTTTACAATATTTTCATGCTAATAATTGAATTTCATGTGATTTGTTTCTTTTGTTTAATGAGCCATATATCTTCAACAATGTTGCAGTAGTAACATTAATCAGTTTAGTGCATATAATGTATCATAGCTAAAGACTTAAAACTTGTTTTGCTCTCCATGCACATATGTTAGTAGTTTTAGTTTAACTAAAAATTCCTAATTTTGATAGTTATTAATGTTGGATTAGTCTTTGCATGGAGGTGATAGCATTTTGGATGATGAAAATGATGCTAGACTTGATGGAATTGGTCTGAGGTATACAATTGAAGGTTAAGCTATGCAAAAAGTCTTCATATTGAGCTTGTTGAGATTGGTCCAAAGTCTCATCAAAACTATAGTAGACTATTGGTGATCCCGGGAACTTGTCAATTATGATATTATTTATTTTGTCAACATAATCATTTTTTGGGGTCAAGATACCTCGATTTATTACTGCTTCCAAGGACTAAGCATAAAGATTAATGTTTGGAAAAATACCACTTATCAGATCATTAACAGAAGCAACATCATCTATGTAAGGAACAATCATGGGAGCAAGTATTTTAACTTTATGATCTGCATGATCAGGATCTATTCCATTACCAATCCGAACCATATATAGGCTAAAAGAAGGATCTTCAAAGGCCCGCATATTCTCATTTTATCTAATCTTTTCAAATAAAGGCCATAACTTTGATGAAACTAAGCTTGCTTTGATATATTCTTCCTTTGCAACTTTTGGCACAACTCGAAGCACTTGGCAAAAATCTCCGCTAAAAACAACTTTTCCACCAAATGGAAGCTTTGTATTACACACATCTTGTAGCATACTATCAACAACTTCAATAATAGCTTTATATGACATTGTTGCTTCATCCTATAAAATAAGTTTTGCTGCTCGCATTAAATGTGCTATTCTTGTTTGCTTGCCAACATTACATGTCTTGAACTCTTCAATGTTAATTGGTATTTTAAAGCGAGAGTGTGTATTTCGACCGCCTGGGAAAATAGAAGCTGTAATACCAGATGTAGCTGTTGCAAGAGTAACCATACCCTGAGATCTAACAGAAGCCCATAATGCTGGATATAAAAATATTTTTTCCGTTCTCCCTGGACCATTAACAAAGTATAATCCATGCTGTGAGTAAAAAATTCTATTAGTAATATTGTCAAATGCCTTTTTTTGTCTCGAATTCAATTTTTCAATACATAAGAAATCTTCTTCTAGAATAGGTAACTTCAAATCCTTCTTAATTTCTGTTCCACCTAAGTTTTCATCAGTACTGTTGACATTGAAATCAACTAAACCATATAAATTGATAGTTTTTCCCATTGATTCAAGAACATTATTTAAACTTTTGAAAGCTTGTTTGTAACATGTGGTGGTTGAATAAGTCGATGGTCTAACAAAGTCTTTATTCATTGAATCTCTTTATTTTTCCCATAAAACTCTGGAGTTACTTGAAGAACAATATACCAATAAAGTAGCAAACAGCCGCCAAAGAGAAAATAGCATTTGATAGTGTGAAGCTTCTTCTAAACAATCATCAATATTGCTGTCAATTTGTAACAGGCCATATATTATAGCTGCCTCTTGAAAGGAGGACGCAATAAAATCATTTATGGTTCTTAAATTCTCAAAATAGGTAGGACCCTTGATATGATTTAGTAACAATCGAAGCTAATACCACTCGCCTTCAGTAAGGCTTACCGTGACTATTTTGCCAATAACCTTGCCATGCTTTCGTTGACTCCAAAACTTTCCTTGTTTAAAAAAATTATTCTAAGAATTCGCTATATAGATAACAACATTGACGAAAGCAACTAAAAGGAAAGAGCAGTGGACATTGAAGAGGATCATAGCATCCAAAAAAGTATTTCAGTGGTATGCTTTTTTCTGAGTGAGTAAAAACTCTAATATCTCTATCATAATGCTGAGGAAGCGGATCATCCTCAGCCCAAATAGTAGCAACTTGAGACATTGTGGATAAGTTAAAAACCCTTTGATCCATCTGTATGTGACTTCTAAGAATGATTTCATAACTATGAAGATTGTCCACATTTATGGAGGCTTCTAAAGAAACAACTGTAAGGATTTATAGCCATAAGATCCATCAATTTACAATGAATTAATGATCTAAACTTGAAAGATGCAAATAAATGATTTTTGAGTTTATGCTCAGTATCATAGAAATAAAGCTGCAAATTAGATGGCACTAATTCATTGGGGATAAACTAATTAATAAAATAATGAACCTGGCCTAAAACCTTAAAAGTGTAAATTCCCTTATTCCTTTTACATAAGTCTTTATCATACTTAACACCAAAGGATGTGAAAACAAATGTGTTATTGTAAGTCCTAACAAACTTATGAAACTTAATAGCATCATCACCAATAGAGAAGTAAAGCTCATGCAAGATAGGAGAAATAGGAGAACAAGCCAATGAAACCTCTTCATTTGAGCAACAGAAGGATAGAGGCTCCTTGGGAAATCATTTTACATGGCAATAAGTACATGGAAAAATGTCAATTAATGTAGAAGCCTCTAATGGGATATTTCCATGGTCGAATGTTAAGGAAATTGACAACGCTGCCCATATTTTCTTCTTGGTTCCACAAGTTGCTGTGAAGGTACTGTTTCAAGAGCAATACATGACATAAGCAAATAAAGATATAGCATTGAAACGTATAGAATCAAATTTGCACATCAATAACAATGAGGTAAAGGAAAAATATGCAGTTGAACTAATTAGCTTAAAAAATACACTAACCAGTATCACACATATGCTGATAAATGAAACTTGTTATTTTCCTTTATCATTTGATGTGCAGTTAAGCTCCACCGCAGTTGATAGTTCCCTTTTCTTGACACAACCTTCATCCCATTTGTCAACATTACAAACATACATATTACTTAATATTTGACGCCTACCGCAATCATCTATCCTCAAATTCTTGAAAATGTTAACATTGGCAACATCATCTGTGAAGTTACAATAGTTACTATCAACGTAATCAGAAAGATAAATAGGCAGTATCCTCTTGGGCTTTTCTGTTACAATGATGCTAGCATTTCTCTCAGCAGGTACAGATTCCATAAGAATAGAAGGTTCTGCAGACCTGCCCCTTTTCTTTTTTACGATGATCCTCGCTATATAAATGACAAACTCCTTGAGAGCCATCTACATCAGGGAATGAAACACCATGCACATCACCATCTTCTATGACTCGAGTGGTAGAATTAATCGGCATGGAAGAATTGCTATCACAATAACCATGAATATTTTTTTGGCTTCGACGACCCATAGGACGAGAGTCGTGAAGATAAAATGTGGAATAGTAGTTAACTCTGCTATGATATGAAAAGGAAAAAAAGTTGAATAAATATGACACATAAGAAACAAACATATCCAAATTGAATTGTCACCATTATCTGATTGACACCATATCGACAAAAAAAAAAACTGAAATTCATATATATATATATATATATATATATGTAATTGAGTCTTGGAAACTCTATCAAACCATAATTTATTCCTCATGCACAATACTCATTTTGAGAAAATGAAAGAGGAAAAGAAAATGGAATAAAAGAAGCGCTTACAAAGAGAATGAAAATTGTACACAAAGATGGAAAGAAAGTGGAGAGAAAATTTTAAATAATTTGTCAAGTGCTAAGTCAAATTTATGAAAATAAGATAAAAAAAAATATTAATCTTGATCTTAGACGGTTTCATTTCCATTGTGCATGCATAAAGTGATCATGAAGCATATATATTAAAAAAAATTGAATAACTACTTTGGCTATAGAAAGTGCATATATACATCTCATTATCAAATTAAGCATCCTTTCATTCCTTCCTAGAGTTAAATTTTAAATCATTCAAAATAAGTATAAGAAAGAAGAGGCCATATACATGTTCTTAAGTTGCAATACAGCAAGCACATTTCTTAAACCAGTGAGATAACGAAAAAAAGAAAAAGAAATTGGAAGCGTTACAATTTGTTTAGAGATGGAAGAATTTGAATGACATACATGTGCATCAAAACTTTAAAAAGTCATATTTAAAGCAGTTAAGGAATCTAGGGAAATAGACAATGTCTAGCTAAACCGGTCATATATTAAATTTACAAATAGAAGAAAAATTAATATTTATTGTATCATTGTATGTAAAACTTGCGGAAGTACTGATGCTAATTTTCTGATTTGGTATCAGTTCAGAGTTTATGCAGAGCATAAAGACTGTAAGGACAACAATAGCATCCAATAAAGCAAACTGATAACATATTTGGCTTGGTAATGACTTACTTGTAAAACTCAAAAACAACAATAGCTACCTAAGTAAGAAATACTTGTGATGAACTATAAATTTTATTATAGAAAACGTCATTACTGCAATGTATCAACCAATATGTTTCAGTGTAATCCTAGCATTGGTAGAATTCCATTTTGGTGGAAGTTCATGTTTATGAAGATATATATATATTTTTTTTTTTCTCATTGTGGTAGATAGAAGACTGTTATTCGTATCTAATATGGAGAGGGACTATATAACGTCATCTTTCTTGAAAAGGAGGCAGTAAGAAAAGGAACATAAAATGGAAGTGTATCAGAATTTGAGGCAGGAAAGGCAGCACTACAAAATCAAACTAAGGCAGAAAATAAGTCGAGAGAAACTGACAGCAATTGATATGTGAAGAATAGAGCTTTATGGACATAAGTGTCAAGAATATAGTACCATTTAACTTATTACCTGAACATGGCTAGTTCTTATAGTATGTATGCCTCCCAAAATCTTGACGTGTCATGCCTCCTCCTAGCAGCATTTTTATTTTTTCATGTCCACCTGTATTCCAGATAATTCAGAATCCAACCAATAAACAGCACAAACTTTTCCTAACAGTTACACAATAACTACAAACCCTACCAAAATGCTCAAGTATAAAACTATGTCAAACAATCAAAGCAAGCATAGGTAAACTTTGACTAATTGTATTATTGAAAGATTAAAAACTACCCAGGAGAACAACAATAGGAAAAAGAAAAGAAGAAATTTTATTAAAATGTTGCACTGCACAAATAAACTGAATCTTCTAATGATAAGAACAAAAAGTTCATACACCTAACTATCAAGAATGAATTTTTAAGACTCCATTTGGCTGCAGTTGCATGGAACATATACAAATGCTTGGAAATCTTCTATAAAGTATTTACTTCTCTGTTTTATTTACACATGCTCATTTGAATTGTTTACATACAGTGGTCATAAATGTGACATTGTTTTTCAGCTTGAAAAGCACCAGCATTTTTAGGCAACAATATGAATAATTTAGTATTGTAATACAGGTGGAAAGCTAAATAAGAAGTTATAACTTGTATCTTTATAAACAGAAAATTCCAATTCTAAAACAGTTAGAAAAATTTTCCAACCAATATAAATTACTATCCATAATGTAGTTTTAAATCTCTAAAAGCTAAATTACTGCAGTGCAATTTTTAGCATTTTATTTTCTTGTATCATCAACAAATAATGAGATTTAACAGCAAAGTGGCAGGCAAAACAACATACCGGAACCTCTGATTTCACTCTTAGGATTCAATTAATGTTGTGAATCTCTGATATCTGCTCCCTGCAAAACATGAGTATTGCGATAGTGATAAGTGATTGAATTCAGAAACTTATAAGCATCAAAATTTAGACCTCACATATGTATAGTAGATATAACTTGTAAGTTAAAAATATATAAAACATGAAGTAATAATGTGAAGAAATATGATGATTATGCAATCTTGAGAATCTCACACAAACTGAAAAATCTGCACTACTTTCTTATACTGGTAGATTAGTAGCATTTTAAATCAATTAAAATTTTATATAAACTAAGTCAATCAATTTTGTATAAAATGAATCTCATTTAGCCTGCTGTTTCGAATGGCAATTCCAATTTAAGCATTATAAATGATATTAAGATCAGATGCAGCACAAATAGAGTTGAAGATGCAGAAACGCAAACAATAGCTCTAGCATAAATCAAATGAAATTTGATATGTTTTGAGATATAACTATTAAGTTAAACACAATCTGAGATAGCAACTTATTTCTTATATACCAATTTAGGTCCTCACCTTTTAATTTTAACAAATGAGACTCTACTCCTCACCTGAAAAACAGGTATACCGGTTAACATGCTAACTCATCAGCAAGAAAGAAGTAGAAATACTTGAACAATTATGTTGAACATAATATTTTGATTTCAGCAATTGTCTTTATTAAAATACTGATTTAAGGCATGTATTTATAGAACAATAGAAGTGTAATTAAATCCAATTTTATAAATCTATTTCATTCTCTCCCTGGTATAGTAAAAGAAACTATAATTTATACTTTCTTACCTGAAAGAATATCTCTTCCTCTTTATTTCTCTTTCCACTAATTGAAAATTTGTAGGGGACATAATTCACATGAATATAGTAAATTGTCACTGAATCTTACAATTCAGTATTCAATCTGATTCACAATTTCAAAAAGTACACATTCCATTAATAGGCCACAAATTAAGTTAAGGATACATCAAATGTTCTTGTTCCGTTCAATTAATTGATACTTACCACCAACATTTTTATTTTCTAGAGATCAAGAAAAATCTGATGTATGCAAAAAGGGGTACCGAACTAATTCCATTGTCCGGACATTCAGTAGTCATGCCACAAAACATTTCACTTTCTGCTATCTTTGATATTTCTCCAATTCCACCACCAACCATCCTGTTCTTAGTTGTCTCCAAGAGCTTTGGACCTCGTACTGCCAAATCCAGAAAGCTTAATAAATATAACATAAACATCTTCCTAATAGGAATAAAAAGTGCAAGAATTACCACTGGCAGGATAAACCAAAAGAGGAATTGTTTTCAAAATTAGTTGCTGTGCAATTCAGATTAACTACATTAATTCAACATCAGAAGGATTCGTAAACAATCAGTATTTGTAGATGATATTTAAAAATACATTGACAGAATAATTGTGTATTTACCTGTTCGATACAATCACAACAATTGCATCAGCAGGGTAGAAGTAGATATTCACAAGTCACATTATTTCCATCATAAACTTTCAATGTTAACGATGGTGGTTTGTTCATCTGTCAATACACAAAATAAACAAAGATGATTACATTAAAAAATTATAACAACTGGAAAAATATAGAACCTTCAACTGTTGAGAAAAAGAAATTTCTACCCTTGATTGTTAAATATCACCAAGATAGGTGAGACTGTTCTCAGGGTGAACCTACTGAAAAGGTTCACCCTCTAATTCTCCCACAAGATATCACCACATTAATGCCCAAACAAATAAAAATTAACCCATTCTAGTTGTAACATGCAGCTTCCAAGATATTGGACAAAAGCTAGGGTACAAATAACAAAACTAAACCAACATTTCTGGTACATGGCATGTTCTAGCTGCCACAAGAACATAGGGGCAGAATTCAACCAACCATTCCTATGCCTATTCTGCAAAAAAGATGTATCAGCGAAACCAAGGTAAAAATTCTAGCAATTATTATATATACCTATTTCAATTGACAGCCACAAATATACTTACAAAATTTCATATGAAAATAAAACGTAGATTACAAATTGAAGTGAACCTTCATGATAATTCTGGATCATTAAAAGCAATAACCTTTGGTGAGCATGCTGAAAAACTCATTAATTGCACTAAACCCTTATGGAAAACACCAATGAGGTGAATCTCAAGCTTTCAAACTTATACATATTGAGGAAAGTTCATAGATTTCATTCGTAACATAAATAAATCTAACATGTTTATATTGTGATATAACTATAGGAAGGAATATGCAATTTGGCCAATGTTGGCCATCTTCAAACAGAGAAATATTTTCTCAATTGATTGAAGAAATACCCTGCAAGTGCAGAATGAAGATGACAATCGTTTCAATACCATGTCTGTGCATGATGTTCATGTTAAAATGGAGAAATAGTTATCTTATTACTATTAAAGTTGTATGTTTTTTGAACTTGGCAAGTGTGGACCAGTTATCCTATTATAGCTTCTATTTTTTGTGTCTATGGTTAGAGGCCAAAAAACAATGTTAAACATGGCTCTGTGCAAGATTATTTTGCCCTACTAACAACTTGCTTCATGAAGCATTAGTAGATAATGAAAAAAATCTTCCTTTAGGAGCATGGTTGGCATTTTGTTATGTAATATGTATCTCTATACTGCTTTATAACAGTTATTTCTATTCTAATGTTTATCTAGCCATATTTTCTATAAATTTATTCTCCTATGCAGGATGGATGTAATATGTCCATCGATATATATGTGATTTATGTCTTGATGTCTTGTACAATTACTTAGACATTCTTTTTCATACATGAAACCAATATACTTTAATGCGTTAGCGATAATCTAAATGCAATAGTATTGCTTATGCAAAGAACAAATATTTTTCAATATCTAGCCAAAATTGAAGGATCTAAGGAAGCAAAATACAGTACTCCAACAAAGATGGTTCAACTTGCTAAAAAAATTTAGATTGTGTTTAATGAAAAATAGCATTTATGAATACAAGATTCATTAAATACACATTGTATAAAATAAGAATTCACTAAAGTCAAAATAAGAAGTTTCTATTTTTTGGTGTTCTTAAGAAAGTATACTAAAAACACTACATTTACTATATGTACTTAATGAGAATGATAGTGAATTTTATATTGACAATTGGTGGTGCATTAAGAAATCCATGAACATAAAATTTCTAACTATTGCAATTCCATGTAATTGAATTTTTTGTACAAAAAAATTCTTATTAATTATTACTTCTCAATAGTACATATTTATTGCTTAAAAAAAGTGTCATATTCTTGCACTAAATTGAAAACTTCCTTATTTTCTCGATAACCAAATATTAAATTTAAAGAACAATAAAAGTACAACAACAATAAAATAAAATAAAATAGTTGAGAAATGAAAGAAAAAAAATCTTGAAGAATGAACTGATCATTTAAATATTTGCTCTTTATGTATTCAAATTCTTAAACTTTAAATCAATTACACAAAACAAATTGAGCTCCTAAACTAACATTTACATTATTATTATTATTAAGTGAAATAATAAGATATTCATTCATTAAAATGTGTCATCTACAAAACAATTCTAAAACTCAACAAATTCATATCTTAACAATATCTCAACAAAAATATTATTATTATTACCATATTCATTAGTAATTAGCATCATGTGCCATTGGCACGAGTATCTCCCTAATTTAATAATAAAACACAAAGATGGAAATATGCGGACAACAAAGTCAATATTTCTTTCTTGTTGCATCAAAAAAGAAAAAAAAATAATCATTCATTTTATAGCTTTGCCATGCAAGGGACAAGAACTCTGAGGATCAAGAATAGATGTTCATATGAGTAATGAAGAATGCTATTAGGACCAAGAATATGGTGAGGAAGATGGTGATCAAGTAGTTAGTGAGAATGATGGTAAGGAAAACAGTAAGGAAGATAGTGAGGCTAGTTTGGAGGGAAGCCACTTATATGATAGTGATTAGGACATGGACAATCATTGTTTTGATGATAATGTAGACATGGAAGTTGAGGTATTAGTAAACCTAACATGAGTGAAGCTCAAGAAAAAAAAAAAAAAAAAGTAAGTAAGAAGAGAAGTAGGAAAAAGAAAGACCATGGTGGTGAGAGCTCTGTACCAATTCATCAAGGCAGGGTGGGTGAAGTGGCGAAGTGTTTTAGAAGTTTTATGTGATCCTAAAATCATGAATAGATTGAAAGGAAAATTTTATAAGTCGACAGTGAGGCCAGCTATGCTGTATAGTATCGAATATTGGGCAATTAAGAAGCAACATTCGCATAAGATGGGAGTATCCGAAATGAGAATGTTGAGATGGATGACAGGACATACAAGAAAGGATAGAATAAAGAATAAGGAGATTCGTAAGAAGGTGGAAGTAGCACTTATTGAGGAGAAAATGAGGTCTACGTTGGTTTGGACACATCCAACGTCAGCCAATGGACGCAGTCGTTAAGCAAGGTGACTAGGTCCAGGTGTCAGGTGGTAGACGAGGAAAGAGGAGACCGAAACTTACATGAGGGCAGTCATCGAGAAAGATATGACTGTGCTAGGAATTAATGAAAATGTTGTCTTGGATCGATACGAATAGAGGAAAAGGATTCATATAGCCAACCCCAACTAGTTTCAGATTTTAAGGCTTAGTTGAGTTGAGTTAAGTATATATATATATATATATTAAGTTTAATCACAAATTCTTCGTTAATTATATCTTCTCCTTAAATATTCTTTCTTTTTCTTTTTTTACTTAAGTGCTCCTAGGTGTGTGTCTAGCACCTAGGCAATAAAAGCCCTTATTGTTTGGATGCACCTAGAGCTTTTTAAAACATTGGTTACAATTTTAACCAATTTATAGTTGATAGTCAAGGTCATTAGAAAGTTACAGTTTTCTTTGGACATTTTCAACAAATTCAGCCAATCTAACTGAAAACATTTCTGAGTTTTTTTTTTTTTTTCTAATTTTTTAGACAACAATAATATTTACATCGAATAATTAATTACATATACAATAAAAAAAATTAATTCAACTTTTAACTCTATTTTAATTTGAAATATTCATACATAAGATAGAATAAATAATTTACAAATATGTTAAAAAAAGAAAAAAAAATCACGTATTTATCGATAGTGGAACTTAAAAAGTTATTAATGTCGTTTTATATTGATCACTATTTAATAAAAATTATTATGCATTCAATATTTTATTTTATTTTCCTTTTCTTTAATCATCAAATTAATTAATCAAGCTTCAACTGCAATGGCAGTAATATTTTGATGAATTATTTTCGTTGATCAATAAGTTGGCATCACGGACGGCCTTTTGATAATTGCCTATCACAACTTGCAACAAAGAGAAAACAATTTCAGCAATTAGATATTATAAAAGTAAACCATAATCAGAGATCAACTTGTGACTGATTGTTTGGCCGTTATCAATTTTCTTAGAAGATAATATAATATATAATGAATGAACGAAGTTTTTTTTGGCGAGAAACACGTGTAAGTACCTACTACCTTGCCTCTGACATACATTCACGTATATTGAATTATACCAAAATTATTTAAAATGATTATGTGTCTAATTAATTTAATAATATTCATGAGGATATTACAAATTGATTAGTGATAGCTTATGTGGATAATACAAACTTTGTGATATAGTTCATCAATCAAGATAAATTGCAATTGATCTAAATAGTAATTATTCAAATTAGAAATTGTTAGTTTAATTGATTGAGGTTAGCCATCTAGATTTTTTAGGTGATTGTTGATGATTTTATCCCCTCAACTAAAATATCGTGTTGTTGATCAGTTTAAGGACATGTGATTATTAGATAATTGATTAACAGATGACCCATTCACTTAGAATTGGAAATTTGTGAGAATATAAAGAGTTACTTCCTATTATATAACCTATACCCAATAAATCTCCTATAGTCTATAGAAAGGTAAATTAAATTTTTTTTTTTTTTATCAAATTGTCATTTATGAAGAATACTTCCATGTACTCTTAATTTCATTTTTCCCACACTGGATAACACGGAATGCATGTATTAATGGATTTTTCCCTATTCTCATTTAAATATCATGATCCAATGATTTCATTATGAAATCATTAATTTTTAACTTGAGCAGAGATGTGATTAGCTATTGAGATCAGCGTAAGCTAAAAAAATAATAATTTTAAAATTTTGTTAAACATGTAATTTATAAACATATCATTTTGTCATAATTCCCATCAACACATCATAAAACTTAATTCACCACAACTGGATTTAGCTGTTCTTACAAAAATAAGATTCATTCTCCCAGAAGGAAGAGGGAGATTGGCTCACAACTTATTCTTACTAATTATATCCATACTGCACTCATAATACAGAAAGCAACACTTACATGCACAGAAATATATATGTTCTTAATTCCATATTCATCCTTTGAGATGATGTGCTTCAATATCCTTAATTATGTTAACCACTAAATTGAGATATTTATTTGGAGTTGGGATCTCTTCCTTGATTTTCTCATATTCAATACTCACTTTCACCAAGCTACTGCCTTCACCCTTTGGATTAGCATGAAGGACAGTCTTCATTGCTTTGAATTCCTGAAACAAATCTCCTTCCAATCCAATCAATAGTTACTGACTTGTCTTCATCATTTAAAACCACCTTCTCTTTAACCACCTTAGGACTCCCATCTATTTGATCATCACAATCAAGTCAAATAATTAACTACCAAAAAAAAGTCAAGAAATTAATCTGCAAATTAAGTTTCAGTCTGTGTTAATTTGTGTGTGGAAATTAATAAAAAAATTGAACTGGGTTTCGACCATGTACCTATGTTATATTTCCAAACCTTGATAGAACCCTCTGTCTCCCAATCACCATCATGAACGTGAACAGCTTCTATGTTGTTTGGAGAGGCAGTTGGAACATGGTGGGCTTGTTTCGACCAGATGTTGTAAAACTTGTCATCTGGTACCTTAATTTCCACTTCAGTCTCAACCTTCCCTTGTAAAGCCATTTCTTGATGGATTGATGCATGTGTGTATCTGACTACTTATATAGAAATGAAGTCTTGATCGGTGCCCTTACTACTTACTACTCACTATTCCTATTAAGTTTTAATTAACTTAGCTTATCCGTATTGATGGGGAATAAAATAGTTTGTTATTTGTATTTTATTTTATATTTTATTATGTAATATTAGAATTAATCGTTTACTTAGTAGTATTTATATTATGTTTCTATACGTTTATGTTTTAATCCTAACACGTTTTATGTAACCCTTATATAAGGGTTACTGTGCATTTGTTTAATATCTGTTGATAAAACTGAATATTATAGTATAATTTTTCTAACTATTTTCTCTCTCTTCTCTCCCTTGCTGTCTCCCAATTTCTTTATTTTCACCTACTATACAGCATCACTTATATTTTTAATTATTTCGATTACTAGAATATTGAAACATTTGACCGAACATAACTACCATTCAAACATGGAATGTGTTTGATGAGAATAATCCTCCTAATTGTTTAAATTGCTTTAGCACCACTAGAACTCAAGGTGAAGTCTCTTATAAAGAGATAGGTAACCAATTAAACTACACCTTACGTTCAGCTGGATTATAGGTATATATTTGACAAAATGTCAGTAATATCGAGAAGGAGCTCAATGCTGAAATTAGCTACTATATTTTGACAAGAGATTATTAATTTAGCATTTGAGTAAAATATTAGTTGCCTATGAGTCTATAAAATGAATTTTACACCCAACTGAATATATAATAATAATAATATGAATTTCTTTTTCATTGATCGACTTAGGACTCTTTTGGTGTATCATGTAAGATTGTATAGTATAGAATTAAACAATATTGTATTAAGCTGTTTAGTTATACTATTGTCTTATCAATTTTTTTTTACTGTATAACTTTATTGTATAACTTTATACTATAAAGGTATGATATAAGAAAAGGATCAACAGTATAAGTCTACACTTTTATGTTGTTGCCAAATATTGTATAAATTAACTGGATAATCTTATATTATCATGTTATATTTATATGATGCATCATTCTCTTATTTACACCTCACATTACACACGCATCATTCTCTTATTTACAGACGATGTAAAAATTAAATAAACCACTTGAGTACGTCACATATTAATTCTATTGCAATTCTCACTAATTTTAAAAACTTATAAATGCTCTAAAAGAATCATATCGTAAAAGTTTAAATGATATATTTGATGATATTACTGTATTTGTTGATTGATTAAGACTCAGTATAAATACGAATCAATATTTAAATCTTGATGATTGATTTCTGCAAGGTTTAATCTCCTCTGAACCCTCTCTTCTAAATTCTCCACTATCTCTAGAAAAATAATAATAAAAATTCACAAAAGTTTTGAAAGTCATGGCCTAATCTTTCCCCCAACTTAATTTATCATTTTATTATCTGATGTGGCAAAATCCTGACAAGTACGGTAGTACATGAATTCTTGAGATTTGTCAAATGTAAATTTTTTATTAGAATATTCATATAAAAACAAAAGACCACCTCAAATTTCAGTATAAAAAAGTTGCCATAATAGGTACCCAGCCAAGCAACGGTACATTGATCAAGGAAGACAGTGTAAGAACTCTGAACCTCATTAATGTGGCACCTTGTACATCATCAGTATTACCAAATGTAATTTTTACATACAGAAAGGAACCATTACCAGTTAGAGTTAACATTTTCATTTCCTAAAGATTATATGTATCTATCCATATATATACATGAGAGGCTCATAGCCTCCCCTCCTCCCGCAGCTGTCAAAATTGGGAGTAATTTACAAATCATTTAGTTACAAGAATTCCTTATCAAACAGTGAAGATCTACTCAGGAATGGAGACAAGTAAAGGAAGCAAGAAAATGTTTCATGGAACGCTGCTTACTTCTTTGGTAAATTGGTGATGTCCTTTCTTGAACTAACAATGACGGGCGAAGCGGAAAAACTACTTTGTTTATCAGCAACTAGTAGGTTGCCATTTTCTTTACTTTCTTCTCTGTCTTTCAAGGACTTGCTAGGAGATGATGATCCAAATATCTGCACTGTTAAGCTTCCACCTACATGGACAATAAGAACAATTTAAGTTACTTTCTTTTTCATTTTCTTTTTCTTTTCTTTTTTTTATACCCAAACTGATGGTATTTGAACATTATGATTGAAACTAACTAGTATGTTTCTGCAGAGCATTAAAATTTTGTAGTTCTGGCTTCGAGATTTGGGTGTGGGGTTAAGCAATAACAGTCCTAGGTGCAAATCTTCTAAGGATGTCTCTCGCAGGGTGGAAAACATTCCCAGAGTATCTATTCTCGTTATTCTATGGACCACTAAACAGAAATGGGGTAAATTATCATTTGCTTTCAAGAATTAATGAACACTAAGCTCTGGTTTTATAATAGGATAAAAGGATTACCCTTGTATCCACAGCTCAGAGATGTGGGTCTCATATGCAAGAGAGAGGCTGTATGGAAGCAGCCCTATCAGCCATGGAAATAACAATGCCCTTTATAATATTTAAATATGTGATTAGCATTTCAAGGCACCGTTCTAATAAAGTGCACTACGCAAAATATAGGGCCATGCTGAAAGTAAGATTTCCAAGTAAACAGAACCAAACTCAAACCTCTAAACTTACGGCCTAACAATAGCATGCCCTTCGAGAATTCTCTTCAGTTGAAACAGTTAAAGTATTAATATTTCTGGGGTGGAATTCTCAAATATCCAGTACACAAGCATCATATTAGTTAGCACTCCCACAATGCAAAATTGCAAGGTACCGAAGCCCATGAAATTAGTTATTATGTTTTGAGTGCAAATCAACTTTGAGAATAATGTATACAAAGAATATTATGTCACCTTCTTAACATTCTACATTGAAGTTGGCTAGCTTTCTTCATTGTGTATGACCACTGCATGGCTGTGTGTGGACGCATGTGCATGCCATAGGTCTTATAAACAACTACAGATAGTTTATTGACGTACTAATCCATTAAATCTTGACATTGTCTGAACAACGTTTCTGGTGATATTGAAGGAAGGCAAAAAGATAAAAGAAAAATATATTTATTCAGAGTACCAAAGATTTACCTAGCACAAGAGCAGCACCGATCCAACCAGTGACACCCCACCTTTCACCAAGAAGAAACCAAGCAAAACTAGCACCCCAAACTGGCTCCAACCCGTAAATTATGGCAGTTTCTGTGGCAGATACATCACGCATTGCAGCCATCTGTGGTAAAATAGTTCGACTCAGAAAAATCTCAATAATGGAAATAATGCTTTCTTTCAAGATAAGTACAAAAACAAAAAGGGAGATATCGCACAGGAAACCAAATTTGTACATTTGCTACACTAACTGGTTTACAAGCCTTAGCTGTAACCTAGACTTCAATAGCCATGCAAACCACAATATGGGTTAGCAGACCCACAGACAACTGGTACTTTGTTAAAATTCAAATTCTGAACCGGGGCCCCACAACTAAGGGACAAAAAGGCAAAAAGAGAAACAGGGAAGGACAACAATTATAATTGAAGTATATTACCACAAACAACAGCATTCCATTACAACATCGACAGTGGCACAACCATTAACAATGATTAATAAAATATATTTTAGAATTTCTGTTTCACTCTACAATCTACACCAAAAGCCGCCATGTGGATCTGTTATTGTGCTGTTTGCTATGTATACAATATGATTATCATATCTAAACTCCATTTAATATGCCTATAGTAATTTCATCTACTAATTGATAATATATAATTCAAGAATGTTAGTTCACTAAATAAGAATGCATGTGAATGCACACAGAGGGTATATATTTCAAGAGGAGGAAACTCGTTAAAATTCTAGATCTAGTTTTTCCATTATCTCATATACCCTCCTTTGTGATGCCCATTTCCAAGGGCTGCTATAGGATGGAGAAAAGTACGTGGGGTAATTGCAGCAAATATCCTCCACTTATGTTGCAGAATATTTGATGGCAGTAGTGATATTTCAGGTAGAGTATGTGTGGGAAAACCGACACAAACATTTAATTATGAAGGTATGAAGTCTAGAAGCTAATTAATCCTACACCGTGGTCATTCAACCTCGACTTTAATCTAGGTAAGAGCCAGCAAGTATAATGATGCGTGGAAATCCTCAGAATAACAATGAAAAATAAAATTGTTTAATAATAAAACACCAAGATGGAAATATGCAGATAACAAAGTCACTATTTCTTGCTTGCTGCATCAAAAAAGAAAAAAATAATCATTCATTTTAGAGCTTCGCCATGCAAAGGACAACTACTATCTTTACCTCTACCCATAAGCATAACCCCGTTGAGAATACACCTGTATAGAGGGTAGGTATCCATGGGAAAGCGACCATCCAATCCCAAACCATGGTCCATGTCCAAGATGATGGCCAGGATTGGGGAACGTCATCAAGGCAACCACCAAGAAAATACCATAGTGTTGATGACAAAGCAACAACACACACCTGCAACCAAGAATTTAGATATGATCAAACTGCAGAATGATATTAACAGGATGAAACTTTTTCCTAAATTTACACAACACATGGACAATAAACTAACCTCATATCCGAGGAGAGGTAGGAAATTCTCTTTCTTTGTGCTTCTTGAAATGTGTTCAGTTCTTAACATATGAACACCAAAAAACACTGCACTAAAGAAGTTCAAAATATCTCCAACCTGTTGGTACAAAATTCGACAATTTATAAAGAGAAAATCTTAGCCATCTATCAAGCCCAATATTCAGCATGCAAATAGTATTTTCTCTTATAACATCATTATCAAATATATCAAGTTCCAGTGAGATGTAAGTTTGAAGATAACTAATTAACACTTACACTTGGGGGTGATCCACTGGATTCCAGCATTGCAACTCCTACAATGGACATGAGAGCTCCAAACCAGATTCGAGCAGGAACTACTGCTCCTAACATACCATCAAGTAAGGGAACAACAATCACCTGTTAAATTCACCCAAAATATGCCAAAATTGTACCTTCAAGTACATTATAAGAAAGAAGCAATTCCATCAATAAATCACAAAATAAAAACTTATCTTACAGTCAACATTGATATAAATGATGCACGCCCAGCATCAGATGTTAGCAGTCCAAGTGCCTGCATAAGGTATCCCAGACTGACCCAGATGCCCAACTCAATTCCTGCATTGCGGGTGTGAACATCGCCTCGTGCATGCAATACAAATGGGATGAATGGAATTGTGGAACTTACAAACCGCACAACCGTAAAGGTTGCTGGGTCCATAATTGCTTCGACCTCTTTCACAACTGGAATATTACTAGCTAAGACATAAAAATTTCACCAGAATGGAGATCAGACCAAGTAACATCAATGCCAAGAGTGGTGGATAATTGTTACGAATTATGATTCAAAGTATCTAATAAAAACCTGCATAATGAGGAATGGAAATTTTAACCACAAAATCATACCGGGATAAGAAATTAGCAAATACATTGTCTATGAAGGAAAAGAAAAAGATGGCAGAGGGAAATCCTTTCTTAAGGGAAGTTGTCATCAAATTATGTTTGATTCATCAAAACCTTAATGATTGATTAAGAGAATATTGATATGTTGTATCATGCTGGTGTGTGTATGAGTTATGTGCTAAAGAAATGCAAGAGAAGTGTATGATAATAAAGGCGCTAAGTTGTCAAGTTAGGTGTATAATCAATTTGGATTCTGGATCAAACATGGATTTGGGTTAGGACAATATATGTAAAATTTGTCTTCAGCTCATCAGAACTGCAACCCTCCTAACCAAAGTTCAATTTTTCTTCTGATAATATCCTATACTGAGGAAAGCCTGAGGACCAAGTCATTACGCCACTCATGAGCATGCTGACCTCCAGAGGACGTGTATACAGCAGGCTATAAATTTTTAATAGTCCTCTTGTAATAAAATCTATTTCTTAGGTAGTAATTGTGTTAAAATCTTCCTAAATCAAACACCGATTTTATGAGCATGTGAGGCATAAAGAGGAAAGAAATCTTACAGGAGCATGATAAAAACTTACAAGTGCAGGGAGCTACTTTTTCTTTGTCGTTCAGAAACAGCTTCTCCAACTACCCTAAATTCCTACTATGTATTTGCACCATCATCCATTTTCACTTCCCTTCAGTCATCTGCATGAACATTTGACCATTCTCAAGCCCACCAACTCAAACAAAGGCATCCTAGCTTTTCACCAGAGTAATAAGTTTTCTTATTTACAATATTTAAATTAGCACAAAATTGACTACTTTCCATCTAAATAATGCCAATGCCAGTTTCTAAACCCAATTCCATAAGTACAACCTACACTAAGGACTGGAATAGAGAACATAGAGGAGATCAGAAACCATGCCATCATCTAAAATTATCCCTCCATCTTTCAAACATACAACATCTTTTGATACAGTCAATTTCTGTCACGTCTCCCCAGTAAAAAATCCCGTTCAGCAAGTAAGATACCTCATGGATAGTAACTAGAAAAGCAAAGATAAATAATTCTTCAACTACCAGTGCGACCAGATCCTGCACCTTTCTAATCACCATCCTACAGATGACAAGACGCTCACTCTGAAACTAACCTTTAATCCAAAGTCCAAACCAGCTGGCTAAATATTAGCTAACAAGCAATCAAGCATAAATATATTTGAAACTAACTTCGGAAGCGCAAACAAATCTAATTCTCCACTCAGAAACTACTGCATCCAAGAAAACATCACAAGCATAGCTAGGAAAGAGTTGATGCGCTGATAATTAAGCAGCCACTGAATTTCGATTTACCAAGAGCAAATAGTTACATTAGTGCCAGTGCCAAAGAGGATCTTTTCCTTATATATCTTCAAGTGAAACTGCACTCAGAATGTAAAATGGTGTCTGATTTCCAAGGTTTGATGACAGAAGACACAGCTTAAGCAGCTGAATAGGTTGAAGTTTGATAGTGGAGCTTAATTATTTAGTTTCTAGTCCTTCCAAGTACATTTTAGCTCCTAGCATCGCAATACTCTTCTGATTTCCCTAGATATGGATGAAATTGCACTCAGACAATAAACAGTCCCTGTTTTGCATGTGTTGGTGACAGATGATACAGTCTACACAAGCCAAGAAGTTTGGTTTGACACTTTGACTGTTGAGATTAATTACTTAGTTTCAGCGCTTTCTACATACATTCTAATCCTAGCACCATAATAATCTCCTGAAATGAGCAATGGAGCTAAAGAGATCAGTGTTGTTGTAAACTCTTGCCAGTCCAAATTTAGTTCAAATCAAATATATCAGCCAGTCTTCTAATTTGAGTTCGTATTGCATACATATTACATAAAAAATCCTAACTTTATCATGCATTCCAGAAGTCCAATAAAATAAAAAGGTATACTAAGAGATGGCAAGTTATGACTACAGATCTACCACACAGCGTATATAAATTGTCCTGTATATTTCTCAACGTAAAAACAGCCTAGACTACATCATAATCTCTAGTATCGCAACACAGGAATGAAACGTACAATTGTACAGACATGCAACGCAGATTATTTCGAAATTGTATGCAGAGAAAAGCAAAAAGAATTTTAAAATCCAATGCAAGAAATTGAGTAAACATTGATCTAATCATCATTATCCTTCAGAGCAAGCAATTGAGTAAACATTAATCTCACCATTATTCTCCTTGAGAGCAACCAATGAAGAATGGAAACAAAATCTTGATACCTAACATTTGAATTTCTTTTATTTCTACAATTCATTTGTCTTAATTTGTTCAGATTCCAAACAAAAAGCAACTGAGTGAAATCACATGCTTTCTTACCATAAACAACAGCGATGACATTGAGCAAAATGATGCTTCTAACTTTTTTAGATGCAAAAAATATCCTCCGCCATAGAGACCGTTTCCCAAACAAGGATTTGAAACTAAGAGCACCTCTTTTATGGGTCTGGATTTGAGTCGAGGAGGCCAAAGGGACCTCCTTTTTTTCATCGTCCCCAAGTTGCTCACTTTTCAAGCCCTCTAATTTGATGGATTTCCTCCTTCTCGATCCGGAACCAGGAGTAGTGGGATTATTACTAGAAGAAGAATTGTGCAAAGAGAAAGTTGTGAAACGATGCCGCTTTGTGTATGCTATATGAAATGAATATAGAAAAGAAGCATTATATGCAGAAAAACAAGATGGAGGAGAAAGTTTAATTGTGTCATAGTAGCTTGTTCTGCGCCATGACCATCTACAATGAGATTGGGTAGCCATGGCTGAGCCCAGTAGGAGCTCTCTGTTAAGCTTGAAGAAGTAGTTGCGGTTGATTTGTGTGCCTCGTACTCGTGAAGACTAAACAGACAAAGGGGAAAAATCGGTGGGCAGTGGTATTGGTAGTCCCATGACACGGTTTGTTGTGGCCATTCACATGTCTGCACTACAAATTCAATTTGTGACAGCGTCAAAAAAAGGCGACTCATGTAAAATGTGACAAAAGAAAGATATTTTCTTCACAATTTTGTTGTCTTTTGACCCGATGGAGAAATATTTTTTTATTTGGTTTCCAATTTCTAATGTGCATTCCATGATTCTACTTAGACAAATCTTTCATCATTTCTTCCATTCCTTTTTATTGTTTGCTAATGATTTTCTCTACATTTATATTTATATCACATAAAAGAAAGAAGATATTTTTGCTCTCCAAAAAATATATATATATCTACTAGTATTACAAGTTTTATATTATTTTTTCTTTTTAATTAATTACTTAAACATAACTCGGATTTTATTGAAATTATATATAAATCTACTTCTGTTTTTTTTTTTTTTATAAAAAAAATGAAAAGATAGGTAGCGTACCCCACATATTCCAGCAAGAAACATTGGGCTCACATCACTATCATCTTACATCTAGAAGAAACCCCACCGTATTTAGGTCAAATTAAAGGTTTCCTCAGATTTTATTGTTATATAAATTTACTTCTGTTTTTTTTTTTTTGGATAAAAAAGATGAAAAGGTAGGTAGGTTACCCTACACATTCTGGCATGGAACACTGCACCAACATCACTACCATGCTATATCTGGAAGAACTCCCACCGCACCAATGTCAAGCTAAAGGTTTCGAGCATATCACTACCACCCTATATCTGGAAGAACCCCTACAGCACCTATGTCAAGCTAAAGGTTTCAAGCACATCACTACCATCCTATATCTGGAAGAACCCTTACCGTACCTATGTCAACCCATTATAGGTTACTTCTGTTTCTAAAACCTACAAACAGTTGATAGTAACTAAATTTCATTATAGAATAACTAAATTATACATTAAATGTGTCCATAGTTAATTACATTTTAAGTTCTTTTTCAAGTTTTATACCATATAGATACTAATATAATTTACCTTTTCATGAATACTACTAGATTAATCATTAAGTATGTGCTTGTTGGCGAGGCGCAGCATCCCTCACCAAATATGGCGAGTAACTAATTTCCTCGTCTTTTGGAATGCTTAATTCAAATTTCAAAATACGAGAAAAAGGCATTTGTAGGCTAGGAGAGGGACTATATCCCTTGTCTTTTTCCGAAAAAAATCAAATCGCAACACGATCTAGTTCCCTTCCTCTCTCTGATCTCCTCTCACCTTCTTCATTTCCCTCTTTTTCTCCTCTTTGCTTGGTTGTACCCAACAGTCATGACATTGTCTGCCACCACTATTGCTCCCGCCGCAACACCGATTGTTGTCCCCGCAGACACATTCACTTCCTATCGATTATAATTAATCATCAACCAAAAATCTCAAAACACCTAAATCTTCTAAAATTAACCTAAACATTTATACTAATCTCTATAATATTCTAAAAACTAGAAGACCCTTATGGTCTACTACTTTAAAATAGTTAAATTAATTAATTTTATAACTAAATTAAATTGACTAAAACTAATTAAAAAGTTAATTTTTTTTTCTCTCCTATTAACTATCCATTAGTCCATTCACTACATAACAACTACAACGTTCTCCATCTTTTATCTCTTAATAACTAACCACTTTCACTCACACACTAACTACTCTTTTTCATTTTAAATAAAACTAAAAAAAAAAACTTTAAATAATAACTTTAAACTTAAAAAAAATAATAATAATAACATTTGCGTACACACATGCATGTAGCTAGTAGTGATATATATGTATAATTGAAATATGAAAAGTTAGTTTAAAGAAAATATTATTCTTTGTGAACGTTGTCAATTGGTTAAGGTGCTCTTTTAGTTTTTTTCTTTTTTTTTTCCTTTTTAGACCCGAACTTATCTAGTACTTGGGTCAATCCTTAAAATTTATATATTTGATTTTGATGTACCCTAGATAGAAAAAGAATAATTGAACTAGGTATAAAATAGGGGAATTTATAAATAGGAGTATGAGTGTGTTGTAGGTGAATTTCGGACTAAGGGAATTTATAGTAATAGAGAGAAATTGAACTAGATATGAAATAGAAAAAAGTCAATGAGTTATTGAAGAATTTGAAAGTGGTGAATTCCGGACTAAATTATAGGCCAGTAAATATAAGTGTAGAAAGTTGGGTCTAAAAAGTTGTGTAAATTGGAAGTTGTGTTTTGAAAGTCGAGCCTAAATATGAAGGCTTAACTAAATATGATAGATTTTTTTTAGTTTTGATTTTGAATAGGTATTCTTTTTTATCTTTTTTTTAATGAGTATTTGTTTTTGGAGAGTTTTGATAGTTCTATTGGACAGGCTATTGTTGTTAAGTTTTATGAAATAGATATTATTTGTTTTCGAAAGCTTTGATTTTTATTTTTTTTTGGGAACTTGTTGTTAGGTTTCGTGAATAATGATTACTTGTTTTGGAAGAGTTTTGATGGTTCTTTCGAAGTGGCCCTTGTTAAGTGATTAGAAAAGGGAGTATGAATGTGTTGTAGGAAATTATAGGTTAGTAAATATGAGTGTATAAAGTCAAGACTAAAAATTTGTGTGAAGTTGAAAGTTGTTTTTTGAGGACTTAACTAAATTTGAGTAATTTTGTTAGTTTCGATCTTGAGTTAGAAAATTTGTATGAGAGGTTAGTGGGTCAGATTAAAGTTAAATTAAGAGTGAAGAAGTAAAAATATAATTTGAATAAGAGAAGTTCAGTATTTTGTCAGAAAATGGATGTCATTGTTAAGTAATTATATATTATTTTCTTGGAAGGGTTTTGATGGTTCCTACGAACTAGCTCTTGTTGTTATATTTTGTGAATAATGATTATTTGTTTTGAAAGGGTTTTGATGGTTCTTTCTAATAGGCCTTTGTTGTTATTACATCACAAATGCATAATCATGAAAACATTAGAATCTCATCAAGGATTGATAGGTAAAAATGAATTTATATGTTAATATTCATTTATTTATGGACAAATATTGAATTCATTTATTATGGATCATTGATTGTCCAAGTTGGACAATTTAAGAATGTGAAACATCATTCCATTATGAGATGCTAAATTTTTCATTCATTTATTTGGAATTTCGATGGTTGTCCTTTTTTTTTTATGTTCTTCAGGAACATACATAGTCACGGTATGTTCATTATGATTATCAATTTGTAATGGCATAGATTGGAAAGGACATGACAGCTAATACTCTGTGACATGGCTCGAGATCCAATCATTACTATGAAGCATTACAATGGTTTTAGTAGTAAACTGGGTATAGATTTCGCACACTTGATTTTCGAGAAAACAAGTCAACTATGAATAGTGGACTTTGTTCTCTATGGAGTAACTATAGGATAAGACATTAATTATTATGGATTTATTTAAGACATATTGGAATTGAACATGCCTAGGGTTTCAATAACCTTGTTTAGTTTTATTCAACTATCAGTGGTTTGAACTTGTCAATGCAGTTCATTTTACAGCACGAAATTATGGATGTCAATCATAAGTCAAAACTTCTTTCCTTTGAACCATTCATATGAGCAAGCCTAACAAATGTATTACATGAAATATCTGAAATCCAAAAATAAAGGTTGTCTTCATTGATGTAAGCAAAAAGTGAAGATGAAAAATAATTACATGGCTGAGTCTTACACAAATGAGGGAGAAAGAAAATTATTTTACAAAAATGATGAAACTTGCCGAAATTCAAATATTAAAGACACATATAGTCATGTTGAAGAACACTTAGTACTTGTAGACGAAGTTACAATGAAAGTGAAGGATCTAAAAGAATTAAATGTGGATACAACAAATATCATATGATGAAATGAATTAGTTGTCAATTAATGTAATGACTTACATTTATGAAAAAAATATTTTAATATGTAATGTTTTATGTAAATACATAGTTGTTTATTTATCAAAATTTTAGTTACCTCTAAGCACCTTAATAAATATGTAAATATTTGTTCTTTATAGACAATCTATATGTATGCATTTTTTCCTTCATTGTTTCTTTGTAGATGTCGCTATGATCCCTCAGACCCATGGCATCCAAGACTGCATCTCTATCCATTCATGGTATACTATCCTCTGGAGACAGTCCATCGACTTCATCACCATATATGCCACCCTATTCCATTACCATCCCCTTCTACCTCGACAGTTCCTTCTCATGCACTACTCAATCTATCTCTATCATCGTTTCAAGATCATGCACAAGGGTCGAGAGTTACTCATCCTACAACTGATGGTGATAGTGACCAACATGTAAGTGTCAAATTTATTTAATTTCTTATCTTTCATAGTGTTTTTATTTTATGTTATATTACATACATAGCAAGTAAATTTGTTATCTATTATAGACGAAAGACATTGCTAGCTATTTAATTCACTTTATGACCTATCCCATTATTCAATGTCATGGCTATTCTTGGGATGTCATTGATACTTAATTTAGTACTTTCATGGTATATACATTAAGTCATTTATTTAATTTATATTGCACAAATTTCATTCAATAAATGATATTAACGATTTTATTTTTTTTGGCAAATAACATATAGGGTCGACAATGGAGCAGTACTTGAGGGGTTATCTTGGAAGTTTAGGAAACAACAACCATTGAGCGCTTCTTGGATAGTCTTTACAAAATCCGGAGAGACATAAAAATGGCATTGGAGACTGATAACCCTCTAACTTGGAAGGCGAAAGGTCCCAAGAATATTTCACCAGAGGTCTTTGATTGGATGTGTGACAGGTGGCATACTGAAAGATGGCAAGCACAGTCCATAGCCAACAGCGAGAACCTTGTTATGATGCCACAAGCGAGCAAACATTCTGTCCGAGGTTTTTGGAGGCACATACCTCTATTGTCAACTATAAGGCATTGGTAAGTGGTTAATTTAAAACATTTATTTAATTCTTATTGATTTATATATATATATATATATAATTTTTAATTAATATTTTTATATTGTAGGAAAAAAAGAAAGGTCGATTAGTCTTATTCAGTGAGGCTTACGAGCACAACCATAAGAGAAAGATTAGGGCGCATGCTAGGGAGTTCGTTAGTCCTTGTGCCAGGGATACACATGTAAGTTTTTAGTAAATATTCATTTATTATTAATGTTTGTTTATACAAAAATATAATACGTTGTTTTAATATATTTTAGGAGAATTATACCAAGACTATAGAAGAGAAGTACGTTGATAATCCCTCGACTTAACTGATGATCGATAGGGAGGTCTAGTTGAAGAATTCAAGTGGCTCGATAAAGAATGGAAGTACACCTTGATTTGGACCGGCCCTCGACCCATGTCCCTCTATAAGCTCATCAGCTAGTTACGCAGCTGGTGCTTCTACATCCACTTCTGCATTCCCATCGACAGATAAATCACTATTAAATGCATTGGAGAATGTGTTAATGATTGATTGAGTGTTGCACTTGCCACAGACATATCGCAGTGGTGAACACAAACCAAATTCAATTCACCGTGCTAATAATGCTGCAAAACTTGAACTTGTCTGGTGCAGCTACTCCTATTGCTCCACATATAGGGGTGATCAGGAACTACCTAAACCCAACAACTAGAACTCGAATCTAAACCGACCGACCCAATATTCGACAACCTGAGCCTTTAATCGGTTTTTGTCGGGTTGCAATGTTTATTTTATTTTAGTTCCGTTGGCTTTTTTCAGTTGTGGAATATTTTGGGGTTCTGATAACCAACCCGAATAGACATGTATCTATACATTTTTTTTTTTTAGTTTTAGAAAATTCAAAATTTACCTAATACCCGATCTCAAACTCAGCTCTCTGCTCTTGTTTGTTCCCAGTCCCAGCCTCCATCGCCCTCTTCTTCTACCTCTCATTCCGTATGAAGCTGAAGAAGTGAAGATATGCTCTATCAATTTGTCTGTTCTTGAAGTCTGAAGCTGAAGCTCAGCAATCAGCCAATCACCTCGATCTCCTCTCGATCTCAAACTCAGCTCTCATTCATTCCCAGTCCCAGACTCCCAACCGTTAGCCGGCAGCCGCCATTGCCCTCTTCTTCTTCCTCTCGTTCCGTCTGAAGCTGAAGAAGTGAAGATCTGCTCTATCAATCCATCCGTTAGTGAAGTCTGAAGCTGAAGCTCAGCAGTCAGCCAGTCACCTCGATCTCATCTCGATCAAGTCTGAAGCTGAAGATCTGCTCCTTTCGTGCTCACTGCTCAGCCTCAGTCAACTTACGTTTATGCTTAGCTGCTTCCATTCACCTATGTTTTTTTTATTTCTCATTATGTTTTATTGATTACAGCTTAGGTTTTAGCTGAGCAAAGTGTCAGTACTCTGATTTCTCACTCTTCTAGTTTGTTTTATGTTTGATTTTGTTATTTCTCATTCGATTTCACGAGCTTCGATTTGTTGTTTTCTGTTTGTTGGATTTAGTTACTTGTTATTCAGGGATTTTGAATTTTTTTTTCATCTGGGAATTATGCTTGTTTCCATTAGTGAATGGAAGCAGCTTTATTAGATTTTCAGTCAACATTACTTATCTGCTTTAAAAATCAATGTTGTGGTGTTGCCTGAAAATTGTAGGATAGTTTGTTGATCTGAGAAATTATTGATAGGATGACTGGGTTTCAATAGTCTTTTTAGGGTTATGGTATAGACAGGATTTTATTGAATTAGTATGATGAAATTTTCCTCGATGTAATTAAAAGTAAGACATCTTTTGAATACACTTTGCTCCAATAACGAAATTTAGTTCTTAGTTTCTTTACTTTCCAGCGTGATGAGAATTGAGGAAGAAAAGATAGAACCATAAAAGAAAAGTAGTATTATTAGGAATAAAGTATCTGGAACTTTAGGAAAGCAATTAAACTTGGTAAGGCAGAGAATAAAACTTGAGTGTTGAGATATCATTGTTCCTTTTGGACTTTAGTTGTAAGGGAGTTCAATAATCAAGTAGCTTCAGTTAATGTTAATGATCCAAGCCATGTTGGTATAGTACCCAAACTATAAATTAAGAATGTATATAATTGATAGTTTTCTAGAATTTATTATATCAAAGTGAACCTAGAAGCTATAACAGGGTATATTTACAACAACTTAACTAATTATATATACATTAGCTAATTAAATATATATCCATTGGCTATAGGGGAATGATGAGTACAAGCATAAAATAGGTAAGTTAATTAATTAAAATTATTCAACTATCAGTTAAGACTAATTAACAGTCAAGATCTATCATTAAGTAGTAGTGATTCATTTTGCTAAAAGAGTATTGTACATTTTACAAAACTATTAATTAGTATTTTACATTTTACCAAGATTCTTATTGTTGTATTCTTACGGTATGTTTTAATTTTGATTCATAGATGGATGATACTCGAGGGATTCCATTGGATCCAAATGAAGTTGAGATGTTGTCTGATTCTGAAAATGATTTAAAAGCATCAAATTCAGACCAAGTGGGCAACAAATCCAAGAGAAAAGCATTTTCAAAGCCTACTTTGCTAGGGAAGAAAAAGGCCAAAACATCTTGGGTTTGGGAACACTTCACACATGTTGAGGGTACTTCTGGACTTAGTAGATCTGCATGTAATTTGTGTAGAATTACTTATGCTTCTCATTCTAAGAAAAATGGACACTCTAATTTAGGGACACACTTGAAGTATCAATGCAAAAAATTTCCTAAACATTTAGTGCCTGGCTGGGATAAAAGTCAAACTATTTTAACTGGTTATGCTAAAAAAAAAAGATGAAGAGGGAAATGAAGTGAGTAGCGGGGGAAATACATTTAGAAGTGTTTCTAACAAGTATAATGAGAGGGCGTGTAGGGAAGCTGTGGCTAGGTTATCATAATGAATGAACTACCTTTTAGTCATGTTGAAATAGAGGGATTTTGTATGCTTGTAAGTCAATTGTGCCCTAAAATGCATGTGCCCTCTAGGTGGACAATGGCTAGAGACATTTACAAGTTATTTTTGATTGAAAAGCATAAATTAAAATGGTGGCTAGTTAATAACAAGCAAAGAGTTTCAAACACAACCGATTGCTGGACTTCGGTTCAAAACATGAACTATTTTTGTTTAACTGATCATTTTATTGACAATGAATGGAAGTTGCATAAGAGAATCTTAAAATTTTGTGTAGTTTTTAATCACACCGATAAGACTATTGGAAAGACTATTGAGGTGTGCTTATTAGATTGGGGTATAGACAGGGTCTTTTGTGTTACAGTAGACAATGCTTCTTCAAATGATGGGGCAGTTAGTTACTTAGCTGAGAAAGTTACTAACTGGGGAGGGTCTGTCTTGAATGGAGACTTGATACATGTTAGGTATTGTACACACATACTTAATCTAATTATCCATGATGGCTTGAAAGAATTGGACGTGTCTGTACTTAGAATTCGGGTAGCTATTAAGTATGTTAAGTCTTCATCTTAAAGGATGATGAGATTTAAAAAATGTGCAGAAGCAGAGAAGATTTGTACCAATGCATGTGAGTTTGTAGGTACCTACAAGGTGTAACTCCACATTTTTAATGTTGGATTCAGCTGTGAAGCATGAAAAAACCTTTAATAGGTTAAAGATAGAGGATGGTCAATATAGAAATGAGTTTGAGAGTGATGCTAAGTTAGGGAACTCCACTCCTACTAGTGAAGATTGGGAAAAAGCTAAGGTGTTTGTAGAATTTTTATGATGTAACAAATAGAATATCTAGTTCATTGTATGTTACATCACATGCATACTTTCATGATTTTGGTGACATATTATCTTGTATTCAGAAATGGATAGGAAGTGGTAATAAATCACTTAAGAAGATGGCAGTAAGTATGAAAGAAAAACATGACAAGTATTAGGGGTGATATTAATAAAATCAATCACATTTTCTTTGTTTCTTTAGTACTTGACCCTCGATACAAGTTAAGGTTTATTACTTATAGGTTCAAGAAGTTGTTTAGGGAGGAAGAAGCTGAGTTCACTGACATGGAAAGTGAAGGGCACATTGGAAAGATTATTTGACCATTATAAGATTTATGAACAAACCAATGATGAAATGAATGCCTTCTCAAATGATATGACTACATCTTCTTCTTCACAACATGCAAGTTCAAGTGGTGATGTTTCTGGTATCTTGTACAAGGATTTTATAAATGAAATTACTCAAGAATGAGTCTCTAGCTAGAAAATCTGAGTTGGATAGGTATTATTGGAGTCATATGAGCCTATAACTGAAAAGTTTGACATTTTGGAATGGTGGAAGTTAAATTTGGGGAAGTACAAAGTGTTAAGTAAATTGGCTAAAGATGTTTTGGGGGTTCCTATTACTATTATTACTTATGAATCAACTTTTTCTACTAAAGGTAGAGTACTTGATATATATCGAAGCTCTTTAGAACCAAAGATAATTGAGGCACTTATTTGCACTCAAAATTGGCTTAAGTCTAATCCTTTATCAATAAGCTGTGAAGAATCACCCGAAAAGCAAGAGAAAATAATTTCAGGTAATAAAACTTTATATAAGAGGATTTTCAGTGTGTTTAACTGTTTATTTCTTACAAGATATATATCAATTTTTTTTTTTAATTTGTATTAGAGTTGACCGTTTTTGTTCCTGAAGAAAGCTGTATTCTAGATTGAATATCAATTGGAAATTGATAACGATGTTTTTTTTGTGGTGAGCTTTAATTTCTTTAATACTCTTTTTTGTTGTAATACTATTTTATTTGTCTTTCTTATTAAATTCTGTTTTTTTTTTTTTTTAATATGAAGATTGAAGAAGTTGATGCCTGCTAGAATGCTAGAGGATGGAGGCTTGGAGCTAGTGCAGCATGCCAACTAATGTTGCCTTATGTTTCTTATTTTATTTTTCTGATTTTTGGACGTTTTGTTATGTTAAATTTAAATTTTTATGTTGTTTTTTGAAGTTTGAACTTTGATTAGGGATGTGTGTATTGTGATATGTGATGACTGTTTTGTTTTTGATGTGCTAGGACTAGGCTTTTATAGTTTAGATATTTTTCCTGGTAGTGAATTATATCCTAATGATGTTTTGCTTATTTTGGATGAATTTTATCACTTTGGATAGGTTATGTTTTTTAATTTCTAGTTATAATATATTATTTAATGATTTATTAAGTTTAAGCAGGTGAATGGATTTTAAAATTATATACTTTGGATTTTTTATGGATTTTTCTTTTAAATTTAGTTAATTTTTAGTTTCCAATTGGCTAAAATTGATTAAGAAACGAATTTGGGCTCTTATATTTATGCTTTAGCCTTTAGTTTTAGAGGGAAAAAAAAAACACACATACACACACCATAACCGACCCAAACCGACTTAGTTTGGTAATCGGTTTGGACAATTATACAACCGACATTGTCGATTAGGAAAGTTGGTTGGCGGATTTTGATAATCGACTAGGTCAGTTCGGTTGGGTGGAGCTCTCAAAACCGATCGAACCAACCCAATGCTCACCTCTATCCACACAGACATGTAAGTTTGTTTTTAATTTTTTTTTTTTTAAGTAAATTAATGCATTCATTATAAATGTGCTTAGAGTGTGTATGTATATATATAAATGCTCAATAGGATGTTGGCCATGGTAGAGCATATGATGCAGATATGAGAACAATGAGAGTTTAGGTTGTGATTAAGTATTAGGTTTTTGTTATTACATTTTTTTTTAAAACATTAAGTCAATAAATTTGGCTTCTGCCCTTATGTATTTTCAACAATTAGACAATAAGTTAGGTTTTCAATTTATCTTATATTATTATTGGGTTTTGTATTCATTTGTATATATGTTTTTAATGTTTTGTATAAGTTTTTGAGTTTTGTGAACTATTTTTAATGATTTCAAGGGTTTCGGGAGCTAGGTGGATGTTGTTGAGGGTTTGTGATCATTTAACATTGTGTTTAGTAAGTTCTATTGTAAAATTAGGGAAAAGAAAAAAAGATCTGGCATTACCAAAAATTTGTAGTATATATGGCGAGGGAATGACAAAGAGAAGGCGAGGGAAATTAAAATATTTCCCAAATAAGCGAGGAAAAGGAGAGGGACTGTAAAACTGAAAACTCAGGAGTGCAAAGGAATTAGCAAAGGTTTGGCGAGAGACTTTGCGAGAAGAAGATGAAGGATTTGCATGAGTTTATTCATCGTTGTTTGGAGAGGGAGCAAAGGAAAAGGAAATCCCCTCCAATTTGGCTAAAGGATGATGAATAACTTTTTCCCTCAAGGGAATGGTGTGGAATTTGTCAATTCCCCACCATTTAGTGACCTAATTTTGATGAGTGGGTCATATTCTCGCTACATTCTCGTTATTCCCTAGCCATAAATGATGAGAAATAGCGAGGTAATGTGTCCATCGCCAATGTGTGATTTTCTTGTAATGGATATTTCTCAACCATTTACAAAAGCTTCTCAAATCAAGTAGAATATTCTAACTCAATTCAACAATTAACAATATTACATTTTTAAGAGTAAATGCGAGGTTATGATGAAGAAGCCTAATGACAACAAGAGTAATAAAATATCGATAAATCTTAAATAGATTTATTATTACAAAATGAACGTTAACTTCATTCATTCAAACTAAAAAAAGCAAGCTCAACTCCTAACCATAGCATAGAAGTCACCATAAATCGATAATCAAACATTTTTATTAACGGAGATCTCTAACAGTGATGTGAAAGTTGTTATTCATATAATACTCTAGATCAAAGAGAGGGATAAATTGAATTAACCCCATCAAAACTCTTTTAAAAAGTAGAAACAAGAAATTCTACGATGAGAAGTAAGAAACAAGTTTAAGATTTTTCATTAAAAAATTAATCATATTTGAAAATAATAGCATCATAATCTTTAGATCTGTTATAAAAATAATTAGATATGACAATGATCATCATACATATGTTGATGTTAAAGAATTATTAAGTGCTAGATTAAAAAGTTATGTGTGATTGAGCCAAAAATTATATGTTATACATAATTTTTCCCTAAAAAAGAAGAAAATAAAAAAAATACAAAAATAAAAGAAAGAAAGGCCTCCACGACCTGCAGCTCCAAGTTAAAAACAATCAAAACATGACACTTCTCAGCCTTTACATTCCAGTAATGTAATTGCGAGCGATGCTTTCAAAAATATTTCCCGCCAATCTCAACTTCCCTGTCCCATTTCGAGCGTTTCTTCGGACCCTCCAATTCTCATCTCTCCTTCACGACCAAAGATCCGTCAACCAGCAAATACTCGAATCCAAGAAAGCCTTCGCTGTTCTCTTGCAATCATGTTCTTCAAACCCAAACCAGCTCAAACAAATTCATGCCCTCCTCCTCACAACAGGCATTTCCATCAAGAACAGCCTAATTACTCATCTCCTTACAAATTTCATATTCTTGGGAGACATTGCATATGCACGTCGATTGTTTGATGAAATGCATAAGCCACGAGTTTTCTTATGGAACACTCTTATTAAAGGGTATGTTAAGAATGATCTTTCTATTGAAGCTACCTCGCTTTATAGGCAAATGCACTTTCAAGGTATTCGTCCTGATCCTTTTACATTTCCATTTGTGATTAAGGCTTGTGCAGAACTGATTGCACTGTGGACTGGTGCTACCGTGCATACCCAGGTTGTGAAATATGGGTTGGAGTTTATTGCAATGATTAGGACTGAGTTGATGATAATGTATGTGAAATTTGGGGAACCGGGTTTGGCTGATTTTTTGTTTAAGACTATGGTGGAGAGAGACTTAGTAGCTTGGAATGCTTTGATAGCATCATGTGTGCAGAATGGACATGCCAATAAGGCGCTTGCTTTGGTCCGTGAAATGGATGTGGCTAGAACCAAGCCTGATGCTGTGACTGTTGTGAGTGCTCTTTCCGCCTGTGGTCAGTTAGGGAGTTCAGAGATTGGGGAAGAACTATATTGCATTGCAAGAAAAGAAGGGATTGATTGCAACATAATTGTTGAGAATGCACGGCTTGACATGCAGGTGAAGTGTGGTAACGTTGACATGGCAATAAAACTGTTTGAGGAAATGCCTCAAAGGAATCTTATTTCATGGAGCACTATGATTGTAGGCTATGCTATTAATGGAGAGAGTGAGAAAGCTTTATCTTTGTTTGATAAGATGCAAAATGAAGGACTGCACCCAAATTACATCACCTTTCTGGGAGTTTTATCTGCATGTAGTCACGCTGGGTTGGTTAGGGAAGGCTGGAGATACTTTAATCGCATGAATAACTTAGATAATAAGAACATGAAACCTAGGAAAGAACACTACGCTTGTATGGTTGATCTGCTTGGCCGTTCAGGACATCTTCAAGAAGCATATAACTTCATCAAAAGTATGCCTATTGAGCCAGACTCTGGCGTGTGGGGGGCATTATTGGGTGCCTGTGCGATCCACCAAGATGTTGAATTGGGCCAACATGTAGCAGACATACTCTTTGAGTTAGCTCCAGATATTGCTTCCTACCATGTTCTGATGTCGAATATGTATGCATCTGCGGGGAGATGGGACTTTGTAAAGAAGGTGAGGTGGAGAATGAGGAAGAAAGGTGTTAGAAAATTAGCTGCTTATAGCTCAGTTGAGTTAAATGGCAACATCCATGTTTTCTATGGAGGAGACAGATTGCACCCGCAAACACAGTTTATATACAAAAAGTTGGATGATTTATTTAAAGAAATGAAGAGTTTGGGTTACATCCCAAAGACAAATTCTGTGTACCATGATGTGGAATCAGAAGAAAAGGAAGCCACACTCAGTACTCACAGTGAAAAGATTGCCATTGCATTTTCTCTAATTAATGTACAACCTGAACTGCCCATCAGAGTGATGAAGAATTTGAGAATTTGTGATGACTGCCATACTTTTTCTAAACATGTCAGCATAATTTCGAAGAGGGAGATAGTTATGAGAGATAAGATTCGTTTTCATCATTTCAAAAATGGGGTTTGTTCTTGCAAAGACTACTGGTAACAAAAAGGGATCATGTCATCTTTGATAGAAGTATATCAGAAATTCTCTTTTTGGATTTTGTTTCTGTTAATTGTGATGGGTGGTAGGTAACAACATCATGCATATGAGTAACAACCTAATGCCAGACTAGAAACACCACATGAGGCAGCAAGCAGGATCCAGGAAAAATGAACAAGATATTTGTGGGGGGACATTCTTGTTACTGATCTTATGTGATCCATACAGTGAATGTATTCCAACTGAGTATGTGACGGATATATGTGACAATTTATACCTAAGTAAGAACTTCTACTAAGTCAACAACAGAACTTGAGTGACACACTAAGTTAATTTCTAACCATGATGGCAAGTTATCATGTTTACCTGGGATATATTAAATCTGCATTCATCCAGATTCAGTAACTTGACAATAAGAAATCTATAGCTCTAAAGGGACATTTATGACAATTGATTCAGGCTCTGTTTTTGTACTCGTTTTCCTTTTTCCTAATTACTGTTTTCTTTTTTTAGAACAATTTCTAATAACAGTTTCAGAGATTGAAGTTATGAAAGAAGAAAGTCCTTAGTTATCTTTCTTTTGGTACTATCAGTAAGCTATTTTAGAAGCCATGATTTGTCTATATGAATTCTTAGTTCAGAGACATAATGAGACTTTCCCTCATCGGAAGCTCATTCAGCCTTGACATCAAGGTCTTAGGTTCAAGTAGTCGTGGAGCCTCATTGGTATTAACTTCAATCTTCATCCTTGTAAACAAAGGTACATGATATATGTTTGTCACGGGAGACAAAACAACCTATCTACTCCTAATATTTAAAAATAATAATAATTATGGATTCCTTAAATATTACATTCTTATCTCAAGATCTAAACCCCTTTCCTTTCTTAGTTCGTGTTAATTATATGCAAATAAAGTTCATAAAAAGGCATTGTTGTATTTAATGCTTGCATCCTAGTATGCTGGGATTATGTTCTGCCAAATAATATTTTATTCACTCATTTTGCTCTAGTTTGGTTGGCCTTTTCTTATTAGTTAATGGTTTATGTGAAAACACATGGCTTCTGAAATTAATAAACAGTGTGGAAAGAAAGACATCAACGTATAGTAATATGAACCTGTGTTTCATAGATCTTGGTCAAACAATGTATTCTAGCTATTTCCTTCAAATTAAAAATCAGTTTTCAAGGGCTTTACACAGCAGTATTTTTATTTTTTTTAGTTTTTCATCTAATAATATAGTATTCCTTGGTTAAATAAATTCGCAATCTTGCCGCTTGACTTTAAATTTCAATATTATGACAAGAACACAATTAAATTATATACTCCACACATATATTATTCATGCATGGCAGATTGGCAGGTAGGCTGCCTAAATTTGAAGCTGTCCTTCAGAATATAATATGAGTACGGCCATGGCTCATAAGTCTTAGTTCCATAGTCAATTAATCTATATTTTAAATATTTCAAGTCTTATTTAATTCTTAAATGAACAATTGAACATAATATTAATTCTTTGGGATTTAGATTTGACTAGAAAAAACGAATTTTGTGGATATATATATCTAATAGACCATTTTTCACTTAAAAAATTAATTGTTAGAATACTATTGAGTTATTTATTGAGTTTGCTAAATAAATAACGCATAAATTTTCATTGTGTAAAATTTTAGTTATAAGAATAAGTGCAACTTTGATGATTAAATTTTAGTTAGAGTATTCAACCACTACCAAAAATCAATGACAACCATCATATATCATATACAATTAATTAAAGTTTTAAAACAACTCGATGGCCAAGTTGTATGAATGTGACCTATATTGATTAACATTAATAAGGCCATTATTTTTGGGTAGGTGTTTGTTATATATGATCATAATTCTCAAACAACTAGCAATCCATTAATTGTGGGGCCTTTAATTTATTTGATGATCATGCCTTCCTTATTAAGGATGAAAATGGTGCTTATGATCATATTTATGAGATATATATCTAGTTAATCTTAAGGTATAAGATATACTGTCATTTGTTTAATTAATATAGGTTAAATGAGAATCATGTGCTAGAGTGGCATCAAAAGTTTAAGGATAATACTATAATTAATTATTCCATTTTCAAAAAAACATGTGTATACCTAGAAATTATGATCTTACCAAATATGAGAATCCTACATTCTAAACACAAGTAATATATTTATATGAAAATAATTCTTTATAATTCCCCATACTAAACGCATTATAAGAATATGATCAATGTATTCAAGATGCAACACCCAACCTAAAAGAAAAGGAATGGGGAAACACATTTTCAAGCTAATGAGCTAGTACTGCATGCCCAATACATACATACAGCTAGCAAAAGATCGATGGGGTGGGTGGGTGGAAGCAATAAAATAGAGTTTTATGGAATTTGACAAAGAGAGAGATGAGGTAGTTGCACTCTTATCACTTCCTCTTTAACTCACTCATTTATTTGTGTTCTATAGCTATAATGACTCCAAGCAAACATTCATTTCATACTGGGAAACACTAAGCTATATCTCCCACACTTGCACAAAAGAAATAAAATAAAAAAAACCCCAACATCTTGTTCTATTGCTTCAATAGAATCTTTTGAAATTTGAACTAATCAAAGACTAACTATAATAGAAGAAGAAGAAATATCTTCTCTCTTCTCCAGTCATTTCTTGTAGTTTTTTTTTTTTTTTTTGGGGTTAGTTGACAAAACTCATTCCAAGGAAGTTTCTATTGCTTGTTTTATAGATCTCACGTTGAGAACATGAATTAATTTAATATTTAGAGAGTGCCCTTTAGCCTTAAAATAAATGGGGCACCCTAGTGAAAATTGGAATCCCCACTCCCTAATAGTAAAGAACTTCTATGTTCACTGTAAAAACACAAAGGGAAGGGGTAGTTTCGTCTATTAACAGGAATGGGTGCCTCATTTATGAAAAATAAGAGGGCTTAAAGGAATCTTTAAATAAAAAATCATATTTTCTAGCACAATTAAATATTAGTTAGAAGTGTCCTAGACCTTGAGAAAGCGTGTTGGCCCATCGAGACAGGCATCCCTTCCTTTCCTTGAGAGAAAAGTAATTGCATTTAAGTCAAAAACAGATGGGACTTCTAGGAACAATCAATCAATAGCTCCTATATATTGTACTACGCATTAAATTAAGCATTTGTACATAGCAAATGTGGTGGTTTATTATTGGCCACTAATCACTTACTTAACTATATATTGTACTCTGATCAAGTGGCTAAAATTCGTAAGCCTCTTACCGACATGGATTATTAGATGTTTATGTCTAGTCCTAAATGGGACATCAAGTGATTAATATGAAAATCTCAATTTTATACCTTCTTAGTGAGAGTTTATAATTATAAGCGGACAAGAGATTTATGAAAATAAATAAAAGATTACATGCTACCGTAGTCCAAGGCCGAGTTTGGATGATTCTAAAAAATATTCAATTAGTTAGAAGTATATTTTTTACATGGTATTGCATTGATTTAGTCTATTTTGCACATTTCAAAATTTGTACTATTTTCATTTTTTTGTAAATAACTAATTAAAAAAGCATATAGTTATTAAGTTGTATGATATAATAATTTTGTTAAGGGCACAAATTCATATGCATGTTTTGAAAATAGAAAGTGGTTTAATTATAGTTTAACAAAATCTTATAACTTACACTCCTTAATTTATTTTTGATATACATGGTTGTAATTTTATAATTATACCATATTATTTAATTAGTATTTAGCTATATACAATAATAAGAGTAAATAAAGCAAGGTATTTGTCTTTTGCACCAAAAAGAAATTGATTGGGGCACTCCCACTTGAGATATTACACTTCTCTATAAGAATAATATATAATGCATGCATGAAACTAAGTATAGAATTTTATATGATTAGAAACCTAACCCCACATTGTATTCTTCAAAACTTTTGCTACTCATCAGTCAGTGAATCAATGATTTTGTTGTGTTTATGAGTATGGAACTTATATAACTAAGAATTAGAATAGAGCAGTCATAACTCCATGCTAATACTACCACCAAAAGACACAAGAATTAATAAGAAGAAAGATGATAACTAGAATACAATTAATTCAAACATAATAATGTTTTTGAACAGAAGGTACAGAAAGTTCGAAGTAGAAAAGCACTGAGCAAAAGAAGCAAGAGCATTAACACTAGCCTCCTCATTTTTTTCTCATACACATTCCTTTCCCATTGCTATACTCTGCAACACTTAACCTCATTAAATTAGCGTCATCATCACTAGAAAAGGCTAAAGATATGCTCTCATTCTTTTCTCTAAATACACAAAACCCAATACCAAACAAAGATCTCTTACATTAATTCACTTGCATAACAAATACCATACAAGAACCTACCATAGAGGATTGTGCACTAATTGTGAAGAGGATTTGGACCTGTATGAACTACTCTTTTGTCTTCGCCGTATAGTGTGTCGGCATCGGCATCACCATCACCATCACCATCTTTGGTCTGAAACTTATTAGAAGAATATGGACTTGAAGGTGTATGAAGAAATGCCTTGCTGAGAAAACGTGTTTTCCTGCCCGGCTGTAGAGACTTAATTGAATGGCTTTTTTCATCATGAATTGACAAAAGCAAGCTTAAAAGAGCTAAAATTAAGATGACCCACATGAAGAAAATTGCAATTTTAGCTCCAAAAAGCCTCCTTTCTCTTGTCCTTGAACTTGCTCTGAAGACTGTCATTGCACTTAACTTTCTAATAATTGAATATAGGCAGATATTGTTGCAGCTGCTGAAAACCCAAAAGATGATGACCAAATGCACAACTAAAACCTTGATACACACTAGAGAGTGTAAACTGAAGTGGAGGATTTTGGATAATTCAGAGAGATCTGAATTGGGTAAGAGCTAGAAAGAGAGAAAAAGGAGGAAAAACTTGATACTTTGGGTGCTTCCTTGTCTTATGGGTCTAGTCACATGATCTTGACCCTTGATTCCTGGAACCTTCTTATAATTCTTATATTTTTTTTCACACTTCTATAAGACTTGGGACTTTGCACCTTTTACTCACAACACAGTCACTGACTCACTGCCTCTGTTTTCCTTTTGCATTTTTTGGCATCTATATTTGGTTTTTGGTTTTCGGTTTTCTACAATATATAATTGATTTTCTTTCTCTTATGTTTGCTTGAAGAGGGTGACTGGGTGAGGGACTGTCAAGCATTGATAGCCGTTGTCTCCGGAATATATTCAAATATAGAGGGCATTGGAAAACAAACTTGATGGTCGTACTGTTTTTTTGCTTGTGAATAGCAACTTTTTTTTTTTATAATTATTGTGGAATTTTTTTACTCAAAATTGTAATAAATCTTTTGTTTCAGAGATCTGCTAGTAACCTCATCCCAATTGCATTATTTTCCTCTTTTTTATAGGGGTGAGTTTGACTGAATTACCCCTTTGTATATATAATTTGTGCTACCAATTCTGTCTTAAGGCTCCCAGCCTGTCCTTACAATTGTTTGACTTCCACATATGTACATGTGGTCCACTTGAAGAGCTGCATCTTTAACTTTGCCTTAAACTTTCTCTACCTCTTGTGTGGTCCAAAAGAGAAAGAGGGCATTAGATTTGTTGAGTTTAATCCTACATTTTGATATCATATATATATGGTAACCTTTCAAGAAACACAAGTTTGCGAATCTAATAAGTAAATAACATGTCATCTAGTAAGGTTTGAGTGTTGTACAAACAAATATTATTAATTGGTTATTGTATCATTCACTAATAAAAATTATATAAGAAATGATGTGATTCATTGCCCTTTTGGGTTTTAAAATAGCTTTTGAATTTAAGTTTTTCTATAAAACTGTTTGGTAATAGAGGTTTATTGTTAAAATTTTAATGTCTTTTAGAGGCCTAAAAGCTAATATTAGAAAAATAAGCATTTTCAAACATACAACAAGAGAAATTCAAATAAATTTTAATAATTATTTTATTTAGACAAATATAATCAAATATTTGTTAAAATGATAGTTTTAGTAATTTTAATACTCAATATTTTGTTTTTGAAAATAAAATCAAATAATTTGTTTATTTCTCTCAGAATTTTTAAGTTAACTGATTTAATTATTTTTTAATTTTGTATACGGTACTTTTAAACAATTATATATAAGTTTAATCAAATAGACTCATTATATCATATAACACCATAATAGTATGATTCATGGAGTTATACAAGTCCAAACTTAACTTATATTTATTATATGTGATACACTAAGTTGAATATTATTAATTATCACGCCATTTAGTATTAAAAATTATTCATTAATTATATGATATATGTGCTACACGCTAAGCATTATTATATATCGTGTTATTTGATAATAGAAATTATTTAATAACACGTTCTGAATAATATAAGAAGGGAAATCTACTTCTCCTTTTTATATCAACACGTCATTATATTATGAATGATATTTACTAGTTCATTAAAAAAAAAAAAAAAAGGCTTATTACACCTTTAGGCTTTAGCCAGCTAGTTTCAATTGTTTACAAGTCAAAATAGCAACAGACATACGTATTTGCTAGAGACATTGAATGAAGGAACATAGATAATATAAAAATTGATCTCATAATCTTACTGAGATTTCGAACATGTAAATATTAAATATATAATATAAGAAAATAAATAAATAATTAATATAAAATAAATGATTAAATAATTAATAATAAAAGTAAAATGAGAAGATAAAATAAATAAATAAATATAGATATAAGAAATAAAAAATAAAAAATTTAATAAATGATGAAAATAATAAAACTAAATATAAAATAATCCATTCTTTGTTACAAGCTTCTTAGCATATATATTCCAAATCATCATATAGATGTCCATAAAATAGAAAAAGAGTCCAATAAAATCTTGTTTTTAAAATTTTTAAAATAATAATACTAGACAAATATTTATTATTCAAATTAATAAAATATATGTTGAGTTAACAAGTGAGTAATATATAGAGATAGAGGGTATATTCATAGACGTCTTTGTCATCAGTTATGATAGGAACCCAGCCCGTGCGTGATGATTGCTCGCCATCAATATATATATAAATAAAAGCAGAAGCAGATAGATGTGGATTAGCTTGCAGCTACCAAATGACAATGCAATGACAGCTATAAGGCCATTGCTGCTTTGGAAAACCCTATAAGCAATCCTGCACAATTTCGTTATTGCAGTCAAGGCTGATAGATACCTTTGATTGGTCTGTGATGCAGACATTTTAAGACTAATTATTATTACAAGATAAAAAATAAAAAATAAAATTATAAAAATGGCATGCATGCATATATATGATTTATTTTCATCTTTCAATGTGGTTTATATGAGATATATATCCATATAATCCCTCTCCAAAATGGTTTAATCATGAATTTCTCTGGTAATATCAAATTTTATTTCCTCTGTGAAGTTTCTAAAATATTTTTCGATTTCATTGTTTTCTTTTGCAAATATTTTGTTAAGTATCATATTTCTACATATCTAGGAATTATTCAATATCCAATCCTACAATTTGGGTTATAAGTACTCGATACGTGTAGACGATTTATCCACCGTTAATTGGACAACATTCAATATGGTGCATCCGTCAAAGCCCTCAACTTATTTTTTTTTTACCTCATAATAATAATGGTTGAAAATTGTTCAAATGTAGTTTTGAATTCCATCTAATTGGATAGAAATTTATCATGTTGCCAAAGTCAGTATTTAATCAGAATATAAAAGTTATGAGTTATAGATAATAACCTGTCTTGTTTTGAGGTTTTCAGCCTCTTAATATATGAGTTTTGTCCATTACAATAATAATAACTTATGTTATATAATAATAGATAATAATAGGTATCCGTTATAAAATTATGACGATAATGATATTAGTAATAATATTAATAGAAATTAATAATATCAATTACAGTTCAAATCAGTCTATTATACCTTGATCTGGTCACATATAATAATATTATTAGATTAGTACAATCTTATATTATCAAACATTAATGGATAGTGATTTATGCATCATTTGTAGTTTTCTACTATTCTTATTTTTTATTCTATCAAGGTTAAGAATCAAGAAGAGGTGGAGATGAAGAAAGGATGAAAATGTAAAAAGTAAAATTGAATTCAATAAACCTCTGGGGTAGAAACTGTAAATTATGTAAATACAAAAAGTGAAACGCCGGTTGCCACAACAAGCGAAGAAACAAAAGCAGCAGGTTAATTGAATGAGGTGGTCCACATTTAACCGTAGACGTGATGGTATAATCAGGTACTTCGAATCTCATTTTTACGATTGGGTCTACATTATACTTTTCACTTAAAATTTACTAAAATGACATTAATATCTAAAATTTGAAGAAACGGTCACTCCCTCTCCCAAGTGATGAATAAAAAGTTAACAGTATTACAAAATAAGTGTAGAAAAATATTGAAAACCCCAATTTTATCTTAAAAGTACCAATAAATATTATTTTAATTTTTAAATGAGTTCTAAACATTCCCTATCTCTATGTTATTCACTATCCTTCTTTTTAGCTTTTTCTTTACAATTGATACATTATGTTAATTTTAACATATCACATTTAATAAAATACTTACATGCGTAAAAGTCGAAATATTAAATAAAATAAGTTAGATTGTTCTTTAGTTTTTAGGATATGAACAATACAAAATATATATATGAATTTAAAAGATAAGTTTAACAATTTGGGAAAAAAAAAACTAGCAATTGATTTATATAAATATAGTCATTAGTTTGAATACTAAATAAAATAAAGTTGAATTTGCTTCTATATCGTTAAATTTTTTTTTCTTATAGACATTGTGTTAATCTTAATTTTTTTTATGTTAATATATTTTTTAATAAAATAGAATAGAAGTATTTAACAAATATATAAGTAAAAAAAAAATAGTAGTTCTTAAAGAGAAAAATATAATTTATAAGTTACATTAAAATTCAATAACTTTATAGGAAAAATAAATCATACTTTTAAAGTTTTCATTTCAAATAAGTTTTATGAGCTAAAATATATTTTTTTCCACTTTGACCCATTGAATGCGCTATTTTCAATTTTTATGCTAATTAAGTAAAAAAAAAAAATTTTTTTTTGATATTTTGAACAGTAATAAATTTTATTATATAATCATTTATTAAAGAAAAAAAAATTTAATTAATAAAATATTTTCATCTTTTCCTTCAATATTATATTTTCAAAATTTAAAGAAAAAATTTATTTTCATGAGTAGATTTATATAACTAGATTGTCTATTTCTTCAAGGGTTTGAACTTATCTTTCAAATTCATTTATATTTATATTTTTTATTATTCATATCATAAAAATTAGGGGAAAAAACAAAGTTTATTTTATTTAGTATTCAAACTTAATTCTATACTTTTACATGTGTCAAATATTTTCTCTTTTTATTTTATTATTAAAAAAATGAGATTACCATAATGTATTAATATTAAGAAAACAACTAGAAAAGTAGAGGAAAATGTAACAATAAAAAAATTAAGTATTTAATTAAGACTAGTTTGAAAAGAGAAAAGTAAAAATAAAATTTCTTGATATTTTAAAGAAAAAAATATGACTTTTTTTTTTTTTTTTTTTTCAAAATTATCTTGTAATAACATTAATATTTTGGATCCCTTATTGTCATAGTTAATTTCTTTAGGACCAAAGTCTATTAAGTGACATGATTTCTCTATTTCTAAAATACCTCTTATTTACTTTATTTGACTTATATTGTTTAATATTTATTATTTCTCTTTTCAATGTCTAATTTTTATTAGGCTTTTACTGGATTATTTTTCTTAAACTCTTCAACTTTTTTAATTTGTAAGTATACTTCTTCTTTGCTTATCAGAAATCTTGTTCCTGTAAAACACTTCAATCAGGAATTTCACATTTTATTATTTCTCTTTCCTAGTTTGGTTTTTATTAGGCTTTTTAATTTTTAATTTTTTTTTACTTCACTACTTTTCCTAAACTCTTCAACTTGTTTGGTATTTGTTTCAATTTACCTTAGAAGTCTAATATGTTTCCTAACCAAAAAAAAAGTCTAATATATTTCCTAACCAAGAAAAATAAGTCTAACATATTTTTCTCAATTTGTACTTTATACAATTTTTTCTCTCTACATTTTTCTCATAAATTATATTTTTAAGTTAAATTTTTTTTTTGTTAAAATAAAATATTTAGGTGTTCTTTTAGAGTAACTAATATTGTACATAATTTTTTTTAACAAAATAAAGTTTTTTTTTTTAATTTAAAAATATAATTTATGAAAAAATGTAGAAAGAAAAAATTGGATGGAGTAAAAAGAAAATAATTGAAAAAATATAAATTAGACTTTTTTTTTTTTTTTGGGTTAGGTAATATATTATATTTTTAAGGTGAGTTGAAAAAAAAAATACCAACAAAGTTGAAGAGTTTAGGAAAAATAATCGAGTAAAAAAATTAAAAAGCCTAATGAAAATCAAACTAGAAAAGAGAAATAATAAAAGATGAAATACCTTATTATAGAGTTTTACAAAAAGAAAGTTTTTGACATGCAAGGTAGAATTATATGTATAAATAAAAGAAGTTGAAGAGTTTAGAAAAAATAATTCAGTAAAAACAAAAAGCCTAATAAAATTTACATATAAGAAAGAGATATAATAAATATTGAAGACGATAAGTCATATAGAGTACATAGGAGTGTTTTAGAAAAAGAGAAATACATGTCAATTAATAGATTGTGGCCTTAAAGAAATTAGCTGTGGCAATAAGGGTTCTCTTAACTTTTTATCCATCTTAGGAAGAAGAGTGTTGATTTTTCAAATTTTAGATTTTAGTGTTGTTTTAATAATCTTAAAGTATTGGGAGTGTAATTTACTATATATATAAGTTTTATTAATTAAATAAAGATCAAAACCCACAAGAATAATATTTTATATATAACATTAACGGTCTTAGTTGACATTAATAACTTAAAAAACTTACTCATAGTAACCTCAAAATCTCACATCTTACTCTAAACAGCTCTTTAAATCAACCAAATCACTAAATAAAACGAAGCTAGATGTATCATTATGAAAATTTATTCATCAGCTTTCAAGTTAAGTAAGGATTGATTCCATTTGATCAATTCTTATGAAATTACTACTGCTCCTATTTGGAATTGTGCAAGGATTGATGGGATCTTATATCTTATTGTAGCTTATATACTATAAACCTTTTAACCAAGTTAATGAGGCAGGCCAGTTAGTTTAGTATTATTTATTTGTTTATTTGACTTTTATAATATTCTTAAAGGAATCTCAAGTTTTTTCAAATTAGTTTATATTCAAGATTGAACTTTATAATCACAAGAAATTCTCCAATTTGTTCATGTACAAGAAAGGTTACTAAACTATCAAGTAACTTGTTTTTTAGCCAACAGATTTCATCAAAATAGCAAAAGATCTTCATATTGCTTGTAAAATGTTACAAAGCTACAAAACTTGCAAAATTACATCTCTTCTCACCACTGCTCCTGGTTTACTAAAGAGTCTCAAATTCAAGTTTGCCTATGAACTTTTACTTATGCAGCTTCTATTACAAGCTTCTATAAATCATTTACAATCACAGAGCCAAAAACAAAGCAAGTCCAGCTCCAAAATCCAAGTCTATATCTAAGCTATCAAACTGACTCATCGTCAAGAATAGAATAGTATAACATAAGAGGATCTTCTATCCATACCAATTCAAAATTGGATTCCTGATCCAATCAAAAATTCCTTGATTTTGATTTCAAATTTAAGAATTTGTTCTTTCTTCAGCAAAAACCTTACCTTAAACCCTTGATGTTATTGCATAAGCATCAATCTGGAAACATAATTCAAAACAAACACGATATACAACTATCCCAGCAGTAGGCTATAGATTTGTCAAATACACTAACAACATGGTTTCAGTTTTTGTTGATTAGTATTACAATAATTAATACCAAAAATTACAATCGAAAATAAATATTTAAATTCAAATTTAGTCAAGAAATATGTAGAGGTTGAGATGAGGCACATATATGTCGTTTTCTTTAAGACAATTCGTGCTGCCATGGTGATTAGTCAATCGATGCAGAGGTTTATTGACATGTTGCTCTCATGATAAAACAACTTAGCTATTACATAGAATATGTCTCTCAATTCTCTGCACAAGAAATGAGACGAGTTCTCCTTGCCCACATCTTTCCTTGCCCAATGTATAACAGAATATAAAGATAGAATTATATAAATTGTATATATATAGTGTTGTATATATGTATATAATTGAAAGTAGGAATGTAGGGTATATATAGTTGTAGGATTTGTAACTCTTATATCAATATAATAATTGAAATAAATTTCAATTTTAAAATTGAAATGAATAGGAAATTAAATGATATAAATTACAAAATCAATTATTGAATTGTAACATTTCAATTATAATAAAATGCTGAATTTTAAAAACTCAATTAAGAGTTGTGGTTATAAATTCAAATCAATTGAATTTTTTTCTTGTAACTGCATCATTCAAAACTTTTTTGAATTTTGTAACTCCTAAAATTATAATTTCAAAAATATGCCTCATAAATTACATCCTTAATTATAATAATTATTGAAATATCATAACAATCACCCACTTATTTCAATAACAATTATAAAAATATATTCTACACAATATTTGACAAAAATAATAACTATCACTCACTTATTTTAATAACAATTATAAAAATATATTCTACACAATATTTGACAAAAATAGACTACCATGCCTAATGAAAGTAGCAATGCTTTGAACTTTCACTTAGCATTTCTACAAAATTTGGTCCAGAGTCAATAGTGGTAGTATAACATTGAACTATGATTGCTTAACGGATTCAAGAAATGAATATTGCACATAATAGTGCAGGTGTAAATTTTGAACTTATAAGCCAGCACTTTGCGGCTTTGTGATTATCCCAGTTTCATAAGTGTTATAGAGAATTTAGCCTAGTTCTCATAAGAGTGGGCCCACTCTAACATTCACATAGGTGAAATCCATTAAGAGTGCATTTGCAATTTATGACACTCTACTCATAAGAGCTGCAAATTTTATTAAGAATTAAAATAACTCAACCTTACATCTCATTGCAGAATAAATGCACATATACCATAGGGATGGTCTTGTAAATATATGCACATATACCATAGTTGTACATCACACCTCTAAACTACTCTATCATTCATTTTTTTTCCTTTGAACCTAGCTCCTAGGATCTCTAATCACTAGGTTGGGTATCCTCATAGGTAATTTCCTACTCTTTAGGCTTAAGACCCATCCTCCTTTATGTACATCAAATCTTTTGTCTAGCTAGAGATTTTGTCAAAAGATCAACGAGATTATCATTTTGATTTCACATAACTAATATGACTGGTACCATTACTTAAATATGATCTTATCATACTGTGTTTTCTTCTTATAAATCTGAACTTATCATTATAAAAATGATTTTTTATGCTACCAATGGTAGCAGTATTGTTACAATGAATTAAGATGGGTGGTATTGGTTTTTTCCAAATTGAAATTTCTTGTATTAAATCTCTCAACCAGATGGCTTCTTCACTAGCTAAAGCTAAAACAATAAGATCAGCTTCCATGGTTGATTTAACAATTATTTGTTGTTTCTTAGATTTCTAACAAATAAAACCATTATTTCATGTGCCAATGCTAAATTCTAATCAGCATCAGAATAGCCCTCAAGTACAGCTAGATATTTTGATAAAATATCCCATAAGTTTTAGTGTCATTTAGATATTTCATGTGCCAATGCTAAATATTTGGCTTACTTGTAAATCTGTCAAGTAATCCTATAACATATACAATGTCAGGTCTAGTATAATCCATTAAATAACGTAAACTCCCTATTTTGCTGCCATACTCCTTTTAATTTACAATAAATATTTCATCATACGTGGGTTCTAAATGAACATTAGATACAAAATGAGTAGTTGCATGCTTGCAATCAACATAATTGTATTTTTGAAAGATTTTATTCATATAATGTGCTTGATCTAAATATATCCCATCATGTTTTCTAGTAATTTTCATGCTAAAAATAACAATAGCTCCACCAAGATCTTTCATATCAAATTTTTTTAAAGCAAGTTTTTGGTTTCTTTAACTATATTCAAATTAGAACCAAAAATTAACATATCATCCATATACAAGGTAATAATAACATGAAAATCACCAATAGATTTGTAGTATAAACATTTATCACACTTATTTGATTTAAAATCATTTTCTATCATGCATATATCAAATTTTTCATGCCATTGTTTTGGGATTTGTTTCAACCCATATAAAGATTTAGATAACTTACAAATTTTATTTTCTTGTCCATTCACAATAAACCCTTCGGGTTGAACCATATATATTTCTTCTTCTAAATCTCCATTTAAAAAAACTGTTTTAACATCCATTTGATGTATCAACAATCTAATAGATGTTATTCTAATAAAAGGAGAAAAAGTGTTAAAGAAGTCTAAATCTTCTTTTTGTTTAAAATCTTTGGCTACAAGCCTAGCTTTAAACTTATCTATGGTATCGTCTGGTTTTAATTTTTTTCTAAGAACCCATTTACACCCTATGGTTTTACAATCTGTAGGTAAATCTACTAATTTCCATGTTTTATTAGAGATTAGTAAATCTATCTCATTGTTTATAGCTTCTTTCTAAAAAAAACTGAGTCAGATGATGCTAATGCTTCTTGAAAGTAATTGTTTTTTCCTCAATATTATAAACTAAATAGTCAAGACCAAAATATTTTTCTATTCTAACTCTTTTACTCCTTCTTGGTTTCACAAATTCAATTTAAGATGAAGGAGTAGAATAAGAGGTTTCAGAAATATTTCTTTTAAAAATTTCTTGGCCCCCACTATTCTAAGTTCTAAAATGAAATTTTTTTTCATGAAAAATAGCATTAGCTGACTCAATAATAACATTATTATCAATATTTAAGAATCTATAAGTAGGATTATTCAAAGTATAACCAAGAAAAATACAAGTAGAAGCTTGCACACCAATTTTGAATCTTTTTGGATCCATTATTTTCATATAAGCTAAGTACCCCCCAAACTTAAAATAATTTAAGTTTGGTTTGTGATTATTCTAAAACTCAAAGGTGTTTTATTAGATTCTTTATGAGGAACTCTATTCAACAAGTAACAAGCTGTTGAAATTGCTTCTCCCTAAAAATTAGAAGGAGCACTAGCATGAACAAGCATAGCATTACATAAATTTTATTAAAGTCCTATTTTTTCTTTCGGCTACTCACTGAAGAGTAAGGAGGAGTAATTTCATAAACAATTCCTAAAGATTGCACAAAAGTTCCAAACTCAATTGATTCATATTCTCCTCCTCTATCACTGTGAAAATTTTAAAATTTTTTTTTCTATCTCATTTAGAAAAATTTTAAATTTTTCAAAAGCATCACTTTTATTTTTCATTAAATACACATAAGCATATTTTGAGAAATCATCTATAAAAGTAATAAAATATCTATTTCCACCATGAGTTAAAACTCATTCAAATTCACAAATATCAGTATGAATCAAATCTAAAAGTTCAAAAGATTTTTTGACACTTTTGTGAGGTTTTTAAGTAATTTTTGTCAAACTACAAAAATCACACTTTTCAAAATTTCTATTTAATTTAGGAATCAATCATAAGTTACTCATCCTTTGAACATATTTACTATTTAAATGACATAAACGTTCATAATATAAGTTAGTAAGAAGAAAGCATATCAATAGAAGTAGAAGGCATTTTATTCATATCAATATTCATCTTAAACATATCATCACAAGCATAACCCTTACCCACAAAGTTTCCACTTTTGGTGATAACATATTGATCAGATTCAATGATTGTTATAATTAAGAACATGCCTAGATGTGAAATTTATTTCCACCTCACCTTCACCCAAAACTAAGGTAGTGTGGGAGTAACCAAGTATCACTTCTTTTGGCTCATTATAAGGTACATATTTTTGAAGCAATCTTTTTCATAGCAGACATGCCTCACCCGAGTCTGCCCACCAACCTTTAGACCTTCCAATCATATTTATTTCAGTGATCATCGCCACAAGTGGCTCCTCGATAACATTGGCTTGAGGAATTGGCCTATGTTTCAGGAATTTACAAACTCTGGTAGTATGTCCAGGCTTGCCGCATACATAGTATGCTTCACCAAAGGGTCTTAAAGGTGGTCTTTGATTTTTGATGCTATTAGTAACATTACCTCTATTTTTTATAAGGATTTTTAAAATATTACTTCATATGCTTACTTTTTGGCATCAGTTGGGCATTATTTTTCATGTTCTGACCTTTGAAACGATTACCATTAGTTCCAAGAAAATTTACCTTAACATTGGAATTATCATTTCCATTATGTGTGACGATCAAATCTTGACTTATAGCTTCCTCCTCAACACGGATGCGAGTAATGAGACTTTCCAATGTTGTCTCCTTTTGCTTGTGACATAAAGCTCTTTGGAACTCCCTCCATGTAGAAGAAAATTTGTCAATGATAGCAGCAACTAGAAGATTATCATCAATCTGGATGTCTTCGAATCTCACTTCATGTGCTACCATTTGAAATTCTTGAGTTTGTTCAACAATAAACCGGTCATCCACCATTTGATAGCTGAAAAATCTACTAGCAGCATATTTCTTTGCTCCAACCTCTTCAGTGTCATTTTTTTTTTTTTTTGTTAAGGCTTTCAAAATCTTTTTTGCAGTAATATAAGTATGCTCATAATAATCATAAAATTCATCAGCTAAGCAATTCAGAAGTTAGTAACGATAATTATATTCATCATTTTTCCATTTTTCAGTTTTTTCTTAATGTTTTTCCTTTTCATCATCTAACATACTATCAGTTGAAACTTTCAGAGGATTTTTCTTAATTGGAACATAGGATACCTTTAGTAGATTGAGATAGAACAACATCTTTCATTTCCACATCTTGAAGTGAACTCCTTTAAAGTGGAATGGTTTGTTCAAGTCACCAACATCTCCCTCATTCTTAATTCCAACAGCAGGTTCCATTTTATTTTATTTTTCCCTAACCGAATTGTCATAAAATTGTTTATCAGTATTATAATAATCAATAACAAAAAAATAAATAATTAAATTTAAACTTAGTCAAGAAATATGTAGAGGTTGAGATGAGGCACATATATGTCATTTTCTTTAATAAAATTTTTGTCACCATGATGATTACTCAACCAATGCAAAGGCTTCTTGACACGTTGCTCCCATGATATAATAGCTTAGCTACTACATAGAGTATCTCTCAATTCTCTGCACAAGAAAGGAGACGAGTTCTCCCTGCCCACACCTTTCTTTGCCCAATGTATAATATAATATAAAGATGTAATTATATAAATTGTATGTATATAGTGTTGGATATATGTATATAATTGAAAGTAGGAATGTATGATATATATAGTTGTAGGATTTGTAACTCTTATATCAATATAATAATTGAAATAAATTTCAAATTTTAAATTGAAATGAATAGGAAATTAAATGATATAAGTTACAAAATCAAATATTGAATTGTAACAATTCAATTGTAATAAAATGCTGAATTTTAAAAACTCAATTAAGAGTTGTGGTTATAAATTCAAATCAATTGAATTTTTTTCATGTAACTGCATCATTCAAAACTTTTTTGAATTTTGTAACTCCCAAAATTATAATTTCAAAAATATACTTCATAAACTTCATCCTTAATTATAATAATTATTGAAATATCATAACAATCCCCCACTTATTTCAATAACAATTATAAAAATATATTATACACAATATTGGACAAAATAGACTACCATGCTTAATGAAAATAGTAATGCTTTAAACTTTTACTTAGCATATGAAATGTACTCGTCCAATGGGTATCCACACTAGACATTAGTACAACAACAATACAGAATTTTCCCACAGCAAGTTAGTATTCTAGTTTTCAAATGGTTCTTTTTTTTTTCCCCCTTTTTTTTTGGGTTTGAATTTCAAATAGTTTTTTACTCAACACACCACAATACATGTGAAAATTAATTTTCAGAAACAATTTGGTTGAGCAACTAAGAAAAAAAGTAGTATTTCATAAGCACAATTTCCCAAAAGCTTTTGGAAACAGAGTTTCAGTTATGCAACAAAACATGTTGTGCGATATATCAGTCCAAGTACAACTTGAGGCTTCTTCTTTCCATCCTAGTTAAGTTCTTAAATGAAATTTTTTGGCCATATATAAATATTCTAGCTTATGTAAAATTGTGGATTTTAACAATGCAATAGGACAAATAATTATATAAGTAGAGTCTCCGTGATTATAAGATAAATAATTCATTTATCATGATAAATAATTATTTCTCTATAACGAACAAAAACAAATAGGTTTCAATGCAATAAATTGACTGAATTATGACTTTAACAACTCGTTAATTTTCAATGGCTAGATTCTAACAAACATAAAATGATTAGCCGGTGAAACAAAAGTTTAGAACACTCCAAATTAATAAAATTGTTTTTTTAACGAGTGCTATAAAAGTACTTAATAAAGTATAATTAGTATAGTGTTTGAAAATTAAAACATTATAAATATAATAAATTATTTATCACACGATACTGAAATTATGATCAATCACCACAATAAATGATATAAATTTTATTTATTTATTATCTTTGCCCTAAGAGCACCAGTTAAAAAATATAAAACAATTTCCTATATCTTTCAAACTTTTTTGGGCAGACAAAAAGTCGTAAAACTTTCCTATCAACATATACAATTTTACACAAATTTTATATATTTAATTTTCTCATTTTTTGTTCATAACTTTCACAATTTGTTTATCATTACACACAAACGCAACTTTCACAATATATTGCTACTCACATAGCAAACCATATAATCGTAATTTTTTTCACGTGCTTTTCACAATGTCATTTTGTAATTCTTGAGCTTTACAAGATTTGTTCTCCTTGATTTTATACAAAATATACACACTAATAAAAATGGCAGAATATATGAATTCAAATCATCCTATATATTTTCTCATCATAAACCTTAAACTAGAAAGATGTACTACAAATTATAAAATTTTCTTTTTATGTATAGGGGTTCACAACACCACATTTGAAGAAATATATATATATATATATATATATATATATATATATATATATATATATATATATATTTTTTTTTTTTTTTTTTTCATTTTGATCATATATAGAAAATGTGAATATTTATTCATGCATCATAACTCATAACATGCTCATCATGATTATAAAAACATTTGTTAATAATTTTTTTCATTCTATTGTTATGCGATAATATATTCTCATATTAAAGATGATGCATGTTCAAGATTGGGTCGTGATTAAACACTTCACTTTTTACAACACAAGAATTCTATATGCTATACATTTTTTTCTCATAAAACTACACCATACAATTTAGCACAAAATTGTAACTAGTAAACCCAATAAGAATGGAAAAACTTATATGGTATAGAAAAGTTTTCCTCTTTCTTCAACCTACTCTTTGTTTGAGTTATCTATGTAATCATTTTGTAAAAAAATCTAAGTACTTTGCAAAACTTGTTAGTCATATAAAACATGGTACTCCAGCATTTGCTTGAGCAAAATAAAATTCACCACAAACAACATATTCTATATCAAAATCATAAAATGATTACATTCATTATCAGAAAAGTGAAGACGTTGATATATATATATATATGTAGGCATACAAATAGTAATACAAATTATGAGAAATCATACCTGATCTATAATACCCAAAAAAAAATAGCATACTACATAAATTGTGGGAGGTATGATTGTATTGTTTATAATCCACAAGTAGTCAAGTACCAAATACCAAATACTTTAGTCTAGCATTTTAACCAATGTAGTTGAGTTGTGGATTTTATGGAGCCTGTTAGGCTTGAGGCTTTACAAATTACAAATAGAATAAGAGCATTACCCCTCGTAATGTGTGGGCCACACTAGCACAGACTGTGCACCCTCTATTCCATCCTCGACTCAAGATAATAAAGGATATTGGTAAGGCCATTGAAACTAGATTGCGGGATTGAAAGGATATTCACTATAACAGTGGATAACGTTAGTGCCAAGTTTTGGCTAAAAAAAAGCCAATAATTGACTCAAACCTATATGTGGAGGTACTTATATATGGTTATTGAACTTAGTTTTTTTTTCGAATGGGATAAAAGAATTACAACCTTCAATTAATGTCAATCGACAAAATCAGTAAGATGAGAACAATGAAGATGATATTCTAGTATCAATGGTTGTGAAGAAAAAGGGGAAAGAAGGACCAGTTGCTTCTAAATATTGGAGAAATGCGAAATTTTTTATTTAGTTTCTCAAAGAATTTTATTATATTACTTTGGGTTTTTCTTGAACTTTGCATGTGACTTCCAATAAATGCTACAATAGGATTGGATTACTAGAAATGACATTGAAAAAATGATGTAAAAGCAACAATAAGGAGTCAAAACAAATGGCAACTAGTATGAAACTGAAATTTGACAAGTATATATTGTGGAGATCTTGAAAAGATCAATCAATCCTCTTATATATGTTCATTGATGTCATCCTTGATCATCGCTATAAGCTTAGATTCATATGATATATTTTTGAAATTTCTTACCCAATTAGTATTAAATATGATATGGGTTTTAAAGTTAAGCAAACTTTTGTTAGATTGTATAAAGCAACTTATAATGAAAACATTTCTAGGGATGATGAAACCAAAAATGAAGAGAGTGGTGAAGGTAGCATTGGTTTAGGTGTTGAAGACTCGAATAATGAAGATGTATTTTTAAGTAAGGTGGATATGTGGATGAGACAAGTAAACAAGAGCTACAAAGTTGATTCAGCGACAAAATTAGTGTTGAATTTGCACTTAGATGAGGAGGCTATCAGAGAAAATACTGGTTTTGACATTTTGCTATGGTGGAAAGCCAATGCTAACAAGTTTAGGGTTCTAAGCATGATTGCTCTTGATGTTTTAGCTAGTCTTTACTTTGGCTTTTGAGTCAGTTTTTAGCACTATGGGCATGTTCTCTCTAATTTTAGGAGTTCTTTGCATTGGGCGACTACTAAATGCCTTATATGCTTACAAAATTGGTTAGACTTGTCCACCCAAACCTTTGAATGTAAAGAAGTCTTAGAAGAAATTATTCATTCAAAGCAAGGTATCTGTAATTTCATTTAACTTTCCTTAATTATTATATCTTACTTACTATTTTCTTATTATTGTTAGAGGTCTCAACTTCCACAGACAACCAAAGTTCTTCTATGAGTATTGACTAGTGGTTATAATTTTCAAGCATGTAAGATTAAAATCTTTTAAGTTTTTAAATGATTTCAATTTTTATATTCACTAACATATTATATAACTAAGTTTTCAATTGCTTTTCAACCTTCAGGACTGATGATATAAAGGATGGCTGGTTTTGGCTGCATAATATTAATTAGGATGCAATTTAAGTTTATTTTGTGGATATTGTACACAGTTTAAGTAGTTTGTTTGTAAAAATCTTATTTAAGTGATTATTTTGATAATTAGGACATGAATGAGGGTCATTTCGTGTTGCAGTTTGCTTGAGGTGCTGCAACTTTAGATTATTGTATTTTTTTTGTACTAAGTAGCCTATTAACCACGTCTTCCAGGTGTTAGGTAGTGAGCCAGTAAATGACTGAGTGTGTGCTGCTGGCTGCTGACTACTGAGGCTAAATTGTCTTGATGTATGTGCTTTCTTATTTATTTTGGTTGACGTCTTGTTCTTGGCTGGTTGCTTACATGCTGCAATTTGAAGCTTTGAGATGAAATATGAATATAAATTCAAAAGCTGAGATGAATCTATATGCTAGTCAATAAGTTTGTAGATGCATTTCTTTATCTCTAATTTTGTATGTCTTAAATCCATAAGCTATCTAGTATGAAATCTGCATTTTTATATAATGCTTTGAATTTGCTCTTATATTATGTGAAGTGTAAAACAAGTCAACCTAGTATTTGGGCTTTTTTGAGATAAAATTTGTTTTCTTTATTTGGGCTGAAAAAAAGAAGAAAACAGAATAGTATTTGGGGTTTTTTTTGGTGAGCTGGCCAATTAAAACAGTAATTCCTTTCAAGAAAAAAAAACATAGATGGATCAAAACAAAGTCGACTAACCAAAATTAATTTTATAACTGAATCAAATCAAATCGAACTCACCCCTATTTGAAATATGCATACAATTTTACAACCAAAAACTGTCTGACCCAAAAACGTTACAAGTTGGTTTTAGCATCCACCCCCCCCCCCCCCCCCCCAAAAAAAATGGAGGCTATTGTTGAGGATGAGAGGGTGCTTGCTTATAGCTGAAAAAATTAATAAACACGTAATTAATGCAGAATATGTTTTAAATGTTATCTTCGTCTAATACTTCTAGATTATTCATATAATTAAAATAGAAGAGTTAATCCTCTTTCAAATACAAAATTAGATGTATTGTGATTATTTGTAGATCTATTATAATACATTCTCGAATAATCACAATACATCTTTGATTGATAGAATTTGAATTCAAATACAAAATTATTATTTTTTAAAAGTTCAAAAGAATTATATAAATTATAGAATTACTTTCATAACTAAACAGTTATTAACTAAAAATTATTTATATGAATCCTTTAACATGTGTTTTACATTATTTAAATTTATATAACCAAAAGCGATATAAGATACTAAAAGTATTTTTTAAATAACTAATTTATGTCATTTTAATTTTATTTAAAACTTTCGCTACATTGTTATTATGTCAATATAATTACATGTAACTAGAGCAAACAAGATGAAATCTTTAAAAATTGTAAATTTATGTCATGTAATTTTATTTAAAAATTGTTATTATCTCATGTAATTACATGTAAATGGAGCAAACGAGATGAAATATTTGAGGGTTTTTCTAACAGGTGTCTTAAAATACTTGTTAAATTACAATAAATATGATTTTTAGAATTGAAAACTTTTTAAAAAAATAATAATATATATATTAAATATCACTTAAATTATGATCAACTACTGTAATAAATATTACAAACTTTTTATTTACTAGTTTTTGTGTCAACACATTATATGTGAATCGTGTTTATAATAAATTCATATATGTTCATCAACAATAGATGCCCATATTTAGAAATTATAGTTAATAAAAAATATTACTCCATGTTAATAACATTATAAAATAGATAAATCTATTAAAAAACTTAATTCATAATATATACATATAAATTCTTAAATTTTTTTTTTTTAAATGTTAGAAAAATTAACACAATAATATTTTAATCAAAAAAAAATTATACTCTTAATATTTATTTTTAATTCATAGTATTTTTAAAATTAATTTATAATATTATAATTATTTGTAATTTATTAAAAAAAATTAAAAATTCAATCTTAATTATTATTGATATATGGTTATTTACAAATTCTACATTTATCAATATTAAAAAAATTAGGACCAAAAAATGATCAATAGTCATAAAACAATTTCACTGCTATTAACTTTAAAATGGAGAAGAATTAAAATAAATGGCAACTAAAAAGTATTTATGTCATAGTAAAAACTCATAAGGGTATAAAATTTATTCTACTAAACCACTTTTATATTCATAAGCAAATAGATAAATTTAACATACAAAAAAAAAAAAAAAAATCATAAATTTGTATATATTTTTTAATTCTTAAGATGGGAGAAGAATTAAAAGTTAAACAATATTATTATTACCATAAAAACTATACTCTTAATTTTTTTTTAATTCATAATATTTAAAATATTAATTCTTAAATTTGAAAAGAACTAAAAGACGTTATAATTATTAGAAACCACAAAAATAGTAAATTTCAATCTTAACTACAATTGAAAAAATATAAACAAAATTATGAATTAAAAGTTAAAACAATAATTTTATAATCATGAAAACACACTTAATATTTCTTTTAATTCATAGTAATTGTAAAAAAAATTAATTCATAAATTTGAGAATAACTTAAAATTATGATTATTAGGAACTTATTAAAAAAATTTGAGAAAGACAATCTTAATTACTATTGATACATAATTATAGAAAAAATTATAAATTTATTAAGATTGAAAAAAATAGTAAAAATAAAAAATTAATAGTTTTAAAATAATTACAATTCTATAGATATTAGAATAAAAAAAATTATAAATAATAAAAAAAAATTATTTGTAATAACATAACAACTAATGATAATTATATAATTATAAAAACTTATAAGTGTATTTAAGAAAATTAAAAAGATTCTTTCTTTAAGCCAACAATCTATAGTATAGATATAATAGTAACAAGTATTCTTAAAGATACTTGTTAGAATTTATTTTTTTTAATGAAATAAAAAACCTAATTTTTAAAACACAACAACAATAAACATTTAACAGCAACTAAACTTCAATGTAATTCTTAATTAAACTTCGATGTAATTTTTATTTTTATTTTAAGAAAAACACACAGCCACTATTCAGGGTTACCAAATACGACAGTACAGTCAATGTGGAAGATTCTCGAGTCGTGCGCATCTCCCACTCTTCGTTCTCTTCTCGTTTTGATTCGTCTCAAACTTGGCAACTGTTTCCTTGTGCTTGTTAACTAAACGCAACGGCCTTCAACTGGTCATCCATTCCCTCTTTTACATTTTCCCTCAGGTTCGTTCCCTCTCTGTCTCTTTCTGTTTTTCTCACACATAAGCAGCAGGTGCACTAGGCAAAGATGTGTGCAGAAATTGATTGTTCGGAATGCTTCCATGTTTTTTTATGAGAAATTGATTGTTCGGAATGCTTCCATGTTTTTTATGTGTCCTCCTTGTGCTGTTTATTTGCGTTCTCATTATGCTGTTGCGCTCTCTGCTCGTAGTTTAGACCCATTATAAATGCTTTGTTCTTTTTGGGCTTATAGCTGCAAATAAATAAAGGAATTTTGGGTTTTGAATTTTGAATTTTGAAGAAAATTTAAAATCTGAGTTGTTAAACATGTGATTAAGTAATGCTGATTAATTTGACCAAATGTGGCGATGGAATTTGATTAAAATTTTTGGCTTGTAAGTTGAGATGTATTGTCGTTTGCCAAATTATGTGAGGAGTAACGTGAAATTATATGTGTTAGCTTTAAAACATCTGGGATTATTTAAAAATGGGAGTTTTGGGTGTTTGAATTTGCCGTCATACCCATGTTCGAAGTGCCCATGTTTTCTGGTTAGGGGATATGCATTTGGTGCGACAGTTGATCTCGTAATCTTCTTTTTAATTAGTCCTCCTTACCAACTTTTATGCTTTATCTGGAAGAGGTTAAAGTCGGAGGAAAGCACATGAGAGGAAGGACAATGAGAGAAAAACATCACATCCATTTTCTTTCCTCTGGTTTTCACCTTTCTTAAATCAAGCCTTAATCTGTTTGTTTTACACTTATGCTAGCTGCTTGACAGTCACTGGAGGCAACAGCCCGTATACAGGCCCATTCTGGTGCCTCATGTATAACTTTCAGCTCTTCTACCTGAGTTTATTTTTTCCACCCACAAATCTACAATAGAATACTTGTTGGGTTTCTATCTAGGTCTCCCTATCACAATAAGCTAGAATGTCAAGATTTGTTTTGGCTATTTGAGAAATTCGAATATTCGAATATGAGTTTCATACTGCAGGACATTTGATATTATTATGATCTGTAATTTCGTTTTTTCTGAATAACACATGACCTTGTTTTCTAGCATAGTAGTCAATCTGATTTCTGTATGCCATTACGTGTATTTGAGAATTAAGATTCTCGTATCCATACTCTATAACCTAGTGGTGCATGAGTCTCTTCTTCACTTCATATAAAGGGACCAAAAGAAGAGGAAAATCATGCAAACTATTGAATTCTCTTGCACTAGACTTTTGTTGAGCTTGGATATGATTGAAGAGTTATTTTGACACAAGATCAACTATATACAACACTTGATCATATTAAGTTTTAAAACCATATAGCACATGCACAATATAATTTATAACAAGCTAAATAGTATGTGTTCTTGAAATATTTCCAGTAAGTGTGGGATTACTTTAATATTCTTTTTTTAGCCCTGTTGTTTTTCTTTTCCTTTGCAGTCATTGGTTTGCATCCAGTACGCTCCTTCCAACTGATGCCAGCAAGTTCTTGCTGGCAGTTCAGTTGATCTGTACTTGTAGTTGAAAATTTTATGAGTCCTCAGAGTACACTGAATCCTAGTAGAGCCCTCGAGGGTGTGCATGGGGTCCATGTGGTTTCTCATTCCCCATTTACTTTGGAAGAAACTAATCAAAATGAGGACTTTTCTCAGTCCACCAGCAGAACTTCAGTTATTGGAGAAAAACAGCAGTTATTAACGCAGTGAGTGAAACATATATAGCTTCATCAATATGCATTTTACCATTTTTTATGTTATTAACATAAATGGACATTGTAGTAAAAATGGACACAGCTAATGACAAGCACAATAATTTACTACTTGCATGTTCTCCAGATGGGCATGGCAGCAGACACTAGCGTGCTTGAGGCCCATCAAATGTGGTGCTCATGGTATTGTAGTGATATTTTCTTTTCCTTTCAAGTTATCTAATCTTTACCTGACAAGCGATCCAATCCATTGCACAAACTAATGTGTTTTCTCTCACATTCGCCCCCCTTTGTATCAGGCGATCAGCACCTTGCAGAAACAACTGCTAATGTGCTCACTTCAATTCCTTTCATAGCTCTTGGATTCCATGCCCCAAGGTTATATATATCTCTAAGCTTTGAATTGCTCTTGGGAAAAAAGATAATATTATTTATCTATTATGGCTAGTTGTTTACTTGTCTGCAATACAGGAAGAACCTGAATTGCAAGCTGTATGCTAATTCATTAATTGGAGTTGGAGTTGCATCAAGCTTGTATCATTGTTCAAGAGGAAACTTGAGGAAATATTTAAGATGGGTTGACTACACAATGATTGCCACAGCAACAGTAGTAAGTAGAAATATATTGAGCTTGAGCTCTCTTTTTTGGTTGTCAATGTGGTAATTCCCCACATTGCTAACATAGTGAATCTTCACATTACATATAAGTAAATGGATCTCTCCTCCTAATAACAATTAATTGGTTTTAAGAGTGAGACTCTGACATGGTATCAGAGCTGGGTTCTAGGCCCCTCTTAATGCGTCTCTAACAATGGTTATTAACAAGCTGAAACCTTGTACACAACAGTGCCAAATTGTTTCACCTGTGTTACTTTATTTTTATTTTTGGAGATTAAAGCTATTTTCTGGACTCGTATGCATAAAGACTCAATTAATTATGGATGCACAAGCCTGTGCTCTATGCCTACTCTGGTTTGGGCTTCACTTTTCAAGTTGAGTTGGTTTTTTGTCATTCAGTTGTGCTATTCTGCCACTTTCAGGTGCTTATATATATGTCGGGACTGGTCAAGTCAAAGCTTAAGCTTATTTGTTTGATGTTTAATATGGTACCAGAACGTGGTCTCTGTTTGTTCTTGGACTGCATGTGTCAGCTTGTCTGTTGTTGTTTCGTTTGGGCAATGTTTTCTATCATGTTATTTGGGTTGTTGCCACTTCACATGGGGTTGCATTTGAGGAGGCAATTTAGAATAACTTTCAATTATTATATGGTGCACTTACCCTCTACAATAAGTACTTTGTATCAGAAGCAAACCTGCTTGTAATGACATAATAATCTTGCCATCCCACTTCAGCTGCAATTATTCCCCATTTCACTTCTCAGGTTTGTGGCAGTTGGCAATTGGTACCTTGACAAACAAAACCTCATTCTCTCTTGTGGATCATTTTGATATATTTTCCTCTAATTTTTCGTGTAGTCATGAATCACATTGAATTATGAAAGCTCATCTTCACCATCCTTCACAATTTAGAAAAGGAAAACTCTATTTCTTTATCCTTGTAGACAACCGAGAACATATAACTTATTCACCTTAGAACTCAAACTATATATTTATAATTATCCTTATTAGCAAAAACATAAAAAATTACAGATATCCTTAGAGAAACTTTATTCCTGTTCTCGGGCTAAGAGGCTAATGCCACAGTTGAATCACCATAAACCTTTCTATGGCCAATAGGAAACTAATCTTAAACCGGTTTTTGACCAAGCTAGGACAACGAAGCTCTTTACTCAGTAAACTATTGTCAGGGGTGTGCTCCCATATGATATTAAGAGCTTACTCCTTGTATCTTTTGGTGTCAACACAATTTTCTGATCAGTTACCAGAGAAAGAAAAAAGGAAACAAAGATTGTACATACCACCAAGATGTGCATGGCCCTCCGACGTGATTTTAGTGCTTACAGTTAATGTCAAGTTATATGATGCATTCTGTTTTATTGACTTTGGCAATATAAGGATTCACTCTGGGATGTTTTACCCCAAGAGGGGGCAAGTACCACCAGGCCCACTGGACCACAAGTGAAGTATGGTCATACATTTGTCTCATCTATAGTCTATATTTACACTAACCTATGTAAATTACTCTTATGTGGGGTCTTCTATCTCTCAGAACCAGACTCCATCTAATAATCATTGTTCAATAGCAGCTCATATCGATTACCTGCTTTAAGTCATTTATGGATCTCTCAGCAAGAAAGGAAGGAAACCAAGGCCGAGTATTTTTCTTTTTACAACACCTCCACCCTTCCCAGAACTAACGGGAGGGGGGATTGCAAGTTCCAAACCCATTGGTTTTGCAAATGGGACTTAGATTGAGGAATCCATTTTAATCTTCTATTTATTTTTCCCCAATGCTTTCACTTTCAGAACTTATTTCCAGCTAATAGATTGTTTTGAGGTTTTGCAATCAGTTAACTACTTAGTCCTACAATTTAACAATCTGATGTTTTTCCTGCAGTGTCTGACAGGAGCCCTCAGAAATGAGAACCCCAAGTTATTGATGGCAGCATCAGCAATGCTTCTTCCAGTACAGCCTCTGATGGTTTCAGCCGTTCACACTGGAATGATGGAGGTAAGTAACAACTCCGTTACCGCTGTTTCTAAGAGATTGGCGTAAATTTATTTTGTGACTTCTGAGTTTATTTTCCCCTGTAATATATCATGGCATGAACCCATGTATACTGAGTGGATAACATCACTTGTAGTTGTATATCTATCAGTGGATTGGCTCAAAGATAAATCAAAGTAGAAACTTGGTCTAGATTTAATGTGATTGTTAATGGGAATATCTGATGGCTCATTGAAGGCTCCGTTAATAAGTATAACATTTTCTCTACGGGGTGGCCTGGTGGCATGTTGAATTTGCTCATATCTGCATCTTTGGATTTGGTAATTGAGTTGCAATTTTTATCACTGGAGGTAAAATAGTGAATCAGAAGCTCAACCACTCACACTGAAGAGGGGGAGTCCTGTTTTAAACTGAAGTTTCTTTTCCCATTCTCTCATCAAATTAAAAGAATTAATGATTCTGGCAACTGCTACTAAAGAAGGCCAATATTATTCTTAGGGGGCCCTATTATGATTGAATTTCATAGTTCATTCACCCCTATGCTCCAAAGTCTGGGGAGATTCACAATAGCAGGTCTTGACAACAATTCTCAGATAATTTTACTCTTTTGGTTGCAAATTCCAACCAACTCAGTTTCTAATTCTTCTCTTTAATGTAAAGGAGTGATTTAAACCACCAAATATTGGAAAGGAAGATTAAGAAGTTAAATATTCAATCCTTTCAATATTTGGTCATTTTACTGTAATCAATAAGCGTTGAATAATTGATAAATATCCAGGCCTAAATCAGGTTTCTGACTTTGAGTTACATTTCATGTAAGTTCCTTTCTTTTTACACGTCTGACTAGTGACTACACATGTAAGGTTTAGACTCGTATATTGCCTGATCTGAGCCAACTCCAATTATATGACAGACCTGTCCTTTTCTAGATATTTAGTTGTTGTCTGTTTCCAAGTCCATCAATTGTCTTTTTGGTGTATAGCAATGTGATATTGATATAATTTATCAGCTGCATGTTTTAGCTGCACAAAATTACAATTTGAACTTGTGGAGTCATCATATTCCCAAACATTTTGCTACTTCCTGCTTCTTTGGCCTGTTTATGAGTCATTAACCAGCCCACACTATGATGGGGAATGCTACAGTACCGTGCAACGGGACTAAACAAGTGAAATGTTTAGGCATTCTTTTTATATCACCAATATTTCTGTTATTTGTCTTAAGGCTTTAAACATGTCATATTACTCTTCAATTATTAGTAACTGAATTCTTTATTGAAATTCTTGGTACGAATTAAGGGAAAGTAAGTCTATATTAAGCTTAAGCTCTCTCTTGCTCCTTTCACCTTCCAGGTAGCATTTGCTAAAAGGGCTTTGAAAGATCCAGACCTGAGGTTGGCTCATAATGTGCATAAGACGTCATCTCTGTTGGGTGGTATGCTTTTCATTGCCGATGATGTGTGCCCTAATACCCCATTCCTTCATGCTGCATGGCATCTTGCTGCAGCTGTTGGCGTTGGCACCTGCAACAAACTTCTTCAGTAGATGTGCATACTACATTCTGCTTAGAAGACCAACGTCGATATAATTTGCTGACTTTACATGTTATCAGAATCCAACGAGGCGGGAGAGAAGGAATTGTTCTCTTGGATCAACAATTCATTGGTTCAAACCATTTGGTTGCTGAGCTCGTGTTTTCTCAAAATGTAGCAGTAGTAGAATCATGACTAAATTATACCTTTGTTTTGTAATTTGACTCGAATTTCACTTTTATCACTATCATGCACTTTACGTTCCCGTAATTATAAAATCGTATGGATTGAGATTTTCTATCACCTTCTATTGTTGGTAACATTAACAAAAGTGTCATGGACTACCAGATATTAAGGTGATATTATAAAAAATTATATAAAATATAAATAAACACAATCCAAATTTTTATTTGTAGATATAAAAGTTATATTCAAAATAAAAAATATATCTCAACCCCGTTCATTCTTTACACTATCGCTCAATAAAATCCAAACCCACAACCTGAAACAAAGTTCAGGTATTTCCAATCTTGAAGTTAAACTGAAGTGGAGTGGCAGTGGGTTTTTTTAGCCCAAAAAGAGAAATAGTATGTTTTCTTGTTTGATGTTTTTCCTGTTTTCTTTTCATGAGAAAATCATTATTATTAATTTTTTGACAAATTCATTCGGAATCAGGTTATTAATTCCATAGCTCCTTCAACTTGGAAATTGGAAAAACATGATCGTTTTGTTCAAATTTATATATCATCTCCAATTGTTAAACGATGTTTACTCGAGCTTGAATTCAAACAAAGCTAGTAATTTTTTTCTGAAACATGAAAGGGACTGGCTAGCTGCTAGTAGACAATGTGCACGTGGAAATTAAACATATTCTCCTATATTCAAACCAGCACCAGGATTAATAATTCCACAGTTTATGTTCTTGAGAAATGAGAAGTAAGAACATAATAATGACTTCAGACATGGTCGAGGGACATGCATTGAAACACCAAAATTTTATTATTCATCCATAAATAATAAGTAATTGTTTGTACCAAAAAAAATTGACAAGTCAATGTATTGAGGCTGAGTCAAAGCAGATTAGTTGGGTTTGTGAGCTGGTTAGCAAGGTATTATAAAGTAGGGCAGACATGAGATGTGCAAATTAATTCTACGAGCTAAGGACAAGAGTGAGGAAATGCATAACAGACCATTAATTGCAAGGGAAACCGAGAAAACAGTTTAACCTTATGGGTTAAAGAAACTAAATCTATAGACATTTTGGTTTTACTTCCACGCAAGTAGTGTGTAAAATTCAAAAGCTCTATAGAAATTTGACAATTCAATTGAACTCGAGTTTTAAGTTGGATCATTTTTATTTTATTTTGTATGAATAAGAATATTCATCCGGGTAGGAAAAAAAATTAACCTAGAACACCCAATTCTCCCCAATTTATTTAATAATATTTTAAACTATCTTTTATATATGCAAAGTTCAATCTAGAAAATTTTAATACATGAAAATAAACGTATGCCTCAACCCAATCTATATTCATGTTATTTTAACTGTATCATATTTAGTTTGAATTTATATTCATGCTAAATATTTATATTATAAATTAAACTCATGTTAAATATATAATATTTTTATCATTTATTCATGTTAAATATATATTTATAATTTTAATAATTTTATTAAATTTGTAATGTTAGATTCTAATTTATGTATTTCTAGTTCAAATCCAGATAGTATAGAATTTTTTGATTTCGGGCCTTATTATTTGTTAAAAATAGATATTAAATCATTATATATTAAGGTTCAATAATGAAAAGTTTAACTCGATTGATTTAACTGACTCACATGAATTTTTATCTAGGTACAATATTTTTCTATCACCCAACTTTATAACATGGGTTAGTTTTTTGCTAACTTGGCTTGATCTGTCATGTAAATTAATGTCAAACTCGACCCACTCAAGTGATATTTGCCCCACAGAGACCCATTCACGTTATATCTGTCACACAGAAAGGCGTGGAATTAAGATGGCCGTGGATTTAGTAAGTATTTGTACATACGATGCGTAGAAAATAGCTGTGTAGCCCTCAAGAAAGATCAGAAGAGCGAAAGGCACAAGACATAAGGAGGCTTTACTTATTATAAAGAGAACATATTTATCATCTTGGTCTTGTGACTCCTGTCCTTTTTTAACATCTTTGCTACCTCTCTCCTATATACATTTCTTTACCAAGCTTGTTCCTTTACCCACGTATGTTTGAAACCTAAAGCCTTCATCACAACTTTCTCTCTTTCTGTATATATACTATTGCTGCTACTTTATATTTAATGTTCACATTTCATCTCTGTAATTGTACACCATCTTCTCCATCCGCATAAAAAATCCTTGTGCCAGTTTACAAGTCAATGATGGTTTATAGACAAGGTAGTGAGCTCAGAAAGTCGGGTTTCATGCTTGGCTCTTTCGTTTCCAAGTCTACCATTACCTCTACAGGTAAAAAACACTAGCATTCATAATTGCAACCAGTGCAGTACAAATCTTGTTGGTTTGACTCACCATCTTTTCCATTCTTTCATTTGGTAGCTCATTCTGTATTAAACTTCATTTTGAGACGAAAAGTGGTAGAGGTACAACAGTTTACTTTAGTTACAATCTTGTAATAAGTTAAAAATTAATCTGTCTGTCACATCTCGATCCGGTCATAAAACTGTTGTACCTTTAGCATTATTGGCTATGTGACTTTAATATTATGTGCCAGATTTTCTCATAAAAATTATTTCTACCTTATGTAGCTGAGAAAACTAGAGCTTGTTTTGAGGTGCAACCACATCCAACTGCAAGGTGGAGGCCAACTCCAGAGCAGTTGCTAGCCCTGGAAGAATTGTACCAATGTGGAACATGGACACCAATAGCTCGAAAGATCCAGCAAATAGCTTCACAACTTCGTAAGTTTGGAAAAATTGAAGGGAAGAATGTGTTTTACTGGTTTCAGAATCACAGAGCAAGAGAACGTCACAAACAAAGTCGTCACAAAATGGAAACTGCTTCTAAAGAACTAAAGCACAATGTAGGAACTGGAGGGACAAAACAGCATCACCCAGGTACAAAACATTACCTTAACTTGTTTAATTTTGCCATATCCTTTATTAGTGGTCATAACAATCTTAGGTGGTGTTTATGTGTGGAGGAAATTTTCTCTCTACACCGACAAATACTAAAAGGCCACCGATAGTGCAATTCACACCCTACTATGTGATGCTCGTGTACAAAGAAACTTCATTCGTCTACATAGCATTTCCCTAATTTCAACTTTTGAGTGAAAATAGTTATGCTCCTTGTGTCACATGTGAATCTCACCTATTTGAATGGAACCCACCCATTTGTGAAGCGGAATTAAGTCCACTAGTGGAAATACTGCCCTTCCTAGTTAACTGCTGCACAAACCCTCTAAGTTATGAAGTACTGTATGAGAAGTAAAGTGGAATTAAGATTCTTGCATTTGGTTTTTATTTTATTATATTTGCAGAGTTGAAATTGAAAGCGACAGGTTATGAAGTTAAAGAGACAAAAAAGTGGTTTCCTTCTTCAAACTGCAGTGGACTTCTAAAGGTATGTTTGATACAATAATATGGTGACTCAATATTATTCACCTTCCTTTCTGTTATGAAGCTCTTGTTATGCTCAGAGTTCAGAATATCTTGGACTTGAAGTGATATTGAACTTACACTCAAACTTCTATAATTCTTATTTATCATTTCTAATTTTCAGGAATCTGCTTTACTGCTGCATAAAGCAGCAATAGTAGAAAAAGGAACAAATGGGTGGGCTCAATTTGAGAAAAGAGAAACGCAAAAGAAGAAAAGCACAGTACTAGTAGATCAGAGGCAAGACATAGATATTTCTTCTTGTCCTGCCCATACTACTACCAAAAACACAACTTCTGCAGTAGAAGAACAACTTTTGACAAATCAAAGTTATGATATACTATTGACACTCAACAGAGGAAGTGTCACAAATTATGTCAATGAAAATACACATCAAACTCTTGAGCTTTTCCCAATCCAGAAGAATGACCAATATAGTATTGATTTTGTTCAAGTGAATACTAAAGGCACTCCAAACCAGTTTTTTGAGTTTCTTCCCCCAAAACACTGATCAAGGAAACTGGAAGACTTGCGCCTCTGACTTAGGCACAGATGTAAATCACTTTTCTCTGTATTACAAGATTGTTAATGTGTAAGAACTAATTGATTTATTTATTAGTTTGTACTTGCAAATTTTATTTGTCTTTTCTATTTCTTTTTCTTTGATTGCCTATCAAATATCACATGTAGGTTTCATTTTTCACATAATGGGGGTCATTGTCAGAGTGCTGTTTGGTTGGGCTTTTGCTCTGTTTTTGAAACTGAGCTTGACAAAAGTTTTTTTGTTAATAACTCATTTTTCCACTGTAGATTTTGTGTCCTTTTTAGTCTTTTCCGTCTCTAAAAGCTATCACAAAATGAAGTATATTTTTTACCCAAAAAAATGAATAAATTTTGAAGTAAATTCTCAAGGAAACGCTCAGCATCTTTATTTCTCCTAGAACTTCTGATCACTCAAACTTGATTACCCATAAACTTGTTAGAAGAAAGGAATGGTGGTAAAGTAATGCTTGATCAACAAACCTCTATTCAAACAGGAGAAACATAGACTTCACCTTCATTTTCAATGCAGTTGAGATTGGCTCATAAGCATTACAAGATCACAAGTTACAATCAAAGGTGATAAAGAGAGGACAAGGGTGAGAGAGACAGTACTAATACAGGTAAGGAAAAAGGCAATTAGGCCCTGTATAAAGCAAGAGCTCAAATTCCCATGGAGCCGACCATTATTTAAGCAATGTCAAGGAACATACAATAATTTGTATTCCGATAAAAAGGGAGGGTATCTTCCAATCTTCTTTTTCTTTTTTACCCAGTTTCAAGTTTGTTGGTCCTTGTCATATTCCTACTCAGAGACACTGCCTTAGTAAGACCAAGAAACCCCAGATTCCTACCTACTAGGAGGGTGATTTCCCCCTTTACATTTGACTTGATAAAATTTTCCCAGGAAATCTTAGCCCAAGTTGAGCCATTCAGCTACTAAATTTTTTTCCATTAACGATAACGTAGATGTTAACATATAGGAATGTGAAATTATTACCATGCAAGACAACTATTACATAATGTCTTCATTTTGTTGTAAAAATCCTTCAAAACAGTAAACATGGTGGGTAATAAAGTCTTACAGAGTACATAAAGCCTAAAACAATGTTCCTGGACATGCAAATTCCATATTATTGTAGACTGGTGATAAGATGGATTGTCAGCTTAAATGTCAGGATACATAGAGAGGCTGTGGCTCCACTTTCCGTCTTATCCTGTACAGAAATTTAACACAACCAGAAACTACTCAGTATAAAGCACCCAGCAAATGGTAGGAGTTGAAGAAATCTTGAAGAAGATTCACATGAAACAAGGCTGCCCATTTGGTAGAGGGGAAACTAAAACAAAGATCGGTCGATTTTAATTTCTCTCAATAGTTTAGCAAAGTTCTCAAAGTTCTCAATTAAACTAAGGTCAAGGATGTGTAAGAGTGTAACAATTTCTTTGATATTTATAAGGCTGTGAGTGCAATATCATGAACTAGTAAACCCTTTTGACGTTGACATATAGAAGAAAAACTATATAAAAAAAAACAAATAGCACTTGGAGATTGAGAAAAAAATGTAGGTTGACATTTCTTAGCATTCCATACGGTTAGAAAAATCAAGACCAAAGAAAAACGGGAATATCATTTTACTTATGGGAAGTGTGTCATTAACAAGGTCTTGAATTTAACCTTCATAATTTCCTATAGACAAAGCATAGTCTACAAATCTCTGATGAATTGAGAAACTGAAGCAAAAATGATTCAAGCAGCTGATGACATGGGAGTAGATGACATTAATGCACACAATTACTATTCGAGGTCATAAGTTTATGGTCTTATATGGAAAGCAGTAACAAGAAAGATATTGACAACAAAAAGTGAGCTGTTGTACCATGAAAACATTTGGTCAATCTGAGGAGTTTAGATAAAAATTATTGTTGCTGAATACGAGAAGTTGAGATTGAAGCCCAACTAGGTTTCAGGAAACAGTTCATCTTCCCAGATTCAACTAAAATTGAGGATCAGACCAATTTAGTATTATTGATGGTGGAATAAGAAATAAGCAACAGCCTTGTGATTAGAAAAATCAAGACCAAAGAAAAATGGAAATATCATTTTACTTATGGAAGTGTGTCATTAACAAGGTCTTGAATTTAACCTTTAAAATTTCCTAGACAAAGCATAGTCTACAGATCCCTGATGGATTGAGAGACTGAAGCAAAAATGATTCAAGCAGTTGATGACATTGTTATAGAAGAGTAGATGACATTAATGCACACAATTACTATTTGAGGTCGTAAGTTTAGGGAAATCTTATGTATACAAGGAGGTCTTATATGGAAAGAAGTAACAAGAAAGATTGACCACAAAAAGTGAGTTGTTGTACCATGAAAGAGGATACATTTGGTCAATCTGAAGAGTTTAGATAAAAATTATTGTCGCTGAATGCAAGAAGTTGAGATTGAAGCCCTACTAGGATTCAGGAAACAGTTCATCTTCCCAGATTCAACTAAAATTGAGGATCAGACCAATTTAGTATTATTGATGGTGGTGTAAGAAATAAGTAAGAGCAGCGAAATTCACTTATTGTCTAGTGTTGATACATTCAGTTCTCCTAAAAGTTAGCAGCTACAATAGGAGTTATCTAAAAATAAAATAAGAGATAAGAAACAAAAGACATTCTCAAGTATGTACTTACCAATTCTCTTTTGCCCATTTGCAGCCATCAGTATCCACAACGTGCACGCTATAGGCATGCCTCGATTTAGAGGACTGGTTCTCAAAACTTCCATCAGTAGACAAGAAAGGACAACATCTCAGATATGTAATGTCTTCTACACTTTGTGGCAAATCTAGAAAGTAAGATTTTCAACTCACCTTTGATGAATAAGATCACCATGGATAACTACAAGGGAGCCAGCTTTTACTTCAATAGGTACAAAATCTTTCTGGTCATAAGATGGGGAAGGTCGATCAAATTTAACCCCTTCTTCATCTCTTAGAAACCTTCTAATAAGCCCATCTGGAAAAAAAAAAAAAAAAACAAAAATTTTAGTTACAGAAAGGGTACACCACCTGAAACATTTGACACTGACTTGATTCTGCTCCAATAAATACTATAGAAAACAAAAGAACAGAAAAAATATAGGACGTCGAGAATACAAACATGTTTCTGAAAACTGTTTTTAGGAAAAAAAAAATTGTTGTTTCTGTTCATCTTTTCATCTTTCAGTTTACTGGAGACAAACAATAAAAAATAACTTGATGTTGGGAAGTATTAATGAGCCCATGATGGTAGGAATATGTAAACCAAAGGGGTGGAAGAGAACTACTTTTATGAGATCCAGGAATTGCCCATAGGCAACCATTTATTATAGTTGCGTCTTCTAGAGCCAGCCACAGTCCCGTGCATGTTGGTGGCTCGGTATAAAGAAATGAGTTATCCTGATGTGGCACAACTTCACCCCCAATGCCTGGTTGCTGCCAATAACAAAAAATTTGATAAGTTATATGTCATTTCCAAGGCACTTCTCAGAAGTATTAAAATGTTCTTTTCATTGGATCCTCACAATTTTGCTATATGTGAATTCCAGTATTTAATCACAAAAACAATATTTGCTGTGAACCGTGATAGTATTACAACTAGCTTTTTTTGTCACGTGCTTTGCACACGATTCGCACGTGATTCACATATACACTTCCAAATTAGGGTAACTTAAGTGAAATGATTAAAAAGCATTAACATTAATTGGAGAGGGTATTTAAGGAAATCAAAAAAATTCACTACATTCACACTTTTATATGTAGTATAGGTACAAATTGACTCCATCAGCCACAATAACAGGTAAGTCTTTACAAAAAAAAGAGTTCCAAGGAACTATTTTAGTGGGAATCAGCTGCAACATTGCTATTTCCATTTAAGTTCTACGTCACACATTTACCACAGCAAGCAGATACCCATCTGTGCATGTATGTAGGAGAAACATAGAGCAATGAAACTAGTTGACAATGTCCAAATCTAGGGTTTATTTAGATTTCTCAACAAATAATCCAAAAGGAATTGAAGTCTATTTAGGATTTGGCTTAACCAATAAAGGAGATCTCTTTAAGACGTTTGTTTGTTGATTCTTACTGACCAGTTTGGGCTTGTACAAATGTAGCTATCATTTTCATAACTGTGCAATGGGAGAGGGACATCCATATATACCCAAGGTATTTTGTGTCACCAACAGGAAGTGTTTATTCCCCGCCTCCCTCTCCAAAGGGGTATAGGATTTACCCATCTTTAAAAGAAGAAAAAAAAGAATGAAGCAACAAATGAATTAAAATGTGAGAAGATGTTATTTCACAGGGTCACATCATTTGCAACTGGCATGTGAAACAAAAAGAAGAAGGAAACAAAATAATATTCCCAACTAAAACTAAATCAGTTTGGACATTCCATGTCTTAAAAGGCTTGCTAGTCAGAAGGTTAATAAGATTCCATCTACAAAATGTTATCTCCTCCAGAGAAGAGATGCACAATCCACTTCAGAAATATAACAACTGTTATACCAAAACAATTACTTAATCATTAAAAGGCACGGACATACAAATGCAACTTGCTCACATATTCAACTAGTTTATACTTTATACATAATCTGTTATACTCAAGCTAAAAGAAATCATTACCTTAAATATGTACATTGACTGAATGATTATAGGTCTCTTGTAGCCTAAGGAGTACAACATACTCGAGACTTTCTCAGGAGCAAGAGAACTTTTTGAATACAGGGTCAATCTCATGAAGTGCTGCAAAAAATAAAAAAAAGACAACCCCTCTCCAATTTCATTAAGGTTTAGCCCGAATCAATTTCAAACTAGCAACTAAGTTAATTGAAAACAGATAAAGCAAGACCCTTTTTTGTTTCACTTAAATAAAGGGAAAAAAAATAAACAGAGGAAGTTTTCAAGCATACCATGACCAACTTTATTAATAGAGAGTTGCTTCGGTTGCTTTAAGTTTCCATCATCCCTGAATGCTTTCTCTGCATGAAAGCAAAGCAAATATCAGAGAAGCAAGCAAACTATGCCCTTCCGGAGGTACCATAAGTAGCCCAGAAACTTAAAAAGGAATAAAAAAAAATTTTGTCTTATCAATTGAACGGTAAAATACCCTCGAAGAAAAATGAAACTTTCTCGACGCTTTCGTAGAAGTAATCGTCCGTTAACTTTTGCTGAAAGTCAAAAACAAAGACTCAGATGATAGAAAATTATTCCACATTGAGTTCTATATAAAAACATTGAATTTAAATCCTTCCATAGAACTAAGTAAAATTAGTGACATTTTCCATGAAACCTGGTTTTTTGTTGAGAAAATTGATGCGGTGGAGGAAAAGTCAAACTCATCCAGCAGCTTTTCCATTCTCTTCATCATGGCATCAATTTCATCGGCAGTCGCAAACGATTCAAGTACGAGATAACCTGTGTATGTAACAATCGAAACTTGTTCTTCAATAATACAAAGTATAAAATCAATCCAACAAACCAAAGAGAATATGTGATTGGAAAACGAAGAAAACTGATAGTAATTGTTTTGTGAGAAAAAAGTTGTTGATACCTTGAGAGTCGAAGGATTTGGAGCTGTTGTGGACTAAGGTTTCCGACGATCCCCATAGCATCTGTGTCTGATTCTAATCTGTATCTCCTGAGGTCACTTGTTCAAGTTTGTAATTTGAAGAGCTAAATAGCGAGTTTGTGAAAAACAGGTGGTCTCTGTTTCGAAAAATGCCTGCTAATTGTTTTGGGTAAGAAAGTTTAAAAAATGCTAAAGATTTTTCTAATCGGGTGCTGCTTGTTTTTTATAAATAATTTTTTTTTAAATTATTATGATAATTATTATAAATACAAATTTATAATATTTATTGTGATAATTAATAACTGACTTTAGTATTATTTAATATATAAATTTTTACTTTTAGAAAGTTATAATTACTAAAAATTATATTTATTACATGTTAATAAATATTCTCAAGACACCCGTTAGAAAAAAATTTAGTATAATTGAATCTTACAAATAAATTTAAACTAGCATATGACCCTTGTAAATGTATAGGTTTTATTTAATAATTTTATTAACGAGTGTCCTAAGAAGACTTGTTAAGTTTTATAAATAAAAAGTTCAGAATATTTATTACAATACTTGATCATAATTTTAAGTGTTATTTATTATATAAATTATTACTTGTAACAAATTTTAATTTCAAATAACTATATTTATTGTAGTTTAACAAGTGCCTTTAAGACACTTGTTAGAAAAACTCTTTAATAAATATTATAAATAATTATATAAATTTTTTTTTCAGTAATAAAAATATAATATGTACTATCAAAAATAGGTCAACAGTGATGGAAATTATCAAAAGAATTAGAACAATATATTCTCGCTAACAACTTCTGAGTTTTCATTGCTGAAAAATCATTTTCACTTGTAACTCATGATCACGAAGAATAAGCGAATTTTCGATCTCATTTGCTAAATGATTCTAATTGTCTATTTTTGGTCATAATATAAAATTTATAAACAAGTTATAATATAGTAATAAACCATAGAAATTATTGAAAAGTAATCTAACTCTTATATACAGAAGGGAATTTAGAAGATGAAATATCATATAAAATATGAAAAGTTGAAACATATAAAAATATAGAAAATGAAAAAGTTTTGGGAGATGGAAAGATGATGTAGAGAATGATTAGAAATACACTTTAAGTATGAGAGATGAAAAGATTGTATATTTAAAGCTTAGAAAAGTTATTTAAAATATGAAAGATGAAAGATATATCAAGTTTTCTATTGAAAGTTTCATAATATTTTAATGTGCAGTGCTTATTAATTATATATTTTAAATTTTAGTGATTATTAATTATATATTTTAAATTGTAGTGATTATTAATTATATAACTTAATATTATAATAGCGTTTAATAATTATTTAAAATTGTAATTGTAGTTATAGTTATTATATGATGTGTCAATATTTGTAAATTCAATTGGTTTATGTATTAATAGAGGACAAACTACCACGTGTTGACACAAGAAAAAAAATCCTCTTTATTAATATATATATATATATAATACAATGGTAGCATGTAGTTGGATTTTAATCGTACCAATTATATTTTTAGTCACTATTGTTTGATTGAGAATTTTTTTTTTTAACCCTATACTATAAAAAGTTAAAATGTTATTTTTATAGTTTTGAAAACTACCATTGTCACCTTCTAACAAATCTAACTTAATGACAAATGACAAGGCAAATAATATCTTACATAGTTTATCCATGTGTCATGATCAATGCCCATTTAACACTTGACACCCATCACCTATCCTTAAGTTAAATCTGACGAAAAGTAATAATAAAGACTATATTGCGTGATTTTTGAAACTCTAATAATAACATTTAGATTTTTTATAAAGAGGTATGAAACTGAATTCTCAGTTAAATTATAAACACTAAAAATGTAATTTAGCCTATATTTAAAGTATTTATTTTAATTTTGATTTGTATTAAGATATTTAATTAGCTTAATTTTAGGATTATTGGATAAGTTTTAGGTTTAATTGTGATATTTATGGTAGATTTAAAATCCTAGTTAATTACCCCATATGTTATAAAAGTTTTAGAATTAATTTTAGAGTTAAGTATTGTTTGAATACTTTAATTTAGACATTATTTTCAAAGTAAGTATTTATTCCCTTTTAAAAAATATTGCGTGTTTTAATTTCTTATGCGCTAGTTGTTCTTTTTCTTGTGTGCAAAGGAATGTTTGAGATTTCCATCCCTTATTTTTTTGGCTTCCGTCATACGTTGCAATGATATGATACTTTAAAGTGTAAACAAAATATTTTACACAATATAAAACTCAAATTTTTCTGCTTATGTTATGTTCTGAAAGTATATTGTGAAAGGAACATCATAAGTACGCTTACTTGCTCGTTGTGTCCTTCATTTTGTCATCATCATTAAAAAAAATTTACTATGAATACTTTGAAACAAAAAGTCCATTAATTAAATTGATTCATTTTTTCAATTGTGAAAAATAAGTTCTTACTAAGACTTGGTTTGGTAATATTTTTTTAGAGAGTACTTCTACTCTGGACTTTTAAAAATCAAGGTGCTTTTAAAAGTATTTTAAGAGATGCTTTTAAAAGTTCAAAAATTTTAAAAACTAAAATAACCTTACATTTTAATAAAAAAAGTTATAGTATTATCAAACCAAACATAATTTTATGAGTTTCTACTTATTAAGAATAATTTTTATATTATTTTACCAAACATCATTGTTATAACTTTTTAAAAGCAGCTCTAAGAGAGCCAGAAAAGTACAATACCTCTCAAAAAGTCATAGCATTATCAAACTAAGCCTAATTGTTCTTTAGTGAATCATGAAAAACATCTTGGACTATTTTGTTGGTAATCCTTGTTTGAAAATAAGGAGAGAATGGCTTTAGACTAGATAAAATGTAAAATTTTCTAATTACCTATTTCAAAATTTAAATAATTATAAATTTTCAATATGTGAGAAAGAGACATGTCATTTGATGGAATATAAATTTTCAATATCTATTGGGTTGTGTTTGAATTTATTGAATTGGAATTGAAGTTGTAAAATACATTTAATTCCACTAAAATTAGAATTTTTAAAATTACAATATGAGTTTAGATCACATAAAAAATTATAATCAGAGTTGTGTCTCAAGTACTTGGAGATGGTTGATATCATATTCGATGACTTTTGATGGTGATTTTCAATGGCTTTTGGCAGTGATTGTCATCTTCTTTAATGGGTTCTGATAATGATTGTTGTCGTGTTTGTTTGTTTTAAGATGATTGACTGTGGTTGTCGTCATTTTCGGTGGGTTTAATAGTGGTTGACATCTGGCAGTAATGAGGACCGACAGTTGGTGAAGGAAGTTGCCAGTGGGTAAGGGCTGATGATGGGTGGTAAAGATTGTTTGTGGTGGTGACCAAGTTTATAACATATTGTGCTGTCATAAGTAAGTGATTACTAATAATAACACGTGTACAAGAATAATAAATTTCAATGTCTATCTATAAAAATTAAATATAATATTTTGCAGTCAATTTTGGATAATTGAATTCAAAATTTGAATTTCAATTCTAAAATATGCATCAAACATAAAAATAGAAATTAAATAGTCCAATTTCAAGTCACTAAATTCAAAGGACTCTTGAAGATGTTTACATGCATAAAAACACTTTTCTTTGTCCCCTCAATTTCTCTGATAAGAAGTTGGTCCACTTAAAGTTCGCCTTTTTATTTTATAAAAAAAAAAAATGTCATTTATAAAGTAAAATTGCCTTCGTGAACAACGAGAGATAACTCTCTTTTTTCTCGTCAGAAGTAACTATCATCTTCCTGATAACAAATTTCAATGTGTGAGGAAGAGACATGCTTTTGAACACAAATCTCCAACATCTACTTCATTCCTATGTGCAATCCGATAAAAGCGGGTTCAAGCAGAGATGGATGGGCCAATCATAAACCATTAGAGCAGTCGAAGCCTCACTCCTCTAGTTTCCTTCCAGGCTGAACTGGGCTGGCCCATGCAACAATTAGAGCAGTCAAAGCCCCACTCCAACGGTTCCCTAATTCCCTCCCTTTCCCCTGACCGTCGACGACAACCGGTCAGGTGCATGGTGATCTGTCGCCTCCATTTTCGGTGAGTCTCTCTCTGCTATGTGGGTGTTTGTGTTTTCTGGTTAGGTCTGTACCCTTCTGATTTGATCTTCTGCACTTTCTCAGTTTGTTTCCCAACTGGAAAGGTTGGATTTTTCCCAAAAATTTTCCATGGAATCAAGCCCGTTATCCATCATTTTTAGCAGCTGCAAATTCAGTGGATTTTGAATCATATGGGTTTGAGAATGAGTACAAAGGCATTGATTACAATTTTTTATTCCACTCCTGCACGAAGCTCCATCTTGCTAAGCAGCTTCATGCCCTTCTTGTGGTGTCAGGGAAAGCCCAAAGCATTTTTCTTTCTGCCAGGCTTGTCAATCTCTATGCTTATCTTGGGGATGTCTCATTTTCTCGCCGTGCATTTAATCAGATTCCAACAAAGGATGTTTACACTTGGAATTCAATGGTATCTGCATATGTTCGCGCTCGTCGATTCTCTGAAGCTGTTGATTGTTACTACCAGTTTTTGGCTTTTTCTGGTCTTCAACCTGATTTTTACACTTTTCCTCCCATGTTGAAAGCTTGTGGAAACCTAGTTGATGGGCAGAAGATACATTGCTGGGTTGTGAAGATGGGTTTTGAATGGGATGTCTTTGTAGCTGCTTCCTTGGTCCATATGTATTCTCGGTTTGGCTCTGTGGATGTTGCACGTAAGTTGTTCAATGACATGCCGTTTCGAGATATGGGCTCTTGGAATGCAATGATTTCTGGGTTTTGCCAGAATGGAAATGCAGCAGAGGCATTGGATGTTTTGAATGACATGAAATTAGAGGGGTTGAGGATGGATCCCATAACTGTTTCAAGCTTACTTCCTGTTTGTGTACAATCAGATGATGTCATCAGTGGCATGTTGATCCATTTGTATGTGATAAAGCATGGTTTGGAAAGCGACCTGTTTGTTTCCAATGCTTTAATTAACTTGTTTTCTAAATTTGGTAGCCTGGGGAATGCGGAAAGGGTTTTTGATGAAATGAAGGTTAGAGATCTGGTTTCATGGAACTCAATAATTGCTGCATATGAGCAGAATAGCTATCCCGTTACTGCACTTGGTTTCTTTAAAAAGATGCAACTCATTGGAGTCCAGCCTGATTTGTTGACAGCAGTGAGTCTGGCTTCTATTGTTGGTCAATTAAGTGACAGAAAAATTAGCAAGTCAGTCCATGGATTTATTATGAGGAGAGGTTGGTTCCAGGAGGACGTTGTCATTGGGAATGCACTTGTGGATATGTATGCCAAATTGGGTGCTATAGATCATGCACATACAGTTTTTAAAAAACTTCCTATCAAAGATGTTATTTCATGGAACACTTTGATCACAGGTTATGCACAAAATGGTCTAGCAAGTGAGGCCATTGATGTATACCGCATGATGCAAGAGTGCAATGAGATAATCCCAAATCAAGGGACTTGGGTGAGCCTTCTACCAGCATATTCCCATGTTGGAGCTCTGCAACAAGGGATGAAAATTCATGGGCGGGTGATTAAGAACTCTCTCTACTTGGATGTCTTTGTGGGTACATGCCTGATTGATATGTACGGAAAATGTGGAAGATTAGATGATGCAATGTCGTTATTCCACCAAGTCCCCAGGAAAAGCTCAGTTCCTTGGAATACAATAATATCCTGTCATGGAATTCATGGGCAAGGTGAGAATTCTCTGAAGCTGTTTAAAGATATGGTAGATGAAGGAGTGAAGCCAGACAACGTAACTTTTGTATCTTTGTTGTCAGCTTGTAGTCATTCGGGTTTGGTAGATGAGGGTCAATGGTACTTTCATGTGATGCAGGAAGATTATGGGATTAAGCCTGGTTTGAAGCATTATGGATGCGTGGTGGATTTGCTAGGAAGGGCAGGCTATCTGGAAAAGGCATCCAACTTCATAAGGAATATGCCTGTTCGGCCTGATGCATCCATCTGGGGTGCTCTTCTTGGTGCTTGTAGGATACATGGAAAGCTTGACTTGGGTTCATTTGCTTCAGATCAGTTGCTTGAAGTTGATCCAGAGAATGTGGGCTACTACGTTTTGATGTCAAATATTTATGCAAATGTTGGAAAGTGGGAGGCAGTGCATAAAGTGAGGGCATTGGCTAGAGAGAGAGGATTGCAGAAGACTCCTGGGTGGAGCTCAATTGTAAAAGGCAGTCAGGTTGAAGTCTTTTATACTGGGAACCAAACCCATCCAAAACATGAGGAGATATACAAGGAGTTAATTATTTTGACTGCCAAAATCAAGAGTCTTGGTTACATCCCGGAGTACAGCTTTGTGTTGCAGGATGTTGAAGAGGATGAGAAGGAGCATATCCTGACAAGTCATAGTGAGAGATTGGCAATTGCATTTGGAATTATTAGCACCCCTCCTAGAAGTCCCATTAGGATCTTCAAGAACTTGCGTGTTTGTGGTGATTGTCACAATGCAACTAAATTTATATCCAAAATAACCGAGAGGGAAATTGTTGTGCGGGATTCAAATCGTTTCCATCATTTCAAAGACGGGGTTTGCTCCTGCGGTGACTATTGGTGACATTGATATTTTGGGATGGCCTCAATTACCGACTACATCAGTATAAATCGACTTCTACACACTGTTCGATGATCAAAATGAGTAATCTTGGTTGATAGTTCTGTTGAGCATGCTGCACCAAAAGTAAGTCTTGAGATCTTTTGAATTTTCTAACTGACTGTGATAACTTTAGCTGCAAATAACTGACATAATATTATGTGCCCTTAGATTTGATGTTATTTTCAGTTTGTTTATGCTCAGCACCCAATTTGGTGGTGAAATTAAATGAATCACAGTATTAATCCTTGGAAAGATGTTTAATTGGACCTTTGTACCCGAAACGAGTTATTTATATGAAGAATGGTTTTTCATCTACAAAAATCTTTTTTGGTGGAACAATGCAAGACTCAAAAGTAACTTAATTCATCATAAAGTGTATTTTTAAAGACATCAAATAGCAGTAGCCTGATCGCCTAGTATCTCTAAAATATCTTAGACAGCTAAAATTGATTTAGTTACATAAATCTGATGTGGAAATAATAAATCTTATAGTTTTCATGTAGGTTCAATTCTTCATTATGTGATTGATTCCAATGAAGCAATATATCTTGGTCTCCTAAATCTGTGTAATGCATTTATTTACAAAATTTGCGGGTGTAAGATCGATGAACAGTACGTGCTTGATTCAACTGCTTGGTGTGATTGCTTTAAATGGCCTTTTGGTTTAAAGGGAAAGACAACATATGTAGTGAAATTGTGCATTCTCATTATCTTGGACAGTATGTTTCTAAAGGATGTAGTGTTATTACTTCTGAAAGTTAGTTATACTTGTCCAAATAGATTTCTTTCATTTTATCATAACAAAAATATCATTCTACTCTACTAGAATCCTAGGCTGGAAATTGAAGTACTTTAGTTTACCTTTGTTTCCTTCTGATGCACTATGTGCATGGTGACTACTCTTCTTGTGATAGTTGTTCTACCATTGCAGGAGTATATGAGAAGTTAAATTTCAATGTTAGTCTAACTTAGCTTAGAGTCTTACTACTGTCTTTCTTTTCATGACACTATCTTTCAGGGTTATTTATCTGGAGTGTCTCTTGGTACATGCTCTCTGTTTACTCAGTTACAATTGTTGTATGTAATTTTGGTTTTTTTTTTTTTTTTTTTTTTTTTTTTTTGTTATTGTACCAGCATGGCCAGACCTCATACTGCAGGAACTGCATCACTTATCAAGCAATATTATCTGTTGGTGATTGTGTATGATTGCATCTTCCATTTCTGCAATCACTGCCAATTGTGATAATTAAGGAGAGCTTAAAATGGCTGAAGCATTTGAACCCAATAGTTTGTATTCCTCCACTCCTCTTGTTTGAGGCTGATCATCCCTAACCATGCAATTAATTCAGGCTACCAACAGTTATTGTCTCCAAACAATAGGGCAGGGGCTGTTATGCTTGAGCAGTTTGGTTATACCTCCATTGAATGATACATTTAATCGTCATAAAAGAGGATTGAAGACTGCATCAACTTCTTGTGCTCCTTGCCTAATATTTGTCCTGCCATGATAAGAGTTGCAATGGGAAACTTTGCTGTATCAATCCAGCGCCGAAAGTTTTAGGTATACCCGGTTCATGTGCTTCAATGGGTTCTAGCTGGTGTAACTTCCAATGATAACCAGGCATGTTATCATTTGTGGTATTCACTCGGCTATATGTGGGGACCTCCCAAGAAACATTGGTGGATTCATATGGGCTCACCTGGTGTACCTAATTGTTTTTTTTTTTTTTTTTTTTTTGAGTTCTTCCTAGACCCCACCTTTGATACCTAACTACGGACTATATCTATTTCAGCAGAGTCCCAAGAATGTGAAGGATGAAACCAGAGATATGCTGATGCTATGTACTACCATCAAATGTGATGTAGTCAATCTATATCCTCCTTGATTTACAATGAAATGAAACATGAGATCTGGAAATACAATTTACCATTATCAGTTTTCCCAGTTTCAGTATTTCAGTATTCTGTAGATGAGTCCATTGATATCTATAGCTGTTGTGTAAATCTCTTTCTCAACTTGACTAAATCCCAAACTAGTTAAAATTAATTATATAAATTATTTTCCTACATCTATTTTTTAACTCAACTAAATTTTAAATAAATTCTAAACTAATTATAATCGAATGAATTAATTTTCACTATTTAAATAGAGCTCAACATCCTTAGTAATGTCTAAAGCAATTATCTCTTCTATGACTAGATATTTGAAACATCGCAGATATTACTATTACATGTTACGTTTCCTGCTTATGTTCCACTAACACTTTATCAGTGGTTCCCCTAGTTCCAAACAAAAGAATTCTACAGTAGAGGAACGTGTAAACATTACATGACCAGCAACTGACCCCTTCTATTACTTGTCAGACAAAACTTCAGAAAAGAGCACCATCCGAGAAAATGAAATTGATTGTCCAAGTACATGTACTCTCTCAGAAAAAAACTCATTAAGTCAACATAATTACAGTGAATTAATGTAATCACTACTAAATTCGGAAATTAGACGTGATGAATAATAAATGTCCACTTAACAAAAGCACCCTCAAATTACAAAGATAAATAAATTTACAAAATAGACACAAAACAAAACAGAAAAAATAAAGGAAAATGCGGGGAAGAAAAGGAACCCGAACTTTGATAAATGTACACTGCTTAACCTGTTGCTACGGGCATAAATACATGGAGATCAAACTCCAATTAATGTACAACCAAAGTATAAAGGAACAACGTCGTCATTGCACCTCTTGTTAGATGCGGTAACCACAATTCTGCAAACTTGGAGATGAAAGAATGCTCAGTCAATGCACGGGAGGAATTCCGGTAATGCAAAGATTGCCATTTCTCTGCTCTCCGTTGACATCATACGAAAAAGATGCCACCCCTAAGGAATTCAATCCCGGAAATAATCAGATCAACACGACCTCAGGACCTTGAAGCTCCCAAAATTGAAGTGCATGCCCTCCAAATGGGAAGGCAAAATAATCAAAGAATCAAGATACAGAAGTAGCGGTCAGAAGCTAGACATTACAAGAAACACCCATCAAATCTTCTCTTCCGGTAGATCAAGTAGCTGATGAGGATCTCAAATTTTCTGTTCTATTTGAACGGCACATACAATCTGGGCATGGAAAGGAATATATAGAGTCACTTGGTCTTTTTAGCTCGAAACCTTTAGAATCACTATGGGACCGCATGCTCAGCAATTGGCGCTTGAAACTTTTCCACCTGGGAATAATAAGCAAAAAAATTAAGTCATCAGAGTCCTAACTCCTAACTCTTCCAATATTTATAAACACCCCGACAAGCTACAATAAGTAAAGTGATTCTGGCTTTTATGTTTCCAAAGAAAAAAAGTGATAGGACTCCTAAACATCCTTGAGTACGACCAAGACCAATTGAAGTCAACAGCATAATACAAGGTACATAATTCTAAAAGAAATGGTATTAGAAAATACTAATACTCATTTATGCTGTGTCGAAGTGGCCAGTTTTGATAATGGTATTTCTGAACCAACAATATGCATCACATTCTGAATAACTTGTAAATATCAATCCTTTTGCTATCAATTTCAGACAGTAACTCAAATGAAGGAAAAAAATTTGTTTTTCCTGGCTCAAAGGATGATTTCACTTCATGTCTAAACAGTTCCTACCTCGACACAATGAATAATAAGAACCTCATAGCAGTAGGTACTGTGATACGTACCCAACATTGGGATTATCAAAGAGTAATGCTAGCTTTCGCTTGTCAGGCCTAATTGTCTTTGCGTGTCCACCATATAAGTATCTTCTGTGGCCCAACAGAAAATGAGGGAAGTTTCCACCTTGAGTTGTGACAAATACCTCACTATGAAGACACACAGTATAATCTATAGCAGCCATCCTGGAAGAATAGTTCTAGATGCAACACAAGTCAAAACATTTGGCATTGAAAGGCATCAAAAACAGATAGAAAAGAGCAAAAGAAAATTACAAATGATTACTTTAAATGGCGCAAGTTCATCTTCAGATGCCAGCATCTCCTTAGTTTGTAAATTGGGAAACATTTCTAGTAGTGGGGCCATTGTTCTCTCGGAACTATATATTTTCCCAGAAGCCAAATAGATATATGTGCTTTTATCGAAACCCATTCCCCTAAGCATCAACCCAACCTGGAGAGATGAAATAGAAATTTAAAATCATTTACATCACACTGCATAAATTTATTAGTCTGAGTAACTAGAAGACATTGGAACAGTAGGTGATGTGAAAGTGACAAGAAAAATAAAATAAAATAAAATAAAATTAGCAGTTGTCAGCAAACCCCTAGCAATCATGTTTTTTCCTTTTTCCTAATAAGATGAAAAACTACCAAAGTTTTCAAGAAGCAAAGAAGGCTTCCCTGAAAACCTATTTTCTATTGAAAATGAGATCAGTTACCTCTAAAGGAGTAAGTGGACACTTTCCATTGAGCCTGATGGCTCCAGGACGAATTACTCGTCCAGGTTTTGTAAATTTCCCTTTCCAACCTCTTTCTCTTGCTGCTATCATGTCTTCCTTCTCTTGTTCGCCACCATCAAAAACACAACAAGAGAAAGCAACCATATCCTGAACATGCGAAAAGATGTTTACTGGTGTGCCCAATATTGATATAATCTCTATATTCACAACCAAGAAATTAGCAGTATGTTTTATCACTTCTTAATTAACTGAAGATAACCTCTTCAAAACGAAGATGTACTGAAACATATTTTCCGCCATTATTTGCACTGCGTTCTTTCATTCTTACAACCAAAGATTCTCCCAAAGTTAATATAGGGCTTGCAAACTTTAAAGCCTCATAATTTGCCAGGCATCGCATTCGCTGGACCGCTTGAGGAGTATCAAATGATAATCGATTTGCAAAAGGAGAAATTCTTATAACCCTACATAACTCAAAAGGCAAAAATGTTAGTCTAATACAAATCTAATATGCTGCTTCTTCACAAATGAAAACCATATCTGCATGACACTCTGCACCTCCATAAAAATACATCATGCCATGCTAACATCATTAGCATTCATCAACACGTAATAATACCATATGGAAACCAAACACTCATGATAACAAGTTGAACTAACATTATATGTCAATTACGTACTATGGTCATAGTGTGTCCAATAGAACAATAACATTAATACACTTTAAATAAACAATTAACTCAAAGATCAGAACCGAAAGAGCAGGTCTCATTTTCCCTTGAAGCTTGGCATATAAGATACTTTCTTGCTTAAGCTAGGAATCAACAACGTTGATTTTCCTTGAGCACCCAAAGTACTGAGTAAAAGCCTTTCTAAGCATTAATTAAAGATTTGAAGCTTTATAAACAGTCTCAAATGAAAATTCTATGATCAAAGGTCAAAACCAAACAAGACCACTATGTTGAACTCAGACCCAAATCATAACTTCTTACCAAGAAGGGAGAAGGGAGAAGAGAGCAGAGGGAAGAGAGAGAGAGAGAGAGAGAGAGAGAGCGAGAGATTTATCACAAACATGCAGATTTATCACAAAAATCAATAATTATTCCATGTGGGCAGGTAACCAGGCAAGGTTGATAGTTGCAATGTCTTATCACAAACATGCAGATTTATCAAACCCAAGCAGCATTTCTGGGGGTCATCTTAGTAGGATGAACACAAGCATCAACCATTATTCCAAGGCACATGTATTTGGAAAGTCAGCTATATGAGGAAATAAACTAGATAAAAGATGTTTGGAGTAAACCTGTCCCTCCCTGTGGTTTAAATATACTATTTTACAAACCTATATTTCCTTCTATTGCCTATTTCATGAAGTTTGATCGAATTCAAATGTATACTGCATGTACCCGATTTTTTATAAGTAAGGATTTTATTAAAGAAAAAAGGATCACATCTTTGTATGCAAGGTGGGTATGAACACAACCCACCAAAGACAAGAAAAACAAAAACTACAAATTACAATTTAATCCATCTAAGAAGTCAACAAGAGGCCCAATGGAGTGAAATGAAGGCTGAATAGACATCCATTGGTACCACACATGCAAGGTTCAAATTCATACTGTATGTATCTTGTAAGAGTATGTAAATTTTTCCAATTTTCTCCCGCTTTCATGCAAAATTTATCACATCTAGATGATAAGAGTCGACAATTAAAGACAAACGAAACTATATGAAACCTAGGAATTAAATTTAGCATATGCACTCCATATATTTCAAAACCTATTAAACACAGATAAAAATGAAATGATGTAACTACATGTCAGTCACATCCCAAACCATGATTGGCTAAAGTAAACTCTCAACAGATACAAGAAGATTAAGTACATCACCCACATTAAAAAAATGGTCTTCCTGCTCTAAATCATCTACACATGCAAGTAAAGAACTGTTAAAGATTGCAACTACTAGCACTGGTGCAAAGTTTGGAAGCAGTACTAATGCCTAAGTTGTCATGGATAATTGGCAAGCTTGAACGGACATACTCTCACCTTTCGGCATTACCATAACCAAACAATTCAATCTTGAATACATAAAACTTAGTGCTGTAAGTTAACTCTGGCACATAAAGGTTCTTCAACAGATACATACCATGAAGTCTTTTGTCGTCTTGAGAAATATTCACACAATCAAGAGAGTTTTAATCAACAGAACAAAGCTTATGTGATAATACTTTCATTGTTAACGTGAAAAATGGATTTTGTTTCTAATCACACAATCAACAATCTTGACTTACTTTTCTTCAAGTAGCTTTGGGAGAACTGCATCTCTGTAATACTGAATGGATGCCCATGCCTTTATTCTGAAGTTGTATACATTGGTCAGATTGCTGTCAAATCTTTCCATTATGTATGAAGGAATCTTGTCAACAATCCTTACATCATTTTCCAAGGTACTGACAAAATAATCCTCATCATAAATGTCTCTGAATTTGCTGGACAAATGAAACATAATGGAGTCAAGTTAAATATGTCCAAAACGAGTCACTCTTAACAGTATCAAATATCACCAATAAGTCCTTATGAAAAACTATGATGTTGTAAGCAATAACAATGTGATATGCACACTTTGAAACAAGTATTTTGGGGCATGAAAAAACATCCTTTAATCATATAATGATATCATAAAATTATCATCATGCATGCATTCATTAAAATTTAACATTTATTTTATCCACTAACCAACATTGAAGAGAAATCCAAACAAGTAGCTCCAAAAAAACCTACAAGGCATAATTAGTAATCCAAATACAAAATGCTATTGCAATACAACAACAGCGACAATAAGAAGCCTTAAGTAACTCTTATGATTTTCTTCTTTTATCTATTGGATGAGGAAAGTAAATATTAGATGCAAAGGATTATCTATTTGAAATAACCTTGGATGCAACATAAAGTACTGCCTAATAAGTGAATCAAAATGGGGGTAGCATATGCAATAAATATAATCAGAATTTCTTTAAAAATTTACATAACTACGAATCTAACATTACCATAACTCCATCAAGTTCTCTAATCCAAAGTTTACAAAATTTGAAAACAAATCACAACGATAATGGTAACCAGTAAGTATTAATGTACCTAGGATCTTTCCATATGCTATGATAATGAAAGTTGGGGATCAGAAGTGTTGCATTAAGATATCCCGCCACAGCAACAGCATTGCATATCTACAAAGCATTGATGTGGAGGAAGATTCAGTCAATGGAAGTGCTTGAAAAAGATACAGTAGCATATAAAAACAAGATGTAGTACTGACTGATGCCCTCTGCTGATTCAGACCACCATTAGCTTCAACATATATGAAACCATTTGATTCTGGTAAGCCTACAAATAGTAAATAAAACAGACAAAAATAAGTTAACAAACATATACAACCCATAAGGTACAGATCAAGGAATTAAAATTCGTTTTGAGGTACCGTTTTGACAAGCTCACAGAAACAATTCGAGAAAATTATGAAAACAGCATGAAAACGCTAATTTTTATGGAAACGCTAATTTTTGTGGATAATTGTAGATATCTAACATTATTAATTTAATACATAAAATACTATTAAATATATAACAAGTAAAATTCTAAATATAAGACATATAAATTGGAGAAAAATATCAAATTACAATTATATCCAACTAATAGTGGAGTGGCTAGCAAGTGTTCAACCCATATTTAATGAATTTTTTAATTTGAACCAGCATATATATGCTTTGAAAATTTAATATTATCCATCACTATGTTAAACTAAATTAATACAAAATATTTGTATAAAATAATAATAATAAATAAAGAAAAGACAAAGAAAGCTAACATAGGTAAAATCCTAAAAAGAATTATCTCATTAAATTATACCGCCTGAATATACATCAAATAAGATAAAATAAAAAAAAACAACTGAAATCCTAAAATATGAAGAAAACTAGTGCCAAAACTTTAGATTTTCAAATTCTGAAAATGCCCTGTTTGTGTCGACTAATTTCGTGTGAAAACGATAGAAACAATCCCGTTTCGTGTGGAAACGCCTCCGTTTCGTGTGGAAACGCCTCCGTTTTTTGTGAAAACGCCTCCAACCCCGTTTCGTGTGAAAATGCTCCCGTTTCGTGTGGAAACGATATTGTGTTTCTATAAGTGAGTTTCGTTTCGGGTAGTGTGGAAACGGAAACGTTTCGCACGTTTCGACACGAATTTTTAAACCTTGGTACAGATACATGCACGAGGTAAATATAGCATATAGGCCAATACAATCACATCATTACATGTGTGCCCCTCTATGCATTTAAATTAGTTAACTGAGCTGAGTTTATGACAACAAATGGCAGACTGCAGAAGCTTTATTCTCCATTCTCCAATGTAAAATAATTCTGAGGTATAGTCAGCAAGTTGGACCAACCCAACCGGCAATTTCTGACAAGTCTTTCTTAATTTTTAGAGCAAGAAGTGAAATCCACTTAACATGTCTGATAGTTGAATTCACTTAACATGCTAGGGTTGAAGTATACGATTACTCTCAAAACCTAACAAATAAAAACAAGAAGAAGAAATCAAATTATATATTATGGCATGGAATGCAAGATACCCAAAGAGAGAAAGAACGAAGCAGAAGAGGTTCTAGTCCTAAATCTATCACGCTCATCAGTAATCCATTATTTGCCTCTTCATCCAATAGTCATCAGTTTCATACTCCTCTCAAGCACATATATCCAGGTAAAGAACATAATATTGCATGCACCCACAAGGACAAAAGTTGTCTTCAGAATGTATAGTGAGTGGGAGAGAGTAAGATAACCAGCTTGAATCCTTGAGCCCTCTATTAGGTTACACTTTTAGCAAGGTCGTCTAAATAACCTACAAGTCCAAGCAATTATATCCACCCCACCTCTACTGTAGCTTTAACTAAAAAACAAAAAATACAGCCAAAAATTTGCCAACAAGATCCACATACAAGTCCTACCCAGATATGAAGCAACAAATGTTTCCTGATCATCTGTGCTAATAAACCAAGTCAAGAACAGACATCAAAAAGGCCGAAATTCAGACCATGTGTCATGCCATAAATAGACTGATAGCCATCCCAAACTACCCAACTCTTCCAGATGCTGTTCCAAGGTCCAATTTCTATGACGACAGAGTCATGGAGTGATTACAAACCCAAAACATATCAAGTAGATACCCACTATTCCAGCATCTGAGTTATCAATGGTTGGCACTATACAGCTTACTAAGCATACAGAGCTCTCTAACACAGATGGCTCCTGTGTTGGTATGAAGACATTTCGTGGAAATCAACTATATGGTATTATGGTAGTCAAATTTCTCCCCCAAAAGATCTGTTTCAAATCAAGCACCCAGAATACCATCATGAAGTGCATTTGAATAACGAACTTAAAGACACTATACCTTGTGAAGACTTGTTTATACATGGTTTCCACATATCACCTTTATAGGAATGCTTCCATATAGTTGATATCTGTGAAGAATTAGCTTACATTAGTACAAAATAGACAATTTGAGGGAAAAAAAATTTGGTATTCCAGAAGTACAAATATACACAAGAGTAACACAAAGGGAGCCAAAGAAGAACCAAAAACAAAATCAAAGGGAAGAGACAGGAGAATAATACTTAGTAGCCACATTCATAGTGTGGCCTATTACTATCTTGATCAAGAATCATCATACTAAGGATATTGAGGATATTGAGGATGACTCTGCCAGAAACTAAAAATATTGAATACTTAGGCCAGCTCCGTGAGCTGCCTAATCAATCCAAATTACATAAACCATGGATCTTTAACCAAGTAGTGCTAGAACTTAATCCTTTCATTTTATGACAAAGATTAACAATGTGAATGAAAATCAACAGTCTTCCCCAGCACTAACAAAAGACATCTCAATCCACCATTCATGTGAACAGAAAGAGTTGTGAAGGAGTTGATTTTGTCACTTTTTACCTACTTCGCTTGGTTTAATTATAATTTAAGGTGAGCAAAAACTCATGCTGAAGAGCAATCACATGCTTGATGCTAGTAATACTACAAAGTTTTTGAATTTCTGAATCTCCCACTTGCTGAAAAAGAAACATCCTGATCACACACAGAAGCAATTTGCCCATATAACTAGCTCCAACTAACTTCATAATCCGATTCCAATTTGTACAAGGAAGAAAATAATACTAGTTTTGGCCCACCTGACAAACTTTCTTAAATTTTCTCTCAGATTATTTAGTTAAATAAGACTTTAGCAGCTGACTCGGGATTATACCAGAAAAAATTGAGTAGTAAAAGGCATAGTTTTCTCCTATCTCAGATCCATATGTTAACTAAACACTCTAGTTAAATTTTGATGTACAGCGACAATCAGCTAGCCCACCTGCTTCCAGACCATGAATAAGATGGAAAGACAAATTTGAAATTCTAAAAAATTGGAAAGGCACAGCTATTTACTTTGTATCATGCAAATGCTAAAAGTTATAACTGAATAGTACCAGCCACAAAAAGTCGTGCAACACAAGTCAATATGATCCATCCGTACAATGCTAAACAAGTAAATTGTCTAAGTCTTCCTGTTCTGAATCTCTAGAATTTCTAGGTTAATAAAACCAAACTGATTATACAACAAGATCCCAATCACTAGGATGACAGAATAATAAGAATTTAGCTAACCCACACAAAGTTCACGAAAAAACTATGGAAAGATAGCATGCCCACTTTATAATAACCGGCGATTTCATCAAAATTGAGCAAAAAAATCAATAGAGAACAAGTTAAAATTGACTTCCCAGTATCAAATTCTCATAAAATTTCAAACCCAATCCAAACAATAGCTTGCAAATTAAATATGACAATACCAACCGCATCGGCAGAAGCATTATCAGCATCCATCTCTGCCCCGAGCTTAGAATACAGCTCAGGGCTTCGATACACAGACCCAGGTGCCGGTTTGTGTTTGATTATTGGAACGACATCGAATGAGACAGTACCCATGTAGAGGAGCATGCCGGAGATGTAGATGAGAGGGGCAAAAAGGAATACACCCTGACGACGTAGTAGGACAGAGAGAAGAAGCCACGCAAGCCTCTGAGCAACCGTCCGGCTAGCCGACTGACCTGGAGAAAAGCGACCGGCTTTAGACCGGCCGTGACGGAGCCTTGGTGACCGAAGTGGTGAGGCAGGTGGTGATGGTGTGGAGTGGCCACTACTAGGTAGCCGGTTGTATGGGTACATTTGGAATCAAACTCTCATACGTCACATCACATGCTAACTCTCTGTTTATTCTCACTCCTCTGAGATTTTCTCTCAAATCTGGAACAGTGAGAGACACACAAAGTCACAAACACACAATGGCATAAGAGAATATGTTTTTGAAACAAATGGAAGACAAGAAATTTGTGTTTGATTCAAACACAGACACAGACACAAACACAAGAGGAGGGCAGTGTTTGGAGGAGTGGGGATGGGGTTGGCAAGCTGGAAAGTTTGGGTGCTACATGGAACTTGGGATTTCGGAAGAAGAAAAGTATTTTCCTTTTTGTTACTTGAGGTGCATGAATACAGAAAGTCACAAATGTTCCCAACAAATTTGTTATTTTCTACAAATGAAAAACAACAAACAACATTAGACAGAGTTATTAGCTTCAAGCAACAATATATTTGACTTCTATTAAATTAGAAAATGTAATAAAATTATATTTTATGAATCATATAAAATATTGATTGATATTTATGTACAAAAAAAAAAATGAATTTTTGAACATAGAATTGGACTTTATGAGTATTGCTTAAAGCACCCACCTTTTTTTTTCACTTTTTATAAAAAACTGTGAAAATTTATTCATTAATTTCAACCAAATTTTTTTTTTATTAATTAATATTTATGATTGTATAGAGAACATCAACAACAATAAATACTAATATTCATAATTAAAAAAATAAAAAAATAAAAAATATATAAGAAACTAAGAAAATTTATTCATTAATTAATATGTACGATTGTATAGAAAACATCAACAAAAACTAACGGAAAAGCTCCTCAATTAATTAAGCAAAAAATTCTGACATCCACAATATTAACTTGTTCTTCTTTCTTCCTTGTCATGTATAACAAATGCATTTCACAAATCTAAATCTAAGTTGCTATTTTTAAATTATACCTTTTTATTTCTTTTCTTTTTTTGTGCTAAATTATAAATCTGGTGACATGTATGTAGACATAAAATATCTTTGTTTATCAGCTTATGTCCATGTCACTAATTACTTTCCAAATTCACTCAAAAGCAAAATCAAATAATTCATACTGAGACAAGGGATTTTATGGAAATGGCCAACCCCTTAGGGTGAAATGTCTTTACTTTTACATTTTGAGTTTGTAATATTAAAACTATTTGTCATAAATTTAGGCTTTATTTATACAAGTGAATGTACAGAACCAAATGAAAAATAAAGGAGTAAATAAAATATTATTATTTGGAGACTATAAGTAATGAATTTGAAAGCAAATCAAGGGTCTAATACATTCCCTTGACCTCCTCCCCTAAAAATAAAAAAAAGAAGGTAAAATAGAAGTAACGAATAGTTTTTACATTAATTATATATTTAATTAAAACAATATTATAAATAAAAATACAATAGGAAAACATAATGAAATATATTTTATTTTCTTTTATTTAACAATCCAAACAAAGGAATTAAAATATTATTGATTGCAGATTAGTATGTTTTCTTACATTTTTAAATTAGATTTTTTACTGAATGAAATATACACAAATTGACATTAAATTTACTTAAATTTTGTAGCTTTTAAATGAACTTTGTATACCGTGGTAATAAGAGATACAAGGTACACTTCTATTAGTGGAAGATTGTAATATGATTTTGGTTAAAATTTCTATTTGGAGAGTGATGACATAAAACATGAAAACCTGTAATGTCATATTGTTTTCAGTTACTAATAGTTTTTCAGAAATAAAAACATATAGCATATATATCATTTCTTTTTTTTATGAATATTATTATCATAGCTTGGTTCTTGAACGATAAAGATTAAAAAAAATTCTAATATTTAAATTTATTATAAAAAAAAAAAAGTGTGATTAATTCACAAAAAATATATATATATAATATTCATACATTGTTAAGTTGACAATTTTATTTTATTTTTTTCAAAAAAAAAAAATTAATAACCAATTCCAGCCGAATACTCGCTACTAATTTAATAATAACACATGTTTTAGTCCACGTGCCACAATCTAAGAGGATGGTTGTAGGTGGCGACTGGTGCCACAGTATAGCTTGGCGTGACTGGCAAGTTACGCATACTGGTAGTGTTTGGGAACAAAGATATGTTTATCTGGTTGTGGAATTTTTGTGATCCAATGCTTCTTCGTGTCGTGAATAGGGTGTGCTTGTAATCAAACAGCTCATCTGCTCTGTAAAGGCCCTTATGACATACAGGCTGGTTTAACTTATTTTTTTGAGTTTTCTATTTATACAACACACTCGTTCAAAAATTCCTATAAAATTTGTTAGTATAAAAAATAAAATAAAAAACACAATGTTCGTACATTTAAATCATAGAATTATAATATATTTCGAATATGGCATTTACATATATGAAACTTAGGTTGATTTTTAATATTCAAGTGTTTCGACATAATGATGTCCTTTTCAATAAAAGATTTTTTGTCAAGTGTAAATGTATTATGACGGAGTTTGATGATTTTTTGGGGCTAGTTGCAGATCTATATGTGGAAGCCATCGTCTTGACGGCAACATCTGTGTTTTATTTTATAACACTATTAAAAAAAATTATTGCATTCCCAATATTTTCAATTAATATCTATATATCTCCATTTTTAAACAACCCGAAACAACACCTCAATACGATATTTTAATTCTTGATTTGAGTTGCCTCTTTTGTTATTTCACTCCTGGGTTTGTCGTTGAGGACAATACTAGATGCTCACCTTTCAGTTCAATAAATTTCAAGTTTGGAAAAATATTTTCAATTTTGACCATTCTTCTCCCAATACAAACTTCTTGGAAAAGAACCACATTTGATGTTGGTATTTATTCAACTAGTAAAATTTCTTGGAAAAATCTCTTGGTATTGTATACCAAAGACTGAAATCAAATCTCCCCTTTACTTGTGGGAAGAGTATATAAAAAAAAAGTGACCTCCATTATATTGCTCATAAGCCTAGGGTGCTTCTTACAAATAAAAAAAAAAAACATATTCAAAAATACAAAGCATGCACATCTTCGACAAACTTTTTTATTTCAATATGAAACAAATCAGAAACTGCCAACTTGCTGGTTGCAAAGGAACTACAAAGGGAAAAGAAATTCAAAGAGTGAAGCATCATATCATAATAGTAAAAGCTCAGATCACATACAAGTTGTACATTGTGAACATTGTTTCACAAGGAACTGAGACATCACAAAAAAGTTTTGGTTGATTGTTTGAATGATGAGATGGATAACAAAGAACATGCACTTTATAAAACCTCATATTTCGACAAATTGGTATTGATTCGTTTCTGGTGGTAACCCACAAATGCAGGGTTAAAAAGAAACAAGAAAACAAAGACAACAAACAAACCAAAAGAAAATCACTCCAAAAATAATGGAAGAGCTATAAGAGAATATCAAACTCTTAGGAATTGAAGGAGTACAGTTTGTCCAATTCCATTCAGTAGTTCAAATACCACATTCCAAAGTAGCTTAAAATCAATTATAGATAATCTCCCAATAGCAAGTAAGTTGCATCCAAGAAGCCAAAATATTCCCAAAGCCCAAGCAGAACCTCCATAGCCAATGCCAATCTAAAGTAAACAATCAACTAATCATGCAGAGTGCCCAAGATATCCTCATCCCTATACAAATGGTACCTGCATAAAAGACCCACTTACACATTCAACAAAACATTCACACCCATTTTACCCTTTGAACAAAACAAATTAGAACCCATTTTTTCTACAATCAAAATTTTGAATATGTCCATGAAAACAAGGGGAATTCCACCACAAGAATATAGTAACTTCAAAATTTTAAAACAGAGCATGACTAGTAGAACATACTCTTTGTCATCAAGCTTGACTTGGGTACCACCGAACTCCGGCAAGAAAACAGTGTCCCCCTCCTTCACAGACACCGGAATCACATTCCCATATCTATCGCGAGCTCCAGGTCCAACTGCTACCACCTTCCCTGAATTAAGCTGTTTCGAAACCAACCGTACAAAGCCAATTAATCATTAACCATTTGATCCACAAACAAATTAACACTATGCCAAAAGCAAATATAGTGTCCAACCTTGGAGGACTTCTCAGGAAGGAGAATTCCGGCGGTGGTTTTCGACGGCGGAACGATTTTCTCAACTAGTACACGGTTGAGGCTCGGAATCAAACGCCTGGCCATTTCCGTTCTAGAGTTTTGCTCTCACAAATCAGGCTGAGAATTGAGAATGGGGCAAAGATTGAAGATTGATTTGAATTGGTTTTTAAATTATCGGCTACAGAAATGGGGAAATGCACCTTGGTGTTCAAATTCAGGATGAGCGTGGAAGCTTCTAGATTCTAGGGTTTTTAGGGTTTTAGGGAATTTGAGAAGAATAGAATAATCTCGGTGGGCCAATACCAACATTAGACTCATGGGCTCTGTTAAGAAGAGACACGATTATGGGCCTGGATTGTTTACTTTACAAAACACACTAACAAACGAATATTTGAAAAAAGAAGAAAAAAAAGTGTATTTTCATTTTGGTTGACAAATATGACTTGTTTATGAAAATTTTTGGATTAAATAAACAAAAGATAATGGTTTGAGACCAAAAGTGAAAATATTCCTAAGAATACAAAAACATATTTTCAAAATTCTGAACTATTTCTAGGTAGAAACACAACTAAATAGTCAAAACTTAATCCTTCAACCTTGTGTTCGTGTTAAATAACATCCTCCAAATGCAAAACAATACTTGTAATTGTCATGTTACATAATTTTTATGTCTTATAAATAACATAGATCGATTGTTGACTCGTTAAACAAAATAGAAATTGAGAATAAGATACTTGAGATTGGTTGAGTAAGTACGAAGATGTAGTAAATATTAAGAATAAAATAGCAATTTGAAATGAGAATCAATAACTAACTTATCTTACGCTATATTGAAGAATTTTAATTTTTTAAACAAAAATACAAAAAGTAAGTAAGTCAAACAAAAACATTCAAGATAATAAAAATATATATTCCTAACTTGTGTCAATTTTTAGCTTTCATTAACTCAAATATTAAAAAAAAAATCATTTTCAATACAAAAAAAATTATGACAAAAAGTTAGTTAAAATCTATTTTATTAGAAATATAAATATTAAAAAAAGGTGACAACTTATTGATTATGTATGGTAATAATTCAAAAAATATTAAATTCGTAAGCTTTAAAAGAAAAAAGTTACATTTTGATAAAATTTGATAACAAAATTAACTTCTCAATTAGAAGATTAAATTATTATTTCTCTTATTTTTATGCAAATTTTATAGGGACAAAGCTATTTTAACTAAATTTTAGTGGGACATTTGATTTATTTTAATCTTTTTATATTTATAAACAATTTTAAAAATTCAATAGGGTCACGCATCTGCTCGCACTTACCACTGCACCTGCTTGTGAACCTGTGAGAAAAGCTGGAGGATTGACTATGTTGTAGTTGTGTGGATTAAAGGACAAATGAGTATCTCTCTTTCATTTTTAAAAAATATTTTTCTCCTCTTTTCATAGTTAAGTAAAATTTGCCAACATGGTTGAATGATAGGATAAATTAATTGGTAAGTATGTGACGATTTTATTTAATTGGTAAGGAAATGGAGATTCGTATATTGATTTACGATTTGATTGATATGATTACAATAAAAAGATAATTTATATAAGGTAATGATATGTGCACTACCAAATATTGATAAATAAATTAAAATAAAAATTTATAGTATTTTTATTTTTATCTTTTAGTGTATTTGTAATACACCTAACAATATTTGTAATATACATATCAATACCCTTTATATATATATATATATATATATAGGTTTGTGTACAGTTTGTTTCCGGTGTGCTTCAGGGGTTCATGAACCAAGGTTGGCGCATGAGATAAGAGCATTGCAAAGTGCTCTTTGCACCGCCCGCTATAACGTGATGACACGTGGGCGGCTCATTCCTAGTGTTCTTTGGTGTTTCAAGAAGCAAGGTTGTTGCTTAATTAAAGGCGCGTGAGATGGAGCGCCATGTGACATACTCTACGCTTGCGTAGCCCGCTATATGTTGTGCGTGGACAGCTTGTTCCCGGTGGTGTTCGTCGATGGTTCTCAGGACTATTCATTCTGGTCCTTTTAGTGCGTCTAGATTGTGAAAATCAATAAATAACAGCAACTTGTGGAGTTTTTGGTGAATTTTTTGGGTTTTGTAATTTCCTAAATGATCAATTGCGCAAAATATGATATTAGATACTTGAACGAGTAGTTAGTAAGTTGTGAAGTTTTGTGGCTATCGTTAAAGAGAAGGTAAGCATCTCCCAAAAAAACCTTGGAAAAATTCTTGTTCTGACACTAAATTGAAACAAAAATAATTTTTGTATTGATTAATGATTTGATTGATATGATTACAATAAAGAGACAATCTCTCTTCAATATATAATAAATCCAAAAAAAAAAAGTTGATCTACATTAGGGTAATTAAGAAACCAATATAGCCTAGTATTAAGACTAGATTGAGAAATTAACCTACCTAATCACATAACAAATACAGAATAAATTAGTGTGTAAACAATGATTTAAGATCATGGCCTAAATTTTACTGTTTAGAACATAAATTAGAACGCCGGCAGATCCGAGCTCTTATTGTAAGCTCCTTAACCAGCTCGCAGTACGTATGCATTGACGTTTGACTCCAAATTGTTGATCTTACCAACCAATAAGAAGTGATAAGAAAACCAAAAGACGTGCTATAGTTGTTCCTTAAAAGCTGATGTACATAATGCAGCAAAGAGTCAAGGACCATAACAATTATGGGCATCCACTTAAATTAAGATTCAAGCTTAGCTAGATAGACATTATACCTTTGCAGTTTTCCTTTTTAAAGTATAGGTACGTTTACCAAAATTTCCCTGCACCCATCATAGCCACAAGTTAGTAAAGCACCAAATTTTGCTTCGGTTCTCTACCAATGACTTGTTATACAAACAGGTTCTCCTAACCCCCTATTGATCCTAGCTACTTTTGCAGTATGTTTTGACATTCTTAGGACCGCATTCACAATTTCATCAAACACCACTTTGGCACACCCTCAACTTATGGCCCTATATTTGAGGTCCAAACTCCAATAAAGAAAAAGGAAGAAGGAGATAATTCAAAAGCTTCTCATCTTCTAAAGAGTATGGTGTGACTTTTACATGATTGTGGTGCCTAAACTTTCATTCAGAATATCACTCACTTTTTCTTTCTAAAAAAGGATTCTCTCTTTTAGAATATTAGATAAGTTTTATTCCATGATTTTGACAGAAATAGAATGTATAATCAATTAGGCTGTCTGTTTCATGGAATCCCATTAGCCAATTAAGTCATCATTAAAGGAAAGCATTAGCAAAAGTAAGTGGTCCAACAGTTAATTGCTCAATTATTAGCCACGTACGTCATCAAGTACTAGTGCCAAATTCCAAATTTATTACGTAAACATGCACCAAACAAATGTATTACGTAAGCATCAATTCCTAAACTTCTGCATATGAAGGTACAAATCATATGTGTTTCGAAGAAAACAAAACAATGTTTGGGTCCGTCAAAGTAGCTTTAGCTCTGTGTAATATAGTATTGTTAGATAAAATTAAGCAAACATCTAAAATTTAAAGTTGAAATTACGATGGTTAATTTTTTTCGATTCTATTAATGAATACTGAAAGAGAAGAATTGTCAGACCAATGAACATTTTATGGTGTAAGATAACGAAATCTCAAGACTGTAAGGGCCAGTCAGATATTTGTTTCTCTGTGCTTATAGTTAGATTTCACTTTAAAATGTTGTTAATTAGTTAGGTCTGATTAATATATCTAGGTGTGGATTAATTGTTATTTTAACAGTTGTGTCCATAAAGATCCTGTTATATATAATCATGAATTTCTTTAGTGTTCTTTGTTGGGACCTGATTATGTAATTTTTTTTATGATTAATAAAATTCTAAGTCAAAGAGATAGAGAAACAACATTTTGACAAAAATGGGAGGACATCTTTCACAATAAACAATTTCGTGATAGGTGGGGGTAAGCAATTCGATGTTCCTCGTACTGTATCCCATAAGTTCTAGCGATCAGTGAGTCCATTAGAAAAGCCTCACATTGGCTAAAATAATGGTACAAGCACTAAGATATTTGTAGAGACTCTTACCCTATCATAAAAAAGCATGATGGCGTCACCAGTTTTAATTTTTTTTTGTGTGGAGTAAGCATATTCGGTAAATATATGTTTCATAAGACACAAGTTAAATGGTGTGATCTTGTACCATTATCAAATATATATAGAAACAGCTAAATTCATTTGATTATCAGCGTTTTTATTTTTTTTCCTAGAATTTTATCAATGTTCATGATGTAGAACTTGATAAATAATTAAATGGGCGCTGATACTTATTATTAGTGTCCACTAATTAACAAATACTAATAATTAAATTTGTTTTTTAGTGAAATTGCTTAAATATAAACAAATTGAACTAGATATTCAATTGACCGCATTGATCAAATTGTCATCTCTACTTATGGGCTTAACCCCCAATTCCTTCCGATATAGCTCTACGATTGTTCTCTCATTATGTAAAAAAATTAAAATGTGAACAACTATATTCTATCCCATGAACTACTCCTCTCCTTTGCAATAAATTAGGCACATATAACTTTCGTAGTTGCCAGTAGTTGCCAATAGCTCCAAACCATGCGAATCAATAACATTTTGATTAATGGGACGTTACTTTAGCCTGTTTACTGTTGTGTTTAGTAAGTGACATTTTGGGCCAATTTTGTGTTGCTAGAGCCATAATTTCTTATTTGAACGGTTATGTCATTCCCATGATGTATCATTATTGAGAATCTCCTTTCAGATTTTGCACTTTCTTTGTGGGATATACCTGTGGGTCCTGTTATTGTATCAGAATCTGCCTTCAAGGAAGCAACCAAGTCATTAGGACAAGGAATTCCCAACTTGAAAAGTTCCCACAACCAAACCTACGGATGCAGGGTTGAGATTAAAACATAAATTTTAGATTAGGATAAAAGGAATGAGTAATTAAATCCATTCGTGTGGGCGTGCCGGAGTGGTTATCGGGCATGACTAGAAATCATGTGGGCTTTGCCCGCGCAGGTTCGAATCCTGCCGCCCACGGTTAATTTTAATTTTGAATGGCATAGACATAACCTTTCAAGCTTTAGTTTCTCTTTTTATATGAAAATTATATATAGATATTCCATCTTATGTAGACGGAAAAGCAAAGGAGAAAATGTTAATTTTTTCTCTCTTTTAATTAATTTATAGTCCACTTAATAATTATTTATATCTCATATTTCTAATGAGAAATTTATAATCTTACATAATGCATTCTTAATAAGCAACACTAATAACCAATCAATCTCACCCAAGTAGATTTTTCAGGAGAATCAGTTCTTAGAACTTCAAGAAAGGCAGGTATATTAGGTGTAGCTGGACCACTCAAGATCTTGGTAAACAATCAACCTCTCTCTAAAATAAAAAATAAAAAATTCTCAACATTATAAAATTCATATTGATGACTAATTATTATTTTTCCTTTTCACTACTATAAATAATCTCAATAATAACACAATAAAATTTATGATAAATTACTTCTGTCAAACAACTTTGATGAAATACAATTAGGGATATAATGTAATATGAGAAAAGATTGGTTAAAGCACACTTCTTTTTTTTCTTAAATATCATTCAATTTATTTTCAAATATATTTAATTAATTTTATCCCATATATGAGATCACTCGGAGAGTAATCAAATGAGAGTACAAGAAAATTTAGATTATTTTTTCTCAACTCAACATATGTAACTTATCAAGTAATCTAATTAGTCCAAACAACTTAAAAACAAATTGAAATGACATGATTTAAAATAACTAGTACTAGTCATTTGATGGTTGATCACTTATAGTTCATATACAAAATAACGAATTGTAATTGGTGGGTAAGTAATTGGTGTGTAATGAAAAAGGAAGATTGAGTATCTCGAATGAGATCGAACAGATGATGATAAACACATAAAAAAATCTCATCATTTGTTCTTTCTTTTCTCAGTACTTTATGTCCTATAATTTACCTCGACACCACCAAAAGTTAACGAGTTGTTCCTATCCAGTCTTAAATTCTATCCATAATAAAGATGAAAAGCTTACTCATCTATTATGGAATCAATCTAAAATCACCTTTAGAAGCAAGAATTGAAAGTTCTGGAATCTAACTTTTATCTTTGTTATTCCCCACTTCTATAGTATTATTGATAATATAGCATAGATCAAGCATTTGTAATTGACAATTTTGAAATTATAATGAATTTGTAAATAACAAACATGAGCTATTTGAATAAATTTTCGGACCAAATTCTTCTATTTTTTTATTATGATCTATACAAGATATGTTAGAATTGTTGAACTACTCAACATGAGTTAACTCACTCATTTTCAATAAATTCTTAATCCTTAAGTTAAGAAGGGATATAATTCCAATTTTTTTAAATTTTTAAGAAGTCCTAAACAAAATTTCAATTAAACCAATTGCCGTCTTTCAAATTTTTATTTTTTGACTTCACATGAGTAGGGTATATATACTATAATTATTTAATTTACTGTTAGTGAAAAATCAATACACTGTGAGATAAGATTATTACACATCATTCCACTTGATTAAAATTAAAAATGATGATTAGCAGTAGACTTTATATAGCTATTTTAGTAGATTTAGAGATTTCTTTGTTCTTAGCATTTCACCGTGAAGAGAGATGATAGAAAGACAAAGTCATCATCAAAAATTAAAATATATTGTCGATAAAAAAGTTATGATATATCAGTTTATTTGACTAAAATCAAATATGATGGTTACTAGTTTACCATATATTAATTCATTTAAATATGCTATTCCAATTTGTTTCAGGCACTTCTACATGTGATTTCCTACCGTGTCCATTGTTAAATAAAAATGAGAAAATATATATATTTCAATGTGTTGGACATTAATATTATGAAAATTGTGATTATTTCTTTCTACGTACCATGTTTTGAAACTAACATATGGTGTATATATATTTTATTTTCAATGAATATAATATATCACAACCAATTAAATATATATATTTTATACTGAAGTTACACTCTAATTTTTATACAAAAAGTATAAAAGTTGAACATATAATTTGACATGATTTAAAAATGTAACATAAAATTCATTTACCCAATATACTTAATTCTTTAACTTAGTTATTGGACAACCTAGAGAATTTCTAAAAATTGTATTTGAAAAAGATTTGAACAAAAATAGTTTTGTTAGAATTTACAAATGATTAAACGCTCTCTCACGATATATTAGCTTTTAAACTATCAATGAATAAAATATTAATTCATAGTATATCAATGTTATAGTAAGAGATCCTGAATTCGAACTAAACAATGTTGGATTCACAAGATATTAATCTTACTATTCTTATTAAGTATTTGAGCACTACCGATTACATAATCAAAATTTTAGCAAGAATTTCTAATTAAATTAAACATAGTCGAATCTCCTACTTTTTTCACACTTCCTTTGTTACATGCAGATTACATTCCATTATGTTTCTGTTCTGCAAGATAAATTATATGTATACTCTCATCCATTGTCAGTATAAAAAAAATTTATACTATCAGTTAATAAGATCATCACATCATTTATTTGATTAAAATTAATGATTAATAGTTAAAATTAAATGCAATGATTGATATGGAAGAGACATAATATTTTCATATGATAGTGTAAAATTAAATTTTGCATTGGCATTGAATAGAATATTGATTCTTACCAAAAACAAAAAGAGGAAAACAAAACCTTGGACAAGCTATTTGTCCTATTAGTCACTTTACTCAACATTGCACGATCTTAATAATTTCTTCAGCCAATGGATACATGGCTACATATAGGATGAAAGAACAAAATAAAGTTATATGCATGCTTACTTTTTCGTTTCTTTTCTCTAAACAAATGCTGACCGCTTAAGAAAAGAAAAGAGAGTATGCTGACTTCTCGTGGGATGTTTGTTGAAGATTTTGTCAAATAGAAAAAGAAAAAAAGAAAAGAAAAGAAGTTATTTGGCTGAAAATCTTAGCCTACAACATTATTGCACAGCTAGCTAACGTGCAAAAAATAATGGATACACTTGCGTGTATGCGTAGAGTTGAAGACTTTTTCAAGATGTTAATACTAAATAGTTGTTGAATAAAGTATTTTAAAATTTAATTTTAAATTTTGTCAAATGATTTATACCAGAGTTTATTTTTGATTATTTTTTTATTGTCTATGCTACATGAAATACAAATTTCACTGTAATTTGACAAATTTTCAGTTTATCTTTGAGATATTAATTTAATGGCTTACCTTTGATTTTATGTTCATATTTGTTACTAATTGGTGAGGGCGAGCCTTGGTGCAACGGTAAAGTTGTTCCTTTAATGACCTGTAGGTCACAGGTTTGAGACATGTAAACAGCCTCTTTGCAAAAATGTAAGGGAAAAGCGTATATGTGCGCCCACCCTCTCCCTACCCCGCAATAATCGGGGAACACTTTGCTCACCGAGTGAGCCCTTTTTATTTATTACTAATTGGTCATCTCAATCCATGCCAGTAGTGAAAAGAAAATCACTTGAAGGACATTTATGTCATATTTAGATTTTCTATCTCCAACATACACATTGATTATTTTTAATATTCAAAATTTAACTCTGATATTGATATTTTTATACATGTAAGATTTATATCTTTAATGTACTAAACAAAACTAAAATTGGATTAATATTTAAATATAGTAACAAAAAATCAAACTGATCATTTTGTGAACTAGAAAATTTAGACATGACAAATGTGTTAATTAGGCGACTTTTTGACACTGGTAAAAAATATAAGTGGATAAAATAAAATCGATAAAAAACATCTCAGTAAAGGTATTGAGAAATTTAACATAATAACTATTTTCTCAAATACAAGTTATAATTAACACACTTCAATCATTTTCTTTTTCGCAAATCAAAGGACAGGGTACATTTCATCTAATGGACAACAACCAAACAAAAATTATTATGTAATAGGAGATTTGATTGTGAAAGCCATGAGTGAATTGGATCAAGCCCTGTATTGTGCCACGTCAGTGCCATGTGGTATCATATATGCTTTGGTTGCATTTTTTTAATGTTTTATTTACGTTTTTTTTTTAATTTTTAATCAATGTATCATGCCTAAAAAATTATTATGCTTAATATATATATTTTTCTCTATCCTCAGCACAAAGGTACCGACCCTTAGTGCTGATTACACCATACAACACGACTCTCATACTGCATTAATTCCCAAGTCCCCTGCTCTGAATTTAATTGAAGATTTTACAATCATCCTCATAAAATTCATAAACAACTTTGATAAAAGTGTATCATTTGGAGACAAAAAAATTATTTTATAGTTTATTCCACTATTTTATTTTATTTTATTTTTCATTTTTAAACACAGCTGCAATATCGTTTTGTCAATTTAATGGTGGCACACTAGTTTATGTGACTTGAAATTTCTCTGCTCACTTTGTATGCAATTGGGTAAACATAGTACCAATTTGTTTCCTTCAATTATGAATGTGACTTTGACTATTAAATTATTAATTGATCCTATCTGCAGAGATTCATGTCAAGGATAGCATTAGCCAATAGGATTGGGGAGTTCTCTCTTAACACTTGTTCTGCTTGTTTCTTAAGAATAAACGAGAAACATGCTCAATATTATTTTATTGAATTATTGACCTAATTTTTTATTATTTGAAAATTCTTTATTTTTATTAGTATTTTTTTTATGAAAAATAAATGTGAGATAATAAATTTTATTTTTTTTCAAAAAAATTTCAAATAATTATCCTAAATATAAATTTATATGTCAAGAAAAATTCAAGTAACTAATAAATTTTAATATAATAACAAATGAAGTGTTTTTGGTATTTAGATTATTATTATTTTTTTTAAAAAAGATAAAATATGAATTAGTCGATGTACATATGCCTTTACCCTGCAACAAGAATTTTTGTCAGAAATTATATCATAAATTAGTAATCGAAAAATAAAATATTACTCACAAATTAATAATTAGAAAGGCAAATCGCAAAAGAGAAAAAGAAAAAAGACAACCGAAACGATGAGACTACCACCCTACACTTGTTCAAGTTTTGATTTCCATGGCAAACAAGTTTCTATGATGTCAAAGAATTAATTACTCTACCGGTCAACTTAATTAAAAGCTTCGGTTATAACCAACTAACGCACTTCAATTACCTCCATCTCATTATACCAAAATACAAAGAATTATCTCCATTATGTAATGTGCATTCTTTCTTTTTTTTCTTTTTTTTTATATATGTATTCATCCCCTTCAACTTTTTTAAATAAATTTTTATTTACAAAAAGAAATACTTCTTCCTTGATTCTTGTTAAGGAGTCAATCTCTTGTACTATTGAAACAAATACTAACTATAAAAAACATATATAGCAAAAAAAAGAAAAAAAAAAGACCTTTTCATGACATGATTCTTTTTATTTTTCTTGAGGATATTGATTCTTTTTATTCTTTTAAACATTATACAATTTATTTATTCTTTACAATAGCTAAATCTGAATTAATAACACATAAAGGTGTGTAGTATCTAGACGTGCCATGGTATCCAAATTACACCACTCATCTATTTTGGCAACTCTTAACACCAAATGTCTTTCTCACCTACCACTCTTGATTGCCAATTTAATCTTAACCCAAATAATTAGAACAAAAGTATTGAAAACTTAATAATTAATGTTTTTAACTCCAGTGTAGTATAATATATAATTAATGTAAATAATGTCAATGTAAAATAAAAAAATGAAAAAACAATTCTTCCTATCCTCCTTCCATTTCTCACTTTGTCCTGTAGTGGTCTCTGGAAGATTTGAATGATATAATGGGGTGGAGGGGTCACAGAAAAGAGAAGGCTTCCTTCCTCCAATAAACCACACAAAGAACCAGAAGATCAACACCATTTCCAAATTTGGTTTCCTGGCCATGGAGGCAAATGCTAGCAAAAATATGCATTCTCACTGCTTAGAAATAACCATGGAAGTACACAAAGTTGTCCCACCACCTCATAGAAGTACCATTCAGAAGCTCAAAACCAAGCTTAAAGAAATATTTTTCCCTGATGATCCTCTGCGCCAATTTAAGGGTCAGCCATTGAAAAGGAAACTAATTCTTGGAGCTCAATATGTGTTTCCAATCCTTCAATGGGGTCCTAATTACAGCTTGAAATTATTCAAATCTGACATTGTTTCTGGCCTCACCATTGCTAGTTTGGCCATTCCTCAGGTACCCACTATTTGAATTGCTTCAGTTTCTGTGTTAGTTTTCTGTCACTTTCTAGAGAAAATGAGAATACCCATATGACTTTAATTCTTTGTTTACTGTTTACTTCAGGGGATCAGTTATGCCAAGCTTGCTAATCTTCCTCCTATAGTGGGACTCTGTAAGTAACTGATTTTGGCTTTATTTACAAAGCTTATCTAGTATTAATTACTCTGTTTTTTTTTTTTAATTGGTTGGTTTTCAGATTCTAGTTTTGTTCCTCCACTTGTATATGCTGTTCTTGGAAGCTCAAGGGACCTAGCAGTAGGACCTGTTTCTATTGCCTCTCTTGTAATGGGATCCATGCTAAGACAGGAAGTATCTCCTTCTAAAGACCAGGTTCTGTTCCTTCAATTAGCCTTTACTTCAACCTTCTTTGCTGGTCTCTTTCAAGCTTCTCTGGGATTACTAAGGTATGTAAATTTTCTTGTTTTTTTTTCTCTCTCTAGCTTTCTCTCTCTTACAAACATACTGATAAGTAGATAAATGTCTAAAATGATTGCAGGCTAGGATTTATTATTGACTTCTTGTCAAAGGCTATTCTTATTGGGTTCATGGCTGGTGCTGCTATAATAGTCTCTCTGCAACAGCTTAAAAGTCTCCTTGGAATTACACATTTCACCAAACAGATGGATTTGGTCTCTGTTATGACTTCTGTTTTCCACAATACACATGAGGTAATTACCTCTTGTTTCCCTATCTCTCAACAGAAAGTCACGAATACACAAAAACATTCACGGGTGAGTCGAACCCAACCCGTAAAAGCTATATTATTGCACAAGCTCAAGTATAGTACATTTTGATAAACAAAAAATTATTATTATAAACACAACATTATTCCAACATGTCATGTTTTTCTCTCTAAGACAAATTTTTATCACATGTATTAGTACAGGATAACTCAATCTTCTGTTTTTCTTTATAAATTAACAAGTTAATTAATATTTAATTCTTTAACCAGTTATTATGTTTTTTGTTTTCTTGTTAAAGTTTTATATATATTTTCTTTTTCTGCAGTGGTCATGGCAAACTATACTAATGGGTTTTTGCTTCTTGGTGTTGCTTCTACTGGCAAGACACGTTGTACGTTATTATCTCTACATGGCCTTTTATTCTCTTTGTCTGCATGTGTCCCATTTGGCTTCGCCTCATAATAAAACCACTTAATGAGCTGCTATTGTAGCAAACAAAAAGAAAAAAAAAATTTGTAGTAATTGTATCGGTTGATATAATGATTAAGAAAGTATGTTTATTTTATTAATTTTATATATTTTTTGATTTCAACATAAATAATTTCTCTTTGATACAAAAATATATTAATTAAATTTAATTACTGCTTAACTCAAATATCACCTAACTACTAAAAAATATAATAAAAAACAAGTTCGTTAACTCAAAATTATAAACGTCTATATGGTTATGATCATCTCTTTTTTTTTCCTATTAAGTTATACACGTGGACAGCACAGATGCCTCCACGTACAGATGCGGGTCAACAATTGAGAAACCAAAGCGTGCTCCATTCACATGATTTATTTAATCCTAAAAGACAAGGAAGAAAATGTTTGATACAATAATTTTTTTTTTTTTGGGATGCATGGTTTTTGTGTGTGTGTGTTTTTTAATGCCCATAAAGGGCATGCATTTTATTCATAATTTTTTGGAGAGAATTTTGCTCACAATTTTAAATTCAGGGAGTTTCAAATTTGAATAAGGAATTGGTTTAGATAAGGTCTAAATTGTAAAAAGCAATAATAAAGAGGAAATAAATTAGTAAAATACATGTGAATATAAAAATTCAAGTAGAAAATTCCAATAAATTAATAAATTTGAGATTGAAGTTTGTCGCCGTTATATAGATTACAGACTAATTAATACTAACAATCTTCAGCTACCAGTTTTTTTTATAAAAAAAATAGTATTATAAATCTCACTCTTAAGTGATTTGATTTCTATTAAGCTCAAATTCTAAAGAAAGTCATAGCACTAAATTATTTGAGCAATTGATACATAGTTTGACTGATGTATATTGGGATGTGTGGCTTGCAGAGCATGAGAAAACCAAAACTTTTCTGGGTCTCTGCTGGAGCCCCTCTTGTGTCTGTTATCATCTCTACCCTCTTGGTTTTTGCATTCAAAGCTCAAAATCATGGGATCAGTGTAGTAAGTTACTGCTCCCTCACTACATGCTTCTGTAATTAATAAGTCACTGTCTGTGTAAATGTATTAATTGGTTAATTTGCTAGATTGGGAAACTGCAAGAAGGACTGAATCCTCCTTCATGGAATATGCTGCAATTTCATGGGACTCACTTGGGTTTAGTCATCAAAACTGGCCTTATTACTGGCATTTTATCTCTCACTGTGAGTTTGACATCCTATTTCTTTGTTAATTTTTTGTCTATTCATCTTCGCGTTACCTAACAACTTAAGTTTGAATGAATCGATTATTTGACATGATACTATAGTCTGTATGAACAAGTGGTCGAGGGACGGGCATGTACTTTTGTTTACACTGAAACTGTTTGTGCCAGAGAGTCTTTTTGACCAAAAAAAAAAAAAAATCTAACTTACATTCCAAACAGGAAGGAATTGCAGTTGGAAGAACATTTGCAACCCTCAAAAACTACCAAGTGGATGGAAACAAGGAGATGATAGCAATTGGGTTCATGAACATAGTCGGCTCCTCCACTTCCTGCTATGTCACTACAGGTCCATAGACGATATATCCATCTTTGTTAAACTTGAAAACATACTTATTTCATAACTTTTTTAAAGGTTCTCACAAACTTATTTCATTTGGATTCCGGATTTCAGGTGCTTTCTCTCGGTCTGCTGTCAATCACAATGCCGGTGCAAAAACGGCAGTCTCTAACATAGTAATGTCTGTGACTGTTATGGTGACATTGCTATTCCTTATGCCGCTGTTCCAATACACACCGAACGTTGTATTGGGTGCAATCATAGTCACAGCTGTTGTTGGCCTCATTGACATACCAGCAGCCTATCTCATTTGGAAGATTGACAAATTCGATTTCATTATAATGTTGTGTGCATTCTTTGGTGTTATTTTCATCTCTGTTCAGGATGGCCTTGCCATTGCAGTAAGTAACATAATTTCTTCCACTTTTCTCTTCTTGCAGGGTATCAAATTAGATGAAATTTATCTTTTTTCAGTTCTATCATCATTATATTTGATATGGTTGATGATGATGATTATCAGGTTGCATTATCAATTTTTAAGATACTGCTGCAAGTTACAAGGCCTAAAACAGTAATGTTAGGGAACATACCAGGGACAGATATATACCGAGATCTTCATCACTACAAGGAAGCTGTAAGACTCCCTGGTTTCCTCATTTTAAGCATTGAGGCTCCCATCAATTTCGCCAACATCACGTATCTCAACGAGAGGTTGGTTGCATATTTACAGATCTTACTGCCAAATCATGTCAAGTCCATCCATTTTTCTTGATCATTATTTTCTATGTTTCTTAAGGACTAGTATTTGTTGTACTTAATTAGGATTTTAAGGTGGATAGAAGAATATGAACCAGAAGATAACATAAAGACACACTCAAGCCTTCGATTTTTGATTCTTGATATGTCAGGTAATGATTCTTAATGAAGTTGGAGTTTTAGGAGTTGTTTGTTTAATTTCTTGTGAATCATAAAGAAGCATTCTTCGATCTTCAAACTTGTCAGCTGTGAGCACCATAGATACAAGTGGAGTCTCTCTTTTCAAGGATTTGAGGAAAGCAATGGAAAACAAGGGCGTTGAGGCAAGTGCACCAAGAAAAAATGTCATCCATTTCTTTACATAAATAAGCAGATATGATTCTGATATCTCACCTATGTCCAATTGCATATCACAGCTTGTGTTGGTGAATCCTTTGGCTGAAGTCATAGAAAAGTTGCAAAAAGCAGATGTAGCCCATGAATTCACAAGACCAGAAAACCTTTACTTGACAGTTGGAGAGGCTGTTGCTTCACATTCATCAGCTATGAAAGTTCAATCATCATCCATGTAATGAGAGACATGGACAAATGCAATCTATGTACCTCTATTAATCATATGTAGATCAAGCTTCAAGCATTATAAATTCTACACGGCCTTTCTCTCAAAAGCATCATAGCTTCTTTTTGTCAGACATGTATAATTGTGATGTCTATGCATGTGTAAAGAAGAATCAGAGCAGCACAGTAGCATGATTTTCCATCCTACTCTTAATATTTCTTTTAACCGAACTCAATTATTTTAAATTTAAGATTTCATAAAACTGAGTTATTTACATTTTTTTTCGGTAATTCATAATATACTATTTCCATAGCTAAACATACTACAATCCCTCTCCATCCACAGGGAAAAAAAAAAAAAAAAAAAAAGTACTTCAGACTAATTTCAATTTACTTTCAGATATTATTTTTATATAAAAAAAAGGCAAAAAAAAAAATTAAAAAAATATAGATAACTTGAATTCCTGAAAAATAAAAACAAAAAGAAACAAATTAGCGCGAGAGTGACACAAGCCACCGGTCACTCAGCTAAATCAAGCTCAGACGAAAAACGCAGCAAAGAGATTAGGAGGGAGAATGGGGAACAATGGAAAACCAGACCCTCCCAATTTCAAGAAATACGGATTTCCTTCATACTCAGTTGCATGGGTTCCGTACAAGTCCATAAGGTTACAGCAAAAGGCATCTAAGGATGAAGTCCCCGAAGGAGATGATAATAAGTCTGAACTGGAGCCAGAGATCTCCGCCACACAATACTACATCGCTTTCTCCGGTGGCGGTGGCGAAGGAAGAAGCGGCATCCGCAATGTTATTGCTCTCGGAATTTTTGATTTGTTATCAAATACTCTATCTGATCAGCCGGTAAATCCCATTTCTCGCGTCGGTTTTCTTTCAGCGATTTCAAATTTACTCTTGGATTTAATTTATGAACGAGATTGGGCAATAAGATTAAAATTCGATTTAATATTTGTTATGAAATGCGATGACGATCATTGCTGCTTTCTATTATAATGACTTATAATTTAAGCTATGGTGCTGTAGGTGCTAGTAGCTTTGCTTGATTTAGCTGCTCAGTGTGTTTTCCGTGTAATTTTCTGAAAAAATTAGTTTCGATTGTATGATGTTGTAGGTTAAATCGTTCAATTATTTACAAGTATGCATATTTTTTGATAATCTGAGTTTATTATGTTATAATAGTAGGTCTGATGATAACAGTGCATCTTAGATTTGCAAGCGTTTTTCTTCATGATTGATATATTTATATTACGTCCCTGTCTTGTTAGAGTATCATTATGTGCTCTTTTCAGGTGGCTAAGCTTGAAACTGGTTCTGATTTGCCTTACAGAATGGCAGTCCACCCAGGTGGAGATGGAATTATATGTGCAATGCCAAATAGTTGCAGGTCTTTCTCTTTCCATCTTTTCCTCTTGGACTAGAAGTATTTCTTTTTCTTCTTTTGGGCCATAACTAGAATTATTTCTTTAAATGATACAATTATTATATATCTCCAATTATTTTGCATCCAAATGAACATTTAAAAAACAGAAATTCCTAAACTTGTAATAAGTATCTCAATATCTTGAGGAAGTGACTTCTATACGGTTTTATATTCTAAGTGTACGTTGTTTGCACTTTGCACTTGATCTGCTTGTCAAGCACTGAACTTTGTTAAGGAATTTCTGTTCATTATTTTTATGCTGTGCTCAAGTGAAGGAGGTATTGAAACTTTTTCTTTTTTCCCCTCTCTATTCTAAATAAAGAAATTATTGGAGAAAGAGAAGGAGAATTGTAAAAATGATGATAGAGATCTCCATAAATAAAATTTAAACTTTGTCAAGTATCTCATAAAGAAATATGTTTAAAGGACTCAGAAGCATAGCAGCAAGAAAGGTGATTTTGAAGTGAGGTTCATTGTACTTACCCTGTGATGTAGATGTGATTTACGTTAGGATGAGGAAGGACTGTCTACTTGGTGTCCTAGTTCCATGATTGCATGAGGGTTTTCTGGATGTGATTTTAGGTTTAGGATTTTGATTTGCTTGGAGTTGGATGCAGACTAGTGAAATAGGTTACTAGAATGCCAGAATTGGTGTTTACGTTGTGAGTTGGTGTTGTTTTTGCAAAAACAATGTTGAAACTGTGGATCATTTGTTTTGTCCGGTTGCTAGAACCATGCGGGAGTTGGTGTTTGAGCTTTTTGGGTTAGTTTAGGTGATGTCTGGCACAGTTATGGATCTCTTTTAGTTGACGCAGGTGTGGAGGAAGAAGATGTAATAGACTAGCATGCAGGCTGCTCCTCTTTTGATGTGGGTGATTTGGCTTGAGAGAAATAATCGCATCTTTAACAGTGAGGAGGCATAAAGAAGCTGAAGAGAACATTTTCACTCATGTGCTTACAATGGATGTCCATTCAGCCTTATTTCCACTCTATCCAGTCTTTTTTAGATTTCATAGATGGTTTGAATTGTAATTCTTAGGTTTTTCTTTTCTTTGGTAGGTTGTGTTTGTACCTGCCTTGTGTACAAATGGTATGACTTTTTCTTTAATAAAATCATTACTTATAAAAAAATCCAGAATTGGGGTTTTAAGATGAGTGAAGTTAAGGTGCATGGGGCAAAGGTCAAGGGGAATATATATAGGAATTAGGTCTTAATAAGTGGTAAGTGGATGGACAGTGGCTGTTTGGAGTTGAAAAGTAGAGAAAAGAGAGGATTTACGGGGTTGTTACAGTAGCTGTGGACAGTCATTTGAGAGTACTGTAGCAGAAGCAGGAAGAAGATGAGAGAGAGAGAGCATTGAAATGCCTAACTTGAATACTCTTATTTCTCAATATCAAATCTCAATCAGAATCCTGAATTTTCTTGAGTACAAGACCTTTTTTGCAGGCTTAAAGGAGTTTCCTTACAGTAAGAAGAATAGATATTGAACTACTCTTCTTCTAGTTATAGAATATAACATAAAAAGGTCTATAAGTCAAACTAATAGCTCAATTTAAAGACTGATTTAACCCTATACTACATGATCTACAAAACCATACATGATATTTTTTTTATCAGACATCATGTATAGGCCCTACAGATAGAATCAAAAAATTGGCAGCTGCTAGTTGAGCCTTTTGTCCATGCTGCATCATCATGCCAGTACTTGATTACGAACAATGACATGCAATCAAAGAAAACTTTTTTTTTTCCTTTTAAGTAGATGCACCCAAGAAACTAAAGTGGATTCTGTTAGTTTTCATCAATGAATTTTTATTTGCGTTCTTTTTGTTTACAAACTAATGAAATAGTTTTTTAGATATCATAGCTTATTATTTTGGCTTATTTGTGCAGGTGGTTTGAGTGGGATGGAAACATCAGAGAACAGGTTCATGAATTGGGTCTAAAGACATCCGACAAAGTGCTAACCGATTTGGAAAATGTTGGACAACAGTTAGCATTGACATTCAACAATGATGGTTCTGTACTTGCTGTTGGGGGGGAGGTATTAGCGTCCTTAACATTCTTATGTAAATTGAATATTAATGTCGTTGTAATAAGGATAATATTGTGTAAATTAAGAAAGAGACACTGGGCAGGAAGTTTCAAGTTATCATTTATTTCCACTTGTTCTTCATGTTTATAGTATATATGGTTAATGTTTCAATTATTAAAGTTTTGTAACTGCAGTAGTAATAATGCTGATATTATTCCTTCTGTGTGCATTTAGCAAAAGAAATGTCAATTAGGTATGATGATTAAGAAAAATATTAATATAAGTAGATGGTATTGCAAGGACCGTAGAACAGATGGATCATGGTTGAATTTTCCATTATGGTATTCTTTGTCAGTGTAGAAGCCATATTCTTTTGTTCACATCTTTTGTTTTTTTTGATTTTCTTTTCATTCTTGTAAGGAAATTAAATAAATTGCATGGTACTTTTTTCCTTTATAATAAAAAAAGCTCAAAAAAGCTTGTCATAAGATGCTTTGAATTTGATGCAGTACAGGATGGACATTTAAGGGTCTTCAAGTGGCCTAGCATGGAAATTGTTCTCAATGAGGCTAATGCACATACTACTGTGAAGGACTTAGATTTCAGGTTTGTGGTAGAACCGGCATAAATAAAATAGTATTACTCTTAAATAGTCCAGTTCGCCAAGGAAGGAAAAAGAAACGAGAGGAAAGATGTGAAACGGAGCAATCTTATACTGCTTATTTTTGGAATGAATTCACATTGACGGGACGGATTGGTTGTCTTGCAGTTCTGATGGTAGATTTCTTGTCTCCTTGGGAAGTGGTGGCCCTTGCAGGGTTTGGGACATGGCTTCATCAGCAGTCTTAGCTTCTTTGTCAAAGGAAAAGGTGAGCAATTGATTAAACCTTGCAATAGAGTAAATTTATCTTACCTTTTTTTTTTTTATTGTAAAAGAAATTTTATTGAGAGAGAAAAGAATTACAAGGCAGGACAAGAAGTCCTCTTAATCAAAAACAAAAAAAAAAAGAAAAAGAAAATTGCGAGCTTAAAATAATAGGACTTGCTAATCACGTTGTATATCTACTAAAGAAACACCCTGAAATGCTCCTCGTCCTGAAAATTTATCTTCCTTCTAAACTTTGGATTGGTATGATCCCTTTTGTAACTTAAAGGTTTGAAAGTTGTTTGCTTTCTTTCCATCAAGGGGAGTCTACTGTAATTTGTTTATGCCCTAAGATGTGCAGCAGAAGAAGTTATTCTATAGTATGTGGTTAATGAACATGACAAGAACCTAGTGACTGATTGACAGTAAAGCTTTACTACCATCTGTAAATTTTAGTGGTCTACTGCTAAATCTTCTATGAGATAAGAAGAATTTGTTTGTCCTTTTATTTCTGATGATAATCTGTGCTGTTGATTATGTACTAATTAGTTTTTTTAATAATTCAAATAGGATGAGAATTTCAGCTCTTGCAGATTTTCTCAAACTGATGATAAGACTCAGGTTCTGTATATTGCTGCTGTGACAGGTGGACTTTCATAAACCCATCTTGTCATTCTCTATTAAGTGTTCTTCTTCTATGTTTTGTGTCATTGTGTAATTGACATGATTGTTTTATTGTTTTAAACAGGCAAAGGTGGAAGTATTTTGACCTGGAACACAAACACATGGATGAGGATGAGCTCAAAGCCAATAGTTCGGGACCCAATATCTACTTTCAATGTCTCAGTTGATGGGAAGTTCCTTGCATGGTAAGCTTTCTTCTCTTGGTTAGTTTTGTAGTGATATTTTTATAAGTAAATAAAACTTCAAAAAAACAACGCAAAGGGGTGAACTCAAGTATAAAAAAGACAAAAGACATGCTCCAACCATTATTGATTATGAAAGAAATATGCATGTTCATGAAATGAACAAAAGTAAACAACTAAGTAAAGGCTATACCTTTCAAAAGTACTATTTCTGTACCCAAAATATCAACAAATCTTCACTTGGGTCCTTACAATCAAAATTGTTCAATTGGATCCTTTATTATCGATTTTTCTCAAATTTGGTCCATACTCAGACATGGTCATATATTATTTTACTAAAATCTATCTTTCTCCAGTTTTATCAAACACCCTTTTGTTTTAGTAACCAATTGACAGAATTTAAACTAAGATGCCCAATGAAATATAAGGATCTGACTGCAAAGTGGATGAAATTTGAGGGTCTAAACAATACTTTGGCCTATCGATTTTACTTTTAGTTATCTTTGCATACAAAGGGACAAAGAAAGAAAAATTATTAAAAATGTCGCATGCACAATAGTTTTGCTAAAGTGTGTAACATGCTTCATGGTAATAAATGTATGACCTTCTATTGTGAATAGTGGTGAAATCTCTAGTACTATCAACAATGGCAGTCACAAGTTTTATGCCTTCAATCAGCAGCCCTAAGTGACCAGTTGTTTTTCTGTGATTTGTTGGTGGCTTGACATGCAGTGGAACAATTCAAGGAGACATTATGATTTTAAGTTCAACAAATATGCATATTCAGTCAATGGTTCGAAAAGCACACCTTGGCATTGTAACTTCATTGAGGTTCTCCGATGATTCAAGGTTCGACATGAACATATTTGGATTATATTTATGTGCTACTAAATTTTGAATAGGATATTTTTCCACTTATCACTTGTATAGTTGGCCTACAGTTACCTTGTTGCTTTCTGAATGCAGGGCTCTGGCTTCTGTATCCATGGACGGGAGTGAAAGGGTCACTTTAATTGAGGACAAGAAGAAAAGTGGTTTGTACATGAAAATCTGATTTAATAACTTAATCACATCCCCTTCTTATTGCTTGCAGTCGTATAATTGCCTGTACATTCATTCTCTTCATTATTTGGTGGAGCATTCTTACGGGCATGAAAAATCATCACAGGATTTATAAAATTTATTTTTCTACCAAAAGAATAATTATTACTATACTGGAGTGCAATAGGAGGCAAATAGGCTTTGGTAGGGTTGCATTTTTTTATATAGGTAAAAATTCACTAAAACACCGCCAAAGGGGGCAAAAGGGAAAGTGAAGCAATATCATTGTCTGAGAGGGATCTCCATGTGTTTGAAGAAGAGTGATTTGTAGCCATGCCTCCATCTAGTACCATAAAATAGCTTGCATTATTTACTGGGTCATCAAATTCTTCATTGACTTCAAAATACAGTGCCTGGTGTCTATGAATTAGGATTGGGCTTGGTGCAAAAAATAGTAATGAAGCAAGAAATGAAACATTGGGAAGAAGGAGAACTTCAAGAGTTTGATGATGAGCAGAATATATTTAAGAGAAGCAATTAAGATGATGTCTACAGAACTACAGGGGAATAGCTGCGGCAGAAGAAATAAATGGAACCTTAAGGAGAATCCAATGATATTACTGGAATGCTATAGGAAGTTATAGAATCCGTTATTATGTGAGGGTTAATATAAATAGTTGGCTTTTTTGCTAGCTTGAGCTTTTGGGACAACCTAGTAATGATAACATGATATTAGAGGATGATTATTTATATAGTCAGCGGTTTGAATTTTGGCAGTCCCTTTTCAATAAAGCATATAGCAGTAGTACTTCTAAGTTCGTGTCATGTTTGTTCAGTTTTTTTTTTTTTGGTATACTGAATAGAAAGGAAGGTAAGGTAACCCACACATTCCGGTAGGGAATTGTACCCGCATCACTACTACCCTATATCTGGAAGAACCCCTACCGCACCTATGTCTAGACCGAAGCTAAGGGTTCCTCCGAGAGTAATCACGATCATGCTTGAGAACGTAAATTTACTCCCAACGTCAGGGGGAATGAGACTTAAAACTCTCAACCTCATAGAGGGAGCGCTTCCTGAGTACTACATTGACTAGTTAGACTTACCCGTTGTTGGTATCTTTTGTTCAGTTTGTGGCTCACTTGCAAATACACTTAAAGGGGATTATTAGTGCGTTAACCTTGATATATATAGCTGGGCCTGTCATGTAGCTACTTAAGCTTGAGACAATTGATAGTGCAACAGAACTAAACGGAAAAGATTATAGGATGCAGATTCTCCTGATTCTGTTCCATCAATTAGGGTCAGTGGCTAAAAGTTCATAGAAGACTCCACAGGGATTTTTCGTGGAACAGTAAGGATGGAGGGTTCAAGTATCGCGCGCTGAATACAGATGATGTATGTATTGCATTCAACAAGGTAGATTGGGTGTTAGGAATCTGCAGTTAGTTTAATAAGGCACCTCTGCCCAAATGGCTCTCGAGGTTTGCTTTGGAGAGAGATGCTTTATGGAGCTGTGGCAGATAAATATGGACTTGATCCAGGAGGTTGGACTTCTAAAAGTCATAATATCTGTAACTGTCTGCAAATATGTATCTCCATTCATATGGGTAGGGGCTGAAATCCCTTTGTTTTATAAATGGTCAAGGTCATGTGGATCAGTTTTGAATGACTAGTGGTTTGCTGAAAATGTTTTGGGAAGTACGTTTCTTGACATGTATTATATAGCTTATGTCAAGGAAGCTCTGGTTGATGATTATTTGTATCTTCTGGGTCTGAGGTATTCTGGGATTTTGTTTTCTTAGAGAATTACAGAATTGGGAGGATAGATTCTGCAGTCTTTCTTTCATCTGTTTTACACTTTGGAGGGACATGAGGATCAGCCTTATATGCTTAAGTGGAAGTTATCTAGAAAGGCTATTTTCTAGGTTAAAGGTCATTTAAAGTTTTTAGCATAGATGGGCAGAGAGAATTCCATGGCAAGCTTATTTGGAGATGCAGTGCTCCCTTGATAACCTCTTTTATCTGGATTAGCCTCAGATCATATTTTGACTGCTGATAAGTTGAGAAGAAGAGAAGTGGTTAGCATTAGTTGGTGTAGTTGTAATAGCAATAGTGAGAGGGTTGATCATCTTATTCATTTTTTTAGTTGCTAGGGTTCTCTGGAATCAAATCTTTCCTCTCTTCGGTGTTTCTTGAGTTGGAATCTACCTCCTAAGGTTGACATTTTTAGGGTTTGGTTTTGGAAGGCTGGGAATATGATGTTTATTATCTTTTGCAAAGCTGTCCATGTAGTCTCTGATTGGCAAGAGACTGTAACTAGGCCTAGGGTGCTTGATAGGAAAGACTGCCTCCAAATCAAGATGAAATACATTTTTATGATATTCCTTTGGAGCTCATCTCATCCTTGCATTTCCTGCTCTTTTCTAAGTTATTTAGATTCCTGTCATCATTATCTTTTTTCATGTTTTTCGTTTTGTTTCCTTTTGGTTTTGCTTTTTCTGTGTCAACTGTGTATTTTGGCTTTCCCCCTTGTGCATTGATATAAAAAAAAAAAAAAATATCCAAGATCCATTGGTTGGGATAAGATTTTAATTGTCAATGATACATTATTCACTATCAAGTTGAGTAGCTCATTTGGGACATGCTAATAATGATTCTTTTTCTCTTCAAATTTCGGTTTGTTTCAGGAGGATTGAGCTTGTGGATCATGGTATTCATCATCTTACTTGCAATAGCAGCTTATTTCCTGATGTCTGAAGGACTTGATAAGTAAAAACGTTGTTGTTTCTACTGTTATAGTTTTGACATTTTACTGCTGGTATAATTGTTGAAAAGCTTTAAAGCTCAAGGAAACGAGCTAATTATGGTTCTCCAAATGACTGGAATACTCAAGTGCACCATTGTTATGATGGTCCATTTTTATGTTGCCCCATACTGAATGGAAGGCTTAGACCACCTGCCTACATATATCCATGAAGCATGAAATGGTAAATCTGCAGGTTTCTTTGGGGCAATCGATCATTTCTTCCCTCATCTCATGATTTTATTTACTTGGTATTGCATGGTGTAGTCTTAATTTCTGAATAATCCCACCCTTTCTGCTCCCTATTGAGTTTAAACTGAAGGTCTCCAAGTATTCTTTACCTTCGCTGCTTCAAATATAAACAAATAATGTCTCTTTAGGTTCGCTGTCTTTTTTGTCATAAAAGTTTGAACTTAATAAGCCTCACTTGATGAGACTAATTCGTTTGAAATTTGGGGATCTTATCAATCTTTGTTCGACACATCTATGACATTATTATTCCTTCTTCCTATTGTTGAACTCAGCAAACTTTCTTCTTCCCCAACACCAAGCATATGATAATGGGAACATATACTTTTTCATTTCAAAAGTACATCGTGTTACACGAAAGAGAAAGGAAATGGAAATAGATAGCTTGAATCACACCATTAAATGGGAGAAGGAAAACCGTATGGGAAGGGAGGGAACTGCAATCTCTTCATTATCCAATTATTTGCCCTAGCATGGATTTAGAGCCAGTTTGGCATTCTTAAATCTTACTAGAAAGTTGTTTGAAGTTGTTTTGTAACTATGCTTAACGCTAGAGCCAGCAGAGGCTTTTGTTTTCTTAAAAGTGCTGCCTCTAATATAAAAGCTATAATAGAAACCATTTATGCCATAAAGTGATCAATAGTGTTTGGTATTTGATTTAGGATATGAAAGGAAATATATATATATTTTCTAAATAACGATTTTATATGACGATTTTAAAAAGCAGAAACAACTGCTAAAAGTAACATCTATCTTGCTTGTAAAAGCACCCTCCTAAAAGTAACAGTTTTACCATATATCAAATTTGACAGCTAAACGTATTCTTAGAAGCTTAGCCACAAAAAAAAAAAAAAACGTACTCCTAGAAGTAATACCAAACTGGCCCTTAATAATTGACTATACGTACTAAAAGAATAATAATAATTGACATTCATCGATCCATCTAATTTGACCACTAATTTGCGAGGAGGAAAGTGGCTATTATCAGTAAATCATGCTTTTAAAGTATTTAAATTTGTTCAATGTATCACGTAAAAAGATCACTTAAATGCAATCACATGCTCTTGTTTTTTGCCCCCCAATGCAATGGGCAACCAGTAACGTTATAAGAGCCATCTATCAACAGTAAAGACCAAACTGTTTACAGTATTTGAAGAACAATTCTCATTTCCACCAAAATTTTCAAAGGTGCATCTAACTCAGCTTTGAGACTGTAAAACCCACTATGCGTTTGAACTTTAAACTGAATCCTGCACTATGAAGCATGTAACTGCAGTTAGAAATTTCCTATAGGATTGACATTTTAAAGAATTACTTTACGCCTGTAGATGAAGTAACCTATAGACATGAATATACAATAATATGATCTAACTGCCTCTCTTTCAAGATTACTATTGACGCTTCCTCTGGTAGAGTGAATAACCAACAAGGGCAGACATTAGAAATGTCCAAAGAACCTGCCGGAAGATGATTATATAAATAAATGATCAACATCAATAGGAAGTCAATAAAAAAAAGAAAATGAGGAAGATAAATATAATACTGAGAGTGAGGAATCAAGATCAGTTGGCATTACCGTATTGATGGTATGCCACCGTTCCAACCTTCTGATCCTTGACTGCATATCCTCAATAATCCCATCAACTGGAGAAAGCACCCTAATTGACGAGGATTCTGAAGCAGAAGTACTTCCCTGTTTTTCCATCACAACACTGAATGTAAGAAGCAGCAAATATTTAAATAATCTGTTTTCGTGAATGCAAAAACAATGCAGTTTCTATGCCACGGTTCCATACATTTAGAAACCTTCAGGTTTAAATCTTTCAAGGAATTAGCCCTCTCTAGGTGTAAATTATGATGTCATACAAGGTTAAGATCCTTGCTCTTTAACTAACTAGTTAGGTTGAGTGCCGGCGCCACATTGTAAAGAATATGAAGATTAATAAGCTTTATATAGCTCTGGTATAAGAGGATGTACTACCCGCAATATTCACCTTGCAAATTACCTGCCTGACATGACTTTGCCAAGGGCATCATGATGCAGGATACAACCATTACAAAATCCAGTGTCATTTTCTTGAGTTAACAAATATGTTAATGCACAACTGTTCAGATTTAATATGAATATCTCCTTGGTTTATGAAGATTGAAGACTATTTTTCTTTTTCAGGTCTGTCTGCTTTCTTTTTCTTCTATAGTGAATTCAAAATTGAAGGCTGAAATACCCACCATTCTACATGAGCCAGAATTTTGGAAGATAACTCCATTTAAGGGGAAGAGCTGATATTTTAACTTGAAAACAAAATCCAATTGTTAATAGCAACCTAGATAGCCTTTTAATGTAAACCCAAACAAATATTGTCCAATTTACAGTCTAAATACCAGTTTGTTTTTTTTTTTTATTTCCTCAAGAGTGCTTCAGAATTTTTTGTTCTTTTTCTTGGATAATGAGAAGGAAAAAGTACATTCATGTAAATCAAAAAGCACTTTCAAGAGAAAGGAAATTGGATTTCATGGCTGTACAATATAAATTTGTTTTCATAGTAACCAGATTAACTTGAAAAGTTTAGCTAAGACACTTAGACCCAACATTTACTAAACCGAAGCTAGCATAAATGAAGATTTCATTTAGTCTTTCTCTACCACTTATACTTGATGTTTAAATCCAACTGAGATGATGTGAATTCTTGTACATACAAATTTCAAGAAGGAGAAACTAACAGCACTTAGTGCAACAAGGGATTTCTTCCCTTTTCTTTGCAAAATTGAGAAGTTCTTCCCTAATGGAGATTTGATATGAAGATGAAAAGGATTTTTATTTCCCCTGGTTTTGGAAAACTACTCATCAGAATCACAGACAATAGAGATAAATTCTATATACTTGATGAAACTACTAGTTAGACTTAAAATGCAATCACATCTAATCTTTAGTCAAATACCTGAGATTGAATAAATTCGACAAGTTCTTGCAGCCTTGCAGCTTGCTGAGAGTGAATTCCACCATCCGGTAATCTTTCCAAAACTATTTGAAGATAACTCTAGGATATAAAAAATAAAAAGTCAACTACCATTCAGACAGCATGGGAGCCCTAAAATTCCAGGTGCAATACACAGTGGAGAGAAAAAAATAAAAAGTACATTCAAGTAGGAAATAGAATACCTTAGTAGTATATGAACCATCCAATTTAAGCATTGAACCTGCAGCTGCCACAGCATCCTTATTAACACCCTTGATCTGAAGGTAAGGGCCAGAGACATCTTGTAGATGATCAACCTCAATTAGAATCTACAAGAGACATTACACCCTTTAGTATCAACTTGGAAAACAAGCAAGGGATCTCTTTACATGGAAAGTTCCCTTATTAGTTAATGGCAACCATAACCGCATGTTTATACATGAAGGATCTTCTATACATGAGAAATAGTAGGAAATGTTGATCAACAAACTGCAACACATATGGATAATGGTAGAGAAGTGTAGATGATAAATGCGTGGATCATCACACTTAGTTTATTTAAACATAATAATAATAACAGTTACAGCTTGAGCCATTCACTAGGCTAAAGTGATTAGACACGTTTTACCCAAAAGAAAAAGAGAGAGAGAATAGACACCATTAAGAGTCTTTTCAAGATGGATTTTGGAAGAGATACACCAACCCAAACAATTATAATATAGTCAATAGTATCTTCGCCCAGCCAATGCGCCAAAAGGAAACCTTTCAGGAACTTATACACATCAATTAGTGGGTAAATTGTCTAGTGTTCGTATACGAAATGTCATGTGCCTGTTTACATTGCTTCAGAAGACAGGATTTAACAGTCCCAAAGTAAATAATCAATAATCTAAAAGGATGCCTTTTATCATCCAAGAAACAGATTGGTAATTTAATGTTTAATGTAGTTATGCTGAAAAAACTAAGCTTTACTCAAACATAGATTAGCACAAAGAAAATTGTATACAACATCAATGAGATTTAACAAAGGCATCCAGTAACAAACTCAGCATATGCATGAACAAGCATGTAAACAACCAAAAATTCTCACCAGAGCATGCATCATATATATTTGTATACAAAAAGAGAGATAAATACACAACTCAACTCAACTAAGCCTTAAATCTCAAACTAGTTGGGGGGAAAAAGAGATATAAATATCCTACATGAAAATGACATAGATCTCAAAGTATTTAGATCCACCAAGTTCAGAAAGAAAGCGGGAAATGAAATTACAACAAAATATTTCATCTATCACATAAACATCATTCACACACATTTTCAGCTAAATGTAAGTTTCATAAGAATGTAACCTTTCCGTCTTGGTAGATAAATGCTGATGCTTCGATGTAAGCTACTGCTTGATACCTGACATAGCAAAAAAGGATATGAGTCGTGTCAACCATAAATACATGAATCTTTAGCTTTAAGGCATCAAAAAGGAGAAAGACTGGAATAGGTAATAAATGGTTGAAATATTCATGCCCAGTACAATATTTGTAACAAAAAAAGATTCTGCCATCTTAACTCAGCGGAGAAAAAACTATACAATCACACCAGAATAGAAAGCTTTCTCTTAAGAGTCAATAGTGGGAATGTTAAATAAATGCAACAAAGGAAAAACAAACAGCCTAATACCAAATATACTGGGATTCGCTGTGAGAATCCCCAATTAAACTTAACTGGCATCATTTGCCAGAATTTCCTTTTAAGATCTCATTCAAAGCTAAATCTTATGATCATATTTTTCCTTTTTCATCAATCCTTGTTAATGTCATCTTTCCATATAATCCTTTTCTATTCTTGGTTTTCTCACTATTCCATGTCAGGCATTCGTATCTCTGCAGCATACATCCAAATGATCTTTAAAAGGTTTTCCGGTCATCTTATACTCAATTGAGCTACAGTTACAATAAAACAAAAATCCCCCTCAGTTTTCCTATCTATCCTTGTTTACCACTTGGCCACACGATACCCTCATCTTAACACAGTTATTTTTGTATGAGTTTTCCTTTTACAAAGCAACAAATTGTACTGAAAAGCACTATTGTTACCAGAAAAGGAGTTGACCCATTTTGAAGGGAAAAAATAAAACTTCGCCTTAAGCCCTAGAGGTCTATTGAGTTAGAATTATTCATTTTTCCTTCCTCTCGCATCCTCTCTTTTGAATTTTTTTTTTTCCTCAATTCTCACATTTTAGCAAGAACATAAACACTATTAATCTTATAATTCCATTCCCAGGTTGAGAACCATTCAGTCTTGTGGCAATTCTGGAACCGACCATTCCTAAAGCACGTTGTAGCATGGACACCATAAAGAAAGTGAGAAAAAGTAGCATGTTCCCGCCAATCAACGACACTACAAAAGGAATGGTAGTATGGTACAGAATAATCAAATTTACACTTTCAATGCTTACCCAAGATTAATAAGCCCTCCAACTGTGCTGATGCTGATATCAAAATCTACTTTGGGTTGAATGATAAAGTTCCCTTCTCGAATAGGCTGACATGTTGAGTATAAATTCATAAAAATATATGATTTAGATGTTAGTTATTTTGGGCTAAAATTCATAAAGAATATTCAAATGTTAATATAGCTAAGTATATATGTTATGTATGTATTTGTGTATATATTCATGCATAACACGTAAATCCATACACATAAGAACAATTCTAATAAAATCTCAACCTCCCGTATCAATAATGCAAATCTGCCCTCACAAATTCTGACTCGTATGCAGTCACTCTCTGCCAAATGACCATTAGAGGGAATCCCAGGAAGCCTGAAGTAAATATCTATGAAGTTCTGAACAGAACTGCAAAATTTTGCTGGATCAAGAATTTTCAGAATGTCTTGATAAGCCACCTGTTGTTGATTTGAATTTTGGTAATTATGTCAAACAAAAACCATGTTAGACAATTCCAAAATAAATGCAGGATAATACTATACTTGTTTGTTAGTCTTCAATATAAATAACGAGCTCTCCGGGGAAAGGACAGGATCAAAGTCGTTTCGAATTTTAAGCTGCAGAAACAAGAAAATGTTGTAGCACAATGTTAATTCTCAAAAGTTGTAATTGATATCCACAAGTGAGGACTAATAGGCATCAGTTTCTAATTGACTGCCAATCTTCAGTTGTCAAAAATTTATCGAAATACATAGAGGATTAGGTGATGACAATGTCCTCATACAATTCATACCAATCTCCAAGTCATACCTCCACATAAATACTAATAATAAAAATAGTAAATGGAGCACAAACTGAGTTGACAAAAATTGTCAAATTCTGTATAGAATATAGAATCAGCCAATCAGGTATCATTATACCAATAATGTCCTCATATTCATAGTAATCAAAGAATAACTTCACCAAACCATGAAACCTTTGAAAATTATTTTATCCAGGACATTCTAAATAATGAAAAATTCAGAGGGCATGAAAAGAATACTAACATGTGCATGAACAAGATGTGGCTCAATGTGCTGCTGGAACATAGGAAATACTATCATCATAATCTCATTTTGAGACATAAAACACCCAACTCTGCTTTTATCCCTTTGAACTCGAGAAATCAAATGTGAATGCACACCCCCAACCTATTTTCAATGAAAAGTGGATTAGTATTTGTTGGCATCAATCAACTTGGACACCTAAAAAGTGAACACACTGAAAATAAAGACTTAAAGATAGAGTAGAGGTCACTCTTACAACAGCAATCCACAAGTCAAGTGACATTCGGATATCAGGATGCAGAGCATAAACCCCTTCAAATATAATCTGATCAAAGTAAACAGTTAAGATTGACATGAATTAAAAAAAATAAAAATACACAAAGCTAGGCTAACTAGCATAACCCAGTTATGTAGTGCTTCTGTTTTCCATGTTTTTGAGCCCTAAGACAATAGGAAAATAGAAAGCATTAATTCTACTCCAACCAAATGTACTCCTTCTCTATGTTGTGTCTTTCTCTTTTCTCAGTGCCTAGAGGCTCAAAAAACAACTATAAACCAGGCCTTTTTTTACATCCTTTCTTCTCTCTCCTCCTTTGATCTTTGTAAGAGATTATAACTCATTCCTGAAGCCTTACCTAATAGTTTAAACTTTTAGGTAGAGTGGTTCTTTAACATGGTATCATAGTGGGTTTGAAACCCAAGCCTGATTCTGGGCCGATTTCCAAAAACCATAATCCTCTCTTTTTTCCTTTTCTCTAGTCACCACATGTAGAAAAAGAAGAGAAAAAGGGCTTTACAGCCAGCCATCTTTTCAAGCCTATTATTCCCACTTTTGGCTCAACCCCTCATTTTTTCAAATCTCTTTTGTTTTAGGAATTTGATGACTTAAAAGGATTTGAATGCTCAAACAATACCTACTTGAACTTTCCCGTTGTGTTCCTTTCCAGCACTGCTCCTTTTATTTTTCTAGAAAATCCTCACATGCATTGCTACGGGGTACTATTCATGATACTATTCAACAGCATGTTAAATAAAGTAGAATGAGAAAAGGATTCTGGGCTTGATTGGTTTATCAAAGCCTACACCTAATAGTCTTCACGATTATGACATAAACTCATTACTAATTTTGAAGGATGCTAATACTAGTTAGTTGGGAAACCATTATTCACTAAAAAAACGGAACAAAAGAGATGACGAGGCAATCATGGCTTACCTACCTACTTCAGAGATAAAATCCTATATAAGTGTGATGGACTATAATATATGGCATCTTCAGGTATTTTATTGAAACGCAAGACCCAAGTATGTATAGAAAAGAGGTTCAAGTTTTAGGAAGACAGGTAAGAGTTTGAAGACAGACCACTCCACAATCTTCAGATACTTCAAGTTCCTTGAAGCCACTCCGAGCACCAGTTTCCAAGTCAAATATAGGTACTTTTGTTCTTCGAGACTTCCTTACGTCATTGATATTCTACAAAGCACTCAAACATAGAAGGACAATACACCCTTGAGTAGAATTGCTTAAAAATGAAAAGACATGTATAACAGAGTATGCTTCATTTATGTTTGATTTTCCAGAAATTACATAATTTTATAAGTATTAATTAATTAAAATCACCAAAAGGGGTGTAACCTTAGTACGGAAAGAGGATAGAAAACAAAAACATCACGTCACCTAAAGCCAAAACTTAGAGTTATCTCTTTTTCCTTTTTTTCGAAAATCTTCAAAACTCTTACTCAAAAAAGTATACTAGATATCCAATATTTTCACATACTAGAAATTATATGTTTCTTCAAACCTCTTGGCATAATTAATATGATGTTCATCTCAAAGACTCAAAAGAGTAATATCACATTAAAATTTACACTGACTTCTTCTTATCTCTTACTAAATAAAGAAAATACCTTTTAAACAGCTATTAAAACTTCAAAACAAAACAAAATTACTGTAACATAAAAGGAATAAAGCTTCTGTGCAAGAATTTGTTACACACTAGTTTCATGATATGAAAAAGGTACTACTAAATTAAAAAGAACATGAACTAATTAAAAGAATGTTTCTTGCAAACAGTAAATTTATAAAAATTTACAACAAACAGATGAAGAAGGAATAGAACATAGAGTATTTGGATACCAAGAAGAATAATCAGCAAGCTCTTATTAATAGTTGAAATCCTACCAACAGACCTAAGTCTTATGGAGATTGCTAAGGAAAATTTGAAGATTTGATAATAAACCAGTGCGTTCTTTCTAAATCGTTGACAAAATGGGAAGAAGTATAGCAGTATCAATACAACACCTCACTAGGGGAGAACAGACAGGTGGGCCAGGTTCAAGAGATGAAATGGAATAGTTACTTTTTCAAAAGCATTTAAGCAATTTGTGTAGGAAAATATCGTGTATCACCTACAAAATAAGGCCACCACATATATGAAGGTGGACCTAACTGATGCATACTAGTAATGCGAGAATAATAGGGAGATAAATAATTATCTGAGAAGTGAGAATGAAATTAAAATGAAATGAACACACAACAGCCACCAGATTTAGAGAGTTCTCCAATCCCTTGAAAGTTTAAATGGCACTGTCTTTCAATAAGCCAACAGAATAGCACTAAAGAGAAGCCATGAAAACAATCTTAGACAAACAAGATCTGGAAACATATAGCAATTAGCAATCCCCAAAAATTCTAGCACCATCTATTTCTTTCCTTAACATTTCTTTCCATCTATTATCTCCTATAACCACGGCCAGGGGGTTGTCTGGAGAGGTGTGCTGAAAGTTTAAATGGCACTGTATTTCAATATGCCAACAGAATAGCACTAAAGAGAAGCCATGAAAACAATCTTAGACAAACAAGATCTGGAAACATATAGCAATTAGCAATCCCCATAAATTATAGCACCATCTATTTCTTTTCCTTAGCCGGGGTGTCTGAGGAGGTGTGTTGAAAGTTTCAATGGCAATGTCTTTCAATAAGCCAACAGAATAGCACTAAAGAGAAGCCAAGAAAACAATCTCAGACAAACAAGATCTGGAAACATATAGCAATTAGCAAGGGGTGTATCTGGGGAGGTGTGCGGTCAGTGTCCATTTATCAAACCAATTCCACTATCAAGGATAAAAGATATTGAGTAACTTACTAAGATAATATAAACTCTTCAATTCCCTTACCTTTGAAAGCAAAGATAGATCAAGTGAGCAGAAGTCATCATGCTTATAATCTTTTACTTGCTTATAATAGCTTTCCAATGAAACTACTTCACAACCAATGATATTTGCCATTTTATGAGCCAAACTAGTCTTCCCAGACCCACTTGGACCACCTGCAATATCCAAGTAAAATCCCATTCAGGTCAATAAAATTCTAGTGTTACAGGCTTACAGCAACGCATGCTATACAATAAGGAATTTATTCAACAATATTATTACTTTTTATTTAAATATAATTTTGAAGCTGCAGTAGATCCTTAGTTTTTTCCCAAATGTTTAATGTGCAAATTACACCTTATGCTAGTTCAAAAACAACAATTTACCATGTCTTCTGTACCAATTTATAAATGCCATTCAAACTTCTTTCATTCACCGCTCATAGATACATAAGTACACAGATGCTTCACAAACGTCCAGGAAGTGATATAAATAGAAAAATGGATCTACATTTGTTTTTTTCCTTTTTTTATTAATATATAAATACAAGAAAAGAGAAGGGGGGAAGACAATCAGCTATTGAACTGGAAGCATAATGAGGATGAAAATTCAACATCAAAATGAAAAATGGAGAATGTTAATTTGCTGTAGGAAAACAAAGGGGAACAAACCAACGACATATAGCACAGGACACTCCTCATAATCAAAACTTGCATCTTCTCTGGAATTAGAATGATCACTTATTGTGCATGCCTGCACCTTTTTCTAGGCTTGCTTCTGTTAAATCTCACCATCATAACTACATATTATTCAGTATGCTTGCAACTGGAATGAATAAATAAATATACATCTTACTCTATGAAACATTAACAAACAGCAAATTGTCAACATCTGAAGCTATATGAAATCTTTGGATGCCCATTTTGCTCACCACTCAATGTTTTCATGCACAAGAGCATCCACTGTACCCGTACATGGAAAAGCAATTCAAGTGAATGCACGTTTGCACGAGACTCGTCTAGCATTTAGAGTCTTTTGCATTGAATACAATATATATGAGTCTGTGCATATATATATTCAACAGAGATCATAATCAATTGTATTGCTTGGTCTTCCACAATTTCTCTTTGTTAGTTTAGCCAGTAATGATTGACATGGATGAGTTTATACTATGACAAACTTGATCAACAAGAGGATCCAAACTTCCCAACCAATCAAAGAAGGAAATAGTTTAGCTGCATTAACCCCCTTCACTAAAACCTCAATGTGACAAAGCTTACAAGGCATGTACACAATTAATAAATTAGATTAAAAATGCACTAACACTTCTCCAACTATGGGTCCCAATTTCCTAAACACATACACCCCTCTGTTTCTATTTGGCCCTCAGTTTTTAAAAAATTTCTAACAGCCCCTCCAGTATTGTTCCGTCCAAATAGATAACAAAATGCATTCCTATGTTTCATGGAAGTTGAGTCTGGGTAGACGAGAAATCAAATCAAAAGCATGGCTTGGCTTCCTTCATTTAGTGTGGAAAACTAAAATACGCGCTTAGTTGTGGGTGGAGTTCTGTGATCTATCCTCCATTTGGTATCACAAAAAACTCCAGCAAACTTGAGCACAAAATTTTAACCCCAAAATGAAGCATAATGAACCTCCTATTTGCACATCCTCCTCCTCCTCTAGAGGATGGCACATCATCACTGTCATAGCAGATAAGGAATGATGAGTGATTCAATGGTGAAAGTGGATCCCATAAAACCCTGCAATCTTCAATATATTAAATTTCTTTTTCAGTTAGAGGAAAAGGTCAAAGTAAGGAACCCAACTCTCTGGGGGTGAAATTGAGTAATAAATAAACAACAAAATCTTCTAATTGTTTATAGAATTGTTTATTTCCTATATAGCGCTCACTTGGTCATCCAATTATAGGTCTTCTTAAGGATTTTTCCAAAAGAATAAGAGCAATGAAGGTTGGGAATTTTGATCACAGTAACCCTCAATATTGTTGCCATGGAGATGCGCAAGCAGAGGGACTGATTTTGGTTTTCTTTGATTGTGGGACAAAAACCATGGCTGACTGAGTGAAGGAGACGAACTCTGCAGAGGCAAAGAAAAAGAGAGTAGTTGAAAAGTCCCAATTCTAGTAGAGGAAGAGGAATGTAGCCCAGACTCACTCCCTGAAATGCATGGACGCATTTCATTATTTATTTGAACGGAACAAGACTGAAGAAGCTATTTGAAAATTATCGAAAATGATAGGTTGCCATTGTCCAAATTGGAAACAGAGGGAATGTACGTGGAGACCCAAAGTTGGAGGGTTGTCTGTGCATTTTTCCCTAAATTAAAATCCCCATTCATGGTGTAATTATCTCTTATTAGTCTTTAACAAATCAATAAGGCTTTTAGTTGGTTCAGGGTACCACCTGCTATTAAGCACCAACTTTGGGGCTCGACCACTCACTTTCTGAAAAAACTTATACTAGTCTTGGAGCTTTATTCGTCAAATTAGGCAGAAGCAGAAATACACCAATAGAATTGCAAACTTGAATAGTATCAATGACAGTTTCATAACCATATTTGACATCGCAAACCCTCTCCAACATCAGAGAAGGGAGGTAATAGATAATATATTTACACACACACATACAGAGACAGACAAAGGGAGGAAGGAATCAAAAGCAGTCTATATTACCAATTCCAACTATAACTGGGACACCTTTATTCTCCAACAAAGCCTGAAACAATGAACAAAAATTGTAGATTGGATAAATTCAATAATGGTCAACTTCACAAGACTTGTGATCATCTTTGAAAAACTTCCAGCTTCCAAGTTCCAACCTTATACTTCACCTTACCTGTATTGCTTGCACTGCCAAAAGTATTCCCCGGTCTAAGTCATATGAATCAGGCATTGGAGCAAGCCTCAAGCTATCCCTGAAAGAGGAAGAATCTGCGGTTGCTTCATGAGAGAAGTTTAAAAATAAAAGGTTTTAAGAAGACACCAAGGAGTAATTACTCAACAAGAGTACAGGAAAAAGAAAAGATACATCCTCTAGTTCAAGGATAAAATACCTCGGACCGAATTGTCAGCCTGGGAAAATTCTGTTGATATGAAATGCCAGGTTGCAACTACAGGTTCCATTTTAGATTTTCTAGGGGATCGCGTCCATGGCTGAGATAGATCCTCTAGTCCAGTAACAGGGTTCGGATTAACACGGATTGGCCTTGGCGCAATTATTACTCTTTCTTGATTACCAATCACAGTTGTACTAGACAAAAGAGGTGGTGTATTAAGACGAGGTACACCTGCAAGTTAAATTAAGAAAGAGAGAGAACTAACTATGATGTATATTAGACCAAACAGTCATAGATTCAGCAGGATCAGCAGTAAAGCATGCTTCTGCTATTTTGATAGGTAATAAGGTAATTCATTGAGATACAAGAAAAAAGTTGCACAGTTAACTTTCCCAAATGCTGAGAATGTACTCAATACACATAAACTCAAGGATATAAGAAAAAATGGACATGAAAAATAAGAAAAAGAACTGAAGCAATCACATATACACTGATGGAAAGATCGAAAATACAACCACCCATACCTTTTCTATCAAGAATCATTTCCAGATATGACTTTGTAATCCAAGGTCCATTTATACCCATCCTCAATGCTTCGGCTCCAACTGTCTGTACATCCAAGGGAAATTTAAGTTTCAGAAAACAACAATAAAACATCTGAAAGTTTAGACTCAGATAGCCATCCTCTTAAACTTCAAATCCTAAAATCAAAAAACACAATTCAAAGTTGTTGTTAAGTATTCAATTTCTTTTATAGGTAAAAATTGATTAAATCAACACCAGAGGACGAACCCTACTACACAAGAGCTATCCAAGATTCACCACTTAAAGGTCTAAAGAAATAAAAAATACAATACAAGAATTAAGTATTCATCAGGTGGACACTACATTTAACTACAATCTTCTCGTAGTGAAAATCATAAATTATGTTGTTTGTTAAGTTGTAAATATAGATAGCTTAATAAGAGATGCAGTTTTCCTTATTTATAACTAGTTTCCTTATAATGTATAGTTGACTAACTTGTCCTCCACACAATCTCATAGCATAAATATATTATCTTCGTGTGAGGAATTCTCAACTAATCCATCAAAATACTTCAAGTATCTCTCTTTCTAGCTTCTACATGGTATCAGAACTTGGAAAAAGACAACCGTAAATTTTCTCATTGTGTCTCATTCCAACATGTCTCATTCCAGCAGTACAACCAACTGTCCAGATCTAGTTGCCTCACCGTTTCTGTTCACCGAGTACTATTCATCGCAGTACTGTTCAAGTACTCTTCATCTTGGTATTATTCATTGTTACTGTTCATCAAGGTTCATCAGTATGTCTACCTCTAAAAAAATCTGAAAACTCTATTCTACTCTCAAAGCCAGGTACTTTTACCTTTATTTATTTTGGATCCCTTATTATTACTACTAAGAAATTGAATGGATCTCACATATACATTTGTTGATATTCCAACCCTGAACAACCCACATGGAAAAAGTGGATGCCCAATTATGCAATTTACTTTGGGCATCCCTTGAACTTTTTATATGACAGATTTTCAGGACATATAAGTCACGTTGAATTGTGGAAACGGGCCAAAGGTTTACATATTAATCATATATAACATTTTTACACTGTGGTTATTAATATGTTGAAACTAAAGCAGATTGATCAGGATATGTCCTGTTATTTGGGCAAGATTCAGAATGTCAAAGTTTCCACCAATCTGGCTTACCAAGAGGGAGCAAAGGGACAAGTTATTCATGATTCTCACTTTGTATGGCAATCTTGATCTAGTTCGCCATTAAATACTGGCTAGTCCTACTATTCCTTCCACGGAAGAAGTGTTATCTCGACTGTTACGTATCTTCTCTTCAATAGTAAAACATGTTAAGACTCTATCTCTTGATTCATCAGTCTTGATCTCCCACTATAGCACTCGTGGAGATCTTGGTCAAAGGGGTCGGGGTCGGGGTCGGGGTTATGAACATCCCCAATTCACTAATAGGATGGGCTATATCAAGAAAAAGTGTTACCAACTAATTGGTTATCCGGGTCCTACAACTAACATTGTTGAAACAACCAGCCCACATAAAGTTTCACCATCTGAGGGCAAGACTCTTAATATCTTATTATCAACTACCGATTATGATAAGTTCCTACAGCACCAGGCTACCCAGCAATCTTCTCATGGTAATTTTATTGCCTTGGATTCTCGATTTTGATGCTTCTAATCACATATCTGGTAATCCTAAACTTTTCTCTAGTACTAGTAATCTATCACCACTTTCCACAGTCATTTTAGCCAATGATTCCACAACCATTGCTAAAGGTATAGATCAAGCTACACCATTATCTTCTTTACCTTTAGAGTTTGTGCTTTATGTCCTAAAATGTTCATTCAATCTATTCTTGTTAGTCAATGAACTCACTCTCTCTATTCTTATGTCAATTTCACGGATGATTCCTTTATTATAATGAACTGACGTACAGGACGAACTATTGACACAGGACGTCACAGGGACCTCTACAATCTTACGACACTACTTACATTTTAAGTGGCTTGCTCAACAATAGTTCCTCGCTTGTACATCTTTAAGTTATGAGTCGTGTCAGTTTGGCAAGCACACGCTTTTTTCCGAAGCACGGTCGTTTTAGACAGAGTCTCCCTATTATCTTTTCATACTAATGTTTGGGCTCTAGTCATGACAGTTTATCTTTGGGATTTCAGTATTGTTACCTTTATTAATAAATATTCTCGTTGCACTTGGTTATTTTTAATGAAAAAATGTTTTGAGTTATTTTCTATATTCCAGCAGTTTTATACTGAAATTAAAACATAATTTGGTGCTTCTATTCATCTTTTGCATAGTGATAATATGCGTGACTACTTTTTTCAATTATTTCATCACTTTATGTCATCCCAAGATATGCTACATCATCCCTTATATTCACTTCCACTTCGAATCTTTGGTTGCACTTGTTTTGTTAATGATCTAACACCTGGGCAGGATAAACTCTCTGCCAAATCAATCAAATGCATCTTCTTGGGTTATTCTCGTCCTCAAAAAGGATATAAGTATTACTCTTCATATAAGAATTGTTATGTTACCTCTACCGATGTCACATTCTTTGAGGAATCTTTGTTCTTCTCCTCAACTATTATTCCCTAGTCACCTCCTATCTCTAAAACCCTTCCGCTTCCTTATCTTGGACCATATGAACCAATACCATCTGCACCACCCCCTGAGTCTTCTACCTCATTTGACCATCCTCTCTAAGTTTACCATCTTCGTTCTTGACCTAATCCTTCAGTAGACAATGTTGATGTACCTGATGACTCACTCTGCATTAACGCCTCGGATCCTGCTATGCCACCTATTTTCCAAAGAGTACCCATTTTAATCGTCATTCTTATCCTATTCGTACTTTTTTGAATCATCATCATTTATCTTCACCTTATTATGCACTTGTATCATTTTCTTCACCTATCATTTTTGTTTTTGTCTTTGTCTTTTTGAGTTATCATTATTAATCTTCACTAGTGATGCTCTTGCTCATCCTAGGTGACAGCAAGTCATGATTAATGAAATGGATGTGTTACATACTAATGGTAATTAAGAACTGGTCTATTTGCCTCCAACCAAGTGTACGGTTAGTGTAAAGGGGTATATACTGTGAAAATTCATCTTGATGATTTTAGTTGATTGCTTAAAGAACAAATTGGTTGCAACAAGCTACACTCAAGTCTATGATATGGATTATTCAAAAACTTTCTCTCCCATAGCTAAAATTACTTATGTCAGGGTCTTCATATCTCTTGTTGCTATTTTTTATTAATTACTTCATTAGTAAGACATAAAAAATGCTTTCTTACATGGTGACTTTGATGAAGAAGTCTTTCTGGAGCAATCATCTGGTTTTGTTGCTCAGGGAGAGTTAAGTATAGGTGTGTCAATTAAAAAGTCTCTATATGGCTTGAAGCAGTCTCCCATAGTTTGGTTTGGTAGATTCAGTTAAGTTGTCCTTAGTTTTGGCCTTTGGAGGTGTGCTATTGATCACTCGATTTTCTATAAACATATATCTAATAGCAAAATTACTTTGATTGTCAAACACAAGATTCAACAATTAAAATTATTCCTAGAATCCAAGTTTCAAGCCGAAAACTTAGAATAGCTAAAATACTTCTTGGGCATTAAGGTTGCGAGATTACAACTAGGGATTTGCCTTCAAAGAAAGTATTGTCTGGATGTCTTGAGTGATACAAGTATATTCGATTCAAAACCTGTAAACGCTCTTATAGATCGCAAAACTAAACTCTTACCAAATGAAGGGGGAACTACTGATAATTCCTAGGCAATACAGACATCTTGTTGATAAGCTAAACTATCTACACGGTTACTTAACTAGATATTGTTTTGGCAACTAGTGTGGTTAGCCAATTTCTTTATTAGCCTTGAACACCTCATTGGAATGCTATTATTCGTATTCTAAGATACCTTACAACTGCACCCAGAAAGGGGTTACTATATAAGAGTCATGGGCACACTCTAGTTCGAATATATAGTTGTGACCGCACATTAGTCTAGAAATATGATTCTAATCCAGTTTAGGGTTATAGTAATGCTAATTAGGGTTGGCCCCTATTTGACAGAAAATCTACTACAGGATACTGTATATTTCTAGGAAGAAATATTGTTTCATGAAAAAACAAAAAATAGACTGTGTTGTTAGAAGATCCAGTGTTAAATTTGAATACAGAGCCATGACTCATATCACTGTTGATTTGATTTGGCTGAATTGTTAGAAGAACTTGGATTTGAGCACTCACAATGTATGGAGCTAGTATGTGATAACCAGCAACACTACATATTGCCTTAAATCCAGTCTTTCATGAACAAACAAAACATATAGAGATTTACTTTCATTTTGTTCATAAGAAGATTCTAAATAATACAATCAAGACCACATATGCAAAATCTGAAGATTATTTAGCAAACCCATTCACAAAATCTTTGGCAAATAACCGGTTCCGATATGTATATAACAAGCTCGAAACATATATCCTATATGCTCCAGCTTGAAGGAAAGTGTTAAAGTGCAAATATAGATTGCTTAGTTATTAGGTCAATTTTTCTTATTTATAGCTAATTCTCTTATTATGAACAATTAACTTACATGTACTTCACACAATCTTATAATATAAATATATTATCTTCGTGTGAGGAATTCTCGACCAATTCATCGAAATACTTCAGGTCTCTCTTTCTAGCTTCTAAACATTATTGATATCATAAAATTAATTCTAGAGCTATGCAATTTCCTAAGCCTGACGAGGAAAAACATAGAACTTCAAGGGCCCATTTAGAGGCAAATATGAACAACTGGATTAGCAATGGAAATGTTGATAAGATTAACCTTGAATATTAATTTGAGGAAGTTCCATGGCATATGGAGATTCATTTTTATGCAAGGAAAGTGTTATGATGTCTACATGATGGAACACGAAAGAATTCTCATAAAACAAAATTCAGCACGACCTCGCAGATGCTAGTTCCAAAATGAATTCCAACAACAAATAAATAAAAGTGAAATAGCTAAATTCTTGATAAATCACTATATACAGGTCGCAGGTAGACTTTTTTATATAGTATAGCTATAGAGATTTGACAGTTAAGAAAAGCAAAATCTAGAGTAGCAAGTAAGAAAAGAAAACCCTTACTTTCCTATTTGTCCCCCTCAACACCATGAATGTCTCATCAAGAGTATCAATGGTTTCAAATGACAATGAAACTTTGCCGTTATTGACAGATTTGGATGCACGTTTGTAGCTAACCACGACAGTGTACCCAAGAGCCAATAATCCACCTAATGTCATTCGTCCAACCTATTTCAGTGTTGCAAAAATAAAATAGAGTAAGTTAAAACAAAATAACATATTCAAATTTGACGCTAAAGAAATTCCAATTTTTCTCAAGAACTGCAATACACTAACAATTTGTTACAAATAAGAAAGGACTTTTCACAACAATTCCAACAGGACCTCAACAAGGAAACAATAATCACAATAAGGCAAAACATTTATTTTCAACTTTTAAGAGATCAATCCTGTAAAATCAAACATAAAAAAGTCTTAAAGACATGATGAAGATAGAACCACGAGTAGAGACCCATTGCAAAAAAGCTTGCAAGAAAATCTTTTAATCCTTCCAAGTAACACTTGCTATCATGATTAACCAAATAATTGCACTTAACCCAAAGACACCTATTGAAACGGGCAGGGAAACCTTCCATGCCACTATTCAGAAACCCAAACCCAGTCTCTACTCCAATATGCTGAAGGTTCCAAAACATCACACTTTACCAAATGTAGGGGAAAAAAAAAAAAAAAAACCAAAAAATACTCAAGCAACGTAGACATGCAAGAGCTATAAGTATGCTCATCATCTTTGGAGTTAATACCAATAAAGAATTGCTATGTGGCTTTTTCTTCAACTTATCCGCTGTCGGATACAGTTTATTAGGTAGACTGCACGTAGTAAGATTCCCTTGAGAAAACCAGAAGACATCCTTTAAATTAAATGAAAGTGTCAACGCCTTCCCAAATTGCACAGTATCAAGTAGAAGCTCTTAACCTTCACGAACATGCTCTATTCCATCTCCAACTTGTAACTTCTCTCCATTCCCGCCATTACATAGGATAAATGATTAGACAAATTCCTACTCTTGCAAACGGAGATACAAACCAGATGTTCCAGTCAACTAGCAATAGGAGCTTGTTTATAATTTACAATCAAATAAAGATGCAGATTCACGTTCAAAGGAACCTCTGCAAAGAGATCTCTGCAAAGAGACATATCAACCTACTCACTATCCACGATTATAATCAACTGCTCAAAGGCATCCAGACCTTTTGTGATACCATATTCCATAGAAGATTCATAAACTAAGAAAATAGACCACCCATTTTATCCTCCCAGAATTTTAAATCCTTCACCACCTTCCAGGATGGCATTTTTTATAGGAAAAGTAAAACAACAAGTGGACAAGTGGTCCTCCTACATGAAAAAACAAGAACCAAAAAGAGTGAAGAAAAAACAACCAAATGCACTTGTCAATCATACTTCATACAAGTCATTGAACCCCATTAAAAGCTCCAGCAGCTAAGCACCAAAAAGAATCCAAGAAAACTATTTTTATACCATGATGGCACATCTCTACAACCATTTCCATAGTATGCCAGTATAGAACTGAATGATTCCTATGAAACTTCAAAACTGTTAATTTCCTTGTTGAAAATGTTTTGAAATGTAACATCAATTTAATAAATGGAATTTGGCATCCACTTGTTTTGAGGAAAGTAGCATCATGGCCGAAAATGTTTCAATAAAAAAATTCAGCTGGAAGGATGTCTTCTCATGCAATTTCCCAACGTTTTACATAAACATAATTTAGTAGTCAGGTTCTTCACATGGGAATTTTAGTTCCATAATCCATATGGCCTTAGCAGGATTGAGAAGTTGACCCTTAAATTTCTGTCACATTTTTTTTGTAATGCACATTTCCGGGAGGGGGATGATGCCAAATGATATGTGCCAAGTAGAATATGGATTTCTGTGTGAAATCCATTTTACGAGGCTATGTAGCTTGTAGTTATCGTTACCCTAAAAGATTATCAAGGGCTTGTATGCTTTCTGAAGAGGTTTTTTCCAACAAAACAACTGTTTGATTAAAGACAGAAATATATCATGTCTTGGTAATGGGTGTAATCCTGAGCTGGTTTTACATGTGCAAATGCGATGGGAATTCAATGGACCAATTTTTGTAGCTTCAGCCTTCACTTCATTGCTTTGCCGTTTGACATTTCTGGATTTTTTAACCTGTTTGGAGATCTTTATTGGGATGGAAAAGATGAATAGAAATAAGAGAGCTTGGAAGGCAGTTCCTGCCTATTGGTGTTGTCTACTAGCCTGGAAGTGTTTCTATGATAAGAGCATATTTTGAGGAATTCAATAGAAATATCTTAAATTTTTTGCTCTTTTTTATGTTTATTCATGCAATTAAATGGATTTTTGATGAAGTTTTAGTACTTCTTTATAATTTTTTGATCATTTTCTCTTTGTTCTACTGGTGATAAACTCATAAACATATTCAGTGTCCATTAGAGAATCTCGCCTTTAGCTTTCTAGTTAGTAGTTGTAAGAAAAGAAAAAAGACAGAGAAAAAGGATGGATACTGGGAAGATATTTCATATACCTCAAACTCAGCTTTAGGCCTGATAATGAAATGTTTGTCCACAATCCTCTGGTCACCAAGTGAAAGATAATATCTGATTCCAGACTGTCTCACCTTGATCCAATCATTTATTCGTGCTTCTTCACTGGCTGAAGGAGGCCTAAGATACATCTCAATACAACTGAAAGCGAAACAAAATCTCTAGAACAATTAATTGAAATTAGGGGTTGGAATTCAAAATCTAAACACTGTAACAACGAATGGTAAGAACTATGAATCTAGGATAACTAGCTTATACACTCACTTATCTATTTCTGCTTCATTTCCTTCAAAGGAATAAGCTGAATGTCCATCTGTAGACTGTCAGAAAAAACAGCATTTTAGTCAAATCTTGAAGTTAAGTACATGACCTCACAAGATACAAGTAATTGTACTAGAAAAAAGGGGTAGAATATGAGTAAGCTACCATTGGAAAACTACAATGACATAGATTACTGAGAAGCATAACAGAATATGAAACAGTAAGACACCATATTATAGTCGTATCTTCAAAACTCTAGTGGCCCTTTTACTAAATCTTCCCCTAAACCCTCTGATCCCTAAAATCAGTTCTAGAGGGTAATGTTCCCAGGCCAAGTATAGCGCTGATATTTGAACCTCTAACCATGGAATGCGGGGTTTAAGGTAAAGGTTAGAGCTACTTAATCCATAGACCAAAATAGTGAAGCCCGCATACCCACTCTTCTTTCTCCCCGGCGAAATAGAATGTTGGCACTTGGCACATAGCTAGCCACATATTAAGACAAAATTAGACCAAACAGAAAGAGACCCAATCACTCAAACTTGTTTATAGATTACACACTAGAAATTTCTAAAATGTGAACCTACATGTAAAAGCAACTTAAACCAAAAATGATTCTATGGATGATATACAGACCTCACTTCTGCATTTCACCTTGTAGATTGCTTCTCTAAAAGATGATACAAAGCTGTTATTAATTCTAATCTGCAAACAAGCCAACCAAGAGAATTAACAATGAAACTTCAGAGGTGAGAACAAGTAAAAAAATACCAACCTGCGCATGATGAAGATCTGGCTCAATGTGCTTCCTAAATAATGGGAAAATGCTATCAATAAGGTAGTCCAGAGAACAAGCATCTCCAATATCATACCGAACTTTAGAAAGAAGGCTAAAATGAACACCACCAACCTGGCATGGAAAAATAAAATATGAAACTTATGTCAAAACTTCATAAGCAATTAAATATCAGTAACCTGAAAAGGTCATAGATGAAACAGTTATAGCTGCAAGGCATAAAAAAATTACCACAGCAACTCGAATATCCAGCAAAGACCGTAGTTTTGCGTGCAAAGCATATGTACCATCAACTATTACCTGGAAGCAATTGTATAAAAATGAACCCATTTAGAATCACGGCTCATCTTGTGAAATATACACTATCCTTGCTTACCACCCCAGACAAAGAACTCTTTATTGCTTTATAACCAACTCGCTTCTTTTGTTGATAGTCGAACATTGGGACTGATGTATCTTCACCTTTCGTCAAATCCTAATTGAAACATAAAAGCCTATCAGCCCATCTTTTACAAAAATACCAACCTTAGACAAATTTCAATGCAATACTCATTACCATGAATTACAAAGCCCTACCTCCAAAAAAAGGAGAAAGAGAAAAATTGACTCTTTACTTAAAAAATCAGATCAGCAGCTACTAGGACCTGCTTTTATTATCTTGTTTACTCTTTACTATTTCCTTTTTCTTGTGTTTTTTGGGTTGGGGGAGAAAGAGAGAGAGAGCAGGAAGCCAACATTTAAACTCATTCACATCCATATAAAACATCACATGTAGAGGGAAAAAGGCTAGCCCCAAGTGCCCCACAGGGCCACAGTAAAGAAAAAGATATGTAAATGCAAACCTCAAGATTCTGCACTAGCGTATCAAAATCAATTGAATCCAAAACATTCCCTTCGTCAACTCCATTACGATAATTCTCCATTGATACAACAGTGCAACCAATAACAGATGCCACCTTTTCTGCTAAGCTTTAGGAACCATGAAATTTATAAAACAAATTAGAAAAATGCAAATAAGATAGCACCCTTTGGGTTATTCATCCAAACAAAAAGAAGAAAATTATATTGGATATTGTTACCTTGTTTTACCAGAACCACTTGGACCACCAATGCCAACTGTAACAAGCCCCTCTTTTTTCTCTCTAAGCTCTTGAATAGATTTCACTAATAAATAATAGCCATGATCAAAAGACTGCACCATTTAACCACAATTATGATTAGGCTTTCCTCGAAATCTCATGGACCACCATTAGAACTAGGATGAATATTAAGACACATGTTGACAACTACAACCTAATAGTGGGAAATTCAGACCATAAATCAGCATTGAGAAAACAAGCCGCCACTTATTCAAGACAATTTAAACATACAAATGCATGCACATGAAGAGTGAAAAATATTCTCATGGATTATATATTTGCATTGCCACAAAAGCGGTCACATCTTAGACAAAATATCACTGGCCCAGTTAATCAATTACAAAAAGAGGTGATTCATGCAATACAATGAAATTATATCATCCGGAATCCCAATTAGGATATAAGTCAGCTTGCCCATACAATAACATTTCACAGGCAACAAAATCGAGAAACTAGTGTATCTGACTCACTGACTGTGTGCAATGGGAATAGATACCATTTTCTGTTTAGTAAATAATGTAACACTCAGTTCCCACCCAAAGAGAAAAATGAAGATCACCTCACCAGAAATTAGAATTCTTGAAATAGCTAAACATACACACAACTAATAACAAACCACATTCCCTTGATTAGCCAATTTCAAGTATTTGCTAGTATTATCTAAAAGACAGAAACTTTATAAGACTAACATGAAAAGCAGTACAATGAACAAGTACCCACTAGACTCCGGATTATATTTTCACGTACATAGCAATTCAATAGTCTATCCACTAAAACCAAATTTCATAGCAACTTCCATTTGATTTATCCAATTTGCAAGAAGCGAGATTTTGAGTAAATTAGAAAGTACGGCAGCAAGCATAACAAAAGCATCATCAATGAGTGGGTGTGCGTGCGCGTGCATACCACATGTAGAGGGAGAGATTGGAGAATGGAGGAGGAAGACGAGGAAGTAGATGGCTGTTGTTGGAAGTAGTCGCGGCCTCCTCCTTGGAAGACCCGCTGAACAACTTCATCGTCCATTTCTAATCTCAAAAAAAAGAAAAAAAAGAAAAAAAGAAAATGAATAAAGAGCAGTTTGGGAGGAATCAATCGGGTTTGTTGCTTCGCTTGCCTTTACTTGTACACTTAACCCAGCTTTCTTTGCAAATACAAACTCCCTTTTGTCTTCTCCCCTGGTTCTTTTTTTTTCTTTGCTCTCCCTGCTCACTTGGATTTTGGACAACTTTGTGTTTCTTTTTCATTTTTTATTTTTTTCATTTTCAGATTTAAAATATTTTTGAGAAAATACCATAACCCAATTCGAAAATAACATGAAATTTGAGAATTAGGACTAGCATAATTGGGTTCAGTAGAAAATGGGCAATACAATTACAACACATAATTATAAAACATAAATACAACTCAATTTACATATTGATCCTTTTAAATTGTTACATGGAAAAATAAATACATATAATCATTCTTTAATTTTTAAAATTTTAAATTTTTTGATGTAATTTTTACAAAATATGATTGTTGTATTTGTAAAATTAGAATGAATACAGCAAAAATGAATTAAATTTTATGAAATTTTACCTTTTTTAACTTTTACACATTATTAATATGTTGGGTTAATAATCAAGTCTAATAAATAGGTTGTGTGGGCCATGTTGTATTTACCACTTATTATTGTCACATCCATTATCTTAAAGTCACGCCTATTAAATGTGATTCTTTCAAAAAGACCTTCTTATTATTTCTCTTTCTTATTTAGCTTTTATCAATCACATTTTCTCACATGAGTTCTAAATATGTTTCTTTCTCTTCCAATCTCTTCTTATGACTAGCGATCACTAAATTTTAATTTTATAATTTTTTAGTTTTATTATCAGTTTATCACCTTAAGTAAAATAATAATGAAAATTTTAAAGTAAAAATCTCAATCATTGTTCTTTTTTTTCTTTTTTTTTTGTATGTAAATTTCAGCCATGCCTATATCATGTAATTTCCTTCACTACTTATATGAGCACACAATCTTCAACTTTCAAAACTAAGAGGGTTAGACAAACAAAAAAAGAAATTAATTAGTTTACAGATTTATAAAAATATGAGATAGGAAGAGATCTAAAGTTATTAAATAATATGTGAAGCTAGAGGGAGAAAGATGATGGGAGAGATTGAAGATGAATAGGTAGAAAAAAAGTGTATTTATTTTTGAGTTTCTCAATTTTAGTTTAAGGGAATTTATTTTATTATGCAATTGATTTTTAAAATTTTATTAATTGATGACAATTTAGTCTATTTATGATATTTTGCAATTAAGAAATTATAGCCTTAAAGTATTTTGGTTGTGGTAATAAGATCACCATTACATATATTACTTGTTTATTTAAACAGTTGTGTCTTGAGATTTAAAAATTTTAATACTGATTAATAATCATGACCGATTAGAATTGACCTAATCGTGTCCTATTAGAATTGACATAATCGTCTTAACTAAGTTAATCGACATGAATAAACCCAACACGCCAACAAAAATTGTCATTGTAACTTTAATTTATATTTTCTGTCACTCCAAAATATAGTTGAATTTGAGCAAGATAACCAATTTAAAAACTTCTACCTAGAGAGAGAAGCTTTACTTTTTCTCTAAAAAATTTAAGTTCTCTTAAAATTTTCTCAATAAGAAGTTGCCGCGCTTGTCTCATATTTGTTATACTCTCATTTTCTTTTTTCTTTTTTGAATAACTTAACCTAAAAATAACAATTTTTAGGTGATCTACAGGTTATGGTATTTTTTTTTCTCCAAATCTAATTATTTTTGTGACATATCATGAGATTTTTTTAGTTTTCGTAATAGAATTTGTCTCTCATATATGTTTTAGAAGTTTTGTTGCAGTTGATTCAATTTATCCCTATCTTGTTAAAAATTTATAATCTAAAATACATAATGAATAGCAACTTTTACATCGTCACAACACTTATGGTGGAGATCTCTACTAATAAAGATATTAGATCATCTATTTATGATAATTTTCTTTTCATATTTAGGAGTCTGACATAAAATCAGATTTTTAGCTATTATAAATGAAGTGAAAATTCATATTGTGCCATTTGGCTTGCTCATTAATGATTACTTTTAACTTTTTTTCTCAAAAAAAAATCATCAATTTTAGTTAGATATTTAAAAAATAAACAAATCTCTACTATTAATTAACATAACTCAGTTCTTTCAACTTGTATTTCTTCTATCCAAAATGTTATCGATATGCAAGTAGAATTTTATTTTTTGTTGGTTATTAATTTTTACTACTTTTAGACTTTGTAACTTCAGGGTTATTGAAAAAATAATAATAAAAACTCATACAAATTAACATAACCCATGTGCATATATTTAAGGAGGGGACAACAAGAAGGGCAAGAGCTGGTGCAATAGTTTGGGATTATTGTCTTATGTATTGTTGGTTCGAGTGGATTGTCCTGGAGTGCATGTTTTCTTGCTCCAGTGATTTATTTTAGTGAAAATGTATTTTAAGGATCAAATCTTGGTTCTTATATGATGCAATGTTTGTTTGGAATTTTCGTTGGTAGTAGTAAGGCTACTGTTTGTTTATGTAAGTTCATATACTACTGGTGCTTTACTTTGATCTTTGGCATTGGTAAAAAAAGTATAACTGGAATGTCAAGACTATGACCTGTGAGTTTCTGTTTTGAGTATGTTGTTAATTCAAATTGGCCAGTAGTAGCAAGCTAACTGTCTAAGGATGCCTATCCTTTTAGGGAGGTCCAAGTAGTAGATAATTGTCTAATGATGTATAAGGTGCTTTACATGTTCCGTTTCTCATTTCTTTTTTTAATGCAGAAAGCAAATCTAATTTATAATGGAAAGTGTATATATCAACTACAAAAATTGTTACCACCCACTACAATCAAGGTATATCCTTTAGTTTTTCTCAGCCTTTTTCTCTTCGTCAATCACTTCAGCTGCTTTGTGTTAATCTCTTTCTTGATTTGTTTGCACTATGCACTTATCTTTTAAGTTAACTAGCAGAGATTTTTGTATTATGGATATAGCATATTTGCTTATTTACTATGAGATATACACTGTTTGGTTAGTGTAACCAAAAGATGCAACATAAATCTGTGAGAGTGGAAATTCTCTTCTTTGAATCTTAAATATCATACCCTAAAATGCAAGAACACGCACTTTAGCTTTAGGGGTAATTTTTGTGAATCCAATGAACTAATTAATTGTGATACTCTGTTGTATACAGAACTAGCTATATTGTGTTTATATTATGTTTTTTCAATAGTAATTTGTGGTTATTTCTAGTTCTGGAAGGAATGCAAAATTCCTGACAGAAAAGAAAAAAAAAAAAACTTACAAATACCTTTACTCATTTATTATTTATCATGATGTTCTACTGATAACCTATAGGATGCGATGTCTCAGGAATTAAGGCGGGCTCGAGGAGATCGATAAGTATTGGCCAAGTGATTAATATTTAAAGGTATTGTATTGCATTACCTACTGGGACTAAATATGATATCAACTGCTTTGTTTTCAACAATCCAAATAAACGTTTCTTTTAGTTGTGGCATTGATTCAGATGTTGATTTTTTTTAACTTTGGTTTTGCAGTTGAAGAAGTTGCAAATCCTCACACTTGGTATGGGTGGCGTACATCCTTCATTTAGCTTATGTTTCTTATACTCCTAGATTAGAGCTAGGTAATAACATATCTCTTTTACATCATGCTAAGAATATATTTAGTCATATTTTTGCAAGTCTCCTATTACCAGTTTTGATTGTCATGCTTCATATACTATTTCTGGTGTTCGTTGTCTTCGTCGGTTGCAAATTTTGTAGTCATCGATGTAGTTATGATGTTAGCATTTCATCTTTATTTTCTATATAACCATAATAGTTGAATCATATTTTTTGTAAACTAAATTGCTTTGAAAAGTATTGTATCTCTTTTATAACTGTATCTTTTTTATTATAACAAACATAAATTATAGCATCTTGTGTAAGAAAACAAGCAAGGCCCATTTGGTGCTGTTAGCAACATCCCCTGCTGCTGCCATGTGTTAGAAGCAAGTGCTACTGTTGAGGCAGCACCATTTGGGGCTTAAGCATGCCCCATTTGTTGCTGCTAGCAACAACAACTGCTACTTCAATGTGCTGACAGCAAGTGCTTCTGCAAGGCAGCACCATTTGGGGGCTTTAACAAGCCCTATTTTATCTGTTTCATGAAAATGAGCGCTAGTTGTGGTGCTGATTTAAACTTGAAATATGACACACTTAATACATGCTTCCAATGAATATAAGCAAAATTGATATTATAATTTTGACTATTTAGTGTTCTATATTTAGTGACTCAAGAGGTATACAATTCTTTAGAAAAAAGAACAACTGGTACTCAGAAGATAAATCTAAAGCAAGGAGGCTACCTTTATGCACTCCATAGAAGTTATTTGAAGGTTGTACTAGAACAGAGTGGAGCAATTAACTTGCTGTTGTTTTATAATTTTTTCTTTGAAAACAACTGAAACATTACTGGCCAACCTCATGGTTGGTCGATTCTTATTATTATTATTTTTTAAATGAACATTACCAGGACAACTTCACTTCTTCGTCCAAACAATTTTGCCAATTAACATTACCTGAATCGGTAATGACCTGTTTTCTTGTAAGTATCAATTGAGTTAATAATTGAATTGTTGGTAAATCCAACTTCATTCTATTAAAAAATTTATTTTATTAATGTCACAACAAGAAAAATGAGTATTTCCTGTAAGAAGAGTCAAAGTTTGTGAGAAAAGTCTTACCAATAAAATGTACATGTGAAAAGGCTTTGTATTCATGGGTATTTCCCAAAAATATGTTTAGTTTGTCAATATATTATATCGGTTCTAAGTTATTGGGGCGAAATTTTGAAAAATGGAGAGTTTTTTGATAGTACCAACAAACATATGAGTTTGCAAGCAAACCAAGTTTGTCAGTAAAGTTCGCAAACCTAGTTGGTTGGTATTACCCAATTTGTCGGTATTACTCACAAACTTTGTCGTATTGCCTGCAAACATAATAAGACCAGGTTTGTGAAAAATTCTCACACGGACATGCTTTGTTATTTATATCTCTATCAAAGAAACCTGCCAAAAAAATTTCCAAAAAAATACATATTCATTCGTAATATTTGTTAACATTGTTCAAGTTAAAACATAATGTCACGAATGCATTCATAATGATATTTGTTAACATGGCTCACGTACAAAAACCAAAAAATGTAAGCACTACATAGCAAACAAATAAAATTAAAAGTAAAGAAAACTAGCAATTAAGCTATAGGTCTTTGTGAAGATCATCATCAATATCATCGGCATTTTTCTTGTGTTCATTATCATTCCCACCACCAGCTGCAGCACTAGAAGAACCACCAACATGCCCATGCTGAAAAAAAGGGTTCATAATCGAAAACAAGAAACAATAGATGCATGATGACTAACGAGGATGGCTACTGATTTGATTCTAAAATTTCTTAATGCCTTCTGATTCCTACTAATTCCTACTGACTTTTATGTTACTTAGTATATACTTAGCAACTAAGCAGAAATCTCAGCATTGGAACTTCTGAAAGCATGACAAGTAATGTTACTTCTCGGACAGCTTTTGGAAGTAGCTATGAACAAGGAAGAAGAATTTTTCAACTATAAAATGAGCAAACTAAACTTGCACTTAAAAGTATACAATCTGTTTGCATTCCATGATAGAGGTAAGACATACTTATGTCCATATCATATCAGATACTGATCAATGGCAAAAACAGCCATTCTGTTTCCATGAAAGGCTGAACTCTTTCAGAAAACCCTTAGCAAAGAGCAGTTTCTTTGCCACCAGTAGGATAACTCTACAACTTATTTTGCAGGTTTTTACACACTGGTACCAACAAGAGGATGAAGGAAATTGACAGAGATATAAGAGCTTCACTTAAAGCTATCATTGACAAAAGAGAGAAAGCAATTAAGGCAGGTGAAGCCACTAATGATTACTTACTAAGCATACTCGTGGAATCAAATTACAAAGAAATTCAAGAACATGGGAATAACAAGAAAGTTGGAGTAGAGTAGTAGATTAGCAGTCATGACAACTATGTGAAAATTGAAATAGCATTTTCTCTCACATGAAATGTTTACATCCCCATTTATGCGATGCTTCTACCCTTGGCACTACATGCTCTACACATTCTGGGGATTCCACTTAGAATCCTTTTCTACATCAAATTAATGCGGCCATGTAATTAACTTGTTTATATCATTCTAGTACAACTGATGCTATCATTTAAGACTTCAATCCTTTGATTCTCTTTGAAGACTCCATAGGAGTTGCTTTCTTTGTTAGTCTTTTCGTAGCACCCAAAAAAAAAAAAGATTGTCTTCAAATCTAAGATATACATCACCCTCGAGCATCATAAAAAAATACGATTACTCAAAGTTTGAGGTTCAAATAGTAAGTTTGATGATTAAGTATGAATAACATAGGGGTGGCCAGAAGAAGCACAATGTGAAAGCTGCTAAGTCCTAGAACACAAAGAATCATCAATTATACAAATAGTCAGTTAGAGAAATCATTTGTACAATTGTACATGTATTCTAGAGAAGCCAATACAGCTAATACTTCCTCAGTTGTGGACGGTATATTAAGCTGTAGTGACTGGTGACAAACACAATACAAACCTATTTTCAAGCCACTAATATATATAAAACTAATATTTGGTCTAAACTCTAATATTTCAAATAAAGTTTTGGGCATACAAGAAAAATCTCAAGCTTTAATGGAAATCATTTGCCTATTTTCAGCAAAAAAATCATTGCAGGTCCAGTACAAGATATTTCAGATAGCCAAGAATAACAAGAAGAAGTACTCCATAATGTTCATGTGCTAAAGTATAGAGCTTATCAATTGACACTGCAACTTGTTCATATATACCAAATACTTCATAATCATATAAAATAAAGAGCAGTAAAGAGATTATCACATATTGAGACAATTACTTGCAGAAAACTATTGGCACAATCTGGCAATGTTTAATCCTAGCTCCTCCATCATCATTTTCATCATCTCTCTCATATGATCATTTTCCTTTTTCATTTTATCTTTAATTTGTTCTCTTTCGTTTCTTTGTGATTCTAATTGTTGCTCTAAGGTTTGAATTCTTTGAATCGTTGCATCAATGTGTGATGATGCAGTAGATTCAAACAAGGAATGAGACGAAGTACTAATCTTATCGCCAAACTTTTCCCCCTTCTTTACTCCACCTGACACTTTTAACCAAACATCTTCATCGAACACTAGATGATTTGCAGGATCTTTATCATATTTCTCAATGATCCCACAATCATAATCCTCCTACAAGAACACATATACGTCACTTGTTAGTTAAAAAATATTCTATGCATAAATGTGTGTTTAAACATGTTTGTGATTTATTTAAAAACTAACAGAAATCCTTTGCGATTTCGGGTTCACAAACTGCCCGGTCTTCTTTCTCTCGTGGATGCGGAGTTAAACTTCTAAGTGAGAAGGATCCACTCCTGATTCCTTTTTCTACAAAACCATTAGAAAGTATAATAATGATAATTAGCATAGCAACATGTGAAGGAATAAAGATTGCTAAAATAATGAAATTACATGTATACCATTTTCTCCTTCTTTGAAGTCTCCCCTAACCAAGCCTCAACCTCCCCATGTAAGGTCCACCACTTAAGTTTTTAAAAATCCTTTCTTATACAAGTCAAGGGCCACTTCATCCTGATACTTCCACTTTTTGTTCTTACAAACTCAGCAAGGACATCGAACTTTATTATCTTTAATAATCCGAGGATGATTATACACAAAATCAAGAAATTTCTCAACATTAGACATAAACTCATCTACAGGCAAATCATTTTCAATTCTAAATTCCATCCAACTACGGTCACCCTCAAACCAACTCTGTTGTTTGTCGTCCATATTGTCTAAAATATATTTCACCACAAGTATATCCCATGTTAGATTATTATGTCTTATAGAAAAGGAGAATGATACATCACGTGGAAGAAAGTATAAATTGTAATCTATAAATGCATAAATTTGAGAAATTATAATTTGTAATCTATAAGACCCTTTTAAACTAATATCATTTCTTTATGACATCATGGTTCCTAGCAGTTTAATTCATTTAACACAATGGTCTGGCAAATGACCTAAATCTAGATTCTTCTTTCTCTTGCTTCTAGAAAAGAATATGTAGCTGGGTTTGAAACTATGTAGTTTGAAGCAATCATGCACTTTATTTTCTTGATGAAGCAGTAAGTACCTTAATTTATATGTTAATTTCTAAATATATAATCCAATTATGTATTATGCTATCACAATCTCTTTCATCTTACAAATATATATTATAATTGTAATATTCCTACAAATTTACAGTAAGAAGATTAACTATACAAGCCTAACAGTTTGACATATAAAAAAAGTGACATATAACAGTTTGCGGGTGTGCCCATCTGCTATATTGGTATCAAGGGACTATGATATATAAAGCATTCTGGCCTCCTACCACTTTTAGTTCTAGGCAAATCCAAACCTACTCTTTGTAAAATAATGGTATAAGTCGATAGTGTCAAACTAAACTAGCAAGTCATTCCAACAAAGTAAACCAAACCATTCTTAATCCCTATGACTCAAATCATAGAAAATAAGTTGAAGCAAACAAGATGCATAGCAAAATTATGAAATTAAAATCATAAAATTTACATAAGAATTCAACACCACAATTACATTGGCCATTTATCCTTTTACTTCGGATTGCCATAACAAATTTTAAGATCTTAAGACAGCCATTCAAAAGGTTTTTTCCATTTTATGGTTTTTTTTTTTTATTCTATAGTAATTCACAAGACCCCTGTAGACTTTAGTTAGGAAACATTAAAAGAAGCCTCCAGAAACTTAATATAGGCTCAATTAAGACACCTAAAATATAGCTTTTTCAGTCCTGTCGCTCACTATTTACTTTGGCCAAAATCTAAAAATCCCACCTATTATCTAGACATTGAGTGATCATAACATAATAATACCTGTGTCATGGAAGAAACACACGACCAACTTCCCCTAGTAAACCTGCCTGTCTGCTCTGCAATGGGGAATCACCATGCAATTTTCGTATGCTGATATAACGTTACAAAAACTTAAAATGTAGGAGGTGAATGAAAAGCAAAATGGAAACATTACATATACTGTGTATGAGAGGCTAAAGGACAGCCTGAAACCACTAAATCCAAGATAGTAACTTGTAATCTCCCAAGCGGTGACATCAAACAAAGGATCATCCCCCGAAGAACAGGCCCTCACCGTCCTTTGGTCCAAGCAAGCAAGAATACATAATTGTTTCAAACCCAGTCAGAAGATTAACTATACAAACCTAGAAGTTTGACATATAAAAGAAGTGTAATATTCCTACAAATATACCGTCAGGAATAATTGTAATATTACCCAAGTCTTCCAAATTCCAATCATGTAATTATGTTAACCATGAAAACTGTAAAGGGATGCATGCCTACACTTTGCAGCAAACCCATCTAAAATACCCAAGTTTTAATGAAAATTCCAAACTAGAAGAGCATGCGAAGAAGTAGAGGAATCTGTGTTGGGTAACTCCTTTGCTTTTTCCTTTCCCAGCAGAACCCAAAATGTATTCATGTTCTCTAGGGTAGTTATCAGAAGATTCACAAATTTCAGAAGCAAATACATTACAAATTGAAAAGAGAAGTGAGAACTTGAAGTACCAGATACCCAAACAGAGGAACGGACCCACGCACCACTCACAGTCTGGAACCACCGAAAACCCACCACCGTCTGCAACCACCAAAATCCCTAACTCAGTGAGTTGAAGGAGCTAGACTGCAACCCGGACAAACCAAGTAAAAACACAATACGACAACAAGAACCACTGCATATCACTCTACGACGGCAAACAACAGTTTGTGGGAAAAAGTAAAATATGTTTTCGGACAAACTAAGTAACTACTAAAAACGTAGGTAAAAGGAGTTTTTACCGCGAACTTCGTTTCTGGAAAAAAGTTTGTAAGAAATATCTATTTTTCTTGTAGTTTAAATAGGAAAACTTATTATCTAATATTAAATAAACTTTATGGACATATTTGAGAATTTTGTGACAAAAATATATATTGAAACTTTTTATTTACTAATAAAAATATTATTGTAGTAAAAAAATAAAAATTGGTCTAGGCTGAGAAGATGAGGGCATTGGGGCGCGAAGCAGATTTGCAATGGGCGAGGCAGGGATTTGCAATGGGAGAAGATGAGTCACAATATACGGTAGAGAAATGTAGAGGCAAAGGAAAAATTATTCACCTGTATGATTCAGGGATTTAAAACCCATCGACAAACTACAGGAAAAAGTAAATAATATTTATGATAATTATAATTTTTATGATAATTGTAATAATTAGTATATTTATGATATGATAAATTATTAACTTTTTACTGTTTAAATTAATAAATAATATTTATAAGTTTAAAATAGTAATTATGTGACACTTAATTTAATTAGTAATTTTGTGACGTTTAAATTAGTTAGTAATTTTGTTTGCCTTAAAATAGTAATTTAATGAGTTTTGAAATAAATAATAATTTTTGTATTTGTATGTTTTAATGTAATTAATATATTTATTAGTAATTTTGATAATTTAAAATTAGTTAGTAATTTTGATAGTTTTAAATTAATTAATATATTTATTACAAAAATAAAAATTATTTAATTCATAATAATTATGGTAAGTAATATACCTAAGATAAAAAGTGAATTTTATTATTTTGTTAGTATTCAGTAATTTTATTTTAAAATTTGTGACTAATTTATAAATAATTTTTTTTTTAGGGGAAATTTATAGTAATATATTTATGATAAATAGATTTTTTTTGTATTTGTATGTTTTAATGTAATTAATTTATAGATAGTATTTTTATGTTTTAATATGTAATGAGCTTTTTTATTATTTAATTAATTCATAATAGGCAAAATAAATATTTATAATTAACTTAAAGATGAAACCATAATATTTTAATATAATTAATTTAAAATATACATTATAAGTAATAAATTTGTGTTGTTTGAATTAATTAGTAATTTGGATAGTTTTAATTTGAATTAATTGTGATGTTTGAATTAATTAGTAATTTGAGTATTATAATTTGAATCATTTATTATTATTAGTAGTCTATAGTTAATCTATGAAAATACTGTGAATTCATTAACAATATAAGGAGGAAATTTTATAATATTTTAACGCATTTTGAATGTGCAAGTTTGATAATGGAAGAAATTGGAATTATGTGTTACATTAATGGTGAGATACGTACTGGTTCGAACGGGCTTGAATACGATTCAGGTCTCGTTAAGTGCATTCGTGTACCCAAGCGTATCAAGTATGCAGAGTTTCATACTCGTTTATGCAAGTCCTTAAAGGTTGATAGAAGAACAGAGTATCTAACTATAATTTGTCGATGTCCAAGTACTATTAATAATTCAACCCACTATAGTCCAGTTGCAGTAGCTGATGATGAGGACTTGTACAGCATGTTACAGCATGCCAGTGCTCAAGGCCTTAGATTTATTTTAGAGATTTATTTACATAGGACACGCACTTCAAGGTATAAAATTTTAATTATCTAATAATTAATATTATGTTTTTAAATACTGAAATTATTACATAAATATTCAAGTATTGTTTTAATAAACATACATGCTAGCATCAATTTATAATGAAACATGTAATAATTAGAATGAGTTACGCAATCTTTTCATGAAATGACTACTCATTCACGTATTTTCAATTATAAAGCATTTAAACAGTAAATGGACAGGCTTACATCACTTTACGTGTGAACAAACATGCTGACATTACTTTAACACTCACGCATTAAATCTTTGACTACTTCAGTATATATTCAAGTGACATTATTTTGACGATAACAAGAAATATTTACTTATATAAACAAAATTGGTCTTCAGAGTTGAAAACATCAAACAATCGTTTCTTATTAGAAACTCACACTCAATAACAAGAAAAAATGCCAAGACAACCCTGCTCACATTGTGGCTGTCATGGACGTTGTGATCACAGATCATCAACTAGAACCAGACCTGAGCCATCATCACCGAGACAACGTCTTCATCGTGTAGACAAGTATACTGATCTGAATGATGTTACATGGTATGGATCGAAAAGAGAGTTTCAATGCGTCCCTATATATTATACTAATAGTCGAAATATTGCCGATTATATAATGGTCGGACCAGTTACTAATGTCTCACAAAAAATTGGGTAGTTTGGGTAAAGGAACCTGAGTACATTAGATGGTGCGAGATAAGGTGCGAGATGGAATCATATTATATATTACACAAGCTGTCAGTCCCAAAGGCGATATCTGCAACTTTACCTCGTTCAACACAAGGTGAAATAACTCAGGTGATTGAAAGACTAAAGTCCGAAATTAACTAGATGAATCGAAGACTAGATAAGTATCATGCCTGGTATGAGGCGGCTACTCGGCAAGACGAGTTAAGAACTCCGACGATGATGGAAGTTGAAATTGATGCACAATATGAGAGCGATGATAACCTGTCTGACTACCCTGATAGTGATTGTGATGATGATTTTGTTCGTAATTTTCTTCCATCGACTTTGCCAGCATGTTGTTAAACAATGACACACATATTTATTTCATTATCGTCAAATGTGTAGCAAGTTTTTTCTAAATAAATTATAGTATTCATAATATGTATTTAATTAATATATGTGTGTTCCATTAATTTTTAAAATAATTTAATGTTTTTTATTTTTACTAAATCATTTCAAATAAGTTTAAAAATTATATACTTTAAATGTAAAAAATTTAGTAAAATTTAATAATTTACAATATCATGAATTTTAAAATTTTAAAATATCATAAACTATAATAAAAAAAATTTATGATACACTATAGAATTAAAAAATTATCAAAAATCTTAAGTTCTAAAAATACCAAATTTATAAATTTAAAAACTGTCATACACTATAAATTTAAAATTTATCATATATTTTTAATTCCATATAATTATTATACACTTTAAAATTTATCATACATTTTAAAATTTAAATATATCATAAACTATAAATATATAAATTAACATATACTTTATATTTAAAAGATATCATGAATTTTAAAAATATTTATGATAAAATTAAAAAATTGTCAAAAATCTTAAATTCTAAAATTTTAAAATTATCATATACTTCAAAATTATTAAAAATTATATACTGTAAATTAAAAAATTACTATATATTTTAAATGATAAAAATTTAAATTTAAAAATTATCATATATTTAAAAAAAATTTCAAAAACTCATAAAATTTTTACAAAACTCATGAAATTTTTTTTTTGGATTTGTATGTTTTAATGTAATTATCATGTACATATATTTGTATTTATATGTTTGAATGTAATTGAGGAAGGGGGAGGGAATTATTGAGGAGGGGGAAGGGGAGGCCGAGACGTCCATCGGCTGCCTAGCAATGCAGGCTACCCTGCAGCGCACAGGGTAGCCTGCAAAGCTGGGGACTACCCTAGACGTAAAGCCGGTTTCAGACAAAATTTTGTCCCATACGGGCTCATCCTACAGGTCCCATGTGAGGACAAAAACAGGGGTGAAACCGGCTTTTCAAAAGCCTGTTTCGTCCTCCACTCGCACACCACGCGCGAGTGCGTGATTTGGGAATGAAAATGAGCTGTCATGCCAGGTCGGCCCTAGAAACCGTGTTTTGAAAACACGGTTTTAGACTTTACCCTATTTTGGCTATTAAATTAAAAAAATTACCATTTTATACAAAAATCATAAATTTTAGACCCTTTTGTCCAAAAACTCTATATTATTGCCTACCAACAAAAAATTTATTGATATATTATTCTATTGGACAGTATGTAAGTAAAAAATGTTTTTACTCGCGAATTTGATTTGCCAACAAAAAGTTTATAAGAAATATCCTATGTCAAGTAGAAAAAACTAATAATTAGCATTAAAATAAATTTTATCGGAGAAAAAACATATATTGAAACTTTCATGGAAATTTCTTATTTTAATAATAAACATGTTGCTGTATTTTTCATTTTACACTTAAATTAGTAAAATAAAAATAAAAATTAGCATGTTACTTGGGAAGTTACTAAAGGTGCGTTTGGATCTATATTAGAATCACGGTTTAGAATTGTTACTTCAAATCTAATTATGACAAAATTAAAATTAGGAAGAATTTTGATTTTACATTTGGACCCACAAAGAAATCACATATTGAAATTGCACCTAGACTTTGCAAAGCAACTGGATGTTCGATAAAGTCATTAAATTCATATTCCTGAGGAGTAGTTGACTAGTTGGGTTGATTTGGAACCGGAAATTAAGTTGTACAAATTGACAGTGAAGGATGGTTGATAGTGTTAGATTTGAATTTGGTGACTTTGTGGGAATGGTGGGTTAAGATAGTGGGATTAAAAGATGGTGTGAAATTGGTGGATTTAAGAATGTAAGTGAACCATTTTGTGGACAATCATGTATTACAAAATGAGGTAGTTAAATTATTTATTAATATATAGATAATTCTTATTTGCAAGATTTATTTCTAATAATCAAATGAAGGATAAGATTGAAAAGGGTGAGTTGTGTAACTCATTTATATAATATTAACTTAAAAAGCTCAAAAATATTGAGATTCATGATAAATTGTAGTAGGGTTTTTCATTTCATTATCTTATAATTTGTTATAGCAATATATAGTAGCTTCTCCCCCATTGGGCCGGTGTGATTAAGCTATGTGTAAAAGTGTTATATAAAATAACTGTGTAGAAAAATACTTTTTAAAGTAAAGCTATTTAAAACATACTGTATAAAAAATTCAAAAAAGTATTTTGATGAGTTAATTAGAAAGCATTGTGACTTGTGAGATATAAAAAATATTATTTTATTTTTACAAAAAAATATATTAAATATTAAAAGATTCATTTTAATAAATATTATGATTATATTTGTCTAAATAGAATAATTATTAAAATTCATTTGAGCTTCATTGTTTTCTATTTGAAATTTTTTCTTTTTCTTTTTAACTTTTGCTTTTAGGACTCTAAAAGCCAAAAAATACTTTCCCATAAAACTTTAAAATATATATATCTATTACCGAACACCTTTGTAGAAAAGTTTAAACCCAAAAAACTGTTTTAAAATTAAACCAAATAGGGGCAATAAGATAATAATAATACAAGTGAATTGGTTTAATGGTAAGATGGTACATAGTTACCTTATGTGCATATTGACTAACGACAAATTCATTTCTCCGATCAAATCAACACCTAATAAAGTAAAAATATATAAAAAGCACATGTGTCGAATTCAACCTAGTCTCTAAATTATAAAAATGCAAATCACGAAGAGTTAAGAGAAAACTATTTTAACATGTTGTAGCATTGTAGACATAATTTGCATTTTAATGTTTTATAACTTAATACTTCAATAAGAAGAAGTTTTAAAATTTAAGATAAAAGTTAAGCATAAAATAGATTTGACTCAAATACTATTTAACCGCTAAATAAAATAAAAAAAATAGCATAGGCAGACCAATTTGCTCAACATTTTTTTGTTATTTTAAAAAGAATGAGGAGAAAATGAGACATTAAAAGGAAAGAGAAAAAAACATCCCACTGTAAAAATGGGACACTTTATGCCCAACTAAATTGGACATATGTCACCATATTAATTAGCCACATATTCAAATGACTCTCAATAATAGGTACTGCAACTTGCAAGTAAATTTATATTTATGTTTTACCCACAGTTTTATTAAATATTTTCAATGAGATCCCCCAAGTTACCGGCAATTAGTCCACAATTCTACCATGTTAGTTTTCAACTTCAAAATAACACATTTTGTTTATTTTCCAAAGTAATTCACTTGTAAAGAATGGGACACTTTATGCCCAACCAATTTCTTTTTGACTCTCAAGAATCAGTTTTATGTTTCTAAGTAATAAATGACCAAATTTGTGCCCACCAACAAGACAGATACAATTTTAATATCCAATTATCTTCTTTCTCTACCCTATTCTCTGTATCTATATCTATATCTATTTCTTTGATTTTAATCATTCTGTATCCTTAATAACTTGAACAAAGGATATGCACTGCTCATATGGGTAAACAATTTCAAATTTGAAAGTAGATTCAGTGCCAAGATGGTCCTGATTTTGCTCAACTACTTAAGTTTCTGAAATCTGTTTTTTCTTTTGTTAATTGTGCATGTGATTGTCTAACCAACTTACATATGTGCTAAAAAAGATGTTCAATTTACATAAAAGTAGTTGAGAAAAATCACACGTCTTGTTGGTTTTTGGTTCAATGAAGCAGCAGTTGGGTCCAACCCATATATACATAAATGAGAAAACCATTTTCAAGCTACTTCTATCTAGGAGAAGGGACAAGGATGAAATTGAAAATATTAATAAAATTGGAGCCAAAATTCTAACTATGATAAACTTGAATAATTTAGTTAAAGAGTCAACATAAATCAATGGCACGGATTTTATCAATAATATTTAAGAGTTTTTATCAATACCATATCAGTTTGGGTATTTAAAATCCCACAAAATAGGTAGGGTATTATATAATTCTACACAAAAGAAAATAAAATAAGAAATGATGAAGAAAAGATTACCACATGGTGCTTTCTAGTACTCATTCGAAACCAATCTTTAATTTTAATGTATAGTGGAGATACTGTTTTTATGTCCATATTTACATGATCTTTTTATGTTAAAAATATCTTAGCAGTTTAATTTCATATTAAACCTAACCCAAAGTCACTTAGTTAATATTTGAGTTAATAGTTAAAATTTGAGATAGAGTTCAAAAAAATCATTATTGTTGCATATAATTCTAAAGCGGAAAAGTTAGTTTTATTATAATACTTCACAGTTTATATTTAAAATGTAACTAGAAATTATTCCCATGATAATTACAAGTTGTTATTGTTCTGTACATTTCAATTAATAATTTAAGATCGACACTTCGTAACTAATTTCTTTTAAGAAAAAAGACCATGGTATTACCTCTAATTTTGTTAAAAATAAAATAGAAACACATGAGATTAAAAGCCAAAACCCTGATAAAAAAGAAAAAAAAAAAGGACTTATCTGCTAAAGCAAGCAATCTAATGAAAACAATTAAAAACTCAATTTTCTTTAGAGAGATCGTTAAAAGTGAAATTATCATAAATTTTTTAGTTTTGATGTGAATAAATTTTTTTTGACTAGACTGGAGAGATAATTAGTCGATATGTAAGTTAGCTAGTTCGAACACATTTGATCATTAAATTAAAATAAAATAAAAAACTAATATTTACAAAACATGCAAATGCCCACAAGAAACGAAAGGGATATATTCCATTTTGTTGAATATTCTCATCCACCAGAAGTCCATTTCCAAACTAAACACACTATTTTCAGTAGTAATTTTCCTTTGCACACCTTGAATTTGCCGTAATACGTTGGACATGAGGAAAAAATGGCATTGTAACAATGTGAACAATAAGAAGAGTTGGCTTCCACGAAACCATATTTATCATGCGTAAAGCATGCTCTAAGATTTATTGAAGAACGGTAACAATGTTTTTCCTTTTATATTGCTTTTGAGATTTTATTGACGTGGGTGATGAACATGTCCATGTATTTCTGATTATACGAATTGTTAATGAAATTAAATTCTAATAAAAATAAAGACTTGGCCGAACTCAAAAAATGTTGGCCTAAAAAATTGAGAGTTAGAGTATTTTTATTTTAGCATGTAATTGGTAATAAATTTGTATTTGGTATAAGTGTAATAGAATATTTACAAATATAAAATAATAATGATGTGAATAAAGTATTTTTTATAATTATATTTACTGATGTAAAAATTTGAGTTTCCGTCTAGATATAAAACAATAAGAACTTTTTTAAATATAAGATATTGGTGATGTAACGTAATTCAGACAAGAGTCATGGGTCTACTTAATAAATAATTTATCCACTCAAAAACAAAAAAGTTAATTCATCAATTGTAATAGTGATAGACGACTTATGTGCATGAATTAATGAATGATTTTTTTTTCTTCTTAATTTATTATATTAAGCACCAAAAAAACTTTCATCATATGATCCATTTCCTCATTCCAAGTGCTGAAAGTCAACGCCCTTTATCGCGCCCACTACTTTATGCTTCTTTTGTTTGTTAGTGCAATTTTCGATCATCCACCGCATTGACTACCACACCATCCGGTACATTATGCTATCGTGCGCCGATCTCTATTTAGTTAGAGTTTTATAGGAAACGGCTGATTTCATGTGCTTACCATGGGCTCTGCCCTTTAAATGTCAATACTTCTAATATCTAGATTAAATTGTATATTTGGTCCCTGTAGTTTGAGTTAGATTTCACTTTAGTCTTTATATTTTATTTTATTATAATTGACTCCTTAAAATTATAAAATTACACCAATTAGATCCCTGCCGTCACTTACCATCAATTTTAATACTAACAAAAATGATATAGACTAACAAATTCCATGTTAAAAAAAAATAAAAATCCTACTTAATAAAATAAAAAATTGTATAAAATATATGTAAAGAACTCAAATTTTTAATCTAAAAATCAAAAAATTTTAAAAAAATTCTTATAAACTCCATGAAAGCCACATTTTTTTATTCAAATTTCAAGCATTCAAAACCCACAAATTTTCAATTACAAAAGTGTTCTCTCATGATAAATTCAATACCCATCATTAAATTCCAAGCACTACAAGAAATGGCTTGTCTGTTTAAGACAGACACAGATGGTAAGAATGCAGATGTAGTTGATTATTTGTCACTGCATCTAGATGCAGGAAAGCAAACACAGTAACCTTAGTCTCAGACACTTTTTTCTGTGTTTGTATAGACACAACAGATTATATACATCTGTATAGTTGCGTTTAGACGGTAGACAAAAATTTTGGATGTCAAAATTTTTTTCTCCACTTATTAGTGTCTGGACAATAGATGCAGACACACAAACGCAATATAGACGCAGAAAATATAAACACTCTTTATTTTAAATTTATAATTTTTTATGCATCTACAAATGACAGACGCAGCAAATCCAACATGTGGATGCAAATAGTATAAATATTTTGTTTTTATTATTTTGTTTTATGTATTTTGTAATTTTGTATCTGTAAATACCTGTATAAAATTATATTTATATATAAATCCAAATTTCATATAAATAAGAAAATATTATATAGAATTCATCGTAGGTAAGATTAAAATTTCATATATATCCTATCTGAGATGAGAATCCATGGATGTAGGATGAGGTGCAACTTGAAATAATCAAAATAAATAAGTTATAAGTAGTTATACTTAACCTAACTTAATATGTATATAGGTTAAGACTGTAACTTATAAAAATTAAGCAATTTTTTTTAAAGATTTTGCCTTGAAACTATAACATTATCCTCATATCTTAACTGTTAATCTAAATGACATTATGTTTATTCTTACAAGTCTTATTTTTCCCCATAGTCATTCCAATTCTCCCGAAATCTAAACGGACTTGTATTTGACTGTTTTGCCTCCTAAACCCAGAGTTACGAAAGTTTTGCCTTTAACTGTTAACATTGTCCTAATATCCTAACTGTTGATCCAAATGACATTTTGTTTCTTCCTACATGTCTTATTCATCCCCAAGGTCATGCCTGTACCCCCAGAATTCAGAACGAACTTGTGTTATACTGTTTTGTCTCCCGAACCCAGAGTTACAAAAGTTTTCCTTTCAAACTATAATATTATCCTAATATCCTAACCGTTGATCTAAATAGAATTCCCTTTCTTTCTACATGTCTTATTTATCCCTATGTCTTGCCGATACTTCCAGAATCCAAAATGGTCTTGTGTTTGACCATTTTGCCCACGAACCTATAGTTACAAAGGTTTTGCCTTAAAACTATAACATTGTCATTATATCATAACCGTTGATTCAAATAACATTCTATTTCTTTCTATAAGTCTTATTCATCCTTACGGTCGTGCTGGTACTCTTGAAATCCAAAATGGACTTTTGTTTAACAGTTTTTTCTCCCGAACCTAAAGTTACAAAGATTTTCCTTGAAACTGTAACATTATTGTAAATATTCTAACCATTAATCCAAATGGAATTTTGTTTTTTCCTACAAGTCTTATTTCTCTCTACTGTCATGCCAGTACTCCCGGAATCCAAAATAGATTTTGATTTGAATGTTTTGTCCCCTGAACCCAAATATAAACATTTAAAGTATAACTTGAGAATGAAAAGACTATTTAAGAATCTCATAATAAAAATGAAAAAAAATATAATTTGTATCTCTAGGAATGAAATATGTACCTGAAACAACAAGTTATGTAATTATGTTAGTTATTTATAAAATGAATAACAAAACTAAATAATAAATAACATTGTCTTAATTAAGATATGAACTATATATGAACATACTTGCATATTTTCAGGTAAAGAACTATTAATTCTCATCATTTTCATTGATCAACTATTCCTCTTCATCATCTTCTTCTTCTTCATCAACTAAGATGATTTCATCGTTATCAATAAAGTTATTATTAACAATTACCCTAGCACATTTTTTGCTCTTTGATTGAACAAACTCATTTTGATTAACTTCTTTCATCACATTTCAATTGTGAAGTGATTCAAGAGAACTTTCATCATTTTCAATGGTAACTAGAACTGGACAATAGGTTTCTTGATCTTAAAAAAAGTTTGAATGCATTGGTACCTCATTTTCGGTGTTATCTTCAGTCATTGGTAAATTAACAAAATTTCTTAGTTTTACTTTACATATTACCCACTAATCAAGCCTTTCTCTTTTTTTAGATAGATATTTTGCATAAAAGACTTATGTTACTTGATAACCAACACAAATGACTCATATGAGTTAAGTTTAGATTTACGATTTATCTCAATCAAACCATGTTAGAAGTCAATTTAATTCATTTGCCAGAAGAATCATATTATCGACACTTGAACAAGATAACTTTATTATTGGGGCCCCATACTCCAACTCAATAAGCGAGCACATGTATCGACCAAGAGCAAAGACTTGATGGTGGGATTTTGGAAGAAGTGAGTTAAACCTTGACTAGACAAATTTTTGTGGTCCAAGATTTTCCACCCAGAAAGCTCATAATTCAAATCAAATTTAGCTTCTTATTCCTTAATTGCTAAAATCTCGAACCAACTCACCTAAAGGTTTCACAAATTTGGGTACATGGCAACACTCCTTGGGATCATTACTTGAGTTTGCAGCACTCCATTTCAAAGAGTTCTAGTCGACAGTGATGGTATGGACCAAGAGCAAAGATTTGTGGAGTGTACACTTCTGGTTTGGAGGAAAATAATGTGTTTTGGCTGCTGTACAAACTGAGAAAACCACCATAACAAAGTATGAAAATGGAGGATAAATATACATACTTAGATATACAAAATTCAACACATACAAATTTTCATTCTCTAATTCTAGATTTGATGCGTTCTCTCTCTCTAACTATCTTACTAATTGTTTGATTAAATCATATTAGATCATATCCAACTAGATCTGTTCGTAATTTTGAAAAACTAAGGTGACCTATCTTGGTGAAATTAAGGGAAAAGATGGTTGAGAAGGAGAAAATAGCTGTGTTTCTTGTTCATCGCTAAATAACTATTTCGATGTAAATTAGGGTAGGTGTTTTAGTTTACGGCTTGATTTTCTGGTAATAGAAGATCAATTTTGGTAATTTTTTTTCTTTTAATATGAGTTTTTTATTTTTTTTATATAAAAATTTGAGATTTTTATTCATGTTTTATATAATTTTTAATTTTTCCATGTGTTTATTTTTTATTTGTCAGTTTGTCACAAGAGATTGTCACAACAGCAAAATGATAGTACAAAAGCTATCTAGTTGACTCTTATTTTATATTTGACAAAAATAGAAAAGTATTAGGTTTATACTGTTGACCTTTTCTTATATCATGTTTGACAGTATAAAATAATATAATATGAAGATGAATAATAAGACAATAACATAATAACAAAATAACTATGCAGCCTAATACATCATATAATTTATACTATATAATGTTATACGATGTGCCAAATGAGTTATATGACATTTTATTTTAAAATAAATATAGATTAAACATTTATTGGTAATTAATTAAAAATATATATGTTATAACCGACAATCCAATATGGGCATTAGAATACTCGTACGTAATTGATATAAATATACATATATATTTTTTTATTGGTTGAATTAGTTACACTAAATAAGAAAGTTATATGTGAAGTTAATTTGGGGATAACCTAATTAATGAGTATCTTTATAAAAATCAATAATTATAATTGTATGGGTGATTGGAATTAAATTTTAGTCTATAAGGAGGGTACTTAGGGAAATTTCAAAATTAATATATATATATATATATATAATAATAAGAGATTGTGGGAGATCATGATTTATCATATAATATATATGACTAGATATTTTTTTCTTTCCCCCACATGTTAAAAACGTATAGGTGAAGACTTCATTATTAAATTAATTTGTTCCTTTTTCTTCCTCCTCCTTCCTTGACCGACTAGAGCTTTCCCAAAAGAAATTTTCTCCTTCTCCTGCCATTGATCACGTGAAAGCTTAACCAGTGGTTGGCCGTTTGAAAACTTTGAAGGTAGTAGATGGTTCTTTGCTATTTTATGCTAGTAGCTTAGTTCTTGTATTCTATTTGAGAGTTAATCAGGTGTTATTGTGGATTTTGGGTATAAATTTGTTGGCTACCAGTAAAGAAAATTACAACTGAGTGTGGGGGTTTTATGGTAGTTATGGATTCAATATAGGAGGCTTAGGTGTGGCGATGAGAAGTGATTGTTTTTATTGGCTTAGTGTCCTGGATCTGCCAGCCGAGGTGAAGGTGGTGCCTTGGTCATGGCAGCAAAATTTTTCCACTAGTGCAAGGAGGGACTCGGCCTGATAAAGATGGTCGAAGGTGTTAGGCATCTAGCTATGTAATTTGGGCAGGGGGGTGGCCATGATCATTTTGGTGGCGTGCAGTGAAGGTGGAGGGAGTAAAGGCTAAAATTGGTGCTTGCTTTAAGGATAAATAAGTAAAATAAACTAAGTTAAGGATTAGTACAAGAAAAGGTGTGGCCATGGTTGAAAGGTGTAAATGAAATTGTTAATTAAATTAAGAATTGACTATAAATAAAAGGGAAACTAATGTTAAACAAGTAATATGTACATTTGCATATAAACTATTATGGGAGTAATTTATTTTTATTTTTATTTTTTTTTGTTAATCGATAATATAACTAATTAAATTTAGAATTTCATATATATATATATAGTAATGTTAAATTACGAAAGTTAAATTAGTAAATGTATCGAATTAATTAATATGATTTTAGAATATATATATAATAATACATATATATTATACACAATCACGTACGATTAAGAAATCGTTAAATTAATTTAAAAGTGATTGTTAGTAATTTATTGATTTATGATTTTCAGCCCCAGAGCGTGTAGAGGATATTCCTGCACCGTCACATATCAGACAAACTGACGAGTCTCATTTGTGAACTTGTGAGTGAATCATGTGCTTTATGGATATCAGATTTTTATGTGTTATTATGTGCTTACTTGAATTTAATGAGTTATAATAACTATGCAAATGAGTGATTTCAGTGATTAAATTGGATGATGTGTGATTGACATTGATTGTGCTTGATAAGAGCCAACTCGTGAACATTTTCTGGAAAAATGATTTTCATTCTGATAATGATTTTGAAAATATTGGAGTGCTCAGCCCCGGTGGGATGGATCTGTGTACGGAGAATAATTTGTTGTGCGGGCGCGTAAATGCCCAGTGGGAGAGATATTGTTGTGCGGGGCTGAGTTACTCGTTAGCCCTTTGTTTGTTTAGTTGATTGTGAAATTGTTGATTGATTTGTATAAGTTGCTTGCTATTTTGGGATTGTAAGTTAAATGAATTATGATTATAATAATCACGTACGTATATTAATAAATTTGATTATGAGTCGTAACTTATAATATTTGTGATGTATAATGCTGGTACCCATAGGGTACATGAGTTGCTCATTGAGTCGCGGTGACTCACTCTTTTCTTTGTGGTTTTTTTTTTTAGTTTTCAGGAAATATCAGTTGATCGCTATATAGGCCCACCTACCGACCTTGCAGTGGCAAGGTATATCTTGGAAATAGCCCACATGGAGAGTAAAGGACAATATTTGCAGTCACATAGGATGTTATGCATGATTGTAATATATGTAGATATTGTGATTATTATGGTGTATTGTGTATGTTGTCGGGGCAGAGCCCCTTTGCATATTTTAATGTTTTGTTTTACTATCGACTTAAATACAGGTTATTTGTTTTTATTTTTGGCATGTTCTATTGTATGGGAAAACTCTGCCAAAAATTTCTATAAATTGTTTTGTGTTATTCTATTTGCATAGTCAAGGTTACAGGGGTATGGACATCCATTCCTCTGGCCAGTCATACCTTCATTTGGGGTGTGACAATATATAATTTAATTTTTCTCTCTTTATAACTATCCATTATTCTATCCACTCACATAAATTAATATTTTTTATTAATTTAAATTAACTAAAAAATAAAAAATTTAATTTCTTAATAACTATGAAAAACTCCACCCTTGCTCACATGCTAACTAATTTTTTATATTTTAAAATAACCACTTTGTATTTTAAAATAAAATTATTTGTTGTTACAGACATGTGACTGAAGTTATAAAATTATAATTCAAAGGGTGAATTACTTAGACCCGTTTTATTATTCTAATATTATACAGACTTCTCATTTATTTCTAAAAAAAATACTCATCTCTTGAATTTTAAAATTAAGACAAAAAAAAAAAAAAACTAAAATACATTAGTTGTGTTTTAGTAACAGACAAGTAAAATTTTTAAATTATTCATGATAACATATTATTATTCAATTTAAAAATGAGATATAATGAAATTAAATTAATAAATTAATGATGACATATTATATTCAATTTTTAAGAAAAATAATACTTTTTAAGTTTGGCACGCATATTTCATTTTTTTTTTTAATTTTAAATATGGTATTTTGCAAGCAATGTGTTTTTTATTTATTTAAAGAATAATAATTAGTTCAGATTTTTATTAATTTTTATTTTAAGTTTAATAATGTCTTCCATTATTAAAATAGTTTAATCTTACTAAAAACATATGTATCTCTTAATTATGAGACCATAAGTATATATATTTTTTAAATAATTAAATTTTTTTAGAATTAGGATTAAGCTTTAGTTTTTTTAAAAAAAAATTTGAGAGAAATTTAAGTAAATTTCTAAATAGAGAAAATCCGTGTAATATAACATCATTCAAGATGTATTAGAGTAATTTACTCTAATTCATAAATTCATAGATGTTTTTATGGAAGAAAACACAATGTATGAATTGTCTATTGAATTTTTATTTATTCATTTATTTTTGGTAATCGTCTATTGAAATTATTTCTTTGTTAATTTATTTATTTTTTGGTGCCATGTTACTTCACTATCTAACTTTATATTTAATGTTGTTGAGTTAAATTTTGCTGGTTGGTTAGAATAAAACGAAGATGAATGTGTACATCAATTATTTACCTCTACTTATAACTACAAAAAATATTTATCTTTTAAGGATTATTATTGTAAGTCAATGATTGGTTCTGAATATAGTAAGTGTTACACTGATAATGAAGCGGATTTGATAGATGTTGCTCGACTAAAATACAAAACTTAAATTATTTTTATGTATTTTTTCTAAACGACATTGTAATTTGATTGCTCACGTTGTAATACAAAAAGTTCTCTCATTTCTCTCTTTTTTGTGAAGATTTTAATATTTCAAAAGGGTAGTTCACAATCAAATCTCACAAGCAAAATCGTTAACTATTTTATGAACTTGAGTAATGAAATCTCTAACTATATTTGAGAAAAAAAGTGAATTTATTTTGAATAACATATATATATTTATATTAAATTAAAGAATATATTTTTCAAAATAATATATGAAATAATTAGAAAGACATCGAATAATTTATGTTGAAAAAGTCTACGAATTGCACTATATAAAATAAGATTTGATTATAAATTTTGATCATTATAGCTTCATTGTAAATGCAACTTGCCTTAAGTTTCAATTGCTTTAATGTCACTAACATAAATTTTTTTTAGTTAAATACAACATGCTCTTTGTCATGACATTTAAGTACATTGGTATTGAATGCCTACTTTGTCTCAAAGAAATATATAATTTAAATACATATATAACTTACTTCCTTCCAATAAGAGATAAAAATTGTTTGAGTTAATTATCGTTTTCAACTTAAAAGACATTACCAAAGTATGCGATCACCTTTTTATTATATTGTTTGAGGTATTTACATTTCTTTTTTGTTTCGTTTGAGGCACTTCACAAAAAACGGATAAGAATTAATCACCTAAAAATAGTGATATATTAATTTTTTATTATAAATTATAATATTTTTTTCTCTTTTTATTCTATAAATATATATATTTTTTATTTTCAGGATTTTCCTAGTTATTCTCAAAATTCATTATAGATTAGCATCAACTGCATGCTTTTCTTTTATCTTAACTTATTATTTAAAAAAAAATTAAAATACATATTGAATAACATCAACCACATAATTTTTTTTCCCTAAATTTTTTATTTTTGTATATTTTTCTGATGCTATGCAACATGAAACAAAATGTTATGAATATAATATAAAAAATTATTTATTTTTTTACAAGATTTGTAAGTTTTGTCTCATAATAGGTAATAATAAAATAAATATAAATGAAAAGACAAAGAAAATAAAATGTCAAATTAGTTGATATTCTTTAATATTAATATCAGATATTTAATTAGCATAATAACAAGACAAATACGGTAAAAAAAAGGATTAAAAAGATAATAATGTGTAAAATATTATCATTAAAAAAAAAAAAGAGTCACTCAAATAATATATAAAAAAAATGTATTTATTTTAAAAATGAATTCTAAGTTGAGGTTCTCAAACAATATGTAACTCAATTGTTTTTGGTTTATGGGATCAATATAAACGAAATTAGAAGGCCAAATCAAGTTTTGCTAAATTGTAGGGGCCAAAAGTTTAATTATACAGAAGCCATAGAAAGAGCAATCGCGGGTAAGGTGTAGCAACATATCATTTCCTTTTTAATAACGTTGAATTATGATTTTAGTACTAAGTGATGATGAGCAAGGGGTGCGCAGGATAAGACTTTGCAAACTCCACCCTGCTGTGTCTCTCTTCAGAGTCTTCTTCCTTTCTTTCTGTCATAGTCAGCATCACTCATTCCCACACTAATTAAGACACAGACAAATTCTACCCAGAAAAAAAACACGCAGATACCCACTTTTCCATTCTTCCTTTGGTCCTTCTTCAAATTCTGATAGTGATCGCATTAACTCTACCTCTCTTTCTCTCTGTGACAGTGGGAGAGCATTTACTTTCTTTGTATCAGATTCTGTGGCTCTGTTCTCCAAATTAATGGAGGGTCTTCCTCAAGGTTACCGTCCTAACGTTGGAGTCTGTCTCATCAACTCTGATGATCAGGTGCTGCAATTAATTTTTTTTTTATCTTGGTTAAAAAAAAATTGTGTCTTTTACATGATTTTTTTCGTTGGTGATCTTTTTTGATATCAAATTTTTATTGGGTTAGATTAGATAGAAATTGTGAGGTCTTAGATTTCCTCGGATTCTCCAAAGTAATGGAGGGTCTTCTGATCGTCCTAACGTTGGAGGTCTCATCAACTCCGATGATCAGGTGCTGCAACTTTTTATCATATTTGTTGAAGAAAAATGTTTTCTTTTCCATGATTCTTTTGGCTGGTGAATTTTTGTATTCAAATTTATATTGGGTTAGAGATTGTGAGGTCTTGGGTTTCGTTGATTCAAAGAATTAATAGATTTAAAACAAGGGATTTGCTATTGTAATTAAGCTATAAGCAAGGGATTATCAGTTTTATTTCCGCTGTTTAATTCCTTAAGTTTTCCGATTATGCCATTCTAGGTTATCTTATTACGGTTTGGTGGTTAATTTGATTCCTTTGAGGAGAGTTTTGTAGAGCTTCCATCAACTGGAAGTAGTATCTTATAACTTTATATTTATTTGTTTTGAATATTTGGATTGTTATTTTCTTTTCAGAAATTTGGAGATTTTGATTGGTATAAAATTTATTTTTCCTTGTCATAAATGTTTTGAATATGGTGTAACTGGAAAATAGTTTGTCATGGTGACAGGTTTGTTCAAAAAGGAACTGACAAGAATTTTATAGACTTTGTATTTGCTTATGCCAACTGAGAATCCTATAGATTGTATCAAAAAATGGTCAGAAATTGTAACATAATGCTAGTTTGCTAGAATTTTGTGAAGTGGCCAAATGCCTATTGCATAAAAGATGTCTTAGTTGATTGTTTCTTTCCCTATTTTCCAACAAGTATTGGATCTTATGCAAAAATCACTTTAAAAAAATTGAAATATATCATTTCATAGGTTACTCGGCATGTTTTGGAAAATTTCTTTTAATCATTTCATTCATGCATTTATCAGCATGTATAAGCTTATGGGGTATTTTGGACCAGAGGGTTAGAATGGTTGCATAGAAAAGTATTTTGTTGTTATACAAATTGGGTTGCATTTGATAGGTTTCAGAGGTAGAATGTGGAAAAAAAATCCTAACTTCCTGAAGCTTTCAGGTTTTTGTGGCTTCTAGATTGAATGTTCCAGGAGCATGGCAAATGCCTCAGGTGATCCCACATTACTTTTCTCTGTATTTTTCCATGACAATAACTTTTATTACCATTATTTTAAATGAACATTTTGAAACAATCACTGTATAGTGATTTATAATCTTTTTATTGAGGGCATTTATCCAATATCTGTAGGTTATTACCTAATTATTTGTAATACCTATAACAGTATAGAGAGTTGTGAATATTGATTTTCCATTTATTCCTTATGAACTAAATTGTTTAAATAAAATTATTGACGCTGAAGTTAGATTGAGAGCAAGAAAGTGTTACAGCTGTTCACTGACATCCTGACCTCTCCATTTGCTATTGCCATCCCGAGGGACCCTATCTACAAGGCCAAATGATACCATCCATAACCATGAGAATGTGGCTGACGTAAACTGTATATTAACTCACAAAGTACATATGTAGTATCTCAACTAGCTATTAAACGGATCTCTTTTAGAGCAGAAAATCTTTGTTATGTCATGGACCCAGGCCAATTTCATTCTTAAGAGATATTATTTTCTCATAATTAATAACTACCCGCCTAGGGACCTACAGAAAATTCTTAGATGATCCTGAACTGGGATTTCATTCTTAATCACTATAGAAATCGGAGGCCTTGTTATCTTTTGGCACATTGTTTTGGACAACCATCTATTTTTGACTTTTTTGGGACAGAAAAATATTGCAAATTTGGGCCCGTTTCGTTGGTTTTTATTGTACGACTAACTGTCCTTCTATGGAGCCACATGCAATTCATAGACGGTCCTGAATTGAGATTTGCCCCCTGCCATGACTTGATTTGGATCTTTTGTTATATTTTGGTGCACTGTTTTTTGATAATCATTACTATCCCTTGCCTTTTCCTGTAATATTCCCATAATTTGGGGCTCAATTAAAATGAAAATCTTTTTGCTAAACCTCATTGTCCATTTCCTTTTGGATCTTGAATGTCAGGGTGGTATAGAAGATGGTGAAGAACCCAAATCTGCTGCCATAAGAGAACTCCGAGAAGAAACTGGAATAGTATCTGCTGAAATAATTGCTGAGGTTTGTATATTTCTATTCTCCTGTGATCATTTTTTCTGCTCATTTGGTTCCTTCTGCAAATAAGAAAAATGTGCATGTCTGTCTATGAGATTTACAGAAAACAGTGATTTGAGAGTATGTAAAATTGTTGTTACAGCATCCATATGTTTTTGCAGCCATCAAAGTGTCAAGTTTTAACTGTTAACATTGAATAATTTATATCTACACCTTTATGACATTTGATGCCTTCTTTCAGTAACTCTTTTCAACCATGAAATAGTAATAAACTGGACTGTGTATGGGTCGATCTTTTCATACATTAGATTGTGGTTGTGCACTTACAGGTTCCAAATTGGTTGACTTATGACTTCCCTCCAGCTGTGAAGGCTAAAGTTAACCGGGTATGGAGAGGAGAATGGCATGGGCAGGCACAAAAGTGGTGCGTCTTTAGCTGTACTTGTTTTTACAGATGAATACTCACACCAAAAGAAACATTTTACATTTGCTCTTATATTAAGGTTGGTGTACTGACATCATTGTAACCAACGGATAAATGAGTAATTTGTTGCATGTTGCCCATGATGCTTTTCTAAATTATTTTTATTTTTCAATCTTAAGAAAATGCCCCATTAAGTTTTGCCTTCTGATCTCCCTTTTGGTCTCAGAAACGGGAAAAGAAAAGATGTTTTGAAAATTGTTCAGTAACGAAAGTAAAAGTGGTGAATGTGTCGGTACAAAATCAGTTGTTTTCCTTTTCATAATTTGAAGAAACAACACAATTGCATCATTGAGAACTTAGTTGAAGGATATCTTTATGCAAGAACTAATTAGTATATGCTAGAGCATTCTATGATATCATTTGATAATAAGCCTGGAAAAGTCTGCTGGAAACTTACTGGTGAAAACTAATTGAAATCAAACCTATTAAGTCAATGATGAATTTAATCTTAAATTGCTGAATTCACATTTTGGTTGATTAGATTATCAAGTTTCTACATTCTGATGAGCAAGATCTGCTGTGCCTTTTATCAGTATCTTTCTCTATCCTTGGTCTTATATACCTTCTCAGATGTGTGCATGCATATGTTTAAAATACATATAGTACATAATGCAGGTGGGTTGAAATAATGTATTGATATTGGGAATATCGCACTTGGTACTTTCATAGTTCTCTAATTTGCTTTATTTTGGTTTACTTTAAAATTTCAAATTTGTTTAGTTTTCTCGAGTAATGGAATATCTGTATATTTTCCTCTATTTTCCTTATCTGTTAGTAAAGTTGTTTTAGTTAAGAGACTGAGTAGTTGATTTGCTGTCATAATTTTGTTCTCAAAAGGTTAAATCAAAGGATATATGTGGACTTTCTTGGGAGTTCTGAGATACTTTTTATCCTTTTCTCTGCATTTGTCTTCCATATCCACTTCAATTCTCGGTACTATTCACAATTTAGTATTTTAAGTGCAAGGTCGCAACTCCAACTCAGGAGAACCAATATGTAATCATGTGTTCCCACTTCTCACTAAGATATAAACATGAGTTTCTCAAACTCACTAATACTCCATCATGATGTGCCCACTTGGGTCAAAATGTAGGCTAAATAGAGTGGATATTTTACCCATCTAACTTGCTGTCATTCTCCAGTTGCAAGAATATGTTGTTCCTTAGTTGTTTGGTTGCACAGTAAAACATGAAAATAGATTACCCAGACATTTGAACTTAACAATTGCAGGTTTCTTATGCGATTAACTAAAGATGACAGTGAGGTCAACTTAGCCAATGGTGAGGCAGACCCAGAGTTTTCTGAGTGGAAGTGGGCAAACCCTGAAGAAGTTATTGAGCAGGTTAGTTGCAAAATCTTGCTTATCAATGCTAAATTTTGCGAGCACATCTGTTTGAAGGACTCATTGAAGACAATTGAATACAGGCTGTGGACTACAAGAGACCAACATACGAGGAAGTTATAAGAGCCTTCAAGCCTTACTTTAATGGAAGTTCAATATCTGCGAAATGTCAATCGGCTAAATGGTAAATTTTGTGGGTGTGCATTTGTGGTCCTGTTCATTTTCTTAACTCATTTTTACTTGTCAAATTTGGATTTAGTAGCACTTTGCTCTATGTAAATTATTATACACTAGTTAGAACTTCTAATGGGATGCTTGCCTTATTGTAATAAATATAACATTTGTGCAAGTACGTAGTTCCTTTTACTAACATATATAGCTCTTACATGATTGTTGATGTACTTAGAAGTAGGGAATAAAGAAGGAACCAGGGGAGGGGGAATATATCAACTAGGTTGTGGTACCGCATTATAGTATAACATTTACATGTCATTTATGTTCAAATTCTAGACTTTTGAAGCATTTTCCTAAAGTAGGAAAAAAAACTGTTGCTCTAATGGGAGGTTATAATTTGTAATCACTGAAACAGCATTTTTGATTACCTGTAAATTTGTCTCGGGCTTTAGCACTGGTCACTTAGGTCTTATCTCCCATCACTGAAATTATGTTCTCTAATTTAGATAAGTTTTTAGATTTGAGAGTTTTCTTGTTACTTATTGTTATAAAATACTGATGATAGAAGATCACAATTATAATTTGGTGGTTCTATATCAGTACAGTAGAGTTCTCTCACATATGAATAGGTGACCTCAAATGGGACCCACCCCTATGCGAGAGAAGCTCTCTTCACGAAATTGCGATTGCAGCTTCCTTTTAGGTCTATTTGGGTGATTGCTGTTTCCTGATAGGCCTTTTAGTTCCATTTAGATTTAAGGGAATAGAAGGTGGAGGAAATGAGAGGAGAACGGAAGAGGTTTTTCTTAATATTTTTTTTTCTAATAATTATTGTTTTTTATACAAAGAAAGAATAAATAGAGGGATACATGCACTTTTAAATATTTCTGAAGCTTATTTTTTTAATTCTTTCAAATTAGAAGATTTGAATGGAAAGGATAATATATATTATAATTCTTGGCTATTTTGACTAATATTTCTTATTTATTTATTTATTAAATATCTATTAATATCTGAATAAAATATTGTAAAGGCATAATAGTAAAATTATATAATAATATAGACTTAGTTTGGTAATGTTGTGATTTTTTGAGATGTGTTGTACTTTTTTGACTCTTTTAGAATTGCTTTTCAAAATTCACAATAGTAGTGTTTGGTAAAATAAAATAAAAATTACTTTAAGTACGTAAAAGCTACAAAAATAAGTTTGGTTTTATAATGTTGTGATTTTTTTATTAAAAATTAAGGTTATATTAGACTTTTGTATTTTTGAGAGTATAACTCATTTTTTAAAAGCATTCTTAACTTTTAAAAGTCCATGGCAGAAACATTATATTTTTTTTAACAAACATTAAAAAATTGACTTATGTTTTTTATAAGCATAAAACACATTTTTAAAGAGCATTACCAAACCAAGTCAATATCTCTTATCTCCTCAACTCCAAAATAAAAAATGTATCAAATCATTTATTCTCTTTTCATTATTTTTTACTTTCAAATAAGACAAATGATGACTCCAAGTCTCAAATAGATCCTTAGTTTAACAATGTAAGCATTATTTGAATTTATTTTCTCTTGGTTTATCTATTTAAATAAGAAAATATTAGTATCAAATCAGTTGCTTAATTCTTTCGTTTCTCCTTATCTCATCTCAATATTGTAAAAAATGGGTACATAGAGCATGATGGAGTTACAAGTCAGGATATTAAACTATTGGATTAGCATTTTGCTTTACTTTAAGAGTTAGTTTAGTATGCATAAATGATTATTCTATTCTATACATAATTTCATGGAAATAAGTATTTTTTTTCGTTTGGTACGTTTTTAGTCTCATAATACTAATTCCATTTCGGCCATTTTATTCCATAAAAGTACGAAATCCTCAAACTCACCTAGGAGAGTAGGATTGCTGCATTCCTACTTCTATGGAATCGGTTTAGTTCAGGTTAAATGACAAAAAAATCATTATATCACATAAAATAAAATGTTGGATATTATTATAATAATAATATTATTCATAAATAAATAAAATATATTTATTACTTAATTTAGTCAAATGACAAAAATACCTTTCATATCACATTAAATAATATAAAATCAAATAAAAAATTATATAAAAATAATAATAAATCAATTTATTTTAATCAAATGATAAAAATACATTTCATATCATAGTAAATAAAACAATTATAAATAAATAATTAATGTTAAATAAATAAATTAGTTAATAATTTAAACTAAAATATTAATATTAATAAATAATAAATAATAAATATAATTAACAATAAAATAAATATAAGTAATAAAAATGAATAAATAATTAATAATAAATATTATAAATTTTTTTTAAGAAATTTTTATAGTTAATATATTATGTTACAATTTTATTACTTTATAACTGAGGGATATTTTATTAATAACATAATTTTATATTATTTAATATTTAAAAACTGCATAGAAACTAAATAAATAGAATGAAATGATTAATTTCCAATGACGCTACCAAATAATAGAATGTAATGATCATTCAATTTCACCTGCATTCTATTCCTATTTCCTTTCCTATTCTAATTCTACAAAAATCATTTTTATGTACTAAACTATCCCTAAGAGAACTGGTTTACCCATTTGGATCTTACCCCAACTTGGGAGTGAGAGAAGAATTGTAGGTTCTGGTATGCCACTAAAGCTGTTAATGAGCCGAGCTTGAGCTGAGCTTTGGCAAAGCTCGAAGCTCGGCACATCTCATTTTAGACAAGCTCGAGCTCGACTCGATCTTGTTTCAGGCTCGTTAAAAGTTCGTGATCAAATATTCAAGCTCGACTCGACAAGGGCTTTTGAATATTTTTTGAAAATTCTAAAAAAAAATTGTGGGCAAATAGGGTTAAACCTAAGATTATTGAGTAAGTGTTTATGCAAATTACAATTAAACCAAGTAATAATTTATGTTAGTTATATATATATAAATAGATTTATTATAAATGTATATATAAATAATATTAAACTAACTAATTCATAAGTTTACAAGCTGAGTTTTAAAAAATTGAGCTTAGCTCGTTCTACTTACAATAAAGTTCAAGATCAATTCATTTTACTTAATCTGAGCCTTCATAAATTATTGATGAGCTAGTTCGACTTATTGTTACCTATGCCACAAAAGCTTTACCTTGAACTTTGGGATGAGAGAATAGCGTTGGCCGACTACATTAGGTGTTTTAGTATCTTATTTTAGAAGAAAATTAGCGGGTAACTGCATTCTCTAAAGTGGCTTCAATTTTGGGTGGCCTCTGCTAAAAACTTTTCAAAAAGTAGAATATTCCCTTTTCCTTCACAAGCAAAATTATTCTTAATATTGATCAGACTCTTCAAATTACGAGGCTCTCTTCATATATTTCATCTGATTGAGTGAAGCAACTTTTAGCATGCATATTATACATACTCTTTATGGGCCACATACAATATACCAAATCATAATTCATAACTACTTATTTTATGGATTTGACATACATTTTACTAGATTCGTATTCTTTTATATTTTTGAAAAACAAGAGAATAATCTTTTCAAATTTATAGGATAAATTATTTTTATAATTAGATATTTTTGAGAGGGAGAGCATGAAAACTATTGATTTTGAATATTACTCTTTTTGATACAAGACAGGATCTAAATTCGTATTTTATTGGATCTAGGGTGTATTTGGTGTGTGAGCAGAGAATTTTGTAATATTATTTTATTTTTAAGGTAATATTTTATCCGAAGCAATTATACATTCTATTATAGAAGATACTATTTATTGAGTTTTTTTTTAATTGAGGGCTCTCACGGTATTTGTTAAAATGATACAAATAATCTTTTTTGTAATATAAATTAAAATGTTTGGACATAATTTTAATAATATATCTTAACAAATATTTTTAGAGCATGTTAAATAAGCTCTTATTATTTTAGACATTATTCATGGAATTGATACATTTTCACACTGGTGAATTGTAATGGATTTGAAAGTGGAGTATTGTATTTTGTATTAAGCAAATCAAAAAATGGATGGTTTATTATTAATCGAAACGGAGATATAAATTAGTTGAAGAACACATATCTTTAATAATATTTAATATTTAATAATTAAAAATTATATATATAATTTATATATTAAATAACGTTGAAATTATAATTAATTATTGTGATAAATATTATTAATTTTTTTATATAATTTTAACAAGTTAACTAGTTAAAAAAATTTGTATATTATTTAGAATTATTTAACAAATGAAAAAAACATTTATTTAGTATAATATATATAATTGTTAAAATTTAAATTCTTTTAAAATTATAAATATTTATTACCATAATTATTTACAATAAATAATACAACATTAAAAACTCATTAAAAAAAATTTCCTCTTACCTAATCCAATAATTCCGGTCAAAGGAAGTGATTGAAAGGAGAACCGTCGAAACAAGGCCATGGGCATCCAATTCTGAGACCCAGAAACATAAATTTGTTTTACACATGGCTCGAGCTGGCTTCAAAATCTTATCTTCAACTATCTTCAGCAACTTTTACTGTCACTATAGTCTATAAATATTCATTCACCTCACAAAATTGTCATATTACCATCTTCTGCAACGAGAAACAACACCGACAAGAGCAAGAATATGGGAAGGAGCACAAGATCCATCATTCTTACAGGCTTAAATTAATGCCTAATTACAGAGAAACCTTCCGTGGACCATAGAAAGGTCAGTCATACCCTCAAATCCCAATTATACATTCTTTACATTTTCTGTCTTTCTGTGTGGAAGATAAAGAAGATAAAGCCCGCACTTTGAGACTAGTTGCCGACTTGCAGTATTGCTGTAATGTGTTCTGTCTTTTTCACAGAACTAACGGTTGTATAATGTTTTAATTGTTGATCACCTTTGGATCATTCTTATTCCATTTGTTTATCTTTCTCTCCCAGTTTCCTGTTTCTGCAGTTGCAAATTTTGACTTAGTAAAATTCTTTTTATGTGATCAGTTATGACAACTTGACAAGTTGAAATTTTTAGCTTCCTTGTATTTATATATATATATATATATTTTGTATATATAGAAGATATGGCCAAGCTTGAATTTGATCAATTCCTACCCTTTTATTAGATTTCACGGTGCCTGGGACGAATCTCTCTTCTGGGTATCATTTTTCGCAGAGCAGCAACAAGGTGTTTATCTGAATTCCCCTTTCTTTTGCTACATATTATTTTAATGTCTTTGTGATTTCTTATCAAGTATACATGTTTTGCTTCTTAATAATTTCATAAGCTTTTTCAGATATAAAATTGCAGATCTGCTTCATAAGACTAAGTTTATTTATCTTTCATAAATTTTCTACGTGTTGAGGACCCAAAAATTTACTTCAATATTGGAGTTGGTTTGATGCATCTTCGTTGACCCCCATCTCTCTCTTTCTCTCTGATTTGGAGCATCGTTGATAATCAAATAGAGGAGAGATGATATATGCTTGTGATGATTTGATTTTGGATTTTAACTTTTTCCAGGAACCTGTTGGCAGTTAGAAGTTTGTTTAGCATTTATTTTACAATTATTTAGGTTAGCTGATGTGTGAATTTCTCTGGAGATTCTTGTATCATACTAGAGTCCCTTATCAAGAATTGATGGAATATTGATAGATGTGGATTTACTATGATCTATTGGTTTAAGCTTCTAGGTCAATTGGCATCAGAGCATATTGCCATGTCTTTCCACTTGCATGTTCTGAACCTTCCTCCCAACATATCTTCCTTGTCCTTTCCTCTGATTGATCCTGCCAGTATCTTTTAAATGACATGAACTTTCCAAAAATTAAAGGAATTGAGCATGAAAGCTATTTAAAAACAATAATACACTATGCTTCCTTGGTGCTTGAGGTGAAAATGTGGTGATATTTTCTTTTTTCTTTTTAACCAATCAGTTTATTTTGACTGCTGATGAGTTATCTAAATAAATATCTGCTTGTTCCTTGGTTGTTATCTATGATGCTTTTTTTTTTTTTTTTTTTTTTTTTCAATTTTGTCATTACTGTATTTTTGTATTTATATAGTCTTTAGGAAAGCTACCAATATACATTTGAATGTCATCTTATTTCTCTAAGGTAATTTGTGAAAAAAGGTTATGTACATTATTCTAGATGGTCTCATCTTTATTACAGTTCTTATGTATGATCTACTATATAGATTGCACCAAATATGTATATCTTGAAAATTTTCACCCCTTGAACAATTTGTTCTAATGGCACTTTATTCTTCTATATGCAGCAGTTGACAGCAGGTTAAAAAATCAAGTATGCCTGTCTTATGCGAACTTTTTGGTAATAATTTACTCATTGGTTTTTAATGAAGTTTTCTTATAAGGAATTTATTTCACTCAGATTATGCTTGACAAAGATTTTTTCACCGAGTATGGGGAGGCAAGTCAATATGAAATTCAAGAAGTAGTGGGGAAAGGTAGCTATGGTGTTGTTGCATCTGCAGTTGATACTCACACTGGAGAGAAGGTAGCTATCAAGAAAATGAATGATGTCTTTGAGCATGTTTCTGATGCTACCCGTATTCTACGAGAAATCAAGCTCCTTAGGCTGCTTCGTCATCCAGATATAGTGGAAATAAAACATATAATGCTTCCTCCGTGTAGAAGAGAATTTAAAGACATTTATATTGTTTTTGAGCTGATGGAGTCTGATCTTGATGAAGTCCTCAAAGTAAATGATGATCTAACTCCTGCACATCATCAATTTTTTCTGTACCAGCTCCTGCGAGCTCTAAAATATATACATACAGGTTGATCCTATTGCCACAATGTGCTATAGTTGAATTTTATTTAAATATACTTCTCTGACCATTGGTTTTAATTTATGCAGGAAAGGTATTCCATCGAGATCTGAAACCGAAAAATATTCTTGCTAACTCAGATTGTAAGCTGAAGATTTGTGACTTTGGGCTTGCTCGTGCATCATTTAGTGATGCTCCATCTGCTATATTTTGGACAGTATGTTATTTTTTGCTATAAAAATTATGCCATATTATTTTTCTTTAATCATTTGGTCATGAATTATAGCATACTTTAGATTTATTTCCACATAGCCATTATATTGCTAATTGTACCTACTTTTGCCTAGGACTATGTGGCAACTCGGTGGTATCGTGCTCCTGAACTCTGCGGCTCTTTTTTCTCCAAGGTTACTGAAATAAACATGATTTATCCTACAAAATCATGTTTGATACCTAAGTAGTTAAATTATGTCATATTCTGTCCTGGAAAGAATAACATGTATCGAGAATTATGTGTGCGTATAAAGTTAGCCATTTGGTACTATTCATGCATAATGTGGAGATTTTTTTACTGTTTCATTCCTTGCTGATGTTGAGTTTGCAAAGATAGTTTCTTGATCTTTACAGGAAACCATTTTGTGGGGAGCATGATCACCTGAACATTTAAAGGAATCTGGCAGTTTTCTGTATTGTGCACTCCAAGAGAGCTAGCTGACTTTATAGTTATTGAAATAATACTGAAATTTTTCATAGAAGACTGAGATAATAGTTTGACCAAAACAACTTAAAGAAAAGGGTATGATTATATTGTGGATCTAAGCACTATGTCCTAACTGAAAATTTGATATCATTACCACATCCCTCTTTTCTGTTACCAGAGACAGCTTTTTCCCTTTGCATTTTCAGTTCTTTATGAACCTTATTTCAAAAATTGCTGTACCAAATCATCAATTTTGGTATTTGTTTTGTTTGTTGACTTGGTCGCTGGTGTTTCCATCAAGAGAGATGCCAGAGCCACTGACAGTTTTCCTTGTTGATTTCAGTAGGCCATAATTACCTGACATTTGCTTGTTTCTGGTTGAAGTCACACTTCCACTACATGGAGAACAGAGAAAAAAGCACTTAGCTATTACGCTGATCTATGGAACCTGTATATAGGGTACTTTTTCTTATACCTATGATAGATTCATATCCTAGACCACCCTGAACTCACCGTCATTCATCACAACCTGAACCAAGAATTTATCGCCTTAATGGGATTATTTGTTGTAATCTGCACCATTGTTTTTCTGATTGATAAATAATTAAATGAAAGTTTACTGCCTTTTGTGGTTAATTGTAGTTTATGCCAAATTTTAACTGTATATGCTTTTCATTTGCAAGTAGAAGAACTAAATGAATAAGGAGATACTTTATTAGCATAGATAACTTTCAGAATTGTTAAACTTCAAATGTTCTGTTCTTGTTGAGCCGAGGTGATGGCATCCAGAAAAATGCAAAGAAGCTGTGACCTAGATTTCCTCTCCTAGTGTGTGCGTCTATATCTTTGGAATCATGTCATTAGTTAACCTTTTCTTTTTTCAGCTGTTCTGGTTTCGGCTTAGGAGATTACTCGGTTGTCATAATCTTTTTATTGCTCTTGTTTGTCAATTTGTTGACTTTTAGTCCCATCTGATACCTGGTAATGAATTGTTGCTTTTGCAGTATACCCCTGCTATAGATATTTGGAGCATAGGATGCATATTTGCAGAAATGTTAACTGGGAAACCTCTATTTCCTGGTAAGAACGTGGTGCATCAATTGGATCTCATAACTGACTTGCTGGGCACACCTGATGCTGAATCAATTGCCAGGGTATGCTAAGTTCACCATCAATTTAGTCAGTATTAAGAGGAACTCAAACTGCTTTGCAATTGCTACCTCTCCTGATTATCCTAATAATTGATAATTCTGATTTCTAATAATTGAGTTCGAAAAACACCTGCAGATTCGAAATGAGAAGGCTAGACGATATTTATATAGCATGAGGAAAAAGCCGCCCATTCCGTTCTCACAAAAATTTCCCCATGCGGACCCAAAGGCTCTTCGTTTACTTGAGTGTTTACTAGCATTTGATCCTAAAGATCGTGTATCTGCTCAAGAGGTAAGATTCAGTAAACTCAATTATTTAAGTCGATATGTTTTAATTGTAAATTCTATGCAACTCTTTGCTCCGGCCAAACCATGCTGTATACTGTTGCTCTCTTTCTCTCTCTTTATATATGTACATATATACATATATTTTATATATGGCTGATGTTTTCTTAAAGCTGCTGAAACTTATTTTCTTTATTTATAGGCATTAGCTGATCCATATTTTTATGGATTAGCGGATTTGGCCACTGAAACTTCCAGAAAGCCCATTTCGAAAATTTGAATTTGAGTTTGAAAGAAGGAGATTGACAAAAGAAGATGTAAGAGAACTAGTCTATAGAGAGGTACGACAAATTATCATGCTTGATGCAATTGCCTAATTGTAAACATTCTTTTGATGAAATCCTCTTAAGTAAATGTTTATTTGGTTTTTCTTTCTTTTTTTGTCTCTTTTTCCTTTGAAAAAAAAGATTTTAGAGTATCATCCACAGATGCTGCATGAGTATCTTGAAGGTGCAGACCATACTGGATTTATGTATCCAAGGTAAGGGATCCCAATACTGTACTTCTGCTTAAAACTTCTGCTAACCATTAACTAGCTAATGCTACTAGGAATCAAGATATATTGAGTGTACTGCATATATATATATATATATATATATATAGTGTTCAATGTGCTTGTTTTAGGCTGATGTTATCCCACGCTCTGTAAACATGCTCGTTTCTTGTATAAATTTCGGATTTTCGCTACAAATTGTGAATGGGGGATGCTTTCGTTGTTATTTTTGAAAGATATGATATATATAGATATAGTTCTAAAACTTAAAAAAGTAAGAGCATTCTCAAAATTCAGCTAGAATCTGTATTCTTCAGAGTATCGGTAGTAAGAAGCAGGCATTTCTAGCTACTGAACAAATTGTAGGTTGATCATAAACAGTAGGTCTTGTCAGGAGGAACATGTATGAGCTAATTGCATTTGAGTGACAGTATGTGTACAATCATTGACTTAATGCCTAACCTAACCTTATTGGCAACCCAGTGGAGTTGATGGGTTCAAGCAACAATTTGCACATCTTGAGGAAAATTTCAGTAAAGGTGAAAGACGCACCCTACATCAAAGGAAGTATGCCTCCCTCCCCAGGTAACATATGTGAGATATTATTTTGAACTTTATCTAATGTCGATGCTATTTGATTTTCCTCACGTTTCTTACATTGAACAACCATCTCTTAAACAGGGAGAGGGTGTGTGCATCTGAGGATGAGGTGATTGACAAAAACAATTTCTATCAGAAGAAAACTGCAGCTTCTGCTGCTTATGGAATCCTTTGGAGTCCCCAAAAGTCGGTGGATGTGAAATATGGTTGCAGAGATGCATATGCGATGCAGAATGGCTTTCACAAATCAAGCTATGATGTTCATAAACTGGTGAGGACTAATAGCATTGGTTCTTCTAAGTGTGTGGTAGTAATGAAAAAGGATCATGAGGTAAGTTTCCTATGCCCAGAATATCAAGTTATCAACTGAGGTTCAATATTCTTTTCCTTTATGATATAGCTGTAGCCTTTTGGTTGCTTGCATTCTGTACTCTTATCATGGGATTGTATTAGAATGCAAGCTTCACATGTCGGAACATAAATAGTAACTCTGAATTCTTCCTGTTACCTTTCAGGTAGAATTTATTGCAGATTAAAACAGAGATCGCCATGATTATTTTGTCATAAAAAATAGCAGCTCCACACAGCTGATATCACACTCCTGATTGTATTGATTACTAGCAGGGATGACATTTCTCCATGCTCGAGTACAACATGCACCTCTATTCTGAAGAATAGCTAGCTGGTTTTACAAGTGACTTCTATCTAAATATTACTATATATGCACTATGTCATTATGGTCCTTGTTATTTCTCTTTCAATGATGGCTACGGTTGATCAATGATCGGCAGAAACGTTAATTGAATGTTTTTATTACATCACTCACTTATCTTTCCAGCCCAGCTCAAATTTATTTTAGTATTCCTAATGTCTGTCATTGACTTTCGTGATATTATTGGTGGGTCCTGCAGCAAACGCTTTTCTTATGTTTGAGAATTTTTTAATCCATCAAAACTGATCAGTTGCTCACCCCTTAATCCCATTAGAAAAGGAGAATAAGGTTTGGTTAACTCTCCATTGTGTAATCCTTTAGGTGACTAATGCTTCCTAGGCATTGGACAAATCAACAAGTAAACATGTAAAAGTTAATTAGTTTGAAAATCTGTTTGGTTGCAGTTGTTGGTGCAGCATGTGTGGTGAGAAAAGGTAAAAAAATTTAATACACAAATAACAGTCTCTATGTAGCACTACAGTACAAAACACTTGACAAAGGAAAGTACTGTAATCTCATCAACTGCCATGAAATACATTTGACAAACTGGCTCAATTTAAAGTCAAAAGTGCGTCTCAATAATCAAGCACATGTGACAAACTAATACATTTCTTTTTTGTTTGTGAAATCAACAATTTAGAAATTTGTGTTGTATTTGATTTTAGAGGAACGTGGATCTTCGAAAATAGCTTCTCGTCAACAAAATGCCAAAAATTTGAGCATAAAATAAAGGGGCTCAATTTGAAATCAAAATTGCTTCTCAGCAAATATGACAAACTAATATAATTCTTTTTTGTTTGCGAAATCAATATTTTAGAATTTTGCGTAGCATTTGATTTTAGAGGAAGGTGGATCTTCGAAACTAGTTCTCCATCAACAAAATGCTAGAAATTTCAGCATAAACAAAGTGGCTCAATTATCAAGCAAATGTGATAAATTAATACAATTCTTTTTTGTTAGTGAAATCAATATTTTAGAGGTTTGCATTGCATTTGAGTCTAGAGGAAGGTGGATCTTCGAAAATAGCTCCCCACCAACAAAATGTCAGAAATTTCAGCATAAAACAAAGTGGCTCAATTTAAAGTCAAAATTACGTCTCAATAATCAAGCAAATATGACAAACTAATACAATTCTTTTTTGTTTGCGAAATCAACATTTTAGAGGTTTGCGTTGCATTTGATTTTAGAGGAAGGTGGATCTTTGAAAATAGCTCCCCATCAACAAAATGCCAGAAATTTCAATAACCAACAAGAAAGAAAAAAGAAAAAGATCAGCACTTCTTCTTGGAAGATAGCTTTCCTTCTAAAGTTCATTTGGATTGGATTCAGAAGAAAACAGTTGAAATATTTTCAACCATATCAGTTTGTCAATAAAGCAATCACAAAATGGACTCAATCACACAAGCAGACTCCAACATTCCTTATTGGCTTTACATGTCTTCCAGTATCTCTTACAACTATCACTCAGAAATCTACAATATTCATCTTTCAATGCACTTTCCATCCTGCCTGCTACCCACTTCCATCAAGTTGTCCAAGAGAAACCAGGTGTGCCATGTATTGCTGCAACAATGTATATTATAACCATAAGAAAAATAAGAGTGACTGGCAAATATTTTATGTTAAAGCAGGCTCAACTAGCAGACTAAACTTTCCAAAATCTTCAATCAGATACTTTGCTAAAACAGAAAAGAATTGTAATAATTTTGTGAGCCATTGGCATGTGCATAGGTAAACTCTTTTGAGCACCAAGCAAGTTTCATTTGTTTGAAGCATGCATTATAATGTGGCTGAAAGTTTTTCTCTTAGGTTTGGTCAAGTCCACGACTTGGTTCATCTTCCAACAAACCTGGAGGACATGTAGAATACAATACATTTGGAAAATGCAGTTAATGATATTAAGAAAATGCAGCTAATGAAATAATCGAGAGTGCCAGAAAATGCCGCAATCTATTTGTTCCAATGATGTTCAGGATTTTCCATTGTGTCGAAGTAGTTATTCAACTAGCTTTGTTGATACTGTTCTATTCTCTGATGACGACCACAATCTAAAACTTAAACTTCCATTGAGTCATTTGAAGTTAGATAATACACAATCCTTGCCACTTAAATCAACCCCAAGTGGACAAGTTTACTACTACTATTTGAAACTGGAGACGAGAAATGGAGAGGATATCAGTCTGTATCTCAATCAAATTAATTAGACTTAGTTGGATAGTAACACGAATCATTACAAATATCCATGCTCAAGAACAGGAAAAAAAGTGCTTCCATTGTGAGCTAAATCCCACTACCCTTTATAAGAAACAAGTTGTTCTATTACGAGCTAAAATCCCAATATCCTACATTATGTCGTACATGGCCTGTTTCTCCCCAGTTCAAGAAAAAAAAAAGGGCAAGTACACTTACCTATCAAATGCAAGATAATTTTAAAAAAATGATGGGGATAATTGTTACAATGAAGAGAAGGTTGGGTAAGTAGAGGCTATAGAAGGATGTTGTGTAACTTACTGCATGATATGCATATGGAGACTTCCCTTGCCGCTCAAAGTGTTTAGCCATGATGCAGAACTCAATTGGACCCCAATCTTCTGCTTCAAAGCAGTTGCCAAGTGCAGCTTTATATAACTACAACAAAATAAAATTTCATTATCATTCATAAGACTAGTAATAATGAAATTTTAAAAAGGTAATGAAAGACCTTGGCTGTGTCTGTTAGAAGCTCAGTTCCAGCTGGGTAAGATGCATAGAATTGATCTGCTCTAGAATATCCAGCCCTAGTTCTGCAAACCAGAAGCCCATAACCCACCAAGACAAGAACAACACAGATTAACATGATTACAAAACCCAGATGAATACAGGCATTTAATGGACGAGGTTTACTAACGTGTTGCTAGTGTAAGCATAGCTCAAAACAGTAGCAAAACAATAGAACCCAGTATAGGACACCAATATTCTGAACTTTTGAATCTTCAATATTTCTTTGAACCCATCATAGACCCTCATAATTGATGTTTTCAAGTGGAACTGAAGTTGTCTTCACTGAAACACATAAGCAAACAGTTGGTGTGCAAATATCATTAACAAACCCCATCATCTCCTAAAATATATTATACCCAATCCTAGTTGGAATTCAAGTAGAAGAATAGAACAACAGATGTAATTAGCAGGGACTTGCCTGTGGATATGTCTAAAAATGGTTGCAGATCGACACGACGTCGTATACAGCAATAGAGAGGATTGCATTACCTAAAACTAAATATGGCATTTATACTAATAGACCTTTCAACCAGAATAAGGACACTTTTTATTTTACAGTTGCTTAAAAGGCGTTTAAACGATAAACAATTAAATTAAGTTTTGAATTCATAAATTTATATAAATAATTCCACAAACTTTTTAAATCTAGTCTAAATTACAATTTTGTTTTCATAATTTGACCAAAAATTTAATTTCGTTCTTATATTTTAGAAAATTTTAATGTAATGTTAAAATTTTGAAAACTATTATGTCATTATTAATTGTTAGATTTAAATTAATAAAAAATGACGTATTAAATGGATATATTATAAAACATGAATAAATTGTATAAGATAATATTTAAGTGACGTCTTAAATAGATATTACGACACATAAATAAATTATATAAGATAATATTTGTCACTTTAATTTTCTGGTCAAATAATAAAATTAAAATATACAGCCTTACTTATTATTATGATATATAATTTGAAATTCATCATGATGTCAATTTTATTACCTAAAGTTATGTACCATATTTATTTCTTATCTTGACTTATAAAAGATCTATTCCCCTTTATGTTTGCAATTCTATTTTTACCACATTCTATTTATTGTTAACATTTAAAAATTTAAGAGAATTTTTTAATTAGTGTCTCAAAGGCACTTGATAAAATATAATAAACGTGAGTTTTAAAATTTGAAACATTTTAAAATTAAAAAATTATTTATTAAGCAGCACTGAAATTATGGTAAATTATTATAATTAATAATACAAAATTTTTATATTTATCACCTTAATAATTATCTCATTAACAATTATTAGAAAAATCCAATTGTAAAATATTCTTGTGATTCCTTACAAATAAATATTTTTTTTCTTCCCTCGTTCATCAAGCTGTCAATTTAAAATTGATTTAAGTTTATGTATCCAAGAAGAAGAGTAAGAAACACGAGATTCCTCTTTCTTAGAACAAAGTCAATTTAAAATTGATTTAAGCAAGGATTTATCATTGTTGAACACAGACTGCCTTACCCAGAAGAATAGTGATGATGGAGGAGCCTAAGAAAACCAACTGCCGGAACCTCAAGCTGCTCCTCCTTCTCCTCTTCTGCTTCATTCACTTCCATATCTCAGCTTCATCACTTTCTTCTACAACCTCAAGCCCTTCATTCCCTAGTGGAGCTCTTCCTACCAAATCCGGTTACCTCACTGTCAATCGGACAACTAACTCCGCCATTTTCTACACATTCTATGAAGCTCAGAACTCAAGCTCGTCACTTTCCCAAACCCCACTTCTCATTTGGCTCCAAGGTGGACCTGGCTGCTCCTCCATGATCGGCAATTTCTTTGAGCTTGGACCATGGCGGGTCAGTTCTAACAAAAACAAAAACAAAAGTGAACACCATGTAGTACTCGAGCAGAACCCTGGTCCTTGGAATCGAATTTTCGGCGTACTTTTTCTCGATAATCCAATTGGAACTGGATTCAGTATTGCATCGACCCCAGAAGAAATCCCAAGAGATCAATTCTCTGTTGCCAAGCACCTTTTCACAGCGATCACTAGCTTTATTGAACTTGACCCAGTTTTTAAGTCTCGCCCAATTTATATTACAGGGGAGAGCTATGCTGGCAAGTATGTTCCAGCAATTGGGTATTACATATTGAACGAGAATACCCAATTGAAGGTTTCTCAAAGGGTGAATTTGGCTGGTGTTGCTATAGGAGATGGTTTGACTGACCCAGTTACTCAAGTTGTAACTCATGCTGCGAATGCTTACTTCATAGGGTTGATTAATGAGAGGCAGAAGAATCAATTGGAGAAAGTTCAATTAGAGGCAGTGAAGCTGACCCAGACAGGGAATTGGAGTGCAGCAACAGATGCAAGAAACAGGATCTTGGATTTGTTGGAAAACATGACAGGATTGGCCACTTTGTATGATTATACAAAGAAAGTTGGTTATAGAACTGATTTAGTTACTGAATTCTTGCAGAACACGGAGGTGAAAAATGCATTGGGGGCGAAAGAATCCATTATTTTTGAGGAATGCAGTGATGTTGTGGGGGATGCATTGAACGAAGATGTGATGAAGAGTGTCAAATACATGGTGGAGTTTTTGGTGAGTAAAAGCAAGGTGTTGTTGTACCAAGGTCAATATGATTTGAGAGATGGTGTTGTTCAAGTTGAAGCTTGGGTGAAGACAATGAAATGGAATGGGATTGGTAAGTTTCTGAATGCAGAAAGAAATATTTGGAAAGTGGATGGAGAGCTTGCTGGGTATGTGCAAAAATGGGAGAGTTTAACTAATGTTGTGGTTTTGGGAGCTGGGCATATTTTGCCAGCTGACCAGGCAGTGCATTCCCAGGCAATGATCGAAGACTGGGTTTTGGAAAGGGGCTTGTTCAGCAATCTGCAGGAAAAGAAGCTATCACCAAAGTCTTCATTTTAAAGTTAGTTTTGTTTACCACTTGATGTTGCTGTAAAATTAGTAACTAAAACCATGGAATACATCTGACATTGTAATTGTCTATGTTACCAAGGCAGTGAATAAATTATGAAATTCCACTTTATTTTGAAGCAGAAACTGTATTGTGTAGGCCTATCAACGAGAAATATATGGCTTGTACAGCAGGCATGGTCTGAAAATTTAAGCTTGACAATGCGTCTGACTCAATTATAATTGCCTTCTTTAGCTGGTCGATTCCAACACAATTTAGTTTGAGGAATATTTCAAAACTAATTGTTAGAAAGTGAGTGATGCCAGTCTCAAACTATTTGTAAAACTGTTGGGATACAGTAATTTCTTCATTGAAAGATAATGATGCCAATATGTCGTCACTCACCAGCTGGCATATAGCTTATTTTTCAGGCATGTTCTTACAAATTTTGTTGTTATTATTTATTGAATTACTACTATATATAGTAGGTCCTAGTGAGGTAATATGTTAAGTTCATGATCGTTATTAGGTACACTTTGTCCCTGACCTTCAAGGCAAGCTGCTTGTTTTTGCTTCAGTAGATGGATTGATATTAATGGAGATGTCAATAACGATGATCATCTGGAATCAGTGAGTGCAGCATTCGACATTTCGGTACCATTCAACTTTCAAAATCAATTTACTAAATGCATTTTTTTTTTCTATTTTAATAGAAATGATATATTGAAATTAAAAAAAATTGAGATTAACATATATAATGTATTGCTATTAGGGAAAACACTAGAAAAATAGAGAATAATGTAACTAAATGTAAGTATTTATGAATATTTTGAGTCAAAAAAATTATTTTATGAATATTTTGAATGAAAAAATTAAAATTTTTACTTACTGTTAATTTTTGATACTTTGAAAATAAGATCACGACTTTTTAATAATTTCTTCTAAATTTATTATCAAAACTATTATTTTTTTACTCATTAGAAGAGGAAGAGTATTAAAATTTAAAATATTCAAGATTTTGAAATACAAATTTTAAAATAATATGATGTGAATTATATGAAATTTATAGTCGGTCTCATAATGAAATTAATTCACCCCATCAATTTACAAAATGAAAGTTTTTCATAGGAATCTTTATAGAAATTGAAGTTTAACAGAAAGAAAGAGAAGAGAAATATTATAATTATAAGGTGCTTGACTAGTTTTACCTGGCATGACCTACCACGTTCATTTTCCAGACTGCTTCGGCTTCACTTTGATGGGATGGAGGCCAAAGAAACCAAATCCCTCGAGCTCCTCCTCTTATTCTACTTCTTGCACTTCCATATATCAGCTTCATCGTCACTATTTTCTTCAACCTCAAGCTCTCCATTTTCCAGTTAAGACCTCCCCACCAAATCTGGCTACCTCACTGTAAACCAGACCACTAACTCTGCCATTTACTATGCATTTTATGAAGCTCAGAACTCCAGTACACCTCTCTCCCAAACCCCACTTCTAATTTGGCTCCAAGGTGGCCCTGGATTTCCTTCAACTCACATATTTCATGTCCCCTTTGTAACTCTTCCTGCATAACAAGTAATGTACTCGATGACACATTGTAGCTGGAGTTCATCCAAGGATATGCAGGAGTAATTAGGGGCATTAAATGTTTCCTATCATTGAAATTTCTTTTGGGATCCTGAAAATCCTGAAGCCCTTTCTTCAATAGGGCCTAGCATAATTGGATTAGGCCACCTCCACTGGGAATATATTTTGAAGAACCTAGAGAACAGCATGCTAGCCAGTGCATTTGGATAAAGCTGGCAAATGCAAGCAACAAGCAGTGTCCAGTTTATACCACCAAGGAATCCAGCAACATCGAATAAACCCCTCTGCACTTTGCCCAAAATCTTATTAGTCTCAATGTGGTGCGGAAATTCTGAATATTTGGGTTCAGATGCGAAATCTGCTTGGTAACTCTGTATCCATTAAGACTCAAGACAGACCGCTCATTTATAACTTGTAGAACATATTTATCTGAAATTTGACAAATGTCTAAGACTCCCAAGTCTTCAGGAATAACCCAGGTCTCCAAATTTGCAAACAGAAGATCAATGGAAACCCCATTGAACTTAAATTTCATAATAGGTGCACGGGCATCAGGTACAGGCCGCAAATCTTCTATTTCTGGCATCTCCATGACCATCCTATGCAGTTCACCAAAAAATTCTTCCTGTAGAAAATTATCAAAAAGTAAATATCAGTAACAATTTATGAAGTTAGCAAGTTTACAAGTCAAACAACTTTTTCTTATATATGGGGAGCTCAGATAGTGCATTTCTAGTGACAACTTGCTCAACACATAGCATGTCTATATCTGCACCAGGGCAATGCACCTATTCACAGACAAAGAAAAACGGACAATTATACAATATTGAAAAAATTGATAGAAATAGGAAACGAAATAATCTTGATGTATGCAAGTTGTAATCTTGCCGAATCTCTTTGCCTCGGTGACATTTCTGACCCATGTTTTAACAATCTGTTAAGAATGGCGTAACCTACAGTGTTAGAAATTTAACACAAGAAAAACCCAAAAAAGAAAAGTATAAATTATTGTTCAGAGACAGAAATCTACTTGATCTAAACTACACAGCACTTCCTCCCTTCTGACAGCTTCTTCCTTACTTTCATAAGATCTAGAGTCTTCCAGAAACTGGTGAAACAAGCCAAAATTAGATATAAACAAGCAGAAGGAAAAAAAAAAATTTCTTTTTGTGTCACATAGAATGACCATTGACATAAAAAAAATGTCATGCAATGCTTTTCCTTCTGTAAACTTAATTATAACCCCAGAAATCAATTCAATGTATTACTGTAATGTACCCAAGAAGTCGATGACTATCCAAAACATTGAACATTGAACACTAATGGATAAAATTAATAATCCAGATCAAAACACAACAATTTTACACCCAGCTTGATTGAGAATGTAGAAAAATCTTATAATTTATTAAGAAACCAAACAAGATTGATTCCTAGTAATGATTTATTTCAACTCAGACCAACCCAGAAAACACATAATTTATGAGAAGAAAAACTGCATATAATTACTAAACTAGCCTTTTCTAATTCATGGGTGTTGATCACATCCAACTCAGAAGGTCCGAAATAGTAATTGGCTCCCACAACCCACCTTATGGAACTTTACCGGAATTAGGAACCCCATGATTACTTGTTCTCTTACACAGTCATTTACAACAATGTATAAATTGATTCTAGAAACAGAACTGGAATTTCTCTATTTGTAACTAAAAGCCTAGCTATCAATTTCCTCCGATTTCCTTTTCTATTCTCTACCTATTCTCCAATTGATGAAAACAACAAAAGATGTGAACCAAACATCGAACAATAACATAGTAATAAGTAATAACCCAATGAATATGTTTCCCAGAGAGGATTCGAGGAAGAAGCCGTTCTTCATGAGGCGGACTCTTTGCGAGAATCAGTCGCAGATGACTGTGTAATAAAATTTGGATGTTCGAGCAGCCGGTAGAATAGGACTTAAGAAGAGCACGAATTAATTCTGCAGCGTACATGGAATTCCAACACATGGCAGTGACCGACTTTCGAAACTCTGAGGATAATATTAATTTTTTTTAAAGTACGGGGGACAAAATTGAATTTTTAGTTAAATTATATAAACTGAAAATGTAATTTAACTATTATTTTATTTCCAACACATGGCAGTGACCGACTTGCGAAACTCTGAGGATGATATTAATTTTTTTTAAAGTACGGGGGACAAAATTGAATTTTTAGTTAAATTATATAAACTGAAAATGTAATTTAACTATTATTTTATTTCCAACACATGGCAGTAAACTGAAAATGTAATTTAACTATTATTTTATTTCCAACACATGTGCAAGGGTCACACAGAAATTATAGTAAATTACTTAAATCTTTTGTACATTGTGATGATATTATACAAATTTTTCTTTTATTTTTAAAACATACATATATTTATTTTAAAATTTAAAAACAAGTTACAACTTAATCTAAACTTTAAATATTTAAGAAAAAATATTTATACAATTTTTTATGATATAATTGTTAGGATATACATATAATTTTTATCATTACTAAACTAATTTAACATTGTATGATTTTATTAAATTTAAAATAAGATATAAAATAATTACCATTCTTTATGGTAAAACAAGTAAGTTTTCCAAAATACAGTAAATTTAAAGAATATGAATTTATTAGTGTAAATTTTAAAAATATTTATTTTTGTATTTTATATTTTTTAGTTCTTTTATTATTATGAATTTAATTTTTTTATATCTTATTCAAAATAAATAATAAATGATTAATTCAATAATTTTAAAGGTGTGGTTATCTTTTAATAAAAATACAATAAGGGTATTTTAGATATTTTATCTTACCTTAAAATTTAATAGGAGAGGAAGAAGGTCTGTGTAATATAAGGATAATGCAATCAAGGTTGGAGTTATTTACTCCAAAAATTATTATGAGATAGACTCATAACTTCATAATGCTATGTGTAGATAGTGCCGCCAATGCTTTATTACATTTTTATTTTTAAATAAACTTCTAAGAATTTTTAATAAAAAATTCATAAGTAGGATTTGTAATAAAAATTACATTATAAGTATATATAACCAAGAAATTGACCTAGTGGTAAAAAATATGTACTTTATTTATTAACTTTCTAAATTCGAACTTTCTCAGTTCAGAAGGTTTGAGTATATAATACCAGAATAATGTAGATTGGTTGATTAAGTTACTCAAAATTTATTACAATATATTACTCTCACTAGGATCATGAATTCAATTTATTCATGTAGTTAATTTTAAACTAAAAATTAGTATTTTACCCAATAAGGTGTGGTTCAAGTGATAAGGCAAGCTTGAGCTCAGTGGTTGAGGGGTCTCTGCAATATCAGGGGTTTGAGTCCGTAGGAAAACACATTAGGCTCACACCCAAAGGGTGTGCGGATACTCTTGGAAAAAAAAAACTGAAAAATACAGTATTCTTTCTGTAACATACACACATTCCTCAGAGAAAAAAAAAGAAAGGACAACATACCATGCCCAACAAGGTATATTCTGGTAAGGCATGCTTGAGCTCAGCAGTTGAGGGCATTTGCAATGTCAGAGGTTCAAGCCTGCAGGAAAAATGCTTGTGAGGAGAGATAACCACGAACCCTGAATGAGTAAGCTCACACCCTTTGGGTGTGGGTGTAACATCCTCAAAAATAATACTTAATTTAAATTATAATAAGTTGATAATTGAGATTTATAGCAAAATTGATTATTGAGATTTATAAATTTAAGTAGTAAGTTATATGTATTTCCTAAAGTATAGAGTTATGTATATTGGTATAAAATACCTATATATGTATAAGAAGGAATACATAAAATAACAAATTGGGACAAGTGTTAGAAAATGGACTAAAACCGTGAGCTACAAGGGGGGAAAAACAATAAAATATGAAAGCTTATACAAGAAGGAGGCGTTGGAAGAGTAAGGAAATAATAAAATAAAACTACTTGCAAAACATGTGGGAAAAATGTGTAAGAAGGAGGATGAAGGGTGGCAAGTTGTAATTAATGAAGGATCTATGTGTAGGAAGAAGGATGAAGGGTGGCAAATTACAATAAATATAAGGCTTATGTATAAGGAGGAGAAAAGGAGGTGGAAAGCTTGTAATCAACGAGCGGGCATGTGGAAGAATTAGGAAGCATAAGATGGCCATGTGATAATTTGAATATGTGGCAAGGAGTTGGTGCAAAGGAAGGGGGCATGTGGAAAGCAAAGAGAATACTAGGTGACTATGGAATGATTAAGGGGATTATGTGTAGGAATTTGAGGTTACAAGGTGGTCTTCAAATGATGAGAAAATCTAGATTAGGAAATAAAAGTTAGACAAATGGAAGGAAGAAAAACTCACATGTTAATTATTAAAGTGACAAGTGGCGTATGGAAGTGACAAGTGGAGGGCAAAATAAAAATTTTGAAAAATTAGAGGGGTAAAATAGAAACCAACTCACTTTCTCCTAATCTCCCTAAGCAAGCCGTTCACTATAAATAGTGGAGGAGGTGACCAAAAATAGACTAAGCAAGACCAAAAGAGCACTAGAGTGAGAGAAATAGTAGAAAAACCAAGAAGGAGTTCGATTCAAAGAAGTAAAAACAAAGGCATGTATTCAAATCTATCATTTTTATGACATTCATAAATATTCTTTTTTACTCTTCAAAGCTCTACCTATAAAAAGCATGTGTTATGAGAAAAGTAAGCTTGTGTACAAAAGAAAACATGTATGGCTTTTTGCATGATTCTTAGCGCTTGTATCATTGCCTTAACAATGTATTGGCTAAAGTTCACCAAACACCAAAAGGAAGTGCTTAAACCATAGTATGGATCCTACTATTGAGAGACAGGTACAAACAGTGTACACAAAGTCCTTTGTAAGGCATGTCTCGATGTTTTCATATTGTTAAGAAAGGAAATGGCCACATGAGACAAAATGCTTGCATAAGAAAAGTTTCTTGCATTATCATTATTTTTAACTATACATCAACCTTCCATTTTCTTGATATATAATGCACGATTACATGTTGAGATTTGTGTCTCACTTTTTCAAAATGTTGATGTGCAAATCAATAACTAAGTAAGCTTAACTAAGTAAGCTATGTTGTTCGTTGTCCTTGAATATTCCTATGTGTATTTGGCAAGAATGAAAGAAGGAGAAATTGTCATAGAAGAATTTGTGAAAACCTAAGAATATGAGTATGAAATTGAGGATGAGGATGGAGTACACCCACTCACTATGGTGTACACTATCCTACCTAGGGCATAAATAGATATTAGTAGTAGTAGATAACTTTTTGAATAGTAGACTTTTAGAACACAGCTGTCTTTGTATAAAATTGTTAGATGTGTTCTTAAAGGTTTACTTAATAATAGTAGGGATTGTGGAAGGAATCCTAGTATAAGCAAAAAGGGCTCCTCTTGACTCTATGTAAATGACTTAGAATAATAAATAGTAGTTTGAAAGCTGAGCCTCTAAGTCTCTTAATTCATTAACCAAAGGTTTAATTTCTTGATTAGTTAATTTTTGGTAATCGAAAGTTACATAAATATAAGTAGTTCTTGCACTTAGAATTAATTAGGGAAATTCAAGAAGAAGGAATACGATTTCAATAAGTATGTCAATAACAAGAGTATTACATGCACTACTAGTCTAGAAAGATTTAAAGAAAAATAAAAAAAAATATAAAAAATATAGAGGTATTAATAGATCAAGGAAGGAAAGGAGTTAATGAAATACAAGTAACAAGGAATTATGTATAAGACTTACATACAAGGGATTTTTTACAAGAAACTTTGCTAATATTATCTTAAGAGTTATTTACACATTGAATTAGTCGTAGAAGGGCGTAAGGTATCACAGTACTGAAAATCACTATTCTTTTTGTGACGTCCACACATTCCTCGGAGAAAAAAAAGAGAAGACAACATAACATGAACTCTCGGCCAAATTACAAGCAGTTTTCAAGAATTGAATATCAAATTAAAAACATAAATAGAAAAGAAAGATAATCAATTTATAACACAGAGGGGGAGAGTATCGTAGATAAATTAAAAAACGTCGTTGAGTATCTCCATATCGTGTAAAAGAAAATTTAGTTACTAGTTAAGAAATTTATTTATGAAAAAGTTCAATTATTAGTTCTTCACTTCTGTTTACTTACTTTCTTGTAAAATTTACTTTTCTTCAATAGTTTACTTATAATTCATGTATGGATAAGATTAATGATTTTCCTTTTTTTGAGTTGTTAGTGTTTTAGTTTTAATACATTGTTCATATTTGAACATGTTACCACATTATTATTTGTTAAATTAGTTTAGATGAAGGTAGCAATAGGAATTAAAAGTGATTCATTATATTTTTTTTATCGAAAGAAGTGATTTGTTTTTACAATGTATCTATATCTATATTTATACTATTATAAAAGTAGGAGAACCCTAACAATAAAATATTTACCTATTATGTTGATTTAAAAAATAAATTGTGTCGTATACTTGATAACTACTAAACACAATCTTCACACACACACAATAAAATGGCCTCTCCACTTTCTCACTCACGTGCTCTATTTCACTATTTTATCATATTGAATTAATTACAACATTAAATTAAGATAAAAAATTAAAATATTTATAGAACATACTTGCAATGATTAATATATAATATATGGACAAATTACTTGATATATTTATATTAATTTTATCACACTTTCAAGTACAAATAGGATGATCCTAGGTCCTTGTGTACAAGACCAAGTGATTTTACTAGTTAAACTGTGTTAGTTGAGTACTTGATGTTGTTGTAAGATTAGTAACTTAGTTCAACAAGACTAGAAGGGATGCATATGGCATTGTCATATGTACCTAGTCAGTGAATAAATAATAATCTGGGACACCTTCAGAGACAATATGTAAATTGCTTGTTCAGCAGGAATCATCTGTAAATTTAAGCTAGGCAACGTGTCTAACTAAATTAAAATTGCTTGTTTTTGTTGAAGATAGTTGTTTCCAATACAATATTGTTAGGAGGCATTTTCAAATCTAGCACGTAAACTAAGCAATGGGAAACAAATTTGTATGTCAGTATAGAAATATTTAAGTTTTAAAATGGAGCTCTGCTTGAATTTATGATCTGATCGGCTCAGACAGAGAATTGAGTTAAGGAAATCTTTCATATCATAAGCATTATATATTAAAATGTCAAGTAACATGGAAGGCAGCCTAGCTAGATCGAGTTTTCAGTAAAGAGGAGGATGGTGTTGTAGAAAAAGGCCATTTTGGTCTGAGAGTTGCTGGGAGAGAAGCGAGGAGGGCCATGAAGTTGGTGACTGCAGGAAAAAAAATGCTCAAAAAGAAAGTGAGGAAATGAATAGAATAATTGGTGCACAAAACAAGCTATTGAACATTGGTTTTGGAAAGAAATTTGTTCAGTAATGCACAAAATTTCATTTTTTTGCCATTGCTTCAGTTTTAAATAAAGAAACGAGTTTAAATTTATCTTCTTCATGTTATTGTTTGTACTACAGTTTTTAGTGATCTACATAATCAGGTCGGAAAATGTCCTTGACAAGAATTAAGTTCTGGCTTATGATATTTGAAAACATAAGGTTTATACTCAGACTACTGGTGGAAACTGAATTCACAATTTTTCTCATTGATAATCATATCCACTTTTACTGTCAGCAACAGCAAATAAATTTTATTCTCATACATATTACCTTCCACCTTGACCTTCTTAATCTCTAAATTTAAATATGAAGATTATGATAGTCTATGAAACAACAAAATCTTCCCACAAAAAAGAAAAAGAAAAGAAAATGGAACTACAAAAGTCTGGCTAAAAGAAATAACAAGGAGATGTAAGTTTAATTCCTTCTAATAATAAAAATATTTAAATTCATTTGCTGATATTTCTCACACAATTGAGAAACAATCATAATAGCAAAAGCTAATTTATCATTTTCCTATGGTTAATCTCGTCAGCAACATTGACAAAGAAAGATACAAAAAGTAAATGTATTGTCCTGAGTCAGAGCTTAAATCACATTCTTTGATAACTGATAATCCCCTACCTTCACCCTTAATATATACCCCAATCATCCTCAGGTGGCTCCAGCAAAGTTACCATTTGTTTTTACTAAAGATGTAAAATTGTTTATTACAATAATTAATAATAAAATTACAATATAAAATAAATAAACTGCTACAAATATAAGATTAAATTTTAACTTAGTTAATAAAATATAGAGGCTAAGATGAGGTGTGGATATGTCGTTTTCCTTAGGAAAATTTGTGCCACCATGGAGATTATTTAACTTATGCAGAGGTTTCTTGACATGTTACCTTCAGGATACAACAGCTGTTATAACCTAATATCATAAAGTCGAGTTTTGGAAGTAATGTATAAATGTTCATTATAAAATTAAACCAATTAGATAAATAATAATACAATTAATATGTTATAACTGATATGTTAGCACTTTGTTTTAGAAATTTTGTGTGTTAATTTTTTTTTAGGTAAAACAATAGTAAATAAAATAAAAATTTTACAAAATAAATATTCACACACACATTATATATATATGTATATATTATAAACTGATATTCTAATGATATTTTAAAATGTTGTACGTAAATTATCGTGACAACATAAATAATAAGTTATATAAAGTAAATTAAAATAAGAGGGTATTTGGACATATACATATAAATTGAATTTTCACTACTTTAGTGATTGATCTAAGGTATGAAATTCATTTGTATAATTTTACTATTGTGTATATCTAGTGAACAATTAAAAAAAAAAAAAAAAATATATATATATATATATATATATATAAACTAGAAGATTTTATGATATAATTATCTAAATATATACATGAATTTTTGGTATTTATATGGACCATACCATGTGAAGCAACTTTTGGACCATGATTTTTTTAGTTTTTATATTGATTTTTTTTTCTCTTTTCTTTCTACCTCTCCACCGATTCAGTCCTCCTCACTGTTTTATGCTCTGTGATACTTTTGCTTTCTTGGTTCATTATTTCTCAATTTCAAGCCGGGAATTCACAGGGAGGGTGGCTATGCTTAGGTCCCTAGTAAATCATTGTACTCTTTCTCTTCTTGTATGTGCTATAGTGGCAATTTTGGGCTGGGATGGCTGTGACAGTTTGGTGGGTTGATTATCCTTGCTTCCAATTCTGCCGTATAAGACTACCGCATCCTTAGCTTTTGGGTAAGTCTCTTCTTTTCCTTCCATTTGAAATTGGTAACAAATTAGTTTAGGTTGGTATGGAAGCTGGAATAACGGGGTGGATGGCATAAGGCAGCAAGGCTGCCATTTCCTTTGGCCTCCCCTGTTTTGCGTTTTCCTTTCAAGGTCTTAGTTTAACCAAGTTACTTGTAGGGCAAATAATTCAGCGTGCAGGGACAGTAACTTGTGCCCTGCACCTTGCTCCACCATTCGTCTTCCCTTGGTAAGGCAGCAATTGGCTGCAAGTAAACTGCTATTACAACCCCTAAGCTTATTCTTGGAAACAAGTGGGGGATTGGTAGTATGGGATATATATATGCACATACATATAAACTAGAGTAAATCTTGCATTCAAGATATTTGATAAAATGTCTACTAGAAAATAATTGTATCTTAATGAATTAGAGTTGGTTGGATTGTTATTGGACAGTGAAATTTAAGTTATTGATTGATTCTAAATCACTAATACAATTTTGAATTTAATTGGATTAGGAGTAATGTTAGTGAATTAGTGTTGAAGTGAGAGTATGAATTGAAGCTTGAAAGTGGTGAAAATGAGAGTTAAGTGAGTTTTGAAGTAGGGTGCAGGGGCATATTCGGGGATGAAATAAATCCTGGGTTTCGAGTGCTTTTGGAGCTGAATTAAATTAAGTGTTCAAAATAGAAAGTGTAGCTTAGGATCTTGGGATGATTTCTATAAAATTTCGTAGCTTGGTTCTAAATATGTTGTGAGTTATAGCTGTTAGGACTCTGGCTAGGTCAAGACATGATTCGTAGTGTCCCTGTTTTTGGTTCATGTAAGAAATTGAGTGGGTTAATGACAGATTTTAGGAAAAGTATCTAAAATAATAAAGATATATATACTTGTCTTATTAATAAACCCAACAAACATAATTGGATTTATTTTTTCCTAGAGGAAGTTATGTTCAATTAACTAAGGTAAGGTCAAAGCTGTCAAAATCCTGCGTTTTGTAGAATTTGATGCAACTTCAAAGAATAAACTGTATTAATATACAAACCCAAAAATTACAAATGATATACCATTATAAAGCTACATGTATCTAGTATTTTATAAATTTTACTAAATTGGATTTGAAATTTCCTAGAGAAAGATATGACCGTTAAAGTAGACACTAGTCCAAACCCTAGTTTGGACAGTTTCAACATTTCTAACTCACTAAGTACTTTCTATCTTTTCTAATGGTTCCTCCTACCCTATGCTTTGTCAAGACATTTAAAGTGTCTTATTATTATTAATCATATCACATAAAGTTCAATTCATATTAATTGCATGTAATAGCTTAATAGAAAACTTTCATAAAGAAATCTATACATGATGAGATATAAGCTTAGTAACTAAAATAATTATAATAATACATATATGAACTAAATATTATTTGGGTATGAATTTTAGTTCTGGATTCTAATGTGGACCTGATGAGATGCGTGGACGCAAGTGTGAGTGATGAAGGGAATCGATTACAGGTGAGTGGTTAATTGTTGTCCTTTAGGGAGCTAGATTATTGTGTGTAATTGTATATGTATTTAAATAAATATGCTAGTGCAATATTTTAGGTGAGTTAGTTGTATCATTCTTGTTTGAAATTGTCTGTGGTTGATAAGGGCCATCACATGGAAAGTTGTTCTGTAGAAATTATTTTTGTTTATGAAATTGAAAATCCAGGTGCACCTAGGATGTCTTGATTTAAAATCATAAGAAAATTCTGATTCAGGATAATTTTTTTTTTAAAAATTGAGTGCTCAGCCCCGGTAGGATGGATTGTGTATAGAGATCAATTTGTTGTACTAGAACGTAAATACCAGTAATAGGGGATGATAATGTTGTACGGGCTGGGTCACTCGTTGGCCCTTTAGTTTCTTTGTTTGATATTATTTCTCTGATTAATTTGTGATAGTATGGATCATGTAACTTGTGACTTTATGATGATTATAATGTATACGTGTAACGTGAGTTACGATATGAACAATGTTACTATATATGTTATACATTTGTGTGGTGTGATGCTAGTACCATTTGGGTACGATTTTTCACTCATGGAGTCCATATGACTCATCCCTCTCTTGTGAAATTTTTTTTAGTAACAGGAGTTCGGTATATGACGTCGCTGAGCTAGTGACTCAACAATTGAGTACAACAAGGTATTTGCAAGATCTCAGACTTGCAGTCAAGGATGAAAGTTTGCAGTCACACTAGAATGGTGGAATATCTAATTTTGTATGGTGTAATAGTCTAGATATTTGTCCTTGTGTCGTTGTGCAGCATTAGGAACACATATTTTATATTTTGTGACATGTTATATAAATTTTCAGTAAGTTGCTATTTGTTTCAGTAAAACAAACTTTTACAATTGACTTTTATTCTTTAGTTGGGTCAAGAGTCATAGTTGTTACTTTGTTTTGAATTCGGGATTACAGAAGATTTGGTTATCCAACCCTCTGGCCAGTCATGCCTTCCGTTGGGGTGTGACAAGCTCAGCTACTACACATAGCATGTCTTCTCAATTTTCTATACAAGAAAGGAGATGAGTTATTCTTGTCCCACATATTTCCTTGCCCAATATATAATAGAATATAAAATAGAATTATAAGAATCATATGTATATAGTGTTGTATATATTTATTGAAAGTGGAATGAAGGGTTTATATAGTAGTAGGATTTTGTAACTCTTATATAAGTAATAATTAATTTAAATTTTAAGATGAATAGTGAATTAAGTGATATAAGCTATAAAATCAAATATTGAATTGTAACAATTCAATTGTCATAAAATGCTAAATTTTAAAAACTCAATTAAGAGTTATGGTTACAAATTTAAATTAATTGAATTTTTCCTTATAACTCCACTTAAAGGATTCAAGAAATGTATATTACACATAATAAGTCCAGGTGCAAATCTTGAACTCATATGCCATCACTTCATGACTTTGTGCTTATCCTAGTTTCATGAGTGTTATAGAGAATTTAGCCTAATTCTCATAGGAGAGGCCCTACTCCAAAACTCACATATGACGAAGTCCATTAAGGGTGTTTCTGTAATTAGTGACACTTTATTCATAACAGCTACAAATTTCATTAAAAGTTAAAAATAACTTAACCTTACATCTCATTAATTATGGAATAGATGCACATACACTATAGGGGAAGGTCTTTAAAAGATATACATAAATATATGCATTTACATATTTAGCTGTGCATCACACTTCTAAACTACTTCCATGATTCGTTTTTTCCCTTTAAACCTAGCTCTTAAGATCTCTAATAACTAGTTTGGGTATCTTCAATGATAATTTCCTAGTCCTTAGGATAGACCCATTTCCCCTCGATGTACTCTAAATCTTTTCTCCAAGCTAGAGATTTTGTCAAAAGATCAGCAAGATTATCATTTGATTTCACATAACTCACATGAATGAAATCATTACTCAAATATGATCTTATCATACTGTGTTTTCTTATAGATCTGGACTTACCATTATAAAATCAATTTTTTATTCTATTGATGGTAGCAGTACTGTCACAGAATTAAGATAGGTGGTACTGATTTTTTTCTAAACTGAAATTTCTTGTATTAAATCTCTCAACCAGGTGCCTACTTTATTAGCTAAAGCTAAGGTAAATTAAGCTTCCATGGTTGACTTAATAATTATTTGTTGTTTTTTAGATTTCTGACATATAGAACCACCACCCAAAGTAAAAATATAACCAGTAGTAGATAAGAAATCACCTTGACAAAGTATTCTAACCAGAAACAAAATAGCCCTCAAGTACAGCAGGGATATTTTTGATAAAATATCCCATATAATTTTTAATGCTATTCAGATATTTCATAACATGTTCTATAGCATGTTAATGCTCAATATTTGGCATACTTTTAAATTTGTCAAGTAATACTACAACATATGCAATGTTAGGTCTAGTACAATAAGTTAAATGACATAAACTCCTAATTATACTAGCATATTTCTTTTGATTTATAATAAATCTATCATCATATGTGAGTTCAATTGAACATTAGATGCAAAAAGAGTAGTCCACATGTTTGTAATCAACATAATTGTATTTTTGTAAGATTTTATTCACATAATGTGCTTGATCTAGATATATCCCATCATGCTTTTTAGTAATTTTCATGCTAAGATTAATGTTAGCTTCACCAAGATCTTTCATATCATTTATTATTATTATTATTTTTTATGTGAAGCAAGTTTTTGGTTTCTAACAACTATATTCAAATTAGAACCAAAGATTAACATATCATCCTACATACAAGGTAATAATAACATGTAAATTACCAATAGATTTGTAGTATAAATATTTATCGCTCTTATTTAATTTAAAATGCATTTTCTATCATACACATATCAAAATTTTCATACCATTCCTTTTGGGCTTGTTTCAATCCATATAAGGATTTAGATAACTTGCTAATCTTTATTTTCTTACACATTCACAATAAACCATTCAGATTGATCCATATATATTCTCTTTTTTTAAATCAAGCTGTTTTGACATCTATTTGATGTATAAATAAATTATCTATAGAAGTTATAGTAATCAACAATCTTATAGATATTATTCTAGTAACCAGAGAAAAAGTATCAAAGAAGTTTAAATCTTCTTGTTGTTTAAAATCTTTGGCTACAAGCCTAGCTTTAAACTTATCTAGAAGTACCATTTCGGTTTTAATTTTTTTACTAAGAACCCTATTTAAACCCTATGGTTTACAACCTGGAGGTAAATATACTATTTTCAATGTTTATTAGAGATTAGTGAATCTATCTCATTGTTTATAGTTTCTTTGCAAAAAAACTGTGTCAGAATATGGTAATGTTTTTTGAAAAAGTAATTGCTTTTTTCCTTAACATTATAACCTAAATAGTAGGACCGAAATCTTTTTCTACTTTAAATCTTTTACTTCTTGTTTCACATATTCAATATAAGATGAAGGAGTGAAAGAAGAGGTTTTAGAAATATTTCTTTTAAAAATTTCTTGGCCTTAACTATTTTTAGTTCTAAAAGGAAAATTGATTTTCATGAAAAATAACATTAGCTGACTCAATAATCATATTATTATCAACATTTAAAAATTTACATGTAGGACTATTCGAAGTATAACCAAGAAAAACATAAGTAGAAGATTGAACACTAATTTTGGATATTTTTCGGATTCATTATTTTCACATAAGCTAAACACTCCCAAACTTTAAAATAATTCAAGTTTGGTTGTGATTATTCCAAAACTCAAAATATGTTTTATCAAATTTTTTATGGTGAACTCAAATCTACATGTAACAAACTATTAAAATTGCTTATCCCCTTAAAATTAGATGGAGCACTAACTATGAACAAACGTAATATTACACAATTTATCAAAGTTCTATTTTTTTCTTTTAGCTTACACCATTAGAAGCTAGGAGAGTAAGGAAGAGTAACTTCATGAATAATTCCTAAAGATTGCACAAAAGTTGCAAACTTATTAAATTCATATTCTCCTCCTCTAGCACTACGAAAACTTTCTAATTTTTCTTCCAAATTTGTTTTCTACCTCATTTAGAAAAATTTTTAAATTTTCGAAAGCATCACTTTTATTTTTTATTAAATACACATAAGCATATTTTGAGAAATTATCTACAAAAGTAATAAAATATATATTTCTATCACGAGTTAAAACTCAATATGAATCAAATCTAAAAGTTCAGAAGATCCTTGAAACTTTTATGAGATTTTTTAGTAAGTTTTGTCAAACTACGACAATTACATTTTTCAAAATTTCTATCCAATTTAGGAATCAATCCTAAGTTACTCATCTTTTGAAAATATTTACTATTCAAATGAACATTCATGCCATAAGTTAATAGAATAAAGCATATAAATAGAAGTAGAAGGCATTTTATTCATTTCAATACTCATCTTAAACATACTATCACAAGCATAACCCTTACTCACAAAATTTTTATTTTGGTGATAACATATTGGTCAGATTCAATAGTTTGCTTGAAGCATGCTTTGTTGAGAAGAAAAGAAGACACAAGATTTTTTTCTCATTTGGGGTGTATAAAGAACATTAATAAGTTTAAGAACATGCCCAAATGTGAAATTCATTTCCACCTCACCTTCACCGAAATTAAGGTAGTGTGGGAGTCACCAAGCATCACTTCTTTTGGCTTATCATAAGGTACTAATTTCTTGAACCAATCTTTTTCATAGCAAACATGCTTAGTGGAACCTGAGTCTATCCACCAACCCTTGGACCCTACAATCATATTTATTTCAATGATCATTGCTATAAGTTGCTCCTCGTTAACGTTGACTTGAGGAATTGGTCCACTTTTCTGGAATTTACAAACTCTGGTAGTATGGCCAAGCTTGCCACATACATAACATGCTTCACCAAAGGATCTTAAAGGTGGTCCTTGGTTTTTTGATGATATTAGTAACATTACCTCTGTTTTAGTGAGGATTTTTTAAAAATTTCTTCTTATTCTTACTCTTTGGCTTCAGTTGAGCATTATTTTTCATATTCTGACATTTGAAAAAATTACTATTAGTTCCAAGAACATTTACCTTTAGTAGATTGAGATTGAACAACATCTTTCATTTCCACCTATTGTAGTGAACTCCTTTGATGCTGAATAGTTTGTTTAAGTCAAAAACACCTCCATCGTTCTTGACTCCAAAAGCAGGTTCCATGTTTTTGTTTTGTTTTTTTGTTTTTGTTTTTTTCTGAAAATTGTCTTAAAATTGTTGGTTAGTATTACAATAATCAATAATAAAATTATAATATAAGATAAATAGACTGCTGAAAATATAAGATTAAATTCAAACTTAGTCAAGAAAGAGACTGAGAGTTTTCTTTAAGACAATTCATGCCACCATGAAGATTACTCAATTGATATAGAGGTTTATTGACACATTGCCTTCAGGATACAATAGCACAGCTACTACACACAACATATCTCTCAATTCTCTGTACAAAAAAGGAGATGAGTTCTCCCTGCCCATATTTTTCCTTGCCCAACATATAATAGAATAAAAGGATGGAATTATAAGAATTGTATGCATATAGTATCATATATATTTATTGAAAGTGGGAATAAAGGGTTTATATAGTAGTAGGATTTTGTAACTTTTATATTAATATAATAATTGAAATAAATAGAAAATTAAGTGATATAAGTTACAAAATCAAATATTAAATTATCATAAAATGCTGAATTTTAAAAATTTAATTAAGAGTTCTGGTTACAAATTCAAATTAATTGATTTTTTCTTATAGATTCACCATTCAAACCTTTTTTGAATTTTGTAACTCCCAACATTATAATTTCAATAATATGCCTCATAAACTCCATCCTTAATTATAATAATTTTTGAAATATCACAACAATAATTACTTCAAACACAGTAGCATTCTAAAAAGAAAAATAGTCTGAAACTCATAAAATTCTACTAGCATGCAACATTCTCATAAAAAGAATCAGTAACACATGCAATAACAAAATTGGTAAGCATCCGACATCATTTCACCCTCAACAAAGCAACTCATCAACTAACATGCAACAACTCAGCAATTAGCAACCAATTCCAATTAAATAGAAAATACTAAAAAGAAAAATAATTCTTATATGAAAATACTGAAATATGGACATAAAAAAGATAGAAGTGTTATTTATGATTTACCACAAGATATGAAGTAACTAGGAGTCTCCATCTTTTCAAGCTCTTTAGTTGATTCTTCCATTTCGATTGGTTTAAAATAGTGCACCGAAGTCAATTTTGAAGACATAGCCACAATTTTTGGTTCTATAAGAATCAAATACACGACCACCAATAGAGAAAGTAGATTCTGATGGTACAGTGGTGATTGGAATTACACTAAATAGATCCTTTGCTAACTTTCCTAAGACCATATACTTACTAGAGTTCACTTTCCACAAATCCAAGATGTTAAAAGTACCTGAAATTGTCTTGTGAGACTCTTATAAGTATTTGTCAATTTTTGATTTTCCTTTCATAAACTCTTATTGGTTTAATTCTCTAATAAAGTTCATTGCAAAGTGGTCAGACTTATCTTTAGTGGTATTTTCATAAAAAATAGTGGCATTTTATGAAAATCCCCACCTTCAAAGAGAAGATGAGTAGGACTTCGTTAAAAAATGAGATAGTAATCATATAACCTTACAAATGTTTCCTTAACTTTCACTGCTAACTCTTTAGCCATCCTTTTTCTAAGCATGTTCTCAAAGCCATATTTTACAAATTTTAGCTTATTCCTAGGGTCTGGAACCACTTTGATAAAGTGTATATGGTTAATTCTATCAAGATCATCACAATACTTGTCACACTTCAACTTCATATTCATTACCATTTTTTCATAGATGCTTATTCTTTAATTGAACACCAATTATATATGCAGCTTACTATGGATGGTACTATAGTTATGAAATAAACTATTTAATGGATGGTACGATAGTTATGAAATTAACTATTTAATATGATATATAAAGAACCAGAAATTTTGTTAGTCACATCATAAAATACCTTCAAAAACTTTACAAAAACTGAGTGAAGACACATACTGAAACATGAGTAGATACATTAATGGTAGCCGGATTCTCCTTTCCTTTCCCAATATATAAGCACCCTCGCAACTTTCCAGTATATAGCGGAGGAGGGAGTGACCGCACATACATAATGGCTATGATTTCTACTTGTAATAATAAAGGGTTTTAACTCATAAACCCCACAATTCAAGCCCTCTAATTCTTTTTTTTTTTTTTTTCATTTTCATCCTTTATACTCCTCTTGCTGATCACTATTATGACTATTTTCTCCCTCTCTCTTCATTTCGCTCCATACTTAGATTTCTACACTAAGGCTGCTAGTACTGATTATCATCATTTCAATGTGGATCATTATGGTAATATATATGTTGGAGGTGGTGGGGTAGATCAATTTTTTTTTCCTCCCCTTGGATAGGTACACCAAATACTCAAACTCAAAACCTTGCACAAAAAAGCCAATAACGCCTTGCTTACAACAATCGCCTCTGTTGACGGTAGAGATTGAGGGGGAGGGAGTTATCATAGTCATTTAAAATATGGACAAGAAAATGTTGATTAACTCACTAACTTCAATCTTCTATCTATAACTAAAAACTAAGGGAGGCTCAACATCAACATCCACCTTTCAAAAGACAAAGAATCCCTAGCAATATGTACCTAAGAATCTAACTATAAAATAAAAACAAATCATCCTTTCATTAAGTGTTCGAATATATTGGTCGAAAATTTAACTAAAGCACTATCCACTTAACAAGGTGCATAGTAACACTAGATTCTATAATATCTATCCATCTTTTCCTTCTTAGATACTATCCTACAAATAAGATTAAGATTAAGATTGACCATATATATATATGGCTTCCATAACTGATTTTGTTCTGTCTTCTCACCTCTACTCTTAACTATCCTTTAGTCATTAGGAAGACTTAATTAACCAAGTATATATAATAAGGTATATGTTTTTCTTTTTCTGCCTCAAACTAAAATTGAAAATACTTTAAGGTAGTAATGCTGATCAAGATTGAAAAGCTTAATATATTAATTATATTAGGTGAAGGTGAAAGCACAATCAACTTAATGGGACAAAGAGTGATATGTATAATTGAGACTTGGAAAAGACAATCCATTTTAGGTTTACAAGGTTTATGTGGAAAAAAGATGAATACACAACAAGTGAAACATTGCAACATTGATACAATTAAAAAAACATGCATATAGTGAAAACAAAAAGGGATACAAAATACACCATAATTGACGCATACATAGCTAGGCAGTGTTTATCTACAATTCCATGGCCCTTCAGACTAGACTTGCATTCCTCATCATCTCCTCACTCCTCAATATTTTGTCATTCAATTCCTTAATCCAAATCATGAAAGTAGTAAGAGTAAAAGAGCTTGAAAGCTCAACAAAATGAAAAAAAAAAAAATATCAAAAAATTGTGGCAGTTGATAGATGTTGAAAGTTGAGTTGAATGACAATAGCTTTCGATGGCAATTTTCGACTGCAGGTTCTGACGAAAAACCACGAGTACTCCAATTTGGTGACTGACATATGATCAAGGAGACTGATTTGGATGGTGGGAGTTTTCATAGGTAGAGAAAGGTGATTTACAGAGAAAAGAATGAGACTTAGAAGGGAAATTTGTGGGCTAAGTTTTGATTTGAAAAAGGTATCCATGTATGTCACTGCATACTTAGATATATTGAGTGGCAGACACATATAACTAATTATTTTAAATATATATATATATGCATTCCAATGCATAAGCAGATATAAAACACATAGACACATATAAGCTCCCACAAAAGGGGTAAAAATTACAACATTATTTATGTCTGCAAAATAGTATCAACGTCCACTTTTAAATTTTTACACTAGTATCTACGTCTGCATAATTGCTAACATAGATTAAATAAAAAAAAATTACAAATGCAGATATTGGTTAACTGCGTATGCGTAGTCGGCATCTTCCAAACTACAGACACAAATAGTGTAATTTCTTGTAGTGTTATATTAGAAGAAGTATTAAACTTGCAGCTTTTTAAGATTAGTTCACCTCTTGAGTTCATTGGAACTTCTTTATTGGTTTCTCTCATGCAAATAGAAGGATTGTGCTTAATTAATCATGCTAAATATGTTAGTTATGAATTCGCTTACAACAATAGAGAGCATTTGTTAGTAGAGATGACAATGGGTCTGGGTTCTGCTTGACCTAGACCCATGGGCCTGACCTCTAAACCCTTTTTTTCTTTCTTACTTTTTAAAAATAAAAATAAAAATATATGTTTTCTAATTTAAATTAATTTAACTTATTAATTAATTTACATAATTTTAAGTGATTGGTAGTACTAATTTTCTCATAAAATTTATAATAATAATAAATTTAACCTTCTATATATAGTTACATTATCTTTAATGTTAAGAATTGTAAATAGAAATTAACCATAAAACATGAAATTTCACAATACTAAAAATTATGTAATTACTTTTTGATTTTCTTTTTTAGTTAACTCCCTAAGTTTCATTTGTTAGTCAAATTTCTTTATAAATTCAAGTAAGCTCTCACAATTTTTTCTGTAGTCAATGACTTTAATATTTTTTAAATTTCTTATCTTGTAAATTCATGTATATAGAAAATTCAAATTATGCATCTTTGCACAAATATATATATATATATTTATATTAGCTTTTGTGAGACACGCATTGCGTGTGAATCACAGTTATGATATATAATTTATAAAAATAATACAGCATATTAATTATATTAACCAAAACAATTACAATTCTAATTCTATCAATATTAAAATAGAGAAGAAATAGAAAAGAAATAAAAATAATAAATAAATAGTTTATTTGAAACAAAATAACAATTCAAAAGTATTTATGTAATAGTAAAAATAAAATTTTTTTTCCACTAAATCACTTTTATATTTAAAAGTTAGAAACTCTTAACGGACATTTGAATCATACTTTTTGGTGACACTTTGATAACTTGTCTTACCATTTTCTTTTAAGATTTGTAACTTGCAGATAGGAATTCATTTTGTTTTAAGTTGCTCTTCAGTAAGCTTCTAAAATACCTATAAATAAATTATTAACAAATAAATAATATATAAATATAGGTGTAATGACTTACCAAAAAAACACAATAGATGTTTATGTAAATCTTAATAAAGTATAAATATACCTAGCACAAAATCCTTAAAAAATTTTTAAAAAAAAAGAGGCATTAGCCATACCAAAGATAATGAAATACTAATAATTAATCCTAATTAGATTCGTAATTATTTGTATATAACAAGAAGATAAGATAATAATATATAAAAGGAGGAACAAATCAATAACAATAGTATATATATGAATCAACTTTGCTTTCTTTTTCGGACTCATTCTAGCCTATGTCATGCCCAATTTTAGATGAGAATAATATGCATATATATGATTTTAGCAATGATGGATCTATGGAACATCAGTACTGAGCCTCATGATCATAGGCCTCCCTCCAATTCCTCCTTTGTACTATTTAATATTTAATATATATTCTCCAGAAGTGTATATACCAAAACAAAAACAAAAACAAAAAGATGGAGAAGATACCAACAAAAAAAAAAAAAAAAGCAAAAAGAGTATATAAACATAGAGCTGATAAGCAGATTTAAAGCATATAGGAAGTTATGCTTGGAATAAAATAATCAATTATGGTTGGATGAAGAGTTCCAAGCTTGCCAATATATTACGTAAATATAAGTTCTGCTCATGTAATTATATATAACATAATTAGACAATTCTAAACTATTAGGAAGTTATGAAAAAAAGAAAACAATTCATCTTAGAACAAAACTCTAACAATTTAATTAGAAATATATTAAGTTTTAAAATTTCAACTTCATTCAAACTTTAAAAATTTAGGAAGTTTTGAAAAAAAGAAAACAATTCATACTAGAACTCTAACCATTTAATTAGAAATATATTAAGTTTTAAAATTTCAATTTCATTTAAACTCCAAACATTAAGAGGGTGTGGCAATTTTGAAAATTTAATAAGTATAAAGGATAAAATAGGAAATCAAAATATTCTTCCTTAAAGCTCTTTTATTTATAGTATATAATTATATATATATATATGATAGATCATCATATAATTGACTAAAAATAGGAACAAATATTTAAATTAATTCATATAAAAATGAGTCAGATTAATTGATCTAATATCCCAAATTATACGAATAGTAACTCATATCCAACGACCATTTGACTATTTCAACATATAAAAAAGAAATAAATATTTAATTTTTTTTTCATGGATGAACAAAAAAGAAAAAAAAAAAAACCTAGTCTAGACCTATATTTTCATTGATTTGTTTATATTCAGACTTGATCTATAAACCCTGCTTTTATCTATATCTATACTATATATAAAAGTCCCTTGATGGCATAATTTTTTATTTTCTTAAATACCATTATGAGTTTTTATTACTATATAGTTACCTTTAGTTGTTATTTTTCTTCATATAAACTACTATTTTTACCAATTCTTTTATATAATTTTTCTCCATTTTAATATCAATAAAATTATAATTATTTTCGGACTATTGACTTCTTTTTACCAATTCTTCTCAATATTAATAGACATATAATTTTCTAATAATTATATGTCAATTAGTAATTAAGATTGAATTTCTATTTTTTTGTTTAATAAATACCTAATAATCTTAATTTTTTAGTTCTTCTTAAATTTATGAACTAAAATTTTAAAAAATTATTATGAATTAAAAGAAATATTGTTTTTTATAATTATAATATTATTGTTTTAACTTTTAATTCTTAGAAAAATTTATATTTTTTAAATAATCATATTAGTAGTTAATATTGAATTTCTTAATCTTTTTGTTTAATAAGTTCCCTAATAATTATAATATTTTTTACTTCTTCTCAAATTTATAAAATAATAATTTTTTTTTAAATACTGTGAATTCAAAAATATTTAGAATATAATTTTCTTGATTATAATATTGTTATTTTAACTTTTAGGCCTTCTTCCATCTTAGGAAATAAATAAACAAATATATATATATATATATAAATAAATTGATGATTTTTTTTTTGGGTTAAATTTATCTATTTGTTTCTTAATATAAAAGTGGTTTAGTGAAACATATATATTTTTTTTAATACCTCATGAATTTTTACTATTACATAAACACTTTTTAGTTGTTATTTAACTTCAAATAGTCTATTTATTTTATTTTACTACTTCTTTCCTAATTCTTCTTCTTTCCTAATTCTTCTTCATTTTAATATAAATATGATTAGAATTATTTTATGACTATTGATGAACGTATATGTGTATATCATAAATACGGTTTACACACAATGTGTGTGCCATGATAGCTAGTATATAAATGAAATATTGACTCAAATTATAACTATTTCAACAAATAAAACAACATAAGGTTACAATTAAATAATTGTTAGTACTCATTTTGCTTAGTAATAAATTTGAAATTCTATATATAGTTATATTACATATCACAAATTAATGCTCCTCATTACATTCCTAAATTTTTAAATTTGAAAATCAAAACTATTTAAGACCAAATCATTTTTTCATGGTTACATTCTCAAAATTAACAAATTTGAAACTCAAAATCAAAATTGTCAGACGAAAATATTTTTCTCCATTTTGACCATTAAAGAAGATATAAATAATTTTTGATGGACATGAATATGAGCAAAATATAGTTTTACAATTATTATACACTATTTTGATAATAAGAATCATAAAATTTTCAAAATTGACAAATATATGTTTTGATTTTATTGAAAAATTTACATTGAATCTCCTAGTTTTGTCCAGACTCAGCAAGCAAAAAATTAAAATATGTATCAAGATCTAGACTCAAACTCATCTAAAATCCATTTAGGACTCAAATACAGACCAATTAAGGCTGGATCGGGCCAGGTCCGATATGGACACGGCCGATTGCCATCCCTAATTGTATATTGTATTCTTCCCCATAATATGCTGTTCTTGGATTGTCATTGGTCTGCCACATGGGACTCTTTCTTTTAATGAACCATATGCCAACTCATGTTCATTGGGAAAAGATGGAAAGGCAAGATGTTCTAGCTTGCGGAAATTACTGGCTGGTGAAAATGATTGGCCATTCAATAGCCATATGGTATCCTTGCTACCTAACGCCAAGAATTCCAAATTAGGCATCACCTGCATATAAGAAACCGATCAAAACATATGGTACGAGAGGAGAATGTGCTTTTTTTACAATCTGAAAGAATCAGATATGATAGTACAGAAAAATGGCAAAGCTTTTAGTATCCCACCAACGGAGTAAAGAAATATTATACAACTTTATATATTGAAAGGATAATAAATATGAATATGATTTACGAAGCATGTTTTAGGAAAAGAAAATAGGCCTAACAAAAAATGAAGTAGACGAAACCTTAAATTTTAGAACATGGGAAAATTAGGATCAAGCATAAAATCATTTGTAAATGCTTGAATCGTGATAATTTTTCATGACATATATTTATTGAAAACTCCTTGTGGTTGTTTCTCTTATATTCATCCGTACTTACTGCAGTACTTATATTCTCAGCTGTTGTGCATACCTTTTCGACGATGGTAAGTGGTTGTTTTATTTCTACATCTTGTCGGTCTGTATCTCTTGAATTTGAAGATTCTGTTCCTCGTAACTCCAATTTTTGACAATTTGCCACGTCTAATCTTTTTAACCCTGGGCTTTGAAGCTCTTGACATTTGACTATAGAGGCAGGAAAGATATTTCTGAACTGATCACATCCAATAACTTGTACTGCTTTTAGCATTTGGTAGTTGAAAACTCCTTGTGGGTCTTTATTCCATATATGCTTCAACTCTGATAACTTCTCCAAACTCAAGTTTTTCAATCGTATGTCCACTTTGCCATGAATTTCACTTTCATCACGAGCATCTATTCTAAATATATCATTCAAAGAACTGCAATCACCAACTGTCAATGTCTCCAAATTTTGTAGTTTCCTCAACATATTAGATGGAACAATGGTCAGGAGTTTCTGAGAGCATTTGATATTCAGTGATTTCAGTTTGCCAAAAGAGTTTGGAGAGACATCCTCGACACTCCATATTGTTTTCAAGTTATCCATGTAAGAGATTACCAAAGTCTCCAAGTTAGGGAATAAAGCCTGCCACAAGCAATACTAAAGTCAGCGAAAACAGAAGTTTAAAAAAAAAAAAAGTAAGAATTGAAAGAAGACGAAGAGATAGAAGAACTATAAATAAGAAGTTGACAATATACTTCATGAGAATGAGGAAGAGTAGAATTGCTTCTCTTTCCCTCAGTCAGTATTATTTCCTCTATCATGTGGCAATTACTAATCACAAGGTGTTTGAGTTTAACAAGAGTTTCAGCCGCACTGTAGGAACATAGGTATTTTAAATTTCTGCAGTCCTCAACAATGAAGCTGGTCAGATTTTGAACCCAATAACTTGTCCAAGGTTGATCGTGCCAAATTCTTTATCTCGTGAATATAGAGGATCTCAATCAAATTATTTACTTGGAATACTTAACTTGATGTGTTATATATATATATATATTTATATTCTATGTCATTTAGTCTTCTAAAAGTATTTTTATATCAATATGCACCAAATCGATGTTTATGAGCTAATTAGCAAATCTGGTTACTTGAGAAAGAGCATATATTAGTCATATATTAACTGAAAAACCATTACAATGATGAGCATATCTTAAAAATCTATTATGTTTGATCAAAAGCTAATGTATATTTACATGTAAGCCAAGCATTATGCTTATTTATCTTATAGTCCTTTTACATCTTATCATTATTTAATTATAACTTAAAAGATGTGATTTTCAAGAGTCACATTACTCGAATAGATTCCCTTAAAATTCATATATACCAAAATTCCGTAAAAGCAAAGTTTATAGAATACTAATATACCTTCTCACAGAAAAGCGTCATGTAAGTATCATACTCATTTGCCGTATGGAATGTCTTATCGTCGTGGTGAAAACCTATAAGTGATGGCAAATTTCGTAATGTCAAAGAGTGTAGTTGGTGAAACTCCATCTTCTGAGAATCCGTATTATCTATGCTACTTTCTTCTCTTCCCGAAATAACAATCTCTTGCATAAAGTTGCATTTAGAAACTTCAATTTCTAGAAGTCTGGAAAAACAACTAACCGTGGAGAATGCAAAAAGATTCTTCAACTTATGGCAGCTTTTAACTTTGATTACTTGTAGTTTGCCAAAGGATTTGACCGAAAGCTGACCAATACATATCTTTTCCAACTTGATAAGATCATGTATAATCAAAGACTCCAAGATGGGAAATGCATCACCAGGATGAAACAATTGTTGATCCATTGAGTTAACAATGTATTCAATCTTATCATTGTTTTGGATAAGAAGATGCTTCAGAGATGGAAATCCTTCCCCATTCAATTCGTATATAACATTCTTGACATTGCTCAATTCATCGAGGTGCAGATCTTCAACTCTTTCTAACAACTTTTTGATCCCCTGCACTAAACTCAAGCTCATGTTGAGCTTGAGTTTCAATGTTCTTGAGGTTTTGTACTCATCAGACCAGTTCCACACGTCTCCCATCAAAATCTTGTATCGTTCTAAGTATTTTATGAACAACAAGTCCGTCAGCATAACTACTGAAGGATCTCGAATCCAGATTTCCAAAGTGTTCAGGCGGGGCAAACAATTTAGCTCTGTAATACTGGCGTTAATGCCTTTAGAATTGGCTATCTCAGCCTCCCACCAACAACAATTGTTGGACATTTTAAGCACTTCTAATTGTTTAGAGCTTGTAATGATGTTGGGGGGAATGAATTCAAGTTTTGAACAATTTTGCAAATCCAACAACTGAAGTTGAGTCAGCTGCCCTATTGCATGAGGCAATTGTTTAATGTCGGATGATACAAGACTAAGAACTTTTAAGTTCTTCAGCTCACCAACCACAGCTATGTCTTCCAGCACGCAATGATCTAAACATAAAGTCTGAAGATTTGTCAAGAGAGTTATTGAAGAGGGTAGGTGTGAGAAACACATTCCAGTTAAATCCATTACCTTGAGACCACACATTCCTTGAAAAAAACTATCTGGTATTGTAAGAGAAGACTCATTGTTGCCGATACAAAAATATTTAAGGCTAGGACAATTCATACCCTCTGGAAGCGTTACAATACCACTGTATCTTAACGAAATTGAAGTGCATATTTGCAATTGATCTTTTTCAGGCCACTCATTTAGTTTGTCATATCTCACAACGTATGCATGATGGATGCTGGAGGCTATTGATATGGCAACATCACGAACAACATCGTGCATAGTGAACCAGTCATTAGAATAGCTGTCTAGCAACAGGCAGCCTGGCCTTTAGCTTACCTATCAAGGTGTTTAATCTGTCTCGAACTGCTTCTATTGTATAAATTCCTCTAAATAATCGCATCCCTACAGAATATTTCAGCAGGTCAGTAAACGCAATGTTGGAACCCATCCCTATAGCACAAAGCAAGAACGTATTCTTCAGCTCCTCACTTTCTAGATAATCAAAACTCAACTTTATTGAGTTATCCACGATTTCTTGCAAGCGACTGATGTTTCTAGAGGTAGGGCTTTGGAGTTGTCGCAAGGCATCTCTCCATTCAGATAAACTCTTATTTCTTAATGCCCTTCCAACTGTCACAAGTGCTATAGGCAATCCAGCACACTTTTCAGCAACCTCAGCTGTTGTAAATAGAAATTCAGAGTTTTCCTTTAAATCCTCAAGTCCAGCCATCTCCTTGAACAATTTCCAAGCTTCTTCTTTAGGCAACACTCCTAGAAAGAAATCTTTTTGAGTATCCATTTGATTGGACAATACTTCTTGGTTTCTTGAAGTCAGCAATACTTTGCATCCCTTCTGCTTGCTACCAAAAGGGATTCCTATCTTGCTCAAATCAATCCCCACCCAAAGATCATCCAGTATCACAAGTACATTCTTTTCCTGCTTAAGCCTGTTATGCAATCTATCTGCTCTTATGAATTCACTTTCTTCTTCAATTTTCATTCCCAACATCTCAGCAATTTCCTTCTGAATCTTAGCCACCTCCTGTTCATGTTTCACAATTGACATAGCCACCACGTCAAATACCTTGTCTTCTTGAGCTTTTCTAGCAATATCTTTAACTAAAGTTGTTTTACCGACCCCTCCTAATCCATACACGCCAATCATGTTAATGTCAGGATCTTTGAGTGCCTCCATAATCTCATTTAAAATCATATCCCTTGATTCAAAGGACATGTAACCTGCAGTAATTGATGCTTTCTCTATCCATTTTGGAGCTGTGCGGTAAGATATTTTTTCACACAAGTTCTTCTCCCCCAGGATTGCATCAATAGTTTCCGACATCTTTTTGGCTAGTCTACTGAGCTGATGGCGTGACCACAAATTAGGACATGACCAACTGGTACATCCAGCCCTTGCATGCCCTGCATATGCTTGCAAACTCTTCGCATGTCCATAGATCTCATCTACTCTCCTCATCCAGTTGAGGGCGCCTCTTTCGATTTCTTCTCCATTATTTCTGGCGGCATCAACTAAATGTTGTGTGCTCTCTTTGGCTTCCTCAATCTTCTCAGCTTTCTTGCTTAACTCATTAAGGTTTCTTCCATAGCAGAACAGATAGCCCAATTGCCGTCCAATTGGTGCCACCATGTATTCCGCTACTTTTCCAGTAGTTGCAGCAATTGCAGTAACAACCTCCATTCTTGTTTCCCAGTAGTGGAAGTGAATCCAAATTAAGGTGAGACAGAAGAATAACAAGTATTCAACTTATTAAATATATATATATATATATATCTAATGATAAATTTTAAAAGGTGAACTATACAGTATCCTATATCAAAAGTGTGGTACTAAATACCCAAACTCACAACTTGTTAAAATCTTACACATTGCGTCCTTTATGAATGTACCATTCAACTGACTGTATATTACATTTTGTGCAATATCATTAGTGTTTCTACATGTCTCAAATCATTTTTAAAAAGTTAATAATGCGACTTTTGCAAATTATAATTACACCCTAAATGGATAATTTATTTCACATTCTAGTCCTATGTATATTTATGGAAACCATTTTTTATTTGATTACAGTGATAGTATTATTGACTCCATTTTCTTCATTTTTTTTAAATCTACGGACGTGACCATAAGTTAGTTAATATGTAACAGTATATATCATTTATGTTATTGTAATTACAGGAAATAAATTTGTGAAATATTTTTATATAACAATTTATTATTATTATTATAATAATTCACTTCTATTTAAATCAATTTAGAATAATGACATCAGTAATTTCTATATTTTTTATTTATTGTTTGCAATAAATTCCATTTCAACCAAAAAAAAAAAGTCACCGACATCAATCCAATTACATAACGTGTTCATACCCACTCCTAAAAAATCCTTAAACAACGTCATAGTAGCTTAACTTCTTTCTATTACAACTTCTGTTCCATCAAAAAAATAATAATAATAATTTCGATTGTAATAATTTATTTCATATCGATATCAATTTGACTAATTTGCATATGCAATACATCAATTAAATTTATTTTGTATTGTTATTTGTGTCTACTTCACTAATTTTATGTCAATTACAACTATTTATTTATTTATTTAACTATTTATGCTCTAACCTTACTAATCTTTCTTATTATTTTAAGATTTTTTTTTTCATATTATCAATTTAATAAAGTTCACCAAATTAAACTTCAAATTAAAAAAAAAAAAGTCCCTAATTTTGTCTATTATTAAAAAATTGACAAGTTCTAATTAAATATATAATCTCAAGTTTGTATATGTACTGTGTGAGAATGTTATGTATTAATTCTCATATTATTGGTTTATGCAATAAGTTGATCCAAGCTACATACATATATGTGGCTAATTTTTTTGCAAATATATTATTGAATCAGGGCACAAGAAATAGATTTGCTAGTTGATTCATTATTAGTGTATAAAATTTTTACACTGTCAATAAATTGAAAAGTATCATTTATCTTTGATATCAATCAATTTCATTGATTTTAGTCAAGTGGACTAATGTATTATAATTAATTTTTTTTTATAGTACATAAATTTATACATTGTTAGTGAATCATATAATAACTTATATATAAAAGTTGTGGGAATGAAATATGTCAATGAAACTTCAAAGAAAATAAAAGAATGTGTGTAATTGAGAAATTTTTAAGTAAATTGATCAAAATCATTGTCTCTTCGTTTAAAAAGAAAAGAAAGATAGAGAATGTATGTTCAAAACTGACATTCTAATAATAAAAATTTCACATCTGACTTGAATGTTATTCATATAACACAAATTAAGATCTAATGAACCTCTAAAGAATAATAATAATAAAGAATAGACTTTCCTATGTTTAAAAAAAGAAAAGAAAAAAGAAGGAGGAAAGATAAAGGTGAAAAAAAAGAAAATTATAGCGGAGTGACAACTATTAATATTAAGAAATATAAAAAGAAAGTTAGTACTGTTGCTACATAATGTTAGAAAAAGTAAAGCAAATTCATAGAGTTAATTGCCTACAACTCATACTCATAGTAAGTTATTGACATGGACGGTGCCAATTAAAGCTATGTACAAATGTAGAGTGAATTTTCAGAAACTAGGTTAGGCACTTAATATCCCTTTTTTTATATTTTTTATATGGGGTATTGTATATTAATATGAATTAATTTCCACACCTTTGTGTGGGTACTATAGTCCTAAAAAGTACATGTCAAAGAATGTGAATAAAAAAAAGAAACATGTTTCTAGTTCAGAAAATTGAAGCACCGAGCACGTTAGAAAGAAAAAAGAATGTGCGTAACAAATGAAATTATTGAATAAATTAATAAAGGGAGGGTGAGAAAAGAAAACTTACCAATTAAGATGATGTTTAGTGATTGATGAGTGATGTCTGAAATATAAGAATGGGATAATATAATTTAGAGCTTTAGTTCTGTTTGAATGTACTACAAAAAGAAAAGAAAACAAGATTGAGATCAAAGACAGAAAAATTCAAGTGAAGCAATTAGCAAAGAAAATCAAACAAAAAGAAGACAACCAAGAACAATTGCTTGGTAACTTAAAAAAGGCTTACTCTAATCCCCTTCAGCAAGTTTGTTCATCTCTCTTCAACAATTGAATTTGAATAATGCAAAAGCAAGACAAAGGGGGAGAACACAAGTCAAGGCTCAAGTCTTATGGCCATGACCAATGTGCTATGTATGTGATAACCACAAAGCCACGTCGTGAGAGAACAGGAAAATATCTTCTTGAAAAAAGAAAATGTAATTTGACTATAGTTCAATTAAAATTAATTTAAAGTTTATGATTACTTCGATTTTAAATTTAGTATCAAATAAGTAAAATTTTGTTTGATTAAATTGTTAATGGCGAGTATCAACAAATTTATAATTGACACTTCTTACACGTTTTTAACTTGGATAAAATAATGAAAATTACTAAAAATAATAGTAAAAGTCTCGGACTTCTTACAGAAGCTTATAGTTATAGCATGGTATATCTTATAAGTAGATCCAGATGGGATCTTTCTTTCTTTTTCGTTTCTTTTTATTTCATTGAGTAAATTACATTATGTTGACACTTAAAATAACTGGAATTTGGTTGAATCTGTTATTCTAGTTGGCACAGTAAGAATTGGACAACGTCGGCATAATGTGACAAGTTGATTAAATAAGTTTGGCCGAATCCCGTTAAGAGCTGTGAGTACGTGTACAAGGCAAGTTAAACACGTAACGAGAAATTAGGCTTGAGGGAAGACTTAAAACCGGTTGTTATGCATTGAAGTGAGGGGCGAGAGACTTAGACCTCTTTGGTGTATAGCTTGTAAAAGTAAGATTGACTATAAGTCAGATAATAAAAGTGACCATAAATCAAATTTGTATTATTATGTAAATGAATAAGTCAGGCTAATAAGTCTAATATGTGTTTGGTATATATATGATACAAGTCAGTTTGGATGTTAAATTACAATAATTTTATACATATCACCAAATATTGTATAAAACATTGTTTGTTTACTTACCAAAAAAATATTACTCTTGAAAATTAAATAAAATTTATTAATTATTCTATTCTATATTATTTATAATTTTTTTTTTCAATAAAAATGTGACCTTACAAGAAACTTTAAATAAATAAATAAAAATTAAAAATAAATAATATTATCTAAAACTATTTAAATATATGTATATATTTGAGTGGAATTACAAAATTTTATAATTTAATACTATTATTTTTATATTTTTATTAAAATTTAAATATAGATATTTTTGTTCACATGAATTAACTTAAGTAAATAGATAATTATTATTAAAAAAACTTTGAACCTATCAGTAAAAAATATAATAATAATAAAATTTTAAGGACAAATGAGTCTATTTGTATATAAGAAGGCAATCAAATTTTTATAAGTTGGTTAAAACGAACTTATGTAGATTGTCATTTTGGTTTAGATTAAATCAGATTGCAATTGGCTCAATTTGCAAATTAGATAACCCAAACACACCCAATCTACCATTAGAGCTTTTTAATCTACAATTAAAGATATCAAACCATGTACCAAACAAACTCTAAACCAGTTGTCTCAAGGATTAACCATTTGCTTTTAAGAGTCGTATAAAATACATTTATGGTTATGCTTGTAGACACACAAGCTACCTTTAATTAATTTCTTGTATACTTCTTATTATTTATCTTTTCTTTATAAGCTTTCCTACATTTTCGTTTTCAGTAGGTACATTTACCTTCTTGTTCTAGATTTACCAAACTTTCATAGGATTAGTCAAGATAAAAAAAAACCAAACTGCTAGTGTTTTCTCTACAAATAGTTTTCATGGCATGCCATTACAAAAATTTAATTTGTCACTAACAATTTGACATGTACGGTGGACTTCTGAGCTGATGATGTCACGAAAATGCAGTGTCAGGCCACGATCCCAATCAATTATGAACTAAGGATAATTGAAGAATGCAATATGCAGACGATAGGCCTATACCAAGGCCTACAAAGGAATTAAATAAAGGATTGGTTAATGCCCTTGTGAAAATCGCTTGAGTGGTGCAGAATCATGGTGGATCTGACAATCTTAGAGTCATTATGGTCACGTTTGCCCTATATAGACACTCAATTTTCAGCCTATATGTTTGAAACTGAATTTGCCTCTTTGTTAATGATTGAAAATGGAGACTATCAAAGTAAATTAGGCCATGATTTTAGTACGTTGCTTAGGTTCTAATTTACTTTATACTTATTGTGTGATTAACTACGTCAGAGTAAATCACTTTTTTTGATTTACACTCTCATGTAGCCTATATGCACGGGCTCTCTCCATTGCAACATATATCAACTTCTACAAAGTATAGAATCATGTCCTTCAATTTGATTCAACTAAGAGTAATTGATTTGACCTAATTTTCAACAATGTGTGCTCTTTTATTGATTTCAACTTGTATTTGCATTATTATTTATCTGTGTTTGCTACTTGCAGAAACAGATATAATATATATATATATATATATATATATATATATATATATATATATATATTTATATTAGTATCTGTCATTGTAGATGCAGAAAAAGACATCAGCGTTTGGCACATAATTTTTCTCCATCTGCTTTGGCAGACGCAAATATTTTTATATGTTTTATCCCGATGGTCTTGTCACATCCCTTATGGAGGCATGACTGGTTGGCAAATTGGATAATCAAATCTTGATAACCCTAACTTTACCACAACTAAACATATATGACTCTTGACTAAAGCAATACATAAAGACAAATTTTATAAAATAGAAGGTAACAATAAAAATTTGTTTATTAAAATAAATAACAAATAACTAGATTATTACATAACACAAAATCTAATAGCCCACAACTCTGATGTGACTGCAAACTTTCATCATGGACTTCAAGTATGAGATTCTGAATATACTTTGCTACTAAACACTTGACAAGTCGAGTATCGATAAATGTCATTCCCTGAAATCCTATTACTAAAAAAATAAATACCAACAAATAGGGGTGAGTCCTACAGACTCAGTGAGTGAAAAATCATAAATAAAACGTACTAGTATCACTCAAATCACATATATCATCATTTAATCTCCAATAACAATTCATGTTTTAATTCAATAGTACCGGCACGCATGTGTAATTTTCATAAAGCCGCAATATACATGTTTTAGAACATATATAATTCAATTCAAATATCTAAATTTCATAATTGTAAACAAAGCAACCAAAGCATACAAAACAAGCAAAAGGCTAACTGAGTAACTCAGTCCCGCACAACAGTATCACCCTCCTTACTAGACATTTACGTGCTTGCATAATAGATTAATCTCCTTACATAATCCATCCCATCGGGGCTGAGTACTCAAAATTTTAAAACATTTATCAAGATCAGAATATTTTAGAATTTTAAATCGAAATATCCTAGGTGCACCTAGATTTTAGTTCCGGAAATAAAAATCAATTCTCAGAAAAATTTCAGTTTGTTGGCCCTTCTTAACCACAAACATGATTTAAATAACTCACTAAAACATTGTACTTGTACATTTATTTAAATACATATACAATTACACATAATAATCTAATCCCAAAGGCAATAATTAATCACTCACAATGATACGATTTTCGCTAGTTGCTTTCTTTTGTACTCACACACGTCATTAGTTTGACAATATATATTCTAGGGCTGAAAAAAATGTTTCCAAGAACTAATTAGTTTTAAGTTTCGTAACTATAATTTTCTAGTTGCTAAACTTATATATATCACTTTCAACATGTTTCTTTGAAACTAATTCCTTTTAGGTACTTTAACAATATTACCTTGAAAGCAACTTTAATTTCATTTCATGTAGATATGTATAAACATTATATATACATACCAAGAATCAAATGTACCATCCATGTCTCTTAATTTAAATTTTAACTAAAAAAACTTATGCATATTAACTTTTATGTATTTATTCACATTTAAATTCTCCTAAATATTTTATTGAACACCTAGCATGCATTTTATTTTCTAACCAATATATATGTGTTTGTATGTATATACACCTCCCAATACAATTAATAAACTTTTATTAACTACTATCCCATTCAAGTTCTAATTATTAAATTCAATTTAAAACTTTCATCACAATGTGATCTATATATCACTAATATCAATATACATATTTCAATTTCCAAGACCTCCTCCTTGTTCATATCATCTTTATCACAAACCACTACAGATGAATTTATTGACTCTATATTCATGTAACACTAACACAGTTTCGCGTTACTCTTATTTACAAGAGTCCGATGCTCCTTATGTATCAATCTTCATTAACATTTAGATTGAGAATGTGACACAGTCTTAGTTGTAGAATCAGCACTGAGAAATAGGTCTCTTGTAAAAAGGGCATGCTCCCTAGTTCGTGACGAGTGTGCAGACTTAGCAAATAGGCGGAATTCAATCTCAGGAGTTGAAAGAGGCAAATAAAGAGACACAGTACTCTTAGGCCGAAGTGAAAATTTGGAGATTGGCAGAGAACTTGGTGGTGGAGAGTTTGAGTAGGTAGGTCTAGCCCATAACTTAGAAAATAATAAGCTTACATTAGGGATCCCGTCACTAATAACTCTCTCTCTTTGATGAAATTTACCATTAATAAGAATAGGAGTGCTTTTCACGACAAATCACAAAATCAAATATTATCCCACTCACACAACTTAAATTGATTCAAAGAAACCCACGAGATCCACTACTACAAAATTTCAGTCACAAGGCTAAAAAAAATGCTAAAAGATAGAAACTTTAATGATTCTAATTGCACTATATGCATCAGTCGACTAGATCTTCACCACAATAGATCCAAACTTAGTTATCTTAAATAAACAATTTCCTTCAGAACTTGTTGATTAATTCACCAAAACAAAAACCCAATTCAATATATTAAGATCAACCAGATTTCTTAAGGTTTTTAATTAGATCCAACCTAGTCATGGAAAGATAAAAAAAAAACTAATAGGGACCTGGAATAGTATAACTAAGATGGTTCCTCTTTTCCTTTTATGGATAGTTTTGAATTTTTATTTCATTTTATTATTCTTTATTATTATTATTATTTTGGTGTTAGTATCAATCAAAGTGTCTCATGGAGCAGAGACCCATGAGAGAGTGTTAGAACTTTAAAGTAGAATCCACCCAAACAATTAGACAAATCAAAATCACACATAGAAAACCCAAATCAGAAAGTTGATTCAAAAATCAAAGACTCACCCAAAAGCTCAAATATGGCAAACAAGAAAAGCAACTCCCACGGCCAAGGAAAGAATATGGGACCAAGAAAGAAAAAGCATGGCAGAGATTATAATAGGAAGAAGAATAAGTCGGTTATAAGAGGGTGAAAAGAAAGTCAATACATTAATAAAAAAAAAAAAAACTATAAAATTGTGGTCCAACTTTGCTTCAAAATGAATGGTGATTATAAATACCAAATAAAAACACACACATATATATATATATATATTACTTTTATATTTTAATTGTACATTAGATATATACAGTAGTAAAATTTATTCGAATAAATTTCATATTTTAAATCGACCCTTAGAGTAAGGAAAATTAAATTTACATACATGTCCAAATACACTCTTATTTTAATTTACTTTATACAAATTTATTATTTGCATTGTCATGATAATTTAGGTACACATTTTAAAGTATACATTAGCCAGTCGGGTTATAATAGGTATTTCCTTCTTTTTTTCCCCCATTATTGTCTTCTCTCCTGAGCTTGATCTGAGATAGTCCAGACCCTAGCTATGATGCTGTCCAACTTACCGTCCTTATCCAGCCCATTGCCACTGACCTTCCTCCCTCTCCAAGCTTCTTCTTGCTACGTTTTAGATACTGATATGATTTTCTCCAATTCTTCCAAGCTCTAATTCAACCATTTTTCCAGCAAGAAAATTTTCTTATTAGTCAAACCATTTGGGTTTGTTAATTGAGTTATTTAATCCATTTTATGAAATTATGCATCTAATAACTAAATCTATCCCTTTACTTTGGATTGGCACCATCTTTTTTTATTAGCTTTACTTCTATGTTATTGTATCAAGGTGGGTGGAAAAAAGATAATATAGAAACAAATTGGAAAGAGATAATGTATCACATCAAGTCTTGTGTTATGTAGGAGTAGCTTAGACTCAATTATAAATCATGTATGCCTGTATAACTATGTATGATAGATACGTACTAATATTTGTTGTGTGTATGGCTATCTGATCTTGATCTAAAAAAGAGGTTCCATGTTTGTTGTTTTCTTGTCTGACTCTGAGTAAGGGCCTAGGTCTAAATGGTCATGAATAGTGAAACGGGGTTTCATGGAAGAGTTATGGGTTGGCCATGGTTGTGGATAATGTCTGGTATGCCTAGCTGAATGGCACAGTTGAGAGACATGGAGCTTATGAAGTTAAACATGTATTTGTACACTGAAACAACTCACTTGCTTCAGTGCCATGAATAGAGTCCATAACTGAGAAGATTAATTTATAACTTCTAAGGTCCCTATAAGTTCAACCCTGCTTTGTATAAATTTTTAGCATAAAGTAATTTATTGTATTGTTCTCCTACATGGCTTAGTTGACCTTTGTGCCTTTCTTTCTATATTTTTGTTTTATTTTGTTTTTCGGAGCAAGTTCCTCATGCCATAATTTTATTAGCATGTTGTTCATAGCCACTAGTATTTCAATAGTGCATTAGCTTCAATTTTGTTTCCTCTTGTACCAGTTTAAAATGATGGAAAAAATATATTGAAAGGGACTATAAAAGGTTTAGTTGCTTTTTTTATTTTTCTTTCTCTTTTCTTTCATAGATTGGTTCTGCTATCTTGTTTAGTTTATATAGATGCCTATTTTTCTCGTCCCTTTCAATATTCCGTCACAGCTTTAGGTATAGTCAAACCCGTATATGAACCTGCACTAGAAACTTCTTGATATGATGTAATCCTTTTGTTTTTCTCTAGTTTAGATGGTACAATAAGTGTGTATGTAGTATGCTTCCTTCTCTTCCCTGCTGCCATCATTAGCTTGTGCTTTAGCAAAGAATCCATAATGGACAAGTAAGTGCATTAGTCACTTCACATAACTAGTTTTAGCCTAGGTTTAAATTAAGTGAGAGAAAACTATTGAAAACCAGAAGCCATAACCTGATGACAAACACAGTAGGTAGGTTCCTTAGGATCAATGTATTGGTCAACATCCATGGGAGTAGCACAATCCTTTTTATGGATTCCTGGCAGGGGCATGAGTTCATTAAGATCAATATGTTGATTATGGGGCTTAAGTTGCCTCCATCAATTTAGAAGAAGAGGAACAAATATAAGACTGAATTTCCTTACACGCAGTTGGTTTCTCAAAACATTGACATAACTGATTTTTTATTGAAAGTTGGAAAAGTTATTATGCTAAGTTGCTTGAAACTTTGTTTCTTTAAAAAGAATTTTGTGCCTAGTTGTTAGATTATGCTTTCAGTTTAAGATGCTTAGGTAGATGAAAAGGACTTAATAGTTTCTAGCTTGAACGTCCTAGAGCTTTATTGTCACTGGCCATCACATCAACTACATCTCTGTCCACCACATTGGTTACACTAGCTTCCTCTACAACTATAACTCTAGTATGTCTCCACTTCCCTTTAAAGTTAGAGCTCTACCTCCTAGTGTTTCGTTACTTGCTCTATCCTCGGGATTTGCACTGACTTGTAAGTTATAATTTCAAACTTTGATAATGAATTTTATTACTTATTGATTTTTTTAAAAATTTCATTGTTCTTACACTACTTAACTTGTATTGTAGCTATAGATCATGATCAAGATGCTGAGCATGGGGCAGTTCTTGAACCTTCTGTATAGGATCACGACATCCCCCATGAGGCAAGTGATGTCGCTGAGTGTGCTACAAGATTAGAGAGGGGGAAAAGGGGCAAGAATAATATTGCCCATTTCCATGAGATTGAGGAAAATGACCCATTCATCCACATAGTTGGATGCAAGTAAGTAAATTATATTTATAATTTTGTATTCATATATCTTGTATTTTACTAAAGTTTGTTTCTTTTTGTTTGTATTGTAAAGCATTCGTTGGGAACGACCCAAGAACACGAAAGTGGTGATTATCATTTCTAGTATAATAATGAACCACTTTCCAGTACCGGAAGTTTTCCGAGAACACGAGGACACGAAAACCTTATGCTATAGTGATTTTATAGTAAGTTCAATTTTGTTATTGCTTAAGTTTTAATTTTTTTTAATATATTGTTAAATTACTGACAATATACTTTTGGTTGTAATTTATGTTGCATAGATGGTTTTTGTGTTTAATGGAGCGATGTCTTCCAGAAGATTCGTGCAGAATTAAAAAGGAAGCAGCCATCAAGCCCACTTACTTAGAGGAAGGATAAGCACCCAAATTGGATTCAACAGAATTATCGGGAGTCCTTGAGTGATGAATAGATGAGTCCTGACTTCCAGAGGCACTCCCAGACGATGGGCGTGAATAGGTGAGTGGGTAGTGAGCATATTCTTTATGTTTCCGGCTCTATCAGCACAGTTGTTCACTAGAAGCAATTGGTTAATAATAATTTATTTAATAAATATTAGTTATAAATTTGTATCACAATATATTTAACTATTATCATTTTAAAATTTCTATAGAGTAGCAAGAGTTAGGTGGAGAACCCATAGTTATTGAGGTTTTTAATTGCACTCACAAGGGAGAGTCCGATGACTTTGTTAACACAAAGTTGAAGGCCATTGGTGTAAGTATTAATCAACATTTTTTGTTTTACATAGTTGTTATTATTTTTTACATACATAACTTGCCTTCATTTATAGGAGAAGTTTAAAGCATTAAAGGTAGTACAACTAGAGCAATCTAGCACCAGTAGTAGGATATTGCTACTACAATTGCTGAGGCCCCAGTGTACAATAGTTAATTAGGAGAGAGCTAGGGTACATCCACCATCACCTCAATCATCTTTGGTACTTATTATTTAAATTTTATTTTTGTAATGTAAAAGTTTGAGTTTATTTTTATTTACATGCAAAAACATGCCAATTTTGGGTTTGAGAGATAAAATGGTCAAATACTAGCCCATTTAGGATTTTGGTAGTACTGGCACAACACTAGAGACGAATAAAACTTGTAGGAAAAACCAAAAATCTATTTGGATTAACGATTAGGATTTTAGAAAAAAAATTTAAGGTTTAAGGCAAAAACTTGTCAAGTTTGAAATTGGGAAGCATAACAGTCAAAAACTAGTTTGTTTAGGATTCCAGGAGTATCGACACAACCGTAAGGATCGATAAGACTAGCAGGAAAAGTTGGAAATCCTTTTAGATCAACAGTTATGATTTAAGAAAAAAAATTTGAGTTTCAAAGCAAAAACTTGCCAAGTTTATGTTTGGGGGCAAAACTATCAAAAACTAGTCCATTTAGGATTCTAGGAGTATCATAACGACTAAATTGAAGAATAAGACTTTTAGGAAAAGTCAAAAATCCATTTGAACAATTGTTAGAATTTTTGGAAAAAATTTGACTTTTAAGAAAAAAACTTGCCCAGTTTGGGTTCGGGGGGCAAAACTGTTAAAAACTAATATGTTTAGGATTCCATGAGACTAGAATAACAGTGAGGACGAATAAAACTTGTTGGAAAAGTCAAAAATTCATTTGGGTTAATGGTTAGGATTTTAGAAAAAATTTGAGTTTCAAGGCAAAAATTTCCTGAAGTTTGGGTTTGGGGAGGGAGGAACAATAAAAAATTAATCTGTTTATGATTTTTGGAGTACCAAAACGATCATGGGTACAAATAAGACTCATGGAAAAAGCCATAAATCTATTTAGATAAATAGTTAGGATTTTAAGACAAAATTTAAGTTTCAAGGTAAAAAATTTCAAGTTTGGGATCGCGTGGCAAAATAGTTTAAAATAGTCTATTTAGTATTCTAGGAGTATCAGAACGACCGTGAAGATGGATAAGACTTGTAGGAATATCTATAAATATATTTGGATCAACGGTTAGAATTTTAGAAAAAAAATTAAGTTTGATGGTAAATAGTTACCAAGTTTGGGTTCGGGGGAAAAATAGTAAAAAGTTAGTTTGCTTTGGATTTTAGGAGTACTTGAACGAATAGAGGAATGAGTAAGACTTGTAGAAAAATCCAGAAATCCGTTTGGACTAACATTTAGGATTTTAAGGAAAAATTTGAATTTCAAGGCAAAAACTTGCCAAGTTTGTGTTCTGGGAGCAAAATGATCAAAAACTAGTCAATTTAAGATTTTGGTAGTATCAGAACTACAGTGGGGATGAATAAGACTTGTAGAAAATTCAAAAATTCAAAAATTCATTTGGATCAACGATTAGGATTTTAGGATAAATTTTGAGTTTCCAAGCAAAAACTTTGAAAACCTAGGTTCGGAAGGTAAAATGGTCAAATACTAATCTATTTAGGGCTCTAGAAATACAAATATGATCGGGGGGACGAATAAGACCTGTAGAAACAAACAGAAATAAAATGTAACTTTGAAAATTTTGCTTAATTTGTCAAAGTTAATTAATTAGAGTTTTAACTTTATGCATATTAATTTATAAGTATATATAACTTATAACATATTTATTTTGATTATTTCAAATTTCACCTCCTACATCCAAACCTTAACACCTGAGTTAGGTTGACAAAGAAGCTGGAGATGATCACGAAGATTTAGGATTTGGAGATGAGACCGATATATTTTACTTTCATTTATTATTTATTGTAAATAATATTGTTACGATCAATGATTTTTGTATATTAATTTTTTTTATTGGTTTAAAATTTAGATTTAAATAAAAAAAAAATTCTTTTAAAGCATGTATTTATAGGTATAAAAATAAAATAAAACTGTTAAAAAATTTGAGTCATTTGCATCTGCATTTGTCTTCATTATGTCTGCAGGATGCTGACACAGATAATTTACAAAAATTTTAAAAATAATTGTTTGTTTTTCTTGCTCTGACATACAGGTGTAGTACATATATGTCTTTGTTTCTGTGTCTGGGTCCCAAAAGCTGAGATATGGAACCTTAATTATTGGCAGTTAGATTTTGAGTCTATGGCACAGGCACAAATGTACAGAAGCAGGTAAGTTCTGCATCTGCACAGATGTAGAAATTTTTATCTAAGTCTAGTCTTGCTATCTATTTTCTTCTCTGTCTGTGTGTTGTGTAGATGCATATTATTATTTGCATCTGTATTTGGCAGACACAGATAATGTTTTTTCTTAATCCCAAGGTGAAGGACATACCTTTAATTATTTGACTAGACTAGAGAAGTGAATTAGTTAAGGTGCATATAAGCTGACTTAAACATCACTTGACTAGTAAATAGAAAACATAATCATTTTAAAAAATAGTCAAATATGGATTATTATATCTTATACTAACTCACATGTTTTTGTTCTTTTTAATTTCTTTTAATAATAGTATGTCACTCATGTAAAAAATTTGTTTATTTTTGTTTAAACGACGTATTCAGATGAAGTATTAAACTTGCAGTATTTTTTAAGATTAGTTCACCTCTTAAGTTTATTAGAACTTTTTTATTGGTTTCTCTCATGCAAATAGAAGGATTGTGCTTAATTAATCATGTTAAATGTGTCAATTATAAAGCTTACAGGATTAGAGAGCAGTTGTTGGAAATGCCATTTAGTTAAAGTCTTCAATACAAATTTGGTTCATATAATCTGTAAAGGTCTAGCTAGATATAGTTTTCATTCATTTTAATGGATAAAGATGGATAGATGCAGTTAAGATTGTTTTAGTAGATAGCTCAGAATTAATAATAGCCTTCTGAGTTCCTTTGACATGCATAATAATGCAATGCTATTGTATACAAAGGAAAAAGTTCATTGGTAGGCTTTCTAATTAGCATCGATGAACTATCTCAGAGATTGTAACCCTAACTGATATATAAATTAATACAATATTATTTTATACACATTTCTTGCTATTTATATTACAGGCTAATATTTGTGTTTACAAACCCTTACTCATCATCCTTTATTCATTCCCATCCTTTATCTAGTGTAGTTCGAGTTTGAATTCGAGAGTCCTATATCAACTTCTTATTCGTTGGTAGGTTTCTAAAACCTTATCCACCAATGCTTTATGACATTTTTATTTTTAATTAAATTTCGAAGAAATTTAAACAAAATTACATAAGTTCATATAATTCCAAGGAATTGGCCTGGTGGTATAGAATATGTATTTTATTTATTAACTTTCTGAGCTCGAACCTTCTCAAAATGGGAGGTCTAAGTAATATCAGGATAATGAAAGATTGGTTGGAATAAGTTACTCAAAAATTATTATGAGAGAGGCTCATAGATTCATAATGCTCCGTGTAGATATTATTACAAAATAATTTTGTAGATGAGCCTTTATCAATTTGAATAGGGTTAGTGTTCAGTCGAGTACAAATAAGGAAGTCAGTAGGGCGAGTTCAAAGAGGGTTTAGCCAAACCCTTAATGTTCCTCCTTTATTTGTACCTAACCTTTAACCAATACAATTTGAGTTCGGATTGGAAAATCCTATATTCACTTCCTATTCGTTCATAGATTTCTCAACCCTTATCCACCATGCTTTACTACATTTTTATTTTCAAATAAACTGATAAGAATTTTTAATAAAAATTACATAAATAAGATTTGTAATAAAATTACGTCAGTAATATAAACCTCCAAAGGATTGTCTTAGTGGTGAACAATGTATATTCTAGTATTGTCTTTCTGAGTTTGAACATTCTCTATTAGGAGGTCTATGTAATATCAAGATAATGCAAGAGAGATTAGAGTAATTTACTCAAAAAATTATTATGAAGTAGACTCGCTGCTCCATAAAGCTTCATGCAGATAATGTTCAATATAAATTATTTTGTAGATGAGACTATACTAATTTGAATAGGGTTATTTGTTGGTCAAGTACAAATAAGGATGTCAGTAGGGCGGGTTTTGGGAGGGCTTAGCTAAACCCTTTCTCACCCTCCTTAATTTGTCTCTATCCTTTATCTAGAGCAGTTTAAGTTTGTATTAAAGAGTCCTATATCCATTTCCTATTTGTTGGTGGATTTTTAAACCTTTCTCAACCTTTGCCTTATTATATTTTGATTTTGTAAATAAACTTCTATAACTCAATTCAACAATCCTTAAAACCCAAACTAGTTGCAGTCAGCTATATGAAGTCTTTTTCCTCCATTCACCTCAATTCAAGGCATCATTTTAGGTAATATCTAGAGCAGTCATATCCTTCTCAATGATTGGCCCCCATGTAAGTTTCAGTCTCCCTTGACTACGTCTAACACATTCCACCTATACTAATTCACATTTTCTAACTACGACATTCATTGGCTGGCATTAGAAATGTCCAAACCAACACAAGTGATTCTCCTTCATTTTCTCTTCAATAGGTGTTATCTCCACCTTCCTACCGATCTCTTCATTTTGTATTCTATCCTTTCTTGTATGTACAGTCATCCATCTCAATATTCGCATTTCGGCTACCTCTATCTTATGTTAGTGTTATTTCTTAACTGCCCAACATTCGAAACCATACAATATAGCTAGTCTTACTATCGTCCTATAAAAATTTTCTTTCAACCTATTCAGAATTTTAGGATCATATAAAACTCCCGAATCACTTTGTCACTTCACCTACCCTGATCTTATGGTTCACATCATGCTCAATTGCACCTTTTTTTTTGTATAAATGAATCTAAATACTTAAACACATCCTTTGTAAAGATTGCTTGACTATCCAAAATTATTTTAGTCGAGCCTCTTCTAATGTCATTGAAATCGCACTCTATATACTCGATTTTTGTTTGTTAGAACCTAAAACCTTTAGATTCTAACGCGTTCCCCATAAAGTCTTGTTTATCAACATATTATCGTCGGCAAAAGCATGCACCATGGATAAACCTGAATAGTTGAAGTAAGTTCATCTATAATTAAAGTAAATAGGTACGGGCTTAAGGATGAGCCTTGGTGAACACATATCGTGATTGGAAATTCTTCAGTCATACCATTTATAGTTCACACCTTAGTCATTACTCCCTTACATATATTTTTAATAACTTCTAATATTTAGTTGGGCCTTTCTTCTTCTTAAGAACCACCATAAAACTTGTTTTGACACACTATCATATGTTTTTTCTATATCGATAAATGTCATGTGAAAATCCTTTTTCTTTTCTCTATATTTCTCTATTAATCTCCTAATTAAAAAAATAGCTTCTATTATAGATCTTCCAAGCATAAAGCTAAAGTGATTATCAGAAACTAGAGTCTCATTCCTAAGCCAACGTTAATCACTCTTTCCTAAAGTTTCATTGTATGACTTACAAGTTTTATTTCACGATAATTCGTACAACTTTGAAATATCTCTTTTATTCTTATAAATATGAATCAACTTACTCTTCCTTCATTCATCACGCATTGTCCTAGTCACTAAAATCTTGTTAAAAAGATTTGCGAGCCAAGTTACACTAATATCTCCTAGGCATCTCCAAACTTCAATAGGGATATCATCCAATTCCATTGCTTTACCATTTTTCATCTTATGAGTAACTTCTGTAACCTCTTTTGCTTTAATCCAATGAACAAATCTATGGTTCATATCATCAAAGGCATCATTTAGTTCCCAAATAGCAACGCTAGACTTTCCATTAAATAATGTATAGAAGTAAATTCGCCATCTCTTATTAAAGTACATAATTACTGAAAATATTTTCAGTAATACTTCATGAGATAATAATACTAAAAAATATGTATACCCAAGGGAGGTTTCTATTATTCCATATATAGATTTCTTTAACTTACAAACTAAATAACTATCTTTGTATAACCCTTTAACCTTATTTGTATATACCTATTCTTTAATTTACAAAATCCCCATTCAACAATGTCATTCTTAAAACCATAAAGAAAGTACCATGGTAATATGTCTTCCTTATGAGTGAATCATTTCTTCGTAATCTAGCCTTCTATCTTTTTGAAATTATCAGACGCATCTATTTGATCTCCTTAGGGCCACCATCATAGTCAGACTATAATAGGTATATAACAAGTTCACTAGAAATGACTTAATTTATTAACTCTTGTGGATCTCCTTACTATTATTATTATTATTATTATTATTTTTTGATAGTAGATTCAGTGGTAACTTGTTCCTTGGGTGATGCTCATATGGAGGTTGTACTTGATTTAATTGTATTTCATCAATTCTCCAATGGATTATTTTAAAGAATAAACAAGCCCCATCATAATTTCTTTAAGTGATTTCTTTTATTTACACAAAATAAATATTTTGAGAAAATTCACTCCCACTGAAACCTTACATTTCTTTTTTGACAATTTTAATTGTGTTTGAGGGAGAAATTCTAAATCCCTTGGAGTTCACTTTTCCTTTTAATCGAATTTCTTTATGTTCAAGTTAGAAACCCTCACTTTCATTGGACAATGCAAATGTGTAAATGTCTTAAACTGAGTTTCCATTCATTCCTAACTCAATGAGTTGTAGGAACAACCTTTGATAGAACTTTATTTAAGACATACACTACAATTTTTATTGCTTCACTCCATCTTGAAGGCATATTAGAACTATTAATCATACAACTTTCTATATGTATGATGTATGCCTTATAAATTTCTCTTAGTATCTTTACTGACCTTATTGGGTTGCTTTTACTTTATGCAACCAACACATGTGTTAAAATTAGTAAATTCAAGAATTTGAAAAACTCTATTGGACTAACCTTTTCACACTCTTTATGGAGATGACTTTATCTCCTATGCCAAGAGAAATTCTAACTGATAATACATTACTTAATTCAAAAATCTTTATGTGCAGTTACATGACCACTATAATATTTGGAATCTAAATGTTATATCCATAAATAGTTAACTAACTTTCATATTTAAGAATGGCTTCTTAATCAAAATATAAAATTTAATTTTAGAAATAAGTTTGAGCATCCTCAATAAATTTAAAATGTTACTTTCTTAGAAAATGTTGGAATAAATGTATATTTTTGAAAACCAAAATGAAGCCATAATTTTTGACAAAAGTCTAAAAGTTTCCATTGTTTTCCACTTGTTAACATATCTAGATTTCTTGAATAGATTTTTCGTTCACCTCCCTTAGTTTTCTCGTATTCAAGAAACCCTCTATAGTTAGTAGTTACATCTTGGATAGTTTAACCAAATTAATACATCACATATAGAGGTGACAACGAGCATAGCTCAGCTCGTCAAGTTTTAGACAAACTCAAGATCGGCTTGTGTTTATTAAAACCTCATGAGCCTAAGCTTATTAAGAGTAACAAGCCTAATTCCAAGCTCAAGCTCGGCTTGATAAGGCTTTTGAAGGTTTTTTGATAAAAAAAGTTTCATAGTCAAGAATTGTTGAACTCTAGACCTACTTTAGAAGTATTAGAGTAACATATCATCAAACCATATTACAACTTTTATTAATAAATATAGTTATTATAAATTTATATTTAAATAATAATAAAATTATTAAATAATATTAACGAGCCAGCTCACGAGTTTACGAGTTGAGCTTTAGAAAGATTGAGCTCGATTTATTTTACTAAACAAGCTCAAAATAAGCTCAAGATCGGCTTGTTTAGTAAATGAATCGAAATCGATCCAAGCACTTAACGAGTAGCTCATAAACTAGCTTGGCTCATTGCCACCACTAATCACGTATTATCATATAAAGATAAATATATCTCAACTACTTCTTGTATTTAGGCAATATTCTTTTTATGTGTCCAATTTACTTATAGAAGAAAAACACAAATTTACTTAATATGTGTTTTTACCTTCTTTCTTCATTTTGAAACATTATTGCCGTTCCTCAATTTTCTTTATCATGAGTTACTAGATTTACAACTAGTTTCTCATGAACTGGTCTCTCTCTCTTGAACACACATTGCTAAGAGTTCATTAAAGGACCAACTTTCTTTACATGTGTTATAAAGTATTTTGAATAATCCAAACTCATTAGAAAAAGAGTTTTAAAGGTTACAAGAAATATTTACTTAATCTCAACTTTCAAAAATTCAATTGAGTAACAATTTCCCTATTACAAAACGTGCTCACGCACACTTTAACATTGTCAAACTTTATGCTCAAAAGCTTATTTATCAGGGTGCCAGCCAATATCTTATCAGATTATATAAATCGATCCTCAATGGCTTTCAAAATACTTGACCTTCTCATAATTAGGGTAAAACCCCAAATTATAACTTTACTTATATGAGATTTAATAAGTATTTAGGAAAATGTGTATTCCTCCCACCACTTTATTCAAATATCTTGCAAATGGCATACTTGATTTCGTGGAAACATGTGGTTCTTTCACACAAAATGCCAAATTAAGGTCCATATACCCAAGGGTTAAAAGTGTACTTTATTTTCAGTAAAATAATATCATATAACAACATATTAAGAAGAGAAGAATTATTAACAAATATAATTGAAATAACAACCAATAACCAAGGAATTTCACATGTCATGCTATGAACCAAAACTTAATTTGAGTTAACCAATATTAGTGAATTCAATCTTTCAGTGGGTAGAGGTCGTAACATGCATGAATTTACTAAACCTTTAAATAAACTAGTGAATCTAATAGCACTTGACATAAATAATCCATATATGTGGGCATAAGACTATATAATCTTATACCAAAAATTCACTATCTTATTCCAATTAATTTATAAAAATAATAACTTCCCTGTGTGGCAGAGTTAACATTTCATAAATTAATTGCAATTATTTTATTAAACTTTAATGATAAAACTAGTGAATATAAAAACACAAGAAATAAATAATCCATACCTATGGGCATGAGACTTACCCTTAATGTTAAAATTCAATATATTATCCCAACTAAATTGTAAAAATAATAACTTCCATGTAGAATTTAATTATTTTCACAATCTAATTGTCAATATTGGATGTCATTCAACTTTACGTAGTCTAACCTTAAATTATATTAAATTTAATATTTTATGAATATGACAAATATCACCATGATTTAAAATACTGTGGCTACTCTTAAATCATTAACATTTAGAAACTTTAAAATGACACACTAATAAACTGGAGTATCAACTAATTTCTTTATGCTGATATATGCAATAATGTTCTACAAATATCTAGTTTCAATAAAAGAGAACATACCCACAAGAAAATATTATTTTATGACCATAAATATTCTATTAGGTCCCAGAAATAATTAGCAATATATGCAAAATGTATTTCTACTAAATAATCATCAAACATTATATGATATAATTAATTATATCAAAATTACGGTAATTCATAGGTAAAAATAAAACTAATGTATCCAGTAACATAATTGATCAAGAATTATATATATATCATATATATCAAGACTGTAAGACTTTGTTGTCAGCAAAATCAAACTTGAAACATATGCAGCGGAATAAACAAAAAATATATATATAACTCAATCAATCATTTATATGATTATGATAGAACTCATATATCCTTTAATTTTAGAATCCTTATAATTTATATCTTTATATAAAAAATAAATAGATTACTTTATTGTGTTATTTTAATTGAGTTAATTAAATAATATAATCATATGTTAAAAGATAGAGAAAAGTATAGCATGTTATTTTTCGTTATATTGAACAAGAGAGCCTGAAGGAGACTTTAATACCACATGTAACCATATTCTAATCAAATTCTAATCAATTTATATAAATATGCTTTAAATTAAATACGTACCTTTAGTCATCGTTGCCCAAGCACCACAATCACACAACAGAAAATTAGAACTAGAAATTAAAACACACCTCACATCACATCACTCACGGAGGTCCTCAAACATATGTTTGAGGAATACTGGATGCTGCACTGTATTTGATGGTAACACAGGCTTTTATAGACTAGTTAAGGGACCACTGGACAGTCCCAGTTAAACTGTTCATTCTATCAAGGAATCAGTTACCTCAGTGAGATAAATCTTTATTCTCATCTAAAGAGATAATATAAAGTGATTATTATCTACTATTATCTTTAACTAAATTTATTACTTTATAATTATCTTTAAGTAAAAATAATTATCTCTTAGTTGAAACTAATTAGTTGAGGCAAGTGAGCCACACTTAATTACCTTTTAAGAGATGTACTTTATACTTTATAGTAAATTATTTACTTATTATGTTAATTTTAAAATAAATTCAATTTATAAAATTTCTCCTATAACTCAACACCTACTAAACATAACCTTCTCACACACAATAAAATAATCTCCACATTTTCCCACTCTCTTTCACCATTTTATCAAATTGAATTAAATAAAAAATTAGAATAAGATAATAAAACAAAAATATTACAAAACACATGTATACACATGCAACGGTTATTAAATAGTATATGGACAAATTACTTGTTATATTATATTAATTTTATCACACTATCAAATACGAACGGGATGATCTCGTCTTTGGTATATAACACCAAATGATTTTACCAGTTGATTTTAAATCAACAAAATCAACTGCCACATTTGCATAGGTCATAGGCTCGAAGGCTTAAAGGGTATGCTTCAAACGAAAACAAAATAAAATAAAAATACCATGTTAATGTCTTGGTCTTTTAGAAGTTAGAACCCAAATTCCAGCGCCAAGAGGGTCGACTTCTACGATATTGGTTTAAACTCAACTAGACACACAGGCTTTTCAGCCCAATTGATTATTAAGCCCATCCTTGAACCCCATTCCCCAAAGATCAACTGCCCCAAACTTGTTCGTTGTCGGACAAATCTGGTTCGTGTCCTACCCCATCATCTATGTCCTTTGTTTGTGGACAAGGCAACTCACCGAGGCCGTTTGTTGGCAATGTTTGTTTTATTTTAACCTTTGATGTCATTATTTCTGGTTTATGAGTCCTTTGCTGTGTATTGAATCACTGTAAAAGCTTTTCTGAATCCAAGAAAAGAATCGTCATGTGGTATGCCCACACCAGAACGATCCAGTGCTGAACAAAGGGTAAGCTTGCTGGTCTCAGTTTTATGGAAGTTTGTGGAGCTTTGAGGTTGTCAGTATTTCTTTCCTTTGCGTCAGAACAAACTAATTCAATAGATATATATATATATCTCATTTCAGCTGAATGGGCAACTGAAATGTTCTGCCTTTTTACCTTGCATTATTAATTTATGAAAGGATGTTTGGTGTGCTTATATTTTTTTCAAGGATACTTTTCCCGATCGTTATGATCTTCTTGTTTATGGATTATTATCTCTATTTCTCCATGATAACATTTGTTTTCTCTTTGAGATATTTGCTGTTGGAAAAAATGAGAAACTTCTGTATCTTGGTATGAAGTACGAACTACTTACTCCATTGTTTCAAAATGACATAACTTGTTGTTTCCCTGGTAACATCCATGGTTGGGTTGATTATAAGTTTATAACACGATAGTACACATTTATGATTTAGTTGACATTACCTTGCTGGTATAATAAACTCTTATTATAAGTTTACCACTTGTGATAATCATAGTATGTGGAGCTAGATAATTTACTTAAATTTTATACTCTATCTTTTAGTTGGGTATTGCGAAGCTTTCTTATAAGTGCCTTCAGATTACAGGTTTTTCGAGAATATTGGCATATGAAGGCTAACTTGATGGACAATTTGCATGAAAGTAACTAATCCCATCACAAAAACCCGCCAATTAACACTATTAATATAGCTCTTGCTTGGAAAAAATCTAGTCCCTTTTAGTATCAGTTATTTAAAGAAAAAGTTGACAACATTGCTATACTATTACTACGAAATTGGTAGAATCATAATGGATCAGGTCAATCATCAGATAGTATCTTTTCTCTTAGGCCGATCCTTCCTTCTTTTTATTTTTTCAAGTGAAATGATTAGAGATGCCAGAGGGGCTCAACTTACCTATATATATACAGAAAAGCACGTACGGTACAAAGAATAATACACAAAAAAAGGAAGTTATAATGTAAAATCCATCTTCAAGAGTATCCAGGATCATTGTACCTCTATATAATCCAAAGGATCTGTTTGGATTCCCGTCCCCAACCTTTTCTATATATAGTCATTCTGTATATCGGTACTTTGTCAGCATTGAATTTTTTGAGTACTTTTAAAAAAAATATATCGAATGGCAGTAATAATGTTTTTTTAAACCTTGTGTTTTGCAGGTTTGATGTATTTCATTTAACATTTCCTCTGAAGTAAAATTTTAGGACATGGCATTGAACATTTCATCTGCCCAATCATGTGGTGTGGTAATGGAAGCTTTCCCCCCTTCTTGCTATTATCTAGTCTCCTTCTCTTTTTCTTTAAAAATACTTTACTAAAAGCTTGTCAGACTGAGGGGCCTTAAGATTTTATTTTCTCTCATTTAAGGTCCTTGTAGAGTTTAGTTGTGGATGAAAAATAATTTTCAATTTTCCATTTCCCACTTCCATAATATGAGACCGTAGAAAATGTCTTTTGAGTTTGTTTGTTTTTTTTTTTTTTTCCCAGTATCAAATGCAATCAAGAAGTTGGAAAAAATTGTTTTCTAACTTTTTCAGGAGATATCACATTTTAACATGAAAGTGATGAAACTGCATCAAAATGGAAATGTGGTTTTCACTGTTATATAGGGCCTAGTTTTTCCAGGGTGAACAAAGATCTGCATAAGACCTGAAGAGGCTCTTCCTGCAGTGCTTAATTAGTTGGAGCTTAGTGCGGTCAGCCTTTAGGCCTTACTGATTACCTTTGAATTATATGATGTAATCTATTGTTCCTTTTTTTCATTTTTCTTTAAGAACCAATTAGATATCTTCTAGTTGGGGGAAAAAAAATCAATGAATTGGTGATTGAATTATAGTTTGTATCAGTGGCTCAAGGCAATTAAATTTGGGAGATAGAACTAGTGATTTTCATGTTGTTTTCTTGTTTAGTTGTATGGTTATTGCTTTATGGTTGGGGAGGATGAGTTGGGATGGACTGGAAATTAAATGAGCAAGGTTAACTTGATGTTGAGAGCTACTAAATAATATAAGAAAGCTCAACTTCATTATGGTTAGTTGTGTTGTTTGTATAAAGAGCATGGACTATGGAGAATACAGCAACTATATTCTGCAGTCTCCTGTGGCTCAGGTTATGTCATTTGGTGTATTACCTTTCTTGGTTGAACTGGTAAAGGCCTTTACAGTGCGAATGACTCCTTGTGCTGTTGGAGAAGAATCAAAGTTTAAGGAACAGTACGTGTTGTGAGGCAGCATGGTACATGCTTGCATCGTGTGGTGCTCATGGTTTGAGTGGATCAATTGCATCCTTATTAACAGAGTTCTCAGAGGAGTTAAATAGAAGTCTCATGTGCTGCTTCTTTCATTGGTGCACCATCTTCTCATTCTTTGGTTCCTCGCTTAATTCTTGGAGAGTCTGGATCATATGATTTTAGAGTTTATATTGGTGTCTCTTTTAGTTTAGGTTTTATTGATGTCTTTTCTCCGTTTCCTCTCCTGGTGAATGTGCGACTTATTGTACACTTATAATGTATATGGCTTGCAATCCCTCTGCTCCCATTTCTGATGTCCTTTTCTATTATTATGCATCTTAGATTGCTATGCTTGTTCGCAAGCTAAATATTTATAATGCCTAACCATTTAGCATCCTTGCCCTTTTCATTATCTGAGATTCAACTATAATTTATTTTACCAAATTGTCTAAGCAACCATCCGCATGCTAAGAGAACAGAAGGATGCTAGATCTTTTTGTTGCAGTTTGTTATCAGTAAAAGACTAACCAACTACTTGGAATGGTTATGCCAGTTTTGTTTGTTGATCAACTGTTTTCAGCTTGCTATATCTCTCGTGCTTGAGATTACAACTTTCCTATTTAGTTTTCTACATATAATGCTTGTACTTATCTCTTGTATTTTCTTTTTTCTTTTCCTTTGAGGACTTAGTGTTATCCTTTGTACTCCTCTCTTTCACATTAAAATTTTCTTCTCATATAGAAAAACAAACAATTTCCTAGTCATTATACCATTGACTTGGACCTACCTTTTCGTTTTTAATTTAATTTTGTCCTCAACTTTTCTTTGATCAGATTTACCATGTTACTGTACTATTATTTCCAAGTTACAAGAAAAAAGGCCTAGACCCATTCATATTTCTTTTCTTGTTTTATGTCTTCAACTGAGTTTTAAATACGTGAAGTGACTCTAGCTTCTTTCCTCAGTGTTTTAGTGGAAAACAACTGAGAAGTTTTGTAGTCTTTGAAGCTGAGAGAGGATATCAGAGTTGTTTTGGTAGAAAGATGAGGTATTGTACATTATTTGATTTTTGAGCTTAAGGTTATGTCCTTATGATTATTATAACATACGTGGCCTTTACTTTCAACCATCTAAATTGTTGCAGGCTTGATAATTTTCTGCCTTCAAGATTTTCAAAAATGTGCCCTCGACCTCGAGCAAAGCATAAGTTTTCTGGGGTCTTTTTGACAGAAGTAGATGGAAATGATACTCCGAGCAACTCAAAGTTGCTTAATAAGGTACATACATGTCTACAAGTGTGACAGTTGCTTGGTTGAAGTAGATCTGTTTCTCTTCTAGTTACGGTAGATGAATTTTGGAGTGTTTGTACTTTGTACGGGTATACATTTTCTTTTCACCAAAGTACGAAACTATAATTCATCTTCTATTCTTCAACTCTTGAAATTAGTTAAAGGTTTACTTATCAAAAGAAATTGGTTGAAATTTTTTAATTTCTTATTTTACTATGTATATTAGAACTTCTGCTGATCTTATGAGTTATTGGTGTGCCCAATATTGAACTTGTGTGGTCCTACTTTGAGGGTTTCTGGTTGCACAGAATGAGTTAGTACTTTGATAGGCACTCTGGCCATTAAAGCTACCATGGTTGCTAAACTGGCATGAGTGTCATTCTATAACCTGTTTTACTATGGTTCTTCAGTGGGCTTTTGATGAGTAGACAATTCTGTGGTCAAGCTGGTATAAAATTGATACAAAACTTCATCCTCAATTCTACATATATAGATTGTGATAGGGAAATAGCTATTCAGCCTTCTTTCAACTCTATTGGCTCTTTTGTAAAATTCTTGGATGGATTGAATTGAAATTTGTAGGTTTCTTCTTATCTTTGGTGGGCTTTGTTCGTTCCTCCCTTGTGTTATCAAAAATAGTTTGTGAAACGTACGATGGTTGATGTTGATTAGAGTCCAGCCATTTTCAGCTGCAGATAGTGTGAATGTTAGTCATATTGGTTCCTGTGGAGAATTTGTTAAGAAGCATGCCTACAATACCCAAAAAAAATACTTGAACTGTGAAAAACTTTTGTCTGCTAACTGTTTTACTTCTATCACTTCAACTAATTCTTTTTCTTCATAGTTTTTCTTCTCTTTTCCTTTTTTATCTTTATTGACTTTGTGTAACATGCTTCTCAAAAACTACGAAATTTGCAAAAAGTAAAATTTATGGATGCTGGAGAAATAGTAGCCACCGGTTGCCTCTCCCTCTAAATGGAAAGATGCGAGGGACACATCTTGATCATCCAGGAACCCAAGAAGAAAAATCTGTTTGACTCGGTTAAGCCTCTCCTGATCAGATTTTGCATACATGGGAAGGTCCATCATTTTGTAGCAAGATAAGGCAAGAGGGTTGTTTCAGGTTTCTGGTGGTTGTTGGGTCGAATGGTTGTAATGGTTTGAGGTTGATGATTGTGTGCTGGGTTTTGGTTGGTGTAGGTGTTATTGAACATATGGGACATTCTGTTCTTTGCTGTGGTGGAAACTTGTTCATAAGCTCTCTCAAGTATTCTGCAATGATGCAGGAAAAAGGAGGTTAAAAAGTGTTTATGACAACTTATAGATATTGAAATGTGGCATATAATTGAAGGTCTTGTGTCTGCAGTGCTAGCTCTGTTGCTTTTTTCATTTTAGTTTTTTGTCTTTACCTCATCAATGAAGCTTCTAAAAATATTCTACATTGGCCTTGTCTTCATGGTCCAACTAGGTGTTGTTTTCAGCAACATCTTGTTTGAGTTTCCTAAGCTTCTCTTTGCTCTTTGCCTTGGCTTTTACAACCAGTTAATGTGCACCTCTCAAGGACGATGGAAAACAAGAACAACAGAAGTTCTGTTCAAATTATGCCATATCATTATTCCATAGCATACTTATAGACCTACCTGTGCTCTATCATAGGCAGGATGATAAATTGCTTGACCATCCAAGAGATAGACTACTAAAAGAACCCTATCTGGACAGTTGCTACCTGTCAATGAGCAAGCTACAGTTAGGAGCTTCTATCAGTGTCTTAATAGTGTGGGGCTTCCTTCCTGTCCTTGGAAGGCTACTTGGAGAGCTGGGATACCCTCCAAGGTTGCTTTCTTCCTTTGGAAAGCTTTGTTGAATTGTATATTGACGGCTGGCAATCTGAGGAAAAGAAATATCTCGCTTGTCTGTTGCTTTGCAAGTATGATAGGGAGAAGGTTGATCACCTTTTTTATCATTGTCCTGTGGCTCGAAGTCTATGGGTGTTGGTGTTCTGCTTCTTTGGTATTTTCTGGGTCATGCCTGATATATTTACTCAGGTGTTGGGACTGGAAGATGGGTAGCAGAAGAAGCCAAGCAGCATGGAGTGTGGCTCCTGATTAATGTGGGCAGAATGAAATAGTCGTATGTTTCTTGGGGAAGAGAGAACAGGGGAGGAGCTGAAGAGATTGTTTCTTTATTCTTTATTCTCGTGGGTGTTTATTCAGCCTCCGTTTTTCCACAATGGGTCTTCCATAGATGCTTTAAAGTTCAATGCTTGATGTTTGTTTTGTTTTTGTTTTAATTCTTTAGTATCTTAAGAGGTGGACCTTGTATATCTCTTGTGTACTTGGGTTCGCCCCCTCTGGTGTTTTTTAATATTAATTTACTTATTCAAAAAAAACAAAAATAAAATGCTAATAAGCCCCTCACTAACATCATGCTTACCAAGAAGACCTGTCCGTCCATCTCTGTTTTCTTGGTTGGTAACCTGCTCATTCATGGATTTCTAATACTAATATTTTTTTTTTTTTAAAGCTTGGTAACCAGAAAGGTTTAAAAGCTATTTTTCTTCTTTTCTCTTACTATATGGGGGAGGGTGGGTAGTTGTTTGAAGATGCCTCTTAACTGTGATTGTGCTGTTTGTAGATTTGCTTCAACCTCAAGCTGAGGCCAACTGGGGTATAGGTGTTGTGAGCTGAGGCCAAATGTTAGGGCTCCGTCTTGGCTCCGCTTGACTTTCTCGTTGTAGGCAATGTCTGTGGTCCACTGTTTAGCTTCCACCATTCAGAGTGTGAAGTTTGGGAAACTATAGACTTGCTGGATGACTCATGGTATTAGTCTTTGCCGAGTAGTATGAAATGACTGGGGCTAATTTTGCTAGTTCATAATTTCATAATGGGAAGTGGGAGCCAGGTTGTTTCAGGGATTAGGAATTTCATTGAGTTCAATTTCATGTTACTGCAGAAAGAGGTTTTGGATTTTTGCTATGGACTGAGATCTTTCTGGTCAGTAGTGGGTTTGAAAGGTGGCATTACCTTCAAACCAACTACTTTCAGGTTTACTTTCACTTTTCTCCTCTTGTTAAGTACAAGGTTGGTGATGGTTCTCGTGTTATATTTTAGGAGGATGTACGGTACCGTGTTGTTTCTATATCCTCTGCTCTTCCTAATTAATTTTGTCTTTTTACACTACCTGATGCTTTACTCAGAACTGGGGTGACAATGTTTCGCATTGTGTTTCAAGACGTCTTATAGCTTTCTTTCTTTTGGTTTTAGACAGTCCTCATTGAAGGTAACTTATAAGTTATTTTGCTATTGTTATAGGTATCATTTCTCATGAACTACAATAATCTTCCTAATCTAGTAGAGACTGTAAGATGTAAAAACAAATATGGTATGCATCTTAAGGATGGTATGGATGATCTTGACATCTCCTTGGCTTGTAGAAGATTTCCATCAATCATTTTGGGTTCTGCTCCTAAAGTGAATTTGTATGATGAAACCACATCATACCCTGAAATGACAATCAAGTTAGCATCAGAATGTTCTAATTCTGTGGAAGCAGGGTGGCTGCAAAACACTTTATCTGAAGCACGCTCTTCTGTTTATTCCACCCTCCCTAGTGTAAATACTTCTTCGTTAAGGGGGGAAGATCCTCTAACCCAGGATATGCTGCCTCACTCAATGTCTTCTGTATACCCAAAAAAATCAGATCTTCAAGTTGTGATTGAGGAGTCTGTTGACAATGTGGGGCTGCAATCACAACTAAAGCTTGCACCCATTGAGTTATTTCTTGACAGACCCATTAGTTGTATTCCTGAACTAAGGAAGAAGCACTGCCAACAGCTAGACAACTGTGGTTTTCACACGGTGAGTTCCTCACAAATTCTGCAAAATGTGTAGTTACTTTTTGGTTCTTAGTTCTGAAAGGAGGCTCTAAATTTACATTGTCCGTCTTGTTTTGATCTAGTTACGGAAATTGTTACACCATTTTCCACGGACTTATGCTGATCTACAGAATGCACATGCTGAAATTGTTGATGGACAATACTTGATTTGTGTGGGGAAAATATTATCTTCAAGGTAACTATTATGTTCGCCATTATGGTTTCATTTACAGATATCTTTATGATATGGATAATACAACCATCCTTTTCTCTTGGTTATTGTTGTTTTAATCATGTTCTCATTAAATGTTGCTTATCTAACTAATTCCCCTTCTCCCAATTAAAATGCCTATAAATCCATGTCGTCTACCATGGGAACTGTTTTCTTAAGCATTACATAAGTACTGTCTTTATATATTATGTAATATATGTAGTACTAAGTCAAACTCATCAATTGCATGTGAGCTACTTATCTTTTTAATATTAATGAGAAATTGTGGTATATCTTATGATATATGATCTCTGGACATTATTTTTCCTTTTTGGTAAGAAAAGAAAAGAAATCTAATTGAGATGGAAGAGAAATATATATATTTAAATTGGATGTCGTCGACGATATAAGGAGGGGCTTAAGCATTGGCTTTTATGTAGTACACTTATTTATTTAAGAATAATGCTACATGCACAGAACTTTCTCACATAGTGATAAATTCATGTAAACTAAGTTATAAATCCTTGGAAAGTTATTAATAAATATATACCGAGTTATTGCACTGATCAATCACTTCACAAGAATTGATCACTTAGCTTATATGATTTGATCATTGTGTGAGAAAGTTGTTTGCATATAGCATTACTCTTTATTTAATTAGTTATTCTTTTACTGTTATATTGCTTGAGATCCTTAACAGGGTTCATGAAGATTTTTCTCTCTGAGGTAAATGTTGGATTAATGTATACTGCTAAAATTTTGTATTTCCTTGACAGGGGAATTAAAGCTAGTTATTCATTTTCGTTTCTTGAGGTGGTTGTGGGTTGTGAGATTGCAGAAAGTGAAGCAGCTCCTGAGCATGTAACAGATGATGCTACTAATATCAGGGGAAAGAAGACAATTTATTTGCATTTGAAGAAGTTTTTTCGTGGAACTCGTTTTACATATAAACCTTTTCTGAAAAGTATTGAAGATAGGTACAAAGAGGGAGACATAATATGTGTTAGTGGCAAGGTAATTTTTTTAGGCTATTTATTTATTTTTGTTATTTACTAGAAGGTGGATTCCAAGTTGTTTTGTGAGGATGCATGTAGCCAACCTCAACAATGTCGATTAAGGATTGTTTTTGTTGTTGTATTTACTATGTGACAAGTCTTCAACCTGTTTGGGTTGGTTTTACCTTAAGTTTAGTGGTGCATTGATATGCATGATAGTTAACTAGGTGCTAATATGTTTATAATAGTAACTGGCACATTTCAATTTCATTTGCATGAATCTGATAAACATTTTTGTTGCTAAAGCACTGAAACGACCTGCGTAGAAACTACACAAAACACTAAATAGGTTAACTCATAATTACAGGTAACTGGCTCATATGAATTGAGTCTGTTTCAGGTCTCTCTTTGATAATACAGTTATTTAGCACTATCCATAAACTAAAGGTTTCAAATTAATAATATGCAAAAATTAAGAACTCAATATGCCCATCATTAGGAGGGAGAGGGGGCAGTTCTCTCATCAAAATTAAAGGGCAAAACCAAAAACCTTAAATAGAGAGATCACAGTGGAAAGAGGTTGTTTTGTCAAGGCAAAGTTGCGGGTCTTCCTAAGTTTGCTTGGCATGCTTGTCCTTGCAATCTGCAAGTAGAAGAGCAAAGTCTGCATTGGAGAAGAGGGAAGCTGTAAGCAAAATTTGGTTCCTGGGAAAAGTTAAACGTTTGATCTAGTGTTTCTGATCTATACTGGATATTGTTACTCTTTCATACATTTGACTATGTGAATTCGTTCTTTCAAAAATGGATGTATGAAGTATGAACTTCTTTTGCTGTTGGTGAGTAGGGTGTCATTTTGCCCTTTGGGTTTAGGGAATAAGGATTTCTTTGTGGTTCAAACTTTAGGTGGACTGTGACTAAACTCTTATAATTGTTCATAAACCAATTTCACTTTTCCTTATCATTCCCTCTAATAAATTATTTGGAGCTTCATATAATAACACAAATACTATCTGCTTATACTGTTGCTTTTGCGTTAAGAAGACTTATATTCTAAATTAATGGACATTTTAGCATAATATGATTCTCCTTTTGCACACATTTATTTTTCGAAGTTGGTGCATGCCCCATGAGTGTTGACATTGATATACACCATATGCTCTAGCCATGCTTAAAAAAAGCAATTTGCTTATCCTGTAGAATAGCATGTTCATGAAACTGAAAGGGCTGAGAAGAGATTAGGAAGATGGAATAGATAGTTATAGTACCATTCTAGAGGGGCAAGTTGAGTCTTTCTATGAGCACCCTCTCTGGATTGCTGACATACTTTTGTGCCCTTTTCTTATAGTTCTACTTCAGCTGCACAAATAGTGACAAAAGTTCAGGGATAATTTTATTTAGAAGGGAAAAGATGAGAAACTAATTATATTTTCTGAACTGAGTTGAGATTTGTAGCGTCATTGCAACAAGGGGGCTTGCAGGGGGGGTACTTGGCAATATTTATTGTAGCCTTCTTGGAAAACCATTGAACATGTAGTCTTTGAAGAAATATAGTGCCATTAAGTAAGAGGCAAGTGATATTTGGACTATCCTACTTCATGTCTCTCATGGTGTTGGAGTGATGAATGGGATACTTGTTTGAAAGCCACAAATGTGTGTTCAGGGTGGATTGGTGTACAGAGGCTCCTCCAAAAATCTCCCTATCCTGATTTATATTGCTAAAGGGGTACAAACAAGTTTCCGTCGACTAGCTGTATAGAGTGGGCAGCTCATCCTTCTTCAATTATATGGTTTATTTCTGTTGGCATGAAAGGTGGAAGCAGAGGTTCTTTTTTTGTTTCTTTTTCTGACTCTGTTGTTTTACAATGTACTTTCTGGTGGGAATGGATAGGATTTCATTCGTTTGAGTTGAACAAGATTATATGATAATTGTAGGTATATGAGGGGGTGGGAACAATGGATGGTCTTTCCTTTTCCCCTCTCATCTTCTATACAATGCACATTGCGGTGGTAATGGCAAGGTTGTAAGGATGTCTATTTTTGGAAGTTGATTGATGCAAATTTCAGTGTCAGGTCAAGTGTTCTTATTTGTCTAAGGCCATGTAACTTGGGGAGAGTTGGCTTCTTTTGGAAGGATACTGGGCTGCTTGAATTATTATGTAGCTTTATATGTTTAGATAGCCTCTTTGAACCATATTCTTCTTTCTGACAATTTGAGGTGAAGGAACTTATATTTTTCGATTTAAAGAGAAGGAATATTATTTTTTGATAGAAAGAGGAGAAGAAATATTTTGGTTTTCACTTGGCACTCATTTGAAATATGATGGAGAGTCAGTAGATTAGGTTTTTTTCTTCTTTTTCATGCCGTTGGTAATCTGTGGGGATTGGTGCGTCACTGTTTGCTATAGTCTGTTCTGAATTCATCAACATGTTGGGTTGGCAGAATGATATGGTTGGAGTTTCACAGTGTGGAAGGTGGTATCTAGTTGTTCAATATGGAGTCTTTCACTTGAACATAATCTTCAGGTCTTCTGTGGAATGGTTAAATAGGATTTTCTGGCAAACTCTTTTCATTGGGAACACTACTCCTCAGTCCTCAGACCTTCTCATTGGCAGGACCAATCTTAGATGTTTGGATACTTAGATTTTATATCCTGTCATTTGCTTCTTCTTCTTTTTTCTGTAGCTTTTAGAGTGCGTAGGTCACTAGTTCTATTCGTCTGCATACAGGATTCCCTCCTTTTGATCCGATAGACTTTATTACTCATTGAAAAGTGAAAACGAGAGGATGTTGTTAATGGAGTATAACAGAAGGAAGCATCTTCCAGTATGCTCTCCTCAAGATGATTTGCATTTCAAAATCTAAGAACAGTTAGCATAGGTTTATGCACTTCATATAATTTATTTAGAAAATCTGTTCATAAAGTTTTTGTCATGCCTTGGTACTTACAAGTAGCTTGCAAACCAATATGCGACTCTGTAAATGGTCTCATAATTTATACATGTAATCTCATTATCTTTTTAGGGTTAACATTAACATGATCGTATATATATTTAATTGTTTAAGAACTTCAGTTGAGACTGCAGTTAGTTGTTTCCTTTTTTAAGTAGGTGAGGGCTATTCGTACTGAAGACCACTATGAAATGAGAGAGTACAATGTTGATGTGCTTGAAGATGAAAAAGACTTATCAATTTGTGCTAAAGAGAGGCTATATCCTATATACCCTTCAAAAGGAGGATTAAACCCAGATCTGCTACGGGACATTATTGGAAGGTTTGTGCTTCTTTTCTTTTTGGATTAAGGTGTAACTTCAACTTTGCAACTTGCATGGCAGCAGAATACAATCTTATATTTTGAGATTTTTAAATTCGTGCAAAGCCTTTTGAGATTATTCTTTTGGTTTGATATACTCTACTATACTGGAAGTTGAAAGATTTCAACTAGCCATCCCTCTTCATTGTTATGTATCCTCCATTTCAAAAATTGGTTCAGTGTTGACTAATCAATGACACCATTTTGGATCTGTTATTAACTTCATTCTTTCTGGAATATTGGAAAGGACCGAACCTAGGACCTCTACCCAAACCACCCTTACCGCCTGAGCTTAAACTTAGATGTCTTTGGCCCTAACTGTATTGTTGTATCAAATGGCTAACCATAAAGACATTGTCATTTGTCTTTTGCGGTAAATGTTCTATAGTTAAGCCATCATACTATTGTAATCCTTCTTGATGCTATCTAACTGCCATATTAGGCTATTAAACAGCTGCATAGCTAAATTCTTAAATTGATATATTTTATTGCAAAAAGCCATATCATCACTGCTACTCATGATATTATGACACATCAGTGGGTGTGGTGACAGATCCAAACAACTGGCAGTGGTATGATATTTGAACCAATTTTTAATTGATGGACTTGACTGAAAAGATAAAAGCTTAAGGACTTGACTGAAATCTGATTCAAATTGAAGTCTGGAAAAGTGGAAATGAGTCTTAATTTTTCACTTCTCATTAGGATTTTGTTATTCTGTTAGGCATTGTAGCTACTATCCAATTATGTTCTTTACTTCTTCTAGCCTTTTTTCTTCATACACTTGTTGCATCATATATTTTTTTACTTTTCTTTTTCTTTCTTTAAAAAAACCTGTAGGAATCTGTCCTTGTTCCAAGGGTTTTGATTTTGCATTCAATGCTGTTTCTGTGCTTTGAAGATGTAAATAGTTGTTATACAATATATATATATATATATATATATATATATATATAAAGTAGAGATGGAGGAAAACAAATGTTAATGAGAGATGAAAAATTACAGAGATGGAGGACAAGTACTCCTAATAAGTCATAAGCAAAAGAAAACACAAGATAATAAAGGATAGGCTCAATTAAGGCAAAAGTTCTTGCCATTCATGCCGCATATCAGTTTAAGAAACACCCTGAAAGGCTGTACACCAAAGACAAGCTAGGAACACTATCACATAATTGATGAATTGGAAAATAAGCTTTGTTGAATATAAGAAGAATGTATATTCAGATGATTTTAAATGTACAAGAGGGAGCCTCTATTTATAGGCTAAAGTGTTTACCTAACATAGTGAACCTAGAATAAATATCAACCAAATATGTGTCTACCTAACATAATAAATGTAGACTAAATATCAGCCAGATACATAATAGAAATTACACATAAATAAGGAAACTATAAATAAGAAAATTTGACCCACTAATTAAGCTGTCTACTCTAACACTCCCCCTCAAGCTGGAGCATAAAGATTATATGTTCCAAGCTTGTTGCATAGATATCACAGTCGGTTTTCTGTCAAAGATTTTGTGAATAAGTCTGCTAACTGATCTTCTGATTTTGCATATGTAGTCTTGATTGTATTATCCATAAGCTTCTTCTCACGAACGAAATGACAGTCAACTTCTATATGTTTTGTTCGTTCATGAAAGACTGGATTTGATGCAATATGTAATGCAGCTTGATTATCACATACTAACTTCATAGGCTGTGAGTGCTGAAATCCAAGTTCATCTAATAGATTTTTCAGCCAAACTAACTTAGCAGTGGTATAAGTCATGACCCTATATTTAGATTCAACACTGGATCTTACAACAACAGTTTGCTTTTTGCTTTTTGCTTTTTGCTTTTTGCTTTTCCATGAAACAAGATTTCCACCCAGAAATATACAGTATCCTGTAGTAGATCTTCTGTCAAATTGAGCGCCTGCCTAATCAGTATCGTTATAACTTTGAACTGGAGTAGAATTATGTTTATGGACTAATGTATGACCACAACCATGTCCTGGAACTAGAGTGTGCCCATGATTCTTATATAATAATCCCTTTTCGGGTGCAATTTTAAGGTATCTTAGGATTCGAATAATAGCATTCCAATGAGATGTTTGAGGCTGAGAAAGAAATTGGCTAACCATACTAGTTGCAAAAGCAATATCTGGTATAGTGATTATGAGATAATTCAGCTTACCAACCAGACGTCTATATTGATTAGAATTTGTCAATAGCTCCCCCTCATCTGGTACAAGTTTAGTGTTGGGATCCATAGGAGTATCTACAGGTTTGGAATCCAACATACCTATATCACTCAAGACATCTAGACAATACTTTCTTTGAGAAAGGCAAATACTCAATTGTGATCTTGCAACCTCAATGCCTAAGAAGTATTTTAGCTGTCCTAAGTCTTTAGTTTGAAACTTAAACTGTAGGAATGATTTCAATTGCTGAATCCCATGATTATCATCACCTGTAATCACAATATCATCCACATATACAATTAAAAGAATTTTGCCATTAGGTGTATGTTTATAGAAAACTGAGTGATCAACAATACACCTCTGAAGGCCAAAACTAAGAACAACTTCACTGAATCTACCAAACCAAGCTTTAGGAGATTTCTTTAAGCCATATAGAGACTTTTTCAATCGACACACCATACCGGACTCCCCCTGAGCAACAAAACCAGGTGGTTGCTCCATAAAGACTTCTTCATCAAGATCACCATGTCAGAAAGTATTTTTGATGTCCAATTGATAGAGTGGCCAATCAAATATGGGAGTGTTGAGATTGGTAATTGGGTTTTATTTGTACAAGATTGACTCCATCTTGAGGGGGAGTATTAGGAATATAATATTATTGTATTGTGTAGTCCCACATTGTTTAAATATGGAAGTCTATGTTTTATTATTTACTATAAATAAAGCTTATGGGTGTAGGCTTTGAGATATCAATCAAGGCCACAATCCTTTCCTTATTCTATTTTATTTAACAAGCTTCTTGGAAAATCCTCGCATTTCCCTTTAGCCTAACACCCCAAAGATTGCAAAAAAGGCATAACAGCACAAGCATTTTACATTATATCTCTGAAATCGCCTATATGGAATCAACAATAAAGCAGACATGGAGCTTTGATAAACCCAAGGGTCCCCAAAAAGAAAGTGAAATGTCCACATATAAATACCAGGTCACTTAACAATGTATATAATGGTCTCATTACTTCAAAAATAGAGAACACTCTTATCTAGGGACAAAGTCTTAGATGGCTTCTGCATATGCATTAAGCTATTAGTGTTGATTCTGTTAAGAACTGCAGTGTCAGCAAATTCCTTACTGTGAGACGGAATCTTTCTCTTCCTAATAAACTTATGCAAAGGGAAAGAAGAAGTGCCGGGATCTCGAACGAGGAAGCTGTGAAAGGATTTATAGGAGAAAGACCCAGAGTAATCAAGATATGAATTTGGGTATCCTAGTTGTAAAAAAGAAGAAGAAAGATATACATTGTTATTATGTTTATTGAAGTTGACGAGACATTCTAACGTTAGGTGACCCGGTTCGACCAATTTTTTGGTATATTGCAATTGAGTTTATTCTCTTCCATTTATTGAGGAAATTATGTAAAGCATGTTTCTTCCCGTCATAAAATTTTCCTCTGGATGCTGCTATTCATAAAAGTTTTTAAATTATCACAAATTTCATTGATGTCATTATAAAACCAGCTACAACTACTTCAAAGTTTGCAACGTGTTAGGATGATGGAAGAAATGGTTTAGATTTGGTGGGGTTAGAATGCAAATAGGTGACTTTAGAAATATCTTGCAGAGGAAACATCTAAAACAGAAGAGGCTTGAGATTTGTTTCATCACTAATTTGGTGCTGTAAGTTGGGAACAGTTTAGAGAAACTAGGGTTTTCTAGAATGGGTTTGGGGTTCTAATAGAAGTAAAAGAAGTTTAGGAAGCAACTTTAAATTTGTGATGAGTAATAACATATATAGTGGACATAAGCAAAGCATAAATAGGGAGATTCAAATTACAATATAGAGACAGGGCAGGAGAGAGGGGGAGTGAGTGAGGAAATTTTGGCTTGACATTCAACGCTTAATATTCAATTATCAAAATCTGATCTGAATCATCTGATTGAAATATACTTCTAGACCTTTGAACTTTTACTTCGTCTATATTGGACTAGAAATCTTCAAAAAAGAATTATCAGTATCACATAATTTTAAATCGGAAAAAAAAAAAACTTGAGAACACTCGTCAAGCAGAGTAGAAACTGAATGGATGTGTTGCCTGAAAATTATTTTTTAATTGTTCACGTTTAAAACTTGTATACCTAACATTGCACGTAGCCTGAAAATGTTGGAACCTGAAATTCTGATTGTAAAAGAAGATATACCCTATTTTCTAAATAAATGCAGCATTACCATTCCATGAAGACTCTTCCAATTAAAGCGCTCTTTTTCTTTTTTTTCTGCTAGGAAGTAGGAGCGTTATTGGCTGGTATAATCCGTCAAGGCCACTGTATTTTATTTTAATTTTTTATAAGCATGATTTTATGAACAAAAATTACACCCTTTCATTTTCTGTTAATGACCATTTTCTGTTAAACTCATATGGACATATTGATTGCATGTCCATTTTTATGTTCCTATTTTTTTTAATTGGAGTTGGCTTTGGTAATTTCATTCTATTCATTCATTATGAGAGTGTTTAGTAGATAGTTTGTAAGCATCAGTATTCTTAGTGGAAAACGTATGCATTATACTGTTATATTTAAAAATAAATATTTTCTTTCTTCCAGAACTTTGCAGACATTGCCTGTCAATGTTGATCCAATTCCTAAAGATATCACTCAGCAATTTGGACTGTTAAGTCTTCAGGATGTAAGTTTCTCTAATAAAGTTTATTTACTTCAGTTTTTTTTCTTTTGCATATTTTTTTCCATTTTTGAAATTTTGGTGGTTGTATACCAAAATTTTGCCTTCTACAGTGGTTATTCAGTTGGCCACTTGCATTAAAAGATATGTCTCTTGTAGGAAACACTGCATACTTATGTACCTTAATACTTAAATTTGCATCTCTCTCTTTGTGTTTGTGTGTGTGCATCAAGAAATAAGATCTCTGGATTTTGAGCAAAAGCACCAGAACTTAATTTCAGAGGAAACAAAAGTAAGGATTCAAAGAATGATAGGATAAGTGAGTATTGTTGAGTGGACAGATCTGCTCTCAAAAGCCCATACCTTGAGATTCCACTAAAATCCCTCGCTTCTGATATTTATTCACTGGATTCTTTTCTTCTATATCTCTCGTGTCATTCTCTTTTCTTGCTTTTGTCTCTACCTCTTTACCAGCTCAAGGAGCTAACAATTTATGCTTGTACCTATGAAGGGTTCTCATAGTTAGTATTTTTATGGGTGTGCAATGGCAAGAGTCTTTGAAGAAACATATTTAAGCTACTATTTTCATTGTATCTTGTTGGAACCTCACTCTTAAAACCAATAAATTGGTAACAAGAGAAGAGACCCATAGATTTATAAGTATAGTGAAGTGTAGGATTTAGATTTTGACACCCCCCTCATGTAGATCGTGGAGTTCTAGCACAATTTTGGGTCGAGGCACTTTGAGCCGGAGTGTTGCTAGAGGAGCTATGCTGGTGGGTGTGAAACTTGAAGGGTCAATAGTCGGGTTCTAGCTTTAATACCATGTGAAAGAACTATTTACCTAAAAGCTTAAGCTGTCAGGTGAAGGTTCGGGTTAAAATCTCTTACATATCTAAAAGTGCTTTCATTTATTTATAAAATTGTAATTAAATCTTGATTTGTGTATGTAAAGTTTTTATCACTAAGCCTTCATGGATAATACCAATAAGCAGCAGTTGACTCCATTTATGTTTGAATTCAAACAAATATTATCCACAGCCATCAAATTATCTTCCAATATTATATGGTCAAAATTGCAGCAGGTAAAGGCAATTATACTGTATTTATGTCTTGAGTATTGATCTTGATCTTACTAATACTTAGACATAAAATACTCTACAATTTCCTTTACTTGCTGCAATTATAGTGTATTTTCTTTTGTACTAGGGTTCACCCCCTCTTGTGGTTTTTAGTGAATTTTTACCTATGAAAAAATGCTGTTTGTCAGTTACACAATTCCTGCATTTCCTGATTTTTTCTATTTTATATTTCTTTTCAACTCCTTGTTGCCTTGTAATTTCCACCTTTTATGTCTTCTAATACACTTCTATTCTGAAGAGAAAATTATGGTTGAATGCTGATGAACTTTGGTAACATTGTCACATTAAAGTCCTGTCTGTAGAATGTCGATGTATATGTTTATTGTTACTATTATTGTTATTACCTCTCCCTACTCTCGCTCTCTCTACCTTTCTGTCTTTTTAACAAGATCTATTTGAATAGATTGACACTTTTTGCTTCTGTATCTGCAAACTTTGATGGTGAGCTAAACGTTTTTGTTTATAATATAGGCATATAACGGGATCCACCATCCAAAGGATATAAATGAGGCTGATTTAGCTCGCAAAAGGATTATATTTGATGAATTCTTTTACTTGCAGGTGAAACTTCGCTGACTTTTTTTTCTTTTCGAATGATTTTATCACTCTTTGGCCATAATATAACTTTTTTCATTTTTTGTGTCATTGCTACCCTAGGGAATCCTTTTCCCACATTGTTTTTTCTTGGTTTCTGTAGAAAGGCTCTCTAATATCATCTTATCAGTTTAGCTATTTGAGAAGTATTGTATTTCCATTTTCCTTACAAAAATCTTTGCATTCACTCTTACTTTTTGGGACTGCTGCTTAATGTAAATTAAACTATTTTTATTAAATTTTGAAGTTTTATTCAAATTAAACTAATTTTTATTCAGTTTTTATTTTTATTCAAATTAAACTATTTTAGGCATTTTGTTATTTAAATTAAACTATTTGTTATTCAAATTTAATTCTAATTATAATATACTTAAAAAAGGTGCTTGAAATATTTTAGCAAAACAAACAAATTCAATAAAGAAAATAAAATTGCATTACAATAAAAGACAAATAAAAACAAATCCTAAAATAAAAAAACTAGACATAAAAAAATTCTAAAGGGAAAGATGGAGAGCAAAATGGAAAAAAGGCTAGGATAAGAGTGGTATTATAGGGAAAGAGAAAGGGGGAAAAATAAATAAATTTGCATCCTAGATTGTGCAGCCTAGAAGTGGGCCGCTTCTTGGACGTGCGACCTAAGGGTGCGGGCCTCGGTGCGGCTCCACATCCAACCTGGGTCGCGCGTCCTGTGCTTAACTAAATGGCGACTATATAGTTCTAATTCAATTTGAATTCAGAAATGAATATCAAATTTTATTTGTATTCGATTTATTTTACATGAATTGGATAGTTTTCAAATCAAACTCAAACTATATATTGTTCAAAGTACATAATATTAAAAATCTTTTTCTCAAATGTAAGATGAGGATGAAGAGGAGGAAGAGAGTTTGGTGGTAGGATGTTCAAGAGGTGGAAAATGACCACGATCTTGAATTAAGGGAAAATGATGATGCTTAGTTAGCATATTTATTTGGTAAATATTAACTTGGGAGTACTTATGTTTTGAATTTAGTTATGGAAGAGTCTACCAATTTTTGATTTTAGTTTACTTAGTTCTTTATAAAATATTGCTTAACGTTGGAGACTATTTTGTGTCCATATCACTAGCAATCATTTAACCTTTTGTTATCATTTAGCTGAACCTAAGAACACAAGGTGTAACTACGCAATGGACTAAATAAACAAAAAAGCAACACAAGAAATAAGTAATTGAAATTGAAAGATCTGAAACTCTTAGAAAGAACATCGCAAGTAGAACAAAGGTTGAATAGACACCTAAAGGAATAAAGTGTAATATCTAAAAGAGAGATATCCAAAGTGTTTTAATGAATTAGATGAGAATTTCTCATACCAAGATAATATATTTATACTACGAGATTGTGTGGAATACAAGTTTGTGTGGAGTATAAGTAAGTCAACTATACATAAATAAGGAAACTATAAAAAAGAAAATTGACCCACTTACTAAGTTATCTATATTTACACCTCTATCTTAAGTTGGAGCGTAGAGATTGTATGTTCCAAGCTTGTTGCATAGATATCGTAGCCGGTTTCCTGTGAAAGACTTTGTGAATAAGTCTGCTAATTGATATTTGGATTTTGCTTATGTGGTCTTGGTTCTATTATCCATAAGTTTCTCACAAACGAAATGACAGTTAACCTCTATATGTTTTGTTCGTTCATGAAAGACTGGATTTAAGGCAATATGTAATGCAGCTTGATTATCACATACTAACTCTATTCTATATGTTGTGAGTGTTGAAATCCAAGTTCTTCTAGTAGATTTTTCAGCCAAACTAACTCAGCAGTGTTATGAGTGATGGCTCTGTATTCAGATTCAGCACTGGATCTTGCAACAACAGTCTACTTTTTACTTTTTCATGAAACAAGATTTTCTCTCAAAAATATATAGTATCCTGTACTAGATCTTCTGTCAAATGTAGAGCCTGCCCAATCAATATCGTTATAACCTTAAACTGGAGTAGAATCATATTTCTGAACTAATGTATGACCACGAACATGTTCTCGAACTAGAGTGTGTCCATGGTTCTCATATAGTAATCCCTTTTCGGGTGCAGTTTTAAGGTATCTTAAGATATGAATAACAACATTCCAATAAGATGTTCGAGGCTGAGAAAGAAATTAACTAACCACACTAGTTGCAAAAGTAATATTTGGTTTAGTGACTGTGAGACAGCTTACTAACAAGACGTCTATATTGATCAAGATTTATTAGTAGCTCCTCCTCATCCAGTACAAGTTTAGTGGTGGGATCTATAAGAGTGTTCCCAGGTTTTGAATCTAACATACTTGTATCACTCAAGACATCCAGACAATACTTTCTTTGAGACAAATCTCCAATTATGATCTTGCAACCTCAATGCCCAAGAAGTATTTTAATTGTTCTAAGTCTTTAGTTTGAAACTTGGACTGTAGAAATGATTTCAATTGTTGAATTCCATAGTCATTATCACCTGTAATCACAATATCATCCACTTGTACAATCAAAAGAATTCTGCTATTAGATGTATATTTATAGAAAGCCGAGTGATCAACAGTACACCTTTGAAGGCCCAAACTAAGAACAACCTCACTGAATCTACCAAACCAAGCTCTGGGAGATTACTTTAAGCCATATAGAGATTTTTTCAATCGATACACCATACCTGACTCTCCCTGAGCAATCAAACCAGGTGGTTGCTCCATAAAAACTTCTTCATCAAGGTCACCATGTAAGAAAGTATTTTTGATATCTAATTGATGGAGTGGCCAATCAAAAATAGCAGCTAGAGATATGAATACCCTGACAGAAGTAAGTTTAGCTACAGAAGAGAAAGTTTCTGAATATGAGTGTAGCTTTTTGCAACTAATCTAGCTTTTAAGCAATCAATAGAATCATCAGGAAAAATTTTCACGGTATATACCCATTTACATCTAACAGTGAACTTGCCAGAAGGTAAAGAGATCAGTTCCTAAGTACCACTAGTATGTAAGGCATTCATTTTATCAACCATGGCCTGCAGCCACCCGAGATGAGCAAGAGCATCACTAGTGGACTTTGGAACTGAAATAGAAGACAAAGAAGATACAAATGTATAATAGGGTAAAAATAAACGATGATAACTCAAAAAAGTATAAATAGGATAAGGATTACGAGTTGAACAAGTACCTCTTCGTAAAATAGGTGGCGAAGCAGGATCCGAGCACGGGAAGGTGTTGGTACAAAAGGTGAGTTATCAGGTACATTAATAGTGTCTGCTAGAAGATCAGGCCGAGAACGACAATGGTAAACCTGGATAAGACATTCAGATGAGGTAGAAGATTCAGGTAGTGGTGCAGGTTTATATGGCGAAAGATAAGAAACTTGAAAAGCCCCTAGAGATAGGAGGTGACTCGGGAATAGTCAAGGAAAATAATGAAGATTCATCAAAAAATGTGATATTAGCAGAGGTAAAGTAACGATTCTTATCTGGAGAGTAACACTTATATCTTTTTTGAAGACGAGAATAACCCAAGAAGATGCACTTGATTAATTTGGAATAGAGTTTATCCTGCCCAGGTGTTAGATAATGAACAAAACAAATACAACCAAAGATACGAAGCGGAAGTGAATATAAGGGATGATTAGAAAAGATGATAGAATGTGGAATTTTTGTAGTAATAATAGGGAATCCTAAAACACAGAGGTAAAATTTCTAGGTTTTGAAATATCGATTTTAGATTTTTCGGAGGTAGACATATCGATGAATAGTATCGATGGACAGTGTTGGTGAACAGTACCGATGAACAGTAGTCAAAACGCCTATATCTTTTTTTTTTTTATAGTATTGCTGGAATGAAACGTAGCAATAAAGAGACATGCTGAAAAAAGGCACAACAGAAAATAAAAATTATGGTTTTCTTTTCCTAAGCTTTAATTCCATGTAAGATCTAAAAAAGAGATATCCAAAGTGTTTTGATGAATTGAATGAGAATCTCATACCAAGATAATATATTTATACTACGAGATTGTGTAGAGTACAAGTTTGTTTGGAATACAAGTAAGTCAATTACACATAAATAAGGAAATTGACCCATTAATTAAGCTATCTATATTTATACTCTAACATAAAGAAAAAGCATTGTGGGAATTGGTACTAAGATGATTCTAATAGCATTATGGATCTTCTGTTCAACTAGCAAAAGAGGGGAGGTAAAATTAGTAAGCTAGCTTGGCGATCAACTTCTCTTTATTTGATGTAAGTGATTTGGCTTAAGAGAAACAATAGAATATTTAGTAATGAGAAGGTGTCTTAGGTAAACTGAAGATGACATTTTTGCTTATATTGTACCAATGTATGTCTATACATCCCTCTTTTTGCTTAACTAGGTCTCTCTTAAATTTCTTAGATGGTTTAGATTGTAATTTGTAGTTCTTGTTGTGTATTGCCTTTTGGCGAGGTGTTCTTGTACCCACTAATTATAATATAAATATAAGATAAAAGGATTGTAGCTTGAATGAATTAAAGACTAAACCTATATACGCTTTATTTGTAATAGACAATAACAGAGAGAGTACTTAACGCAGGAGCTTATTTATTATTTTAGTTATTTTATTAGTTAGTAGTAAGGTGCCTTGCATGTGACTTTTAAAAGATATGATTGATCTACAATGATGTCTTGAATCGATGCAAATGGAGAAAAACAATTCATATAGCCGACCCCAAATTAAGTTGAGATTTAAGACTTAGTTGAGTTGAGTATACATGTCATTCAAAATTGATTTTGAGAATTCCTACCAAATCTTATAATTCAATTCACACAGTTCATTTCTAACCAATGAACTAAAATTTGTTTCGTTTTTACCAAAGCTTTCATTTTTGTTTCCGCACTGATGGAAGCAAAACACTCTCCGAACTAAAACATGACATTTTGATGGAAACAAATGATGGCGTTTCCGCTGAAATGGGAGAATTGTTTCTGTCCATAAAGAATGTACAATTTTTCATTTGAAACAGAATGAATTCGGTAAAATATGATGGAAATAACATGATTTTTTGTTAAGTAAAATTGTAATTTGATTTTTTTTCTTTCAATTTGTATGTCTATGTTAAATTTTTTACTTTGGTATGTACTATTTATTTATAAGCATCTTATGCACTAAATTAATTCTGTTAGATACTTACAATTACTATAATATATTTTTTAACATATGTTTCCAAAAAAATTGTCAATTTACATCCGTTTCCATACCGTTTCGCAAATTGTTTTTGTTTCCAGACTTATCAAAATGGTACCTCGAAATGATTTTAGTCCCTTGTTTCTTATAGGTTCTTTTTACCAATTTTTCATGATTAAAATAGTTGTAATTACTTGACAGATCACGTAATGAGTTTTAACATGTGGTTTTATCTGAATTCCCTATTACAGTTAATGCTAGTGATGACTGATGCTATCTTTTTATTCATTGGTTCCTAAAATCAAACTAACCCAACTATCATTGTTTATCAGTTGGGCCGCTTATTCCAAATGCTCGAAGGTCTTGGTACTCAAATAGAGAAAGATGGATTGCTAGATAAGTACAGAAAACCTGAAAGTAATGCTGTTTGTATGGAGGAATGGTCCAATATCAGCAAGAAGTTTTTGGAAGCTCTTCCATATACTCTTACTTCTAGTCAGCTACGTGCAGTTTCAGAAATTATTTGGGATTTGAAAAGGGCAGTTCCAATGAATCGCCTCTTGCAGGTTTTGCTTTCACGTGTCTTTCTGTTCTATTGCTGTTAATATACTGTCAGTTTCTAAAGTTTCTAATTGCTGTAGGTTCATATATTTCTAGGCTCTAGCCATAAAGAGATTAGATTCTTAATTGCTTTTTCAATCATGTATAAATGCTGTACTTGCTGGAATCTAAGTAAAGTCTTTCACCCTTGCGTATGATATGGATAAAAAGTTTATGCTAGAACTATTGTCTTTGCCTCCTCTTTGGTCTTTAGCTAAA